>OX438810.1:21678152-22357946 GCA_949316475.1 Hypomecis punctinalis
GAAACTTAAAGGAAACATCTTGTTGTAGATGGGGACGAGAGCAGCCCGACTCCAGAAACGGACGAAGATAAGGATTCGCTGCTCAGCAAGCACAGAGATAACATCAGATCTATAATAGTTGCCTCGAACGCAACCCCTATCAAAGGCCATTGGGGGTTCGGATACGCTTGCTGCTACTGCCCGAAGAAATTTGAAACTCCGTCGAAATTGAAACAACACACGTTCCAACACAAAGAAATCATATCCTGCATCAAAATTAAGTCCCTAGCAGACCACATTCTAAAACTAGACGTGACTGCTTTGAAATGCAATATTTGAGACACTGAAATGGAAGCATTAGATCACTTAATGGTGCATTTGAAAAAAAAACACCAGTTGGCAATGCATATGGATATCCCCAACCATATACTTCCGTTTGACTTTGGTAACGATGATATAAAATGTGCAAAGTGTACGAAGAATTTCGAGTCATTTAAAACTCTTTTAGAGCATATGCACGATGCACATTACAGGAATTATGTATGCGTTGAGTGTGGACGTGGTTTTGTTAACATTAGATCGCTGAAAACGCATAGTATTGCACACGGTTTGAACATATCCCCGTGTACATACTGCCTGAGGATTTTCTATTCTAGAGCCGATGTGGTCGAACATGAGAAGATGCATTTAAAGCATTCTGGCTCTTTCGATATGGGAAGAAAAGATTCCAATTCGTGTGACCAAAGTGGGAGTCTAAAAGTGATTGTGACTGATACGCCAAAGACGGTGTACAAATGCAAGAAATGTCCCCAGATTTTTGAGAACAAAAGCAATTTGCTGTACCATATTAATTTATGTCACAAGCCGCATAAGTGTGATGTTTGCAATGCCAGTTTCGACTTTCAGTATTCGTTAAAAAAGCATATTGCGAAAGAGCATCCCTTCAATGGGTGTAAATGTACGGAGTGTGGCAAATCATTTTCAAGTAACTTCCGTTTGAAAGAACATATGTGTTGTGTCTAACCTATAGTGAGGGTAGTTCGGAAAAACAGTCTAGTGATTCGAACTGACGTGTGAACCGGTGCTTACGAAAATCCACGGAAAATCGGTGCGTACATAAAAGTGGCGACGAGGAAAACTCGGAAAAGTGCAGTTTAATAGTGCTGTGTTGTGTTTTAAATAAATAAACATTATGGGTATTAAGTTCAATGAGTTTGATGTGACACAGGGATGTTGGAGAAATTATATTGAAAGGTTCTGCTATTGCCTGGAAGCAAGTGAAATAGAGGAAGATGGGAAGAAAAAAGCAAATTTTCTGGCGGTTTGTGGCCCAAATTTGTATGATTTGACTATTTCTTTGCTTGCTCCAAGACAAATACGCGATGTCACATTTTCAAATTTAGTAGCCATTTTAAATGCTCATTTTGAACCAAAACCGAATGAAATTGTGGAATCCTATAAATTCCATACAAGAAATCAAAAGGAAAATGAGAAAATGAGGGATTACATTGCTCAATTAAGGAAATTGAGCATACATTGTAATTTCACGGATTTAAATCGCACTCTAAGAGATAGGTTGGTATGTGGCATTTGTGATAAAGATGTTCAAAGAAAACTATTACAACAACGGCAATTGACGTTTGAACAGGCTTGTGAAATTGCATTGGCACATGAAACGGCTAACTTTGATGCCGATATCATTGTACAGTCTGGCCCTAGCACAAGTAGTAACATGCAGGAAGTCGAGATGCCTATGGAGATCAACAAAGTCACGAAAAAAAAAGGTATAAAAAATGTTAATAGCGCTGATTGTTTCCGCTGTGGCAGACAGCATAAGGGTGAATGTCGATTTCGTTGGAGTAAGTGCCGGCACTGTGGGAAAACAGGACACATTGAAGCAGCATGTTTGGTGAAGGCCAGACAAACAGAACACAAGTTTGACTGTAACGGTCTATATGAAGTCGGGCTTAATAGTATAAGACAAGATAAAGTAAAGCCATTTCAGATTAAAGTGATTTTAAATAATACTAGCATATTGATGGAAGTGGATTCCGGCTGCCGTACACTATTATTAATGAAAAAACAGCCAGACTAATATGGGAAGGGAAAATGCCTAAATTGGAAACTACAGATATAGGATTGAAGTCATATACAGATGGCAAGTTGTCATTGCTAGGAAAGGCTATGGTACAGGTAAAATATAAAAGCATAAATAAATCTATGGATATATTGATAACAAAAGGAAACGGTACAAGCTTGGTTGGTCGGAACTGGTTTACAGACCTGGGGATTGTAATACAGGGAATTAACCATGTTGTTCTAACAACCAATGAAAAAAACCATATAAATCTGTTACTCAATAACTATAAGCAGGTATTTGAGCCGGGTTTGGGAGAATATACAGGACCAGTAGTAAATATTACACCAATTGAGGGTTCAGTCCCAAAGTTTCTACGGAGTAGACCTGTGGCATTTGCTCAAAGAAAAGAAGTTTGTGAAGAGATTGACAGACTAGTAAGTGAAGGAGTTCTCGAGCCGACAACTCACTCAGAATGGGCTACCCCTATAGTAGTGGTTCCAAAGCCAAATGGTAAGGTACGCTTGTGTGGAGATTATCGTTCTACAGTCAATGAAGTAACTAATACAGATACTTACCCTCTACCTACATTGAATGAAGCATTTATTGAGCTGCAAGGGGGGGTAATATTTTCTAAAATTGATTTAGAACAAGCGTATACACAGGTGCGAGTGGATGACAAAACTGCAAAATTGCTGACACTGAATACTCCAAAAGGACTGTATAAAGTCAATCGGTTGGCTTTTGGAGTTAAAGCTTGTCCGGGTATTTTCCAAAGATTAATGTCTTCGTTGCTAGCTGGAATTCCGGGCACAGCTGTTCTGTTAGATGACATAGTCATAACTGGCAATGACATGGGAACTCATAACACCAGATTGCATGCTGTATTGCAAAAATTAAAGGATGCTGGTCTAAGAGTTAATAAAAGAAAATGTGCATTTGCGGTACCTAGGATACAGTTCTTAGGTTTTATTATTGATGAATCCGGAATACACCCCACCAAAGAAAAGATTGAAGCGATAGAAAAAACAGCAGCACCAAAAAATTTGAAAGAGCTTCAAGCATTTTTGGGACTTTTGAATTTCTATGACCGATTTTTGCCTCACAAAGCTACAATTGCTGAACCACTGTACAGATTGTTGGAAAAAGGGTCAAAATGGGTTTGGAATAAAAAATGTCAAGAAGCTTTTAAAAGGTTAAAAACAATGCTGTCCAGTGAGGATACTTTGGTGCATTATGATAGTCAAAGAAAATTAATAATGTCATGCGATGCATCTGAACATGGCCTCGGGGCAGTGTTGGAGCATGAAATGGATGATGGAACAATACGACCTATAATGTTTGCTTCAAGAACAATGAATACTCATGAACGGAACTATGCACAAATCGATAAAGAAGCTGCAGCCATCATTTTTGGGCTTAAAAAATTTCACCAATACATAAGCGGACGGAAAGTGCTCATTAAGACAGACCACAAGCCGTTGCTGGGAATATTTGGACCAGGAAAACCTATTCCAAACAGAATTTCTCCAAGAATGTTACGATGGGCTCTGTGGTTAAATTCTTATGATTATGAAATTCAGTATGTTGAGGGAAAAAAGTTAGGAAATGCTGATGCATTGAGTCGCTGGCCATCAAATCAAGTCCAGGCGGAGGAAGAAGAAGAATATTCCGGAGTGCTGCTGATAGAAGAGACTCCTGCTGGACTAGATTTCACTGCTACAGAAGTAGCCCGACTTACGAAAAAGGACCAAGTGTTAACCAAAATCTTATATTGGATCAGAAATGGATGGCCATCTAAAGTGGATAAAGAGTTCCTAGTATTTTGGCAAAAAAGAGATGAATTGTCACTACATAATGGTTGCATTTTATGGGGCAGTAGAGTAGTGATACCAGAGAAAATGCGAGCCTATTTGTTACAAGAGCTGCATAAAAACCACGATGGCATAGTGATTACCAAAGCTTTGGCTCGAAGTTACTTTTGGTGGCCATCGATGGATAAAAAAATAGAAGAAATGGTTAGAAGTTGCCATATTTGCTCAGAAAATAGAAACATGCCACCGCAAGTTTCTCATCACTGGTTCAAAACAGACAAAGCTTGGTCTAGATTACATATAGATTATGCTGGACCTTTTCAAGGCAAAATTTTTCTGATATTTATAGACTCCTTTTCAAAATGGCCCGAAGTTAAACTTGTCAATGATATGAGTAGTGCCACATTGATAAGAACACTTCGAGACATATTTGCTGAACAAGGGCTACCAGATTCTATCGTAAGTGATAATGGAAGGAGTTTCATATCAGAAGAATTCAAGAGTTATCTGAACGAAAATGATATCAAGCAGATACTAGTGGCACCATATCACCCAGCATCAAATGGACAAGCAGAAAGGACAGTGCAGACTGTTAAAAATAAATTAAAGAAGAGGAGTACAGAGCCATGGCATGAACGGCTACCAAACATACTGTATGGACTGCGGGCTACACCAAATACAGTAAATGAAAAAACACCAGCGGAATTACTAAATAACCGACGGTTTAGAACAAAGTTTGACAGTCTGAACCCGTTGTCGTACAGGAAAGAAGACACCAATGAAGAGGTCAAAGTACGCTGTTTTGATATAGGCCAAACAGTATATGTAAGGAATTACGCCAAAGGACCTCGTTGGTTACAAGGAGTGGTGGAGAAACGAATTGGGGTGTGCAGATATTTGGTGCGGTGGAATGGTAGATTGTTGACGAGACACATCAACCAAATGCATGGTGGTGGGCCCACTGCCAGGAAACAAGCCGGTGAACAGCAAGGAGAACCACAAGATGGAGATAGTGACAGTGATGAGGAGGGCGGAATAGTTATTCCCTCACCTCAAAAATGGCCAGAGATCATTGGAGTGACCAAACCAGAAGACTTGTGTATAGGGAGTGGATACGGAGGAAGATCCAAGCGAGCACTGTCAATTACACCGCCTTCATCGGCAACCAAGAAAATAAGACCGGGCAGGCAGTATAGCACTGAATCTGAGAATTCAATTGTGTCCGACTCAGAGGGGCAGTTGGAGAGTAGTGTCTAACTCATTGAAAGAATAATAATATGATATACCCATTAATACAAAGAACAATGTAAAAAATAGATTGTAATAAATAAAAAGACTTAAAGGACAATTTTTAAAAGTGGTTATAAAGTGTGAAACTCTATTTTACTAGAGTCAGTGTAGTGTTGTAGAATCTCGAGGGTAAGGCATGTTGTGTCTAACCTATAGTGAGGGTAGTTCGGAAAAACAGTCTAGTGATTCGAACTGACGTGTGAACCGGTGCTTACGAAAATCCACGGAAAATCGGTGCGTACATAAAAATATGATAGAACATAGTGCCGTAGAATTCTGCTGTGAAGTGTGCGACTCTAAGTTTGTTGTAGAAGACGATTATTTAGAGCACATGAAAGAAAATCACGGACTGGAGTGACAGGTGGTTAGGTAATAAAATGTTGGATTAAAAATAAAATAAAACATAGTAAAGATGGTAACACACAATATTAATGCTCTTATTAAAAATCTCCTCTGCTTTAGTGGGAACAATAAAGTTAAGAAACAATGGATTAAACAATACAAAACAAATTAAAGGTAGATTTAGGTTAAAACGCGTCTGTAAACATTTTATTGCCAATTAAAATCAGATGTAAATACTATATACAAAAATGTTTGCCTTTTTACACTAATATCAGCTTTATCATACTCTAAAGACCGGCAACCTAGAAAAAGTAATCCAAAAATAGCCAAAAACCACGCCTTTTCTGCAAGTCCATTGTTGCAGCTTGATGGAATGTATTAGATATAGCACGGTTAACTAGTTCGTGATTTAGATGTTTTACGTGATATAGATAGCGCATACTGTATAGATATGATTTAGTATATATTGTTATTATTCAATAATAAATTACATTGAGAGAGAAAGATAAATTCTGAGATAGACTGGTTCTATGCAATCCTTTGCCACCTCGGCAAATCCATCAAAAACTACTAAAACTACGTCATTTTGTATTGTTACAGAAAAAGTGGACACGTACAACGTGAAAGAGCTTATAAAAGCAGTCAGGGCCATATTGACTCACACTAACGCCACCCCGTTCAGAATAAAGTCAGAGGGCTATTCTTGCTTTTTCTGCCCTTGCGATACCCCCGGGTTTGAAGATCCTAAAGACTTGCGCACTCACACTAGCACGGAACATGATGACAAAATCGTCGAAATAACATTCGCAGTACGACCGCACTATCTAAACCAAATGATCAGATTGGACGTCACAGACCTCGTTTGCGAAAATAAAAAAATATCAAACTATATTTTAAAACAGTTTAGGCATTTTTGGAACCTTACTCTGTGGTAAGAGCTGGTGTTATTCAATATTTATTTCATTTTATTGCCGGCATGATTATAATCGAGATTTTAAATGGAAACTAAAGAACGTAACATTGCACCATCTTTCGTGAGAGAATATAAACGTCTGGAGCGTAAATGATCTCAAAGTAAGTAGTAAATTCTTCAATGTGTAGAAAAAAGGCACGTTGGGTGATATTTTTTTCATTTTTATCATAAAAATAAGATAAAAATAATTAACTTACAGAACGACATAACCAGCGTTGCGTTTGCTTTGGTAGATTTGTCTTTTCACATGACGACTTACAATGTTTGGGCGTAAGAACGATAAAGCCATATTTAATGTATTAATTCACAAATAATTAATTAGATTTCATAATCACAAAAACTGAAAACAGTAGAAATTCCTGAAAAATACGATCCGAAAATTCTCAATTCGAGACCGCAACTGACAGATCTATGACAGATATCGTACATGACAATGACAGACAGCTGGTTCGCTGTCATTATATTTTTTTATTGCTTCTTCTTCTTTTGTTTGGCGTCGCATTGTTGTGCATTTGCCAGTGTCAAGTAGTGTTAAGTTTTAATAATTTTTGATATTTTATCAAAATAGTCACTGTCGTAGTCACGTTATAGTCCAATAAAGTCGCGGTCAAGTCCAAACATAGTCTAAGTCATACCTCAGTAAAGCAGTGAATACTTTACTAGAGGCGTCTATGGACTTTTGGTGACAACACGGAACGATCTGATACGTCACATTATATCACTTGCTTACACTCATGCACGTAAATCAGCTCATAATCAACGAAATATCACAACTTTTCACTAATTATCACTGATAAAACACAGGTTTAACAAAATAATACAATGAGGCGACATGACTTTTCCGCGTTCCCGCCAAAACTCTCTTATTGCTTAGAGCTAAGCTAAAGTTATTTAAGGCGTATGTCACGGTATGCTGTCGGTTAACGTGAAGTTCATATTATTATTTTGGAGATTTTGCCATTTACAGAATGTTTACAGGTAAATGACTCGTTGTAAGTATTCTAAAACTTTGTATACTATTTTTATTTTTATTGTAGTTATGGTCTATAATATATTATTCGATTAAAACTACCTAGTCATGGTTGCAAATGAAGAGTACCTACCTAGTGAACCAAATAGGTCAAGAGCAAGACGAGATATTTACAGGCTGATGAAGATTCAGTGAACGAGATGTGTCGCGAGATTAACTGGTCAGGAGAACTTTACTATCTAAGTCAAATCTAATTAATCTAATCACATAACAGCAGAACTAGATTCCTTCTCTCTTCTGTGAATCTAACCCATATTCGACTGTATAGGATTCTCTTTGCTGTTACACCATATACAGGGTGACTGGTAAACATTTAGCAACCTTTTACAACCTACAAAAAAGCTTGATAAGCCTTACACTAGGCTAGTTAAATTAGAAAAACAAGAACTGAACAATAAAATATCTATGTATAATAAATTACCAAATTATGTAACCATGTTAGATTTTGATCGATTTAAAATTACAGTTAAAAAATTCTTCGAAGTTAATCCATTTTACAAATTAAGTGAATATTATGTCAATGGAATTTTCAGAATCCTCCTTTTCATGTACCAGATAATAATTATGTTAGTACGTAGGACATTAATAAAATTGTAAACTATGACTTGCCTGTTATTTTATGGTCAATAAATATTTCTTATTCTTATTCTTAGGGGCTTATACTGTACATCAAAACTAACAACTTTTGTCAAAACTAAAAAAAAAGGTTGGTGTTCCATCACAGATATCGTAGTAATAGCTCTATGTGTTCAATAATGGTTCAATAGAAAAATATCGTTCACCCCATAGAGCTATTACTACCAGAGGGATAATGCGGAGCCAGAAAGAGATGCGTTGATTTAAGGCGGCATGAGTTGGAAAGAGATATCTCGATTCGGTGGTGGTTGGCGTTTTTTTCTGAAGATCATGTCACTTTTGACAGTATCTTCAATAACAAACAGCTGCGGTTTTTGTTTAATCACTTGGAAAATAAGCATATTTATTTAAAATAAAGTTTTGAGCATAAGTTCTCGTAAAAACTCACTCTTACCGTGATAAGCGTTCAATATACGATGAACTACTGCAGCGTAATTGGCTGCAAAAGCAACGGCGTACGAGATAAATGAGCAATATCATTTCATTCGTAAGTAGTCGCATTTTCACCATAATCGCAATTGAATTACACTGTAGATATCACATTTTATATCTTTTTGTTCAGATCAATCACTACACAATGGTATTCTGATTCCCAAGCTGTATTTTTTCAAGTTTTATTGTAATTTTAATGTATATTATGAATTTCAAAACATCTGTGGTGCCATTACAATAAATCTCCCCAAAAATTTCCCTATTTTTTTAAACCAGTCGCTATGTCATTATTTTTGGAAAAGTATGAAATATCGTAAATTATGTAAGATTACTATTAAAGCTTTTATCTTGTGTAAAAATAGTAAGAGATTCATATTCATATTCATATTCTTTATTTGCTACTAAGTGTTTTACAATTAGGTCTTATAATTATTTTAAAGCTCTGAAGACTTAGTTGCCCTTGTCGGGCATTGCAAATACAGGGCGCTCACTGTAGTACAACATAGATAGATACAGATTTTTTTAATTCAGAAATTTTATTCTCGATAATATAAAATTAAACTTAGGTTTTTGTGTAATGAACTGTAAAATTATAGAGAAATATGTTAAAATATAATTACCTAATTCGTCGCGTTTAATTTAAGTTTTATAAAGGAGTTCTTCTTTTTCGGGCATGAATACCAAAAAAATGAAATGTACATATTTACCTATGATATTTATTATTATTTGCCCATTTACGCTTTGGCATAATTACACTGAGCAACGCTTTAAAAAAATCCAGAGTATGTAGGTAAATTAATCGCATATTTAGTAGATAACCATGCCTTTATACCAGATAAAAAAAATGATTAATCTCAATCTCATGTAAAACAAAAAAAAAAACATTATTTTTCGATGGTTTTTTGAAAGTAAAAGGTATTTTGACATTATAACTTCTTATAAATCTGTTAACGCCGGCGGCACGCGCGAAAAAAGCATGACTCATTGTCACATTCCGCCTGAGCCGAGCGTACAATATTAAAATTTTATAAATTCTTTCTATTTTAGGAGAAGCCATAAATTAACATAACGCCTCTGAATAGTTATGTAGTCTTTCATATAACCGTAATATTATAATTATAAAAATCTAAGTCTAACCCTTGTTGAAATTCTGCAGGATTCCGTCTGATCATGTTGAGTTGAGGGATAAATGGACTGCTGCTACACCACAAGGCAAGCGAATTGGATACCAAGTACTCACAAATATGTTCATTATATTTCGACGCGGTTGAAAATACAATTAGTGGGTACAGGAACAGTAAAGCGTTCAATAATATTCGCTATACCTACCAATAAAATGTTTGAATAATGAAGATGTACGGACGTACCCTGCCTAAGTTGTTTTTTAAGTAATTTATAACAAAATTAATAACTGAGACTGTAATGCTATTTATTGAAAATGTAAATAAATAAATAAATAAATCAAATATCTAGTTAATTTACCCTTAAATTTGGATACTTATAAATTTAAATATTTACTAATGGGCGTTACCCATAAAAATAACCTTGGCAATTTAAAGTTTTATTACTTTCACGTCAACTAAATTGTACAATATTTGATTTGGCATCTATTGTACAACTATGAAATAAGGTAACGATGTCAATCACACAATTTCCCTAATTATCGGGAGTTTATAACAAAGGCAATACATAGTGAAATATTGATTCGACAACAGCATTACAGATCTGTATTTTACAGATATATTTTACAGATATCTGTGGTTCACCCGCACAGATATCTGTAAAATATTCACCCGCACAGATAATATCTTTCACCCGCGACCAAATGTATGGAACAGCTTATTTTTTTTTTGAGTTTTGACATAAGTCGCAGAGCAAAAGTTGTTAGTTTTGATGTACGCACCTAAAAGGTTGCTAAATGTTTACCAGTCACAGTCACTACCAGTTATGAAACCTGAATAAAGTGAAATATGGGCTGGCTGGCGCTACCTTCATAGGATAAGGAATGAAACGATTGCAGCTAGCTTTCAGACATTTATTTCACTAAAATAAAATCAACTCTCTCAGAATCTTTTTCCACGACCGCTGCAACATTTTCGGTCAAAGTAACGTTCACCATTTGGCAAGTGCATAGTGCAGAACACGCATTTGCCGAATTACACACTTGGGGTTCTTTTTCCTTCTTCCCGCGTCTTTTTATGGTAGTTTCCTTGACTGGCGGGCTGCAGCAGAACTCTGTATCTAAGCCCATCTTCTCGCCATCCTCCAAAGATTGCGGCAGATGCTGGTTCAGGGTTTCTGGCAGCAGTAAGCTGGCAATGCCTCCGGCAACCAGGAGAGCGCCCATGATGATCAGTGGCAGGACCATTATATCTGAACCCTGGAAATTATGTACGTATTAGGAAACCTCCCTTTATAAGGCTGTTAATCTCCAACTCAGAGCAAATAAAAAAATCAAGAGAGAATGTTGTGAACAAACAAGTGAAGCCAACCAAAACTACGCCTCGCCGTGTACAGACAATTACACACACATCCAGGTAACTATGAAACTACGCCTTGGCTTGATAGTCAAACTATGGCGGCGCAACAGCGACGCACTCACACATGTATAAAAAAACGGCTTCACTTGACTGTTCAACGACGTTCCCTCTGGTTTTTTTTATTTGCTCTGAGATCTCCAAGTGAGGAAGGCTGACCCCATCACCATGGGGGATATATTATAGCCAAGAAGAGAGAGAGAATCTCCAAGGCAAATTATACCTACCTAATCGCGAAGAAGTGCATTTCTTAATACATTTCCCATTGCCCATCCATTCATCAGCTATAGGATTTCCGCTGTTAGAAATAGTCCTCCCCTACGGATTTTCAAAAATACCGATTAGAAGCGACTGGAATCCAATGTGATTCTGTGGTTTTGCTTATGATGAGGTTATTTGTCCACCTCGTAGGTGGATAACCTAAGTTGCGCTTGCCGGTAAGTGATCTAAAGATTATCAGCCATACATGCTATGTGCCCTGCCATTTTAACTTTCCAATCAGCTGAACTATGTGGAATAGATATCGAGTATATAATCTCGAGTAAATAGGTATTTTCTAGGTAAGCGTGCTACATCCTAGACCGCATATCTGCTTTACATCAGGCAGTGTGTAGTCAAACGCAAACCTATTTGAAATAAAAAAAAAGATATCGTTAACTTGTCCATAACATATAGATAATTTGGGTGTTTCCTCGTGGTCTACTAGTTTGTCATACTAGTATGACTACGAGGATATACATGTCCTCGTGGTCATACTCTCGTTTTTGCACACCCTGTGAGAAAGCCCAACTAATGGAAATTTTTGGAAAGACTTTGATACTTAGATATGAAATACTTAGTTTAAAAGTCGAAATAATAAACATAGGTATAGTTGTCTCTATCAAATGTATGTAACACAACTGTTTCGATGGTTTCGCAATATTTTTCGTGACGTCACGCGCGTACCTGGCCCGCCATATTGTGTTGGCCCACAAAAAGTTTCTTGTTGGGATATAAAAAAAATATTGTTATTTTGGTTTATTTTATGATAATATATTCGGCTGGTATACTTATACCTAGCTAAGATATGGTACCTAGCCCACGGATAAGAGCATTGCCCTGATTTGCTACTATTCGCATATCTATTACTAATCGAATACGAAAAGGAACGTTGTTTTTATCGTGTTATTGAATAAGCAATTCTGTCAATTTCTCTCTAAAATGTTGAATTTTCATTTCATTTCATTTTAACACATTAGGTAGGTAATACTTTTAGCTATTAGGTAAGCTGATGGACCTTATTGTATCGCCGGATCTACTCACCAGATAATTAACAAGCGGTATGAAGATCGGCCCGAGCATGCCGAGCATAGAGCTGAGGCTCATGCCGAGTCCCCGGACGACGGTGGGGTACAGCTCTGAGGCCATCAGAGGAAGCACCACGAACGATGAGGATATCCCCATCTTGCCGACGCAGTACAGCGCCAAGGTTACGTAGGTTTCTGGAATTTCAAGCACGAAAATATGATGGAATTTTAAACAGTGATGATTAAGTTGGCAGGTAGGTAGTAAAGTTTTCATCGTTATAATCGTCTCTTATGGTAAAATGTGTATCTACTATCGATAGCTGGTCGTAGACCTATTCCTAGAAGTGCCAGTGGAGTACCTAGTCCCGTGATGGGACTACTGAGTATAGCCCGGGAGGTAAGCGCAAAAAATGCAAATACTTTCTTAAAGCTGAATTTTTGGTATTACGTTTTCATGGTGTCAAACCAGTAGTCCTATCAAGGGACTACTCCTGTCGTACTACTGGGAATACACGTAGCTGGTAGACTACTCATTGTAAGCGGTAAGCATGCTTCTAGCTTTCCTCATCGGCCCATGTGTAGCGACATCTAGTGAAAAGACGTCTGTCATGAAGTACTCATTTTGTTTAATTATTGCTTCTTCTTCTTCTTCTTCTTCTTAGTTTTGGCGTCGCATTATTGTGCATTTGCCAGTGTCAAGTAATAAGTTTAAATAATTTATGATATTATTTTATCAAAATAGTCAATGTCGTATATAGTCTCGTCATAGTCCAATAAAGTCGCGGTCAAGTCCAATCATAGTCCAAGTCATACCTCAGTAAAGCAGTAGAGACTTTACTAGAGGCGTCTATGGAGTTTTGGTAACAACATGGAACAACATGATACGTCACATTATATAACTTGCCTACACTCATGCACGTAAATCAGATCATAATCAAAGAAATACCACCATTTTTCACTAATTATCACTGATATAAACACAAGTTTAACAAAATAATACAATGCGGCGACATGATTTTTCCGCGTTCCCGCCAAAACTGTTAATTATTGCTTCAGCAAACATCTGTCTTGTAGAATTTTCCAGAAAAGAATTAAGTTTCTTCTACTTTCAAATAAAAACTTACCATGTTGCACCAAAAAGGTGGTCAAACACGCCACTCCTCCAACCACCATGCTCATACAAAGTGTCCACCTTCTCCCGAGACGTTCCATCGACGGCCAAAGGAACAGATACGTCGGCAGTTCCACCACCCCCGCCAAGAAGAAGTTCAAAAACTCATCACCACCCAAAACTGGAGCGTAATACGACAAGCCGACATACACGCTGGTATTCGTAAACCATATAAAGGTGATGATAATTGTCTTCTTCCGTAGATTCGGGGTTCGGAAGAGGTCTAGAATGCCGTACTTTCGGGACTTGGCCTTTTCGATCTCCTGGTTCAGTTTGTCGGTCTCGTATTTGCGGTGGAGGTGTACCATGTAGTTCGCTGGTAGAGATTTGCCGTTGATTCTGGGAAAATAATAAAATAATTCAGTAGGTACTATAAGGTGTAGCAACTAATAAGCGAAATGAGATTAAAAAATCTGCCCGTTTGGTTAAGTTAAATTTTTCTAAATTAAGTTCTCTAGGTAAGTTACCTTAGATTTAGGTAAAAAAAAGTAAATTTAAGGTAAATTTAAAGACATCCAAGATAGAAGTAAAAATATTTCGCCCTAAAGGTGACATAATGAAGCTCCCAGGAGAACGATACGAAACTTCGACTTAATGAGTCCTGGTCCTTCGAGCCATTGATGGTTCCTTCGAAATATGATTTTTTCTGAAGAACTGAAAGCTAATTAACAGTCTTTTAATGTATGAAAAAACTGTATAATAAAAAAATATTATGCCCAAAACTATCTAAAGATATTATTATTTAGTTTTGAGCATAATTATTTTTTTGGCATTTCATTTCTGTATAGTAAAATTATAATTAGTAGTATTGTGTAGTATTATTATTATTTAATATAGAATGACAACTTAGTACATATTTTGTTATTTAAATAAATTGTTTAAAACAAAAAAACACCTAATTAAATATGTACATTATAATACTATTAAAATCTAAATTCTTTTCAATGGTTCACTGTAGGACGTAGGCCTACCCATAAAGGGTGATTGGGCCATATCCACCACGCTGGCCCAGTGCGGGTTGGTGGATTGACATACGCCATCGAATTTCTTCTACGGACGTATGCAGGTTGCTTCAAGATGTTTTCTTTCACCAAAAAGCCCGTGGTGTGAAATTCCGTACATAAATTCCGAGGAATTCATTGGTACGGCACCGGGATTTGAAACCATGACCTCACGATTGTAAAGCTGGTGTCATTTCCACTAGAACACCACGGCTTTTCAGATATACCTACCTAATTGTTAAATTGCCACTAAGACATTTTACTCAGTATTGTACCCAATACAATCGTGAGCTGCGCGGGTGAAACCGCAGGGCGCAGCTAGTAATTATACATAATTATTTTTTTGTCAAAAATGGCACAACTGACTTTAATTGTGTACAAAATTGTAATACCTAGTTCGCTCGAATCATTGAATCAAGTTAATTTAAAAAAAAATACATCCGATTTTCATAAAATTTAAAATGACCGCCTCTGGAGTATGATCTGAAAAAAATCATGAAAATCGGTTCGTAACTGGCGGAGTAAATACTTATATACCTACAGAAAAAAATATTCAGTCGATTTGAGAACCTCTTTTTTTGAAGTTTCAGTTAAAAACAGAATTTAATCACTGACCTTGCCATATTCTTCAAGATAACCTCAGCCTTATCAAACTGCCCTCTCGCTAGCAGCCACCTCGGGCTCTCAGGCATCAGCCAGATAAAGAGGAAGAAGCAGATGAACGGCAGCGTGGTGATCAGAGCCAGGTGCCGCCAGTCTCGCACCAGGTAGACCACTCCAGCCAGCAGGATCAGACCCAGGGAGTACGCAATGTTGGAGAGGATTGTGCACAGGGTCCGGTGGCGGGGTCCCACTAGTTCGATAGCTGAAAGAATTTGATTGAGTATTTACAGTTGACCATAATAATAATTTCTATGGGAAGTGTAGTGTAGTCATCACAGAACAGCTTTCCTTTTCTCTCTTCTGTGGTAGTCATAAGGATATTGTAATACTCTTGTTTTTTTGTGTATTATGATTTGTTTTGTTGTATATTGTTGTTATTGTACCTATCTCTTATTTTTGTTGCAAATTTGTATCTGTATTTCTATCATAGACCCCATCCTTGTAGTTACAGCTCCCGATTTGTTGACGATTCTCACATAAGCTAAGCTAATTACAAATTACTTAATAGTTGCTTGTGATTAAAGTTACTTTTTATTGTTATAATAATTATTGCCATAAATAAACTACCTACACTACTACTACATAGAAAGCAATTGGATCATTCACAGACCCTCGAAGGTCTAAAGATAATCCAAGTGCTCAAGCCCACTGCCAGTTGGCAGCGTGCCCAGCATGCTGGCAGCATTGCCACGCTGAATGGCAATGCTTATACGTTGAGCCAAATAAACACCAGCATTTTGGTCACGCGTCGCGTCCACCAGACGCTCAGAAAGACTTTTGAAAACGAGATGAGCTCCAGGCCCCCACGGACCCAAAGTCTTAATATTTATTGTTTTAATATTTGTTAGTTGTATATTTGTCATATATAGGTATACTAGCAGACCCGGCCACACGATGCTGTGGGACTGTTAAATAATAGACAAAAATTTGCAATAAAATAATATTGCGACCGTAAATTGAGATGAAAGCTATCCTAACTTTCAAATTGGATCAAACTGCACACGATGTGCAAGTTTTATTAAAATCGGTTAAGTAGTTTAGGAGTCCATCGTGGACAAACAACGTGATTTATAATATGTATATATAAAAAAAAATAAGAAGAAAGATATGATTTTGTAAATGTGGTAAGAGACCCTCAGAGTAACAGTGTACTGTTTGGGGATATCAATGTTAATATTTTGCATTATTTAATGCCAATGAAAGAGATACAGGATACTCAAAAATATTTTTAAAAAATTAAGAAAAAGAGGACGTAGGACATCCACTGATTAAATGGACGGACGACTTTATTAATACCGTAGAAATGAGTTAGAAACAAATCGCTTCCAACAGGCTTAATTGAAAATGTTTAGGGGAGACCTATGTCCAGTAGTGGATGTCCTACGGCTGAAAAAGAAGAGGAACACAAAAAATGTCCAAATAATGCTTACACAAAACGTAAGGCGTGGTCATAATAGCTGGCACAGTGAATCCCACGCCAATCCTGTAGATGATCCATATGATGTAGTTCTGGGCAAATGCAGTAGCGACTCCGAAGACGCACTGCACCAGCAGATAGATGAAGAAGGAGGGTTTCCTCCCCATCGAGTCTTGGAGGTAGCCGGAGATGTAAGTCCCGACGATGCCCCCAACTCCAAGAAGGACCAACCCGAGAGTAGGGTAGAAGTCATGCTCGCAAACTAGATTCCACTGTAAGGAGATGTAACAATTTAACAGTGTATAATGTTTTCTTAATTAGGTAATGTTAGGATAGAGATGTATGTAGAGATTTAAGATGGGAAAACTTTCTCAATTGCTTGAAAGATAGACAAATAAAAGAAAACAAACTTCCGAATAGGAAATTCACTTTGAAATTTAAGCGGTGTCGGAATAACCAATTAAAATGATATAGCAAGACTACCTAGAGCAATTGCTACGGGCCCACGCAATATGGGGGCCCATGTTTCCAAACCCGCCTCTACCCAAGCATAATTTCTTAATTAAAACTTATGAAGTCATATTGTTTAAAGAACTTTTTTGTTACCATTAAAACGTTAAACCTTTTCTAATAAAGCTATTTTAATCCTTTTCCACTTTATATTTATATGATTCGGCAGATAAAGTGACCCTTTATAGAATGCTACCGGCCCTGCGCTTACTGGAATTGGGTACAATATTACTTTTGAGTTTCATGTTCATTTTATCTTTTATGAAACTAACATCTGCTCTATCTAATTATAATGATTCCTAAATATAGGTACCTCGTTAACAATGGTGTTTTTATAGGTAGAGTCGTCGTAAATCCAGCCATGCTTGCAAGGTACGACGTCTGCGGGCGGCTCCTTCAGCAAGGTATCTCCCAGGTCCCGGTAGTTTTTCACGATGTCGCTGTAGTTGAGGTTGTACATCGAGCACTGGGAGTATTGCAGGTTCCCGTTCTTAAGCTCCATTGGAATGCTGTGAAAACAAATTCAAAGTAGCTATATTTAGAAAGCACAAATCTTTTTGCGATCTCTGAAGTTAGGCATGAGTCCGACACTGAAATATGGTGTCCCAGCCTCTGGCTTTACCAAGAGTACCTGGCCGTACTTCGAACTTGCATGTCGGAGCCATAATAATGGCTGCAAGGCTGTCTGGTGCTAGCGAACTTGTCCTCATTGGAGACGTCAATCAGTTGCCTTATATCGACAGAGAAAATCTCTTCGAGATGAGGTACCATCGCCCGACCCTGGTTGCAAACATTACCCAGGAGTTGCTCTGCACACATAGGAACCCAATGGATGTCGCGTATGCGTTGAGGGAAATATACTCTGGTATATATTCCTCAGCTCCCCGTATTAGGTCTCTTGAGCAGAAAAGGTTCAAGGGGGCTCAAATATCCAAAACCCTCCCCAACACCCTTTTCTTAGTGCATACACAGGAAGAAAAGGAAATCCTCACCAGCCAGGGTTATGGAGAGGGCGCAGGATCACGTACCCTTACCATCCACGAAGCTCAGGGACTAACGTACGAGTCGGTAATCGCCATCAAAACGAAGCCTGGAATGAAACTACACGAGAGCGTGTCACACGCTGTCGTTGCATTATCACGGCACACTGGAACCTTCATTTACTACGCCGACGACATCGAAGATGATGCCATCAGCCGATTCGTGCGGCGTGCATCTTCCGCGTCATTGAGGGCCATCAAAGAGTACAACCTGCAGATGGCCATCAGAGATCGGAACGAGGCGGTGATGGAGGCTCTGGGCCGGGAGGAGACAACAGAGTTGTTATAGAAGGACATGGGAGCGATCACAAGCAGAGTTGAAACCACCGAGTAACACACGGAGTCGTAGCCTCGGACTCTGCGGATGATCGCTTTCACAAAGTAAATCATGACAAGTGTGTAATATCTGGAGTTTAGCATTGCGTGCATGCCCTGAGCATTCATTCTCGCCATCGATGGCTCCTTCTTGCGGCGGCTTTGTGTGTCGGGTCGTTCTCTTCCCTAAAATATGGTCGAGGAGAGCGATGGCTGGCACATGCGTCACACTCGTGATCGGGTGCTGCATGCGGGTCGCCGGTTTGCTCGTGGCATTCACGCAATGCACTGAAACTACTAACTTAGGCTAAAACTTAAACTAACCCATCTCTATTGTACTAACTCTTTTTGTATAGTAAAATCGAATAATTGAATATTTTAGTTAACAAAAGGCACAGACCCTGGAGTCTGTGGTTTGTAATTTTCCAATAAAAAAAAAAAAAAAAAAAAAAAACTTGCATGTCTAAGGAGGAGATATGGCACATAGGGGATTTAAAAGATAGGGCGCATATCATCGTCAAGTCAGGCGAGTATTCATGAATCTTCTATGCGCCTATTTTCCTTCCTCACAGGGGAGTTCAAAGCGCACCCTCCTGAAATCACCATTCCCGGCACCCATGAACCGGGTGCAGTTTTTATACTACTACTATCTAAAAGTCTTGTTGATTTGATCTAACGGTCAAAGCCACGCCAGGAAATTGCACAGTAATGCAAAAAGTAACAAGCATTAGTTCAGATATTATGATGTTCTCTTGTTATAAGCTTATTGGCTGTTGTGATCTCAGCCACAAGCTGCAGATAACCCAATCCTGACTGAAGCTCAATAACTTCACGAGAGTGGGTTATCGCAATTTGTAGCCAACATCACAGTTGGCAGTCAAAGTTTGATTGGGCCAACAGGTATTGTCATCACCTCAGGTTCTTTACCAGTCCTTGGTCAGGCAGCAAGTCGAGCGCGGGCACGCGGCACCAGTGTTGTACCACCGGAGCCATGAACAGCTGAGCGTAGGCGTGGAAACCGCACGGGACCACCGCGGGGAGCAGCATCAGGTAGATCACCAGCTTCTGGTACCGACCGAACGTGCCTACGTCCTCCAGGATCGCGTCGAAGTCCATGGCTTTAGCTGCACTGAGAAAAAAATCGCCACTAAATATTACAAAAGTCCTTTGTATTTGGCGAAAACACTAAATTTTAGTATAATTTACCAAAGTTTTGCTGTATTTGCAATTTTTATTATTTTTTACTAACAGTTTTGTTTTTGTAATTGTAATTCCTAAAATACGATTTTAGTAAATGCAGATATTGCAAAAGTTTAATATTTATTACAAATTTATAGTAAATATTGTTAGAGTTTTGTAAATTCCGCAAATTCGATTACTATTTTCAAGAAAAGGTAGTTGTGTTTCTAACAGTTTATCTATTTTGTAATTCTAAGTAATACTTATAATCAATTTTGAAAAACGTTTGTAATTTTAAGAATTAACTATAGTTGATACAACAAAAATAATTAGTTTTACCTTTTTGTAATTCTAATCAACACGCTTTATTTATTTCAACACGGGTTTGTAATTTTTAGAAAATATAAAAATATTGGTACAAGAAAAGATTTAGTTTTTACCTCTTGTAATTCCAAGCATCTCGTTTTATTAATTTCAACACGCATTAGTAATTGTTAGAAAGAACTATAATTGGTATAACAAAAATATTTTGTTTTACCCTTTTTGTAATTCCAAGTAACTTGCTTTTTTAATTTCAACACGCGTTTGTTAATATTAGAAATAACTTTAATTGGTACAACAAAAATATTTAGTTTTTCCCTTTTTGTAATTCCAAGTAACACGCTTTATTAATTTCAACACTCGTTTGTAATTATTAGAAATAACTTTAATTGGTACAACAATAATATTTAGTTTTCCCCTTTTTGTAATTCCAAAGAGCATGCTTTATTAATTTCAATACACGTTTGTGATTTTTAGAAAGAACTTTAATTGGTACAACAAAAATATTTTGTTTTACCCTTTTTGTGATTCTCAGCAACATGCTTTATTAATTTCAACACCCGTTTGTAAATATTAAAAATAACTTTAATTGGTACAACAAAAATATTTAATATTTCCCTTTTTGAAATAACAAGCAACACGCTTTATTTATTTCAACACACGATTGTAAAATTTTGCAAGAACTTTATTTGGTACAACAAATATAATTAATTTATCCCTTTTTGTAATTCCAAGGAACACGCTTTAATTATTATGAGCTTTTAGCGGCTTCGCCCGCGTGGCCTACAGGAATCAAAATATGACGTACTGTTTTTTCAGAAACAAACATTATAAGCGCTCTTACGATAATAATCTCAATTGAAATTACATTAAGATGACAAAATTCCCAAACAAAGCATTACCTATTGCTTTTCAAAAACAAACAATTGACAAAACAATAAAATTGTCATAATTAGCCGTAAAACGTAAACTTATCGCCTATAACAATAGCAAATATTAGATCATAAGTAGTAGTAAGTAATAATATTTTTCCCAGAACAAATTATAATAAAAAGATTTTACGCTATGGTCTTGAGTCAAGAGTAAAAAATGAAGAATAAGCATAGCTGCTGGATTCTAAACGCTTACAAATAAAAAGCAAATTTTTGGCTTTAAAATTTAATAAGGTATGGTTAAATATATGAAGCTATTAAACAAAAACGGAAAAAAGTTTACGTTTACTATCAAAAGTCATGGTAAGGGCACTGAAGTTACAGGAATAATATACGAGATAAGTTTACACTTTAATACTCGAAAAATCTCAAATTAATACTTATGCATTAATTCTAATTGCATTAATTGGCATTAAGATTTTTTCTGATGCCGCGTTTTCTGTTCCCGCCAACGTCGTTGAAATATTCTTATTTGACGGCTTTGACTTTGGTTTCAGTAGTTCAGTACACTAAGTATCTTACTCTTACTTACTTACTTACTCTTACTCTTTATTAATAACAACTAGCTATAGGTCATTTGTAGTGCATGCTAACATATTTCATCAAACGTTACCTATAGTATGATTCCTTATTACTAACATAAAAAGGTGCATTTAACAAAATCCAATAAAAATTGTATCATACGAGTACTTCGTAGAGTTTGACATGCTCTTAGGCGATTAGTACTATGTACTTACAAAAAAAATCCACCGCGTTGGTACCTAGATACTCGTAGGTACTGGTATAGACAAGTATTGGTATCTGATATACCACTGGTTTGAAAGATGAAAAAAAATTGATTTACCTTGTTTTGTAATTACAAGCGTGGGTTTAATCATTTTCAAAACACGATTGTCATTTGTATTGAAAGGAAGAATAATTTCAAGCATGAGGCTTTATTAATTTCAAGACACTATTGTAATTTTACTACAATACTTTAGTTAATGCAACAGAAACATTTAGTTTTTGGTCTATTTTGTAAATCCAGCAATAAGCTAAGTAATTTCAACGAAATGTTTTGTTATTTCCAGTAAAGTGTCCGGTGTGTTTTGCTTTATGAATACGATCCCGCCTTTCCAGCAGCCATTTCGTCGTTGCTTGCAGTAGAGTAAACATGTAAAGGAGAGTGAAGTTCAGTACCAACAAACTGTGTTTTACCAACAGATTTAAACACTCTGAGTGACAATTGACAATCTTACCCAGGAGTCAGTGTTATAACAGCTATACAGTCATACTGAGTAACTGGGGTCTCAGTGAATACGATCCCGTCTTTCCAGAGCCATTTCGTCGTTGCGTGCAGTAGAGTAAACATGGAGGATGAAGTTCAGTGCGTACCAACTAACTGTGTTTAATTAAGTGTTATAAGTACAGATTTAACCAGTGTAAGTGAAAATTGACAATTTTACCCAGAATCTACGGGGTTACTGGGTTTCTCCGTGAATACATTATACTCGCCGGCAATGTAAATTATGTTTTATTGTAAATGTGGCTGTTTCGTGTGTTATATTATACATGTATAATATTTAATTTAATAAACATGACTTCACTTGAATCTTTATTTTTATGTCTACAATTATTATTCACCTTGTAACTTACATTTAGTATTAGTTTATAACCTTAGATTCGTTTTGTAAGATATGTAACTCAAGTAGTTTCAATAGCTTAATTTTGTATTATTTAGTTGGTTTTTGTAATGTCTAGTTTAGTTCTGTGATATCTACTTAATAAACCCTATCCATAAAAAAGTTATAAAACACTTAAAATTGAAATATTAAAAACTGTATACTTATAGGTCATTGTTATAAGCAGGTATACAGTTTTTAATATTTCGATTTGAAGTGTTTTATAACTTTTACATTGATAGGGTTTACTAAATTGATAATACTGAAATTATACTAGAAATTACAAAAATCAACTAGATAATACAAAATTAAGCTATTGAAACTACTAGACTTTTACTAGATAATACTGAACTAAACTTTTGAAAGTACTAAGGCTTACTAGATATTACAAAACTGATCTATCAAAATTACTAGGTGATTAGCAGATAATACAGAACCAAACTTTCGAAAGTACTAAGGCTTACTAGATATTACAAAACGAATCCATCAAAATTACTAGGTGTTTACTAGATGATACAGAACTAAAATTTCGAAAAAACTAGGACTTTACTAGATATTACATAACTAATCTATTGGATCTACTGGGGCCTTACTACATATAACAAGACAGGTATTAATAATTCCTATTAAATATCAATTTGTATTTTTTACAGGGCATTTGTTGTCCTCGGGATTAGTAAAATCTTAGTAAAGAGTACTAAGGAGTTTGCTAGATATAACAAAACAGGTATTAGTAATACCTACTAAATATCGATTTGTATTTTTAACAGGGCATTTGTTGTCCTCGGGATTAGTAACATTTTAGTAAAGAGTACTATGGACTTTACTAGATATTACAAAGCTAATCTATTGAAACTACTGGGGCCTTACTACATATAACAGAACTGATATTGTAATACCTACGAATTGTATTTACAAAAATCGATTTGTATTTATTACAGGTCATTTGTTGTCCTCGGATTTAGTAAAATTTTAGTAAAGATTACTATTTTTTTGTTAGTTTTTCTCTCAGTGTGGGAATTCTGGGAAGCCTGGGAATGATAGCTTTTATGAAATCGTGAGGTTTCACACCCGGATCTCGTACCGTACTTACCAATAAGTAGATACTTTTTGGAAATTCATGCAAGGATTTTTGTTACCGTATCTCAGTTTTAGCGCCAGTAAATAATTTTATAGAAACCTGCATATTATTTTATGTAGGTACCTATACAGGGTTATCTGCTTGCCCCTTGGAGCAAGTATGTACTAGAGAAGCGTATAGGGTGTGAGAAAAAAAGATGTTTGTTTTTATCATATTCAGACTCTAGATAATAGTAAAAACCTGCATAATACTGATATAAGTAATAGAAAATGGATAATAGTTCATAAATATGTTGATCTAAAATTCAATAGGTAGTAGTTTTTTTGTCTGACTACAACGTCTACACGGCGAAGGCGTGGTGGTCTAATGGTTTTAACACCCGACCTGCAATCGTGAGTTCGTGGGTTCAAATCCCGATCCTGTACCAATGAGTTTCTTTGGAACTTATGTACGGAATTTCACATCATTGGCTTTTCGGTGAAGGAAAACATCGTGAGGCAACCTGCATACTTCCGTAGAAGAAATTCGATGGCATATGTGAATCCACCAACCCGCATTGGACCAGCGTGGTGGATATGGCCCAATCACCCTTCGTGGGTAGGCCTGCGTCCTGCAGTGGACTATTAAAAAGGCTGGTACAGTACAGTACAGTACAACGTCTAGGCCGTGCGTAGTAGTCAGACAAAAAAATGTATACGCAAATAGACAAAAGATATTACTTTCATCCTGTTCACTCTTTATACTTGCACATCTCACCTTCTTTTACTTTTGTAATTTTATTAATTAGCACCTTGTCTACTTAGTTATACTTCACTATGGCTTGCCCTTTACTAAGCCGAAAGGGGGTGATTAGGACTATAATCATGAACAACTTTTACTATGCGGTCAACCCTGAATTCTATAAAATAGGTAAATCAGTTGTTTAATACATTTTGTCGATCCGAGTTGCGATTATGTATGGGACAGCAGATATTTTTCTCGAATTCCGTGTTGGCTCCATAGTATAAGTTTTTCATAACGATCTTCTTATTTACCACATTTCAGCTTAGTTACAGGGCGAAGAGATAACATCCTCCTTGTGGGTGGAAGTCTTACGCTACACTTTCGGTATGTAGTCTCCACTCGAGAACGTTTCTAACCAGTCATTCTAAGTATTGGTAATTTTCGGGAAATATTTTTGAATTTAAATCTTAAATGCCCAATCGTTTGTTTTGTTAAATTTCACTCCCCTTTGCTATGAAATCCTAAACTATCATTTAATTCATAAGTCGGTATAGGTAGGTAGGTACTTATTTAGAGACGCCGCCGGTGTCCAGCCAAGTTCAAAGAAAAAAGGAACTGGCGACTCGAGCCGAGTGTATCTAATATTACACGAACCATTTCGAGCTACTTTTGACCCTTTCATAACTCGAAAACTATTAAGCCTACTTATGTACTTAGGTATATGAAATTTGGCATATTTATTACAACAAAGTTCCTCATCTTGCCTAGAAGCCAAAATTTCATCAATTTAGCTCGAACAATTCATGATATGTATGTTAACGTTTAAAAAATACACTTACTCTGGATTTGGAGTCAAAATCCTTTGTATCCCGTCCGTAGTGTCACCACGGCGACTCTCCATCGACTGCCAGCGTGTCCAAATACCTACACTTGTCGTTACCTACTTACTGGACCCTAAACTCTACCGGGGACTCTACAGGATGGTCCAACAATCGATCATTGAATACAACTCGTCGCTCATCTTTTGTTACTTGGACCGCACGAGTACGTAATAGTTCTACGATGTATTTTCCACCGTGAAACAGTAGTGGTCTAGTGGTAATGACACTCGCCTTACAATCGTAAGGTCGCGGGTTCAAACCTAATCCCGCCTTATATCGACAGAGAAAATCTCTTCGAGATGAGGTACCATCGCCCTACCCTGGTTGCAAACATCACCCAGGAGTTGCTCTGCACACATAGAAACCCAATGGATGTCGCGTATGCGTTGAGGGAAATATACTCAGGTATATATTCCTCAGTTCCCCGTATTAGGTCTCTTGAGCAGAAAAGGTTCAAGGGGGCTCAAATATCCAAAACCCTCCCCAACACCCTTTTCTTAGTGCATACGCAGGAAGAAAAGGAGACCCTAATAAGCCAGGGTTATGGAGGTGGCTCAGGATCGCGCACCCTTACCATCCACGAAGCTCAGGGACTGACGTACGAGTCGGTAATCGCCATTAAAACTAAGCCTAGAATAAAGCTACACGAAAGCGTCTCACACGCTGTCGTTGCATTGTCTCGGCACACTGGAACTTTCATCTACTACGCTGACGACATTGAAGGTGATGCCATCAGTCGATTCGTGCGGCGTGCATCGTCTGCATCTTTGAGGGCTATCAAGGACTATAACCTGCAGATGGCCATCAGAGACCGGAACGCGGCGGTGATGGAGGCTCTGGGCCGGGAGGAGGCAAAAGAGTTGTAATAGAAGGACATGGGAGCGATCACAAGCAGAGTAGATACCACCGAGTAACACATGGAAATGTAGCCTTGGACTCTGCTGGTGATCGCTTTCACAAAATAAATCAGAATAAGTGTGCATTAAATAGAAACTAGCATTGCGTGCATGCCTTGAGCATTCATGCTCGCCATCGAAGGCTCCTTCTTGCGGCGGCGTCGTGTGTCGGGTCGTTCTCTTCCCTTAAATATGGTCGAGGAGAGTGATGGCTGATACATGCGTCATACTCGTGATCGGGTGCTGCATGCGGGTCGCCGGTTTGCTCGTGGCATTCACGCAATGAAACCACTAACTTAGACTAAGAATTAAACTAACCCCTCTCTATTGTACAGTCGCATTCTTTCAATTGTAACTTACTTAACAAAAGGCACAGACCCTGGAGTCTGTGGGCCATTAATATAAATTAAAAAAAAAAAAAAAAAAAAAAAAAAAAACCTAATCCCGTACCAATGAATTCCTTGCAATTCATGTATGGAATTTTACACCACTGGCTTTTCGGTGAAGGAAAACATCGTGAAGCAACCTGCAAATGTCCAAGGAAGAAATTCCATGGCGTATGTGAATTCACCAACCCACACTGGGCCAGCGTGATGGATATGGCCCAATCACCCATCGTGGGTAAGCCTACGTCCTGCAGTTGACTATTAAAAAGACTGGTACAGTGCAGTACAGTATTTTCCACTATTCTTACTTTGTTACTTTATATATTGTACCTACTTATTATATAATATTTATCGTTTGTATACGGTTTCTAAGAATAGACACCTGGATTATTCTTTTAGTTAAGAACTAGTTTGGTCGATATTAGCAGAAATTTAAACAACGACATACTTTATTTGTCGTAAATATATCTGCAAATGATTTACTTTAATTGTATAGTTTCGTGTCGATTTTATCTTCACTATTAATTGTGTACATAAAAGAGTAGACGTAACACAGTGTAAAGTGAGCATTACATAATGTTAATCTGTACCTACCAGTTCGCAAAAAATTAAATATAATTTTGATTTTGGTACGTAATGGCATACACATTTAAAAAGAAACTACCTATGGTGTCATTAAAATACTTACCTACTAAATAATTATAATACATAATTTAGATCTAGAAAACTTATTGTCCGTTGGCTGCATGGGCGTAGCCAGGGGGAGCACGGGTGGGCCTCAATAATATTTTAAAATAAACTGTTGTAAGAAAATCTCTTTTAAATTACAATTTATTGGCGCCCAAGTATAAAAGTAATATAGAAAACATTCAATTTTGTTTTAAGCTTGAAAGAATAAAAAACCGGACAAGTGCGAGTCAGGCTCGCACATCGAGGCTTCCGTACAAACACGTTGTTAAAATAATTAAAAACCTGTTTTAGCACGAGCTAATGAAGTTCTTTTATATGATACATACCTTACATGATTTACTCACTTTGAATTTTGAACCCATATTTTGTGAATTTTGAAGCCCTATTTTATTGTGATTTAAATATAAATGTACAGTTTTCAGATTTATTCCTATAAGTGTATTCTGAGACAATGCTTCTCGCCAAATTTCATAGTTCTACGTCAACGGGAACGATAGCACGAAGAGACGACGGGGAGATAGCACGAAGAAGCGTGCTATCTACGAGTACTAAGTAGGTACCCTACCTACCTAAGTAAGTAGTTACCCTCATCACCTCTAAATTTAAGTAGACAACATGTCCTGAACGAATACACGCTGTATTCACGATAACATGGACTAGGATGCGCGTGCGCAATTATTTCATTCTGGTCCAGTCAGTCAATTCGATTAGCGCTGTAATTGGCGGCGAAAGGACAAATCCCTGCGCGGCCCAAGGTCGGGAGCCATGATCAGCGACTTATTTTGAGGCATTTACCGTTTATCTAAATACGGAACCCTAAAAATAATGTTAATCTTTCGATAAACTTTATCATCATTCATCATTATCATTTCAGCCGCAGGACGTCCACTTCTGGCAACGGCGGATTTATACATTTGCCGCTAATAGGCTGTTGGATTTTAGGAACAATGTTTAGTTGCCTGTAGGTACCGACCCTTACAATTAAATATTTTACAATCTTATTACATTTATGAAGTGAAAATTACCCTTTTCAAGGCGTACTGCCAGTCATTCTACTCGAGTAGCTCGTGGATTAGTCATACTCGCTGGGCTGCCAGCATTCTACGGGTCCAATATAACGATATTTTTAGAATGCTGATGCGGTTGCCTCGCTTCTGTAGTGCATCTGAAATGTTTGCAGAGCCACATCGGAAGACTTTCATGCAATTATTCGCAAGAAATACGATATAGAGTGCGAGGCAGTCGCAATGGCATTCTTCAAATGATTGCTGAGCGATTGGATTGCCCCATTCAGAATAAGTGGGTGTTAATTGTTATGGGCACTAAATTATAAATCTTGTAATTAATGTTTAAAATGAATGACACGATTGTATTAATTTTTTTATGAATTATGGGTCATTTTTGTCTGAATTAAAATGATCAATAAAAAATAAATAAATTGTCAATAAAATCGGTAACTGTCATTTGTGCACTAATGGGAATGGCTGGTTTTACCATTAAGTAAGTCAAATATTTTTTTATTAGACACTGATTTGCTACTTTCCTAAATAGGCATGTTGACTAATAAATATAATAAGTCCGTCAGATAGACTATCAAAAATACTAGACATGTATTTTTTCTTTAATCAATTAAACAAAAATTGATGAAGATATAGCCCGTCAAAGTTCCGCGTGACGTCACAAGTGCCATACAAACGTATAGACTTCTGTAAGAGAGGTGACATCACGACTTCCACTCCCAAACTTTGACAAGGTTTATCGTTGTCATTTGTTGTCAGATTAACAAAAGAAAAAATACGTGTCCAGTATTTTTTGATAATCTTACTCACGGACTGATGATAATAATGATTTCCTTACCCAGTCATCATGCCTATTCTGTTGTTCTCAAGCCTCAGCCTACTCAGCCAATAAGGAAGTTTCCCGTTTTCTAGTTTTATTTATATTAAATTACACCAAGTCTGCAATAAATTATGGTGTTTTTATTTTTCAATTATCTTCAAAAAATGACGGAGTTATGAATTTTCAAACATGACCGCACGAAATTTAAAAACCGCGCGACGGATTTACGCGTGTGGCGTCATCCGGCTCAAGAGGCGCTCCGTGGGTTAGGCGGGAGTAAGGAAAAAAGGAAATAAAGTGCTTCATTCTATACCGGGTATTTTTCTAAGCCACGAATACGGTCTAGGATATCATTGTACTTATCGTTATGTTATGATCAACATTTACTATGGGACTAACCCCACAATATTACGAATAAAAAGTCAGCATTCCCATAACTTTGACGTGAGTAAATGAACTTTATATCTAAATGGAACAAGACTTGGTGTATGTGTTTAGTGTACTGCGGTTTTTACATCCTCATTTATTCATCCTTATATTTACTAAATTAAAATGAAAAACTGAAGAACTTACAAAACGTTATATTTCAAATTAAACTAAATTGTCCTTACTTTGTTATTTCAGTTTACAACTATGTACATAGCAGAACTAAATTTTTCTTATATTGTAATACTAGTATTTAGTAGTTTTAGTAGTATTTTTGAATTTTCTTGAATTAAAGTTCCACCAAAAATGCATTCATTATATTTTTACTTTCATTTTAAGATAGAGATAATGTGTCTATAAAGATCACATACTTAAACTATAGTGTTTATTTTAATAATTGTTTTGTCTATCATCTAAAGTAATTCAAGAAATGTGTTAATGGTCCTAAGAAGTCTAACTCGACCGCAGGTAAGGGTAAAAGGTACTTAAGGTATTTATAAGGTAAGGTGTTAGCAGCACAGTTTGTAGCTGTGTCAACTTCTCGTTTAGATAATAATGCACCTGATTCACAAGGTTGCCAGTAAAACCTTACTTTTCATTGATTTAAGGTGCCTACTTTTACCCACCCCTAAAAACAGAATGTATATATGAACTTTTAAGTTTTCTGGAGTGGGCAAAGAAGTTAGCATATTAGTTATAGACCGAATGAAAGTTTCTAGTTTCATGTTCCCTCCTAATAGCTATGGCCGGGTCAAACTTCTTGGCGGCTGTGAAGTTAGCTACAAGTTGCGCAAAACCTAATCCTCGCGCAGCTTTAGCTTTATTTAGCGTACATCTAGTTTATTTTGTGATCTTTTATATCTTGTGGCACATCTTGCGGTACCACTCGGGGTCGTTTTCAGCGACGGCGTCGGGGCGGCCGCCGCGGCGCCGGTAGTGGAACTCGGACACCCCCCGCCCGGGCACTCCGTTTACTATGAACTTGCAGAATCGCTCCACCATGCGCGCCTCCCACTCTTCGGACACGTAGTGAACGGACTCGTATTCTACAACTACCTGGAGACAGTAAATTTTCTTTTGTAAATGCTTTTTCTCTCTTCCAAATTTTCTTTGCCTACTCTAAAAAAGTTAAAAGTCAACGCTTTATATTTTTTTAAGGTGGGCACAAAAGTGGCCAGTCGTGCTCCACAGAAGATTTCTAGCTTCGCCAATTGCTACAGGAAAAGAAATTTGGTTCCGTATGCAAATTTACGTACCTGAAATTGGGGTAGTGTAGTGGGTATGTCCAAATTCAGTGTGATTCGAAGTTAGGCAATCAGGCATATTATTTCAACGGCGGCCTTTTATAAGCAGTTACGGTACCGGTAAGAAGTATTACCTTAGGTATATTGATTATTACCATGGGGTTAAGGTTTTGTTGGAAAAAACGTGTTATAGTTGTTCTGTGCACTGCCGGTGTCCTTAATTATTTATTTCTATTGCTATTTAGCGGTCAAAAGACCAACAGAAAAATGTACCCTGCTATACAGGCTCTTACGAGACCTAGTGTAAGGTCCAAATATTTTAAAGGTACTTTTGCGACTTTCCACCGCACCTTATTTTTAAGATTGTTTGTAAGTATCTCCACATGTTGTAATACGTATATATTTTTTTTATTTATAATCACTTCATTAAAACTCGCGTGAGAAATCATTATACTAAATAAAACACCGGTTTTCACTCATGTATGATATACGCGTGCGCCAGTCGACGGGAGCGCGCGTATTCCTTGATGAAGGAGTACTAATTTACTCCGAATCCGGTCGGGTTTCCAGCGGCCCGGCCGTATATCATACGTGAGTGAAAACCGATGTTTTATTTAGATTTATTTATATGTATAAAAAAGTAACTTCGTATAAGCTGGTGTCAGAGTTTTTAAGCCGCCTGAAGGTACATATTGGTATGGCTAAACGATTAAGAAAACCGAGACCCCACAATTTACCGTGTCATCCGATCACGCCAGTCACCTGCGGTCTCTCATTCAAGACTGACGTAGCAAAGGATGCTCTAGTTTAGTAACCGCTAAGAAAAACCTAGTCAAACTAAGTGAGCTAGTACATGAGCATGATTTACTACAGGAGCGCTACAAGTTTTATTTCTAGAAAAACCGTAACAGCTTGTGATTACCCACCTGTACATTATAAGTGTCCTCTCCAGCCTGGAAAGAGAAGGCGTAGTCCCGGGGAGCGGCGCCGTTCTCTCCGTGCTGGTACAGCTTCAGGTCAACCGACTTTACGGGCAGAATCTCGCCGTTGGCCAGGGCTATCTCGCCCGCTTCGAACCTGAAATATCAATATATTTTTATCGCGAATTATAAGCGAAGTACCTATTTGATCATAAACTTGCCTAATGGTAAACGGCGTTATGGTGGAAGATTATGCATGCAAACTAAGAAGATACGCATTTCTGGGAAGGATTCTGTGGGAAGCCGCGGGTAAAGATAGTAAAACATTATTTTATTAATTTCAGAGAACTTACACAGAAGCAGTGCAGGGCTGGCAGATGACGCCGACGGAGATGTTGGAGCCATCCTCCAGGAAGATGTGGTGGAAAGCGTACCGGTGCATCAGACTCCAGTCACGCTTGTCGCCTGAAACTCAAAGTCCACGTTTTAGTATAACGTATTAATAACTACCATAACTGGTCCCATCTACATAAAACTGGTTACTGCAACATAGTCACTTGTTTAAACTGGGAGCCACTAATAGTCCACTCGGTCATGAATGGAGGGAAATACAACTTTAAAGCAAATTTCGTGAAATTGTAAAGCCACAGAAGAAACAGGAATCGCTAGCGGATTGCATGACACTAATGCATTAGTTATCTTCAGCATTGTTATCCACATCGCTATCTCATACACCATCAAAGCCACTGGAACACTTATATGCCAGCGGTCCAGTTCTACGTTATTTTAAACTGGCTGGAGCAGGGCTGGCTCAGGTAGACCCTAAGGCTTAGAACCCTGAACCCTCGTGACACATCAACTCACCAAAGCTGTGATCCCTGAACGATGGTAGAGATAATTCAAAGGACTCGTTTTCGATCTTGAACTTGCATTTCAATGTGCCGAACTGCTCGTAGTGGGACTGGTGAGCCCTGTAAAATAAGTAAGTAACACTTCACACCTCCTGCATACACAAAAGCAAATACAACTAGCACTCAGACCAAAAATATATCACCCAACTAACTGCCCGACTCAAGATCGACCTGAATAGCCCCTGAATCACGCCTAATCCTAATGGATTGAAGACTGCTACATCAAAAATTCGCTAGAGGTTTTCTCTAGGGGCGGGGCAGCTGCTTTTTTCTGTAGTGAAACACAGAGAAATGGTTAGAATATAATAGACTTTCTAGTTTTCTGGTGTGGGTAAAGAAGGTTCTGAGGAAAGCAACGCCTAGTTTCCAATAGTTTTCAGGTTCAAAAACATCGGTGTACTTACGTTTTGAGGCCCTCAAAATACTGCCTGCTCCACTTCTCCCTAGCTATCGACCTGATGATGCAGGCTGGGTGCAGCTCAGAGTCATAGTCGAAGTGCTTGGTCGTCGCCTTCCATTCCCCGTGGAAATCTACCTCCACGACCTTGGAGGGATCGTTTTGGTACCTGTACGAAAAGTAACATTTTAGCTTATTGTTTAATAATATTTAGCTTCACTAGTGGTAGTGAAACTAAATATGAGTAGAATACTACTAAAATCTATGAGATACTTACTTAACAATGTGCAAAATTGTTAAGTATTTTTTTTATGGACAATAAGTATTGTTAGAGTCTTCGACATTTTTGACGTGATACCGTCTTATAAATCGATGAACGCCGGCTGCACGCGCGAAAAAGTCTACGTTCTGCCTGCACCGAGCGTGCAAGCGAGAGCGTGGAGCAAGCGAAAGAGAGGAACTACCGGCCTAAGCATTCGGCTTGTCTCAGTTGTTGAGTGTTTACTTATGACGTCATCACGTAAAATTATCGTCCGTAAACCGACATTACAGACAACCAATTATTTGCGTAAGGCTCACGAGCATACTTTGTTACTGAGGACTTTTTACGATGGGTTAAGACTAATTAAGATGATTTCAAATAGGTCATTCAAATTCAAGCCTTAGTTGTGTAGTTCACCCAACGAAAATAGAAAAGAGAGAAAGGGCATACTAATTTTTAACTCACATTATTTGAAAATTGGGGTCCGGACTCTTGGTCACCCGCCGCTTTCTCCTAAGTATTAGATACCTATTTCATTGTGAAGGGTACGCTGACTAGGCAAAAATCACTAAATAAAAGAATAGGTATTGTAACTCACCACATTTGGCCCTTGTAAGAGAGATTCCACTTGATCATGGGTTCGACGGGAGTGATCTTGATACCTTCAGCTCCGAACTCCCCTATCCCGGCGCCGAACAGCACCGTGTCTGGTATCTTCTTACTGCATAGGAGACCTTTTCCTGGAAGCTGGAGTTTTTTTCTTGTATTAACATGAGTACTGGGTAGACATAAATTAGCAACAACGTGGTGATGGCAAAAGGCCTGACGGCATGACGCTGGTCCCATGGAAGTGTGGACGGCCCTTAGTATGGGACGCAACTTGCGTCGATACTTTGGCACCGTCACATCTTTCTGAGACTCACGAGTAGAGCTGGAGCGGCGGCCAATTCGGCTGAGCAGCACAAGTGGCGCAAATATGCTAACCTCGGTAGTGGTTACATATTTGAGCCATTTGGAGTTGAGACTTTGGGTCCGTGGGGGCCGGGAGCTCATCTTGTTTTCAAAAATCTTTCTGAGCGTCTGGTGAACGCGACGCATGACCAAAATGCTGGTATTTTTTGGCTCAACGTATAAGCATCGCCATTCAGCGTGGCAATGCTGCCAGCATGCTGGGCATGCTGCCAACTGGCAGTGGGCTCGAGTATTTGGATTATGTTTAGACCTTCAAGGGTCTGTGAATGATCCAATCGCTTTCTATGTAGTAGTAGTGTAGGTAGTTTTAGCATATAAAGTGGTATTGTATCATATTGTAGTTAATAAATGCACTTATCTATGCCGTTTAAAAAAAACTTTTTTACATGTTGATTTAAGAAATAAATTAACAATGTGCATAAGTGCTACACGATCTTATCTTACAGTCATTTTTGTCCATAAAGAACATGCTTAGCTCAGCGTGTCGATACTGGGCCGTATAGCGGATAGCGTCAGTCGGCGGAATCTGCAGAGTCGCGACCCAGATACATCGTCAACCATCTAGGCGAGGCAGCGGCACACAAATATACACGGTCATCAAATCAGGCATACTTCAAGACCAATTAGATGTAAGAGACTGTTGTATAAATAGTAGTTAAGCAAGTAATAAAATTAATCGCAATGTAACAGTTGTTTGATTCACAACAAGAGGGGTGCAGTGGCGAGAACCTTCGGGCGGCTGCACCTGGAGTCTAGAGGGGTGCAGTGGCGAGTACCTTCGGGCGGCTGCACTCGGAGTCAGGGGTCCACCTTCGCCAGCAGTCAGGTCAACTAGACGACCGGCCGTCGGACCTTCGAGGATCCAGACGGAGCCCATACAGAGGCCTGCAGCGCAGGGGACGACGAGTTATAGAGGCGGGCGGAGAGTAGAGAGTAGGTCCCCGCGACGACCGAACGGCTGTTGGAATAATCCATGTCCTAGCTTCTTTAGCGTCGGTGGGTTAGTCAGGCGTCGCACGAACCTAACCATTGGTTGTGAGGCGGCTGTACTAACCGAAATTTCATCAGGCTTTAGCTAATCGTTGCAGAGATTGGCTAGCGCCTGAACAATTTTTATTCTTTAGGTATGTAAATTTTGATTTTCCATCAGTACGTACGAAACGGCAACGTACCGAAAGAAAACCTGAATTGAGTCAAAACTCAACGTTTCTGATCCATATGACCAGGGAATGGAATAAACTGCCGGCCTTGTTTCCTGAGAGGTATAACTAATCTGAAGCTTTTCAAAATTAGATATCTTCTGCGTGCTAACGTGCTTTATCTTCGACCACAACTTCGCTTACCATCAGACGAGTTGGTGGTCAAGCGCAGACATTTTCGCGATATAAAAATACATATGAGCATAATGAGAGTTGCGTCTTACCCCGATATAAAAAAGTCCATTACACATGCCCATGGGCCGCCTCTCGCACCCCATGATGACATAGATGCCCTTGTCTTCATCTTCTGCATTTTTTGCCGATATGAAGAACACTGCATCGAAAGCCTGAGGAAAACGAAATGCAACTTAATGCCACATTAATGGACATACGATCTGTTATTTGATACAATAGGCATGATGATTGGGTAAAAAAATCATTATTATAATTAGTTAGTTATCAAAAGCCGTAGTGGCTTAGAGGTAGTGAGTAGTGACACCCGCCTTACAATCGTGAGGTCGTGGGTTCAAATCCCGGTCCCGTACCAATGAGTTCTTTGGAATTTATGTACGGAATTTCACACCACTGGCTTTTCGTTGAAGGAAAACATCGTGAGGCAACCTGCATATGTCCGTAGAAGAAATTCGATGGCGTATATGAATCCACCAACCCGCACCGGGCCAGCATGGTGGATATGGCCCAATCACCCTTTGTGGGTAGGCCTACGTCCTGCAGTGGACTATTAAAAAAGCTGATACAGTACAGTACAGTTATCAAAAATATTAGACACATATTTTTTATTTTGTTAATGAAACAATAAATGACGTAGATAAACCTTGTAATAGTTCGGGAGTAGGGGCTCGTGACGTCACTTCTACGTGAAAAGTTTATAATTTTGTAATCTGGCCGAGACGTTACGCGGAACTTGAACGGGCTATTTCTTCTTTTGAGAAAAAATATACGCCCAATATTTTTTCATTATCAAAAATATCTGAGAGAATATTTAATTATATTTTTAGTCATCTAGTCTATTAGCAACTGTTGATGAGATACCTTGGAGTGGTTACTGAGCGGGCTGTGCGTGGTTTATATCTGCTGCATTGGCTATGGCCATAAAACTGACTCTCCCTGCCCTACTTGGCCATCCTTATATTCTCTTTCGTTCTTGTTGGCGTACTTAGGGTCGCCTTATGTTCAGCAGTAGACTAACGGAGCAGTACAGTAGATACTGATGATGAGATGAGATACCTTAGAATGGTTATTGCAAGGGGCAGCGCGTGGTCTATTTTTTACCAGGTTGGTTATGATAAATACTTCCTGTCCCGCGCGCGATCATCCTTCTCTGCTTTGTTCTCGTTGACATACTTACTGAGGGTTGTCTTATGTTCAGCAGTGGCTACTACCTTAGAGTGGTTACTGAGTGGCTGCGCCCGGTCCATATCCGCCGGGTTGGCTATGGCTGAAACTCCCTGCCCCGCTCGGCCATCTTTGCCCGCTCCTTTGTTTTTGTTGACATACTGAGGATACAGAGGTGCTTCGTTAGATCATAATACATAAATAAGCGTGGCTTGAAATATCGATGCTCAACAAATTTTGATAGGTACTTATTAAAAATATGACAGTTGTACGGTGGTGCAGCTTGCCTTAATGGGCCCAGTATACAAATTTGCTGTTGGTCGATATATCAAAACCCATGGTACGGACTAGCTCTACAGTCTACACCTTCGCGGTTTCTCTAGCCTTGGGGTTCCGTATACGGTATCGCTACAATCTAGGATGCTAATTTTTAAAACTTTAGAATCAATTCTAACGTTAGCTTCGTAGAGGATGGCAAGCTCTCCCTCTCGCACAAGCATTCATTTTCAACACTTGCTTCTGCTCTTAGCAAGCGTTGAAAATCTATGGTATCTATGAAAATATACATATATAAATATACATTTATAAAAATCCGAGTTTCGTGACCATTTTACACATACGTTTAGCCGTTCTAATCCCAACTAGCAAAAAGTTGTGCTATAACAGTCGCGGCGACGTTTTGGTTTTACTGTTTAGTTCTATAAAAATCCCATAATTAGTGCTATAAACGTCGAGTCAACGTTTATACAACGCGAAAAAGGCGCAGATTATAGTACTAAAAAGTGCTGTAGAAGTGCAGTAACTGTGTAAATAGGTCGAATGATTTGTGGAATAAACATCGAATAAAAGCAAAACGATCCCAATTTAGTGCAGTAAAAGCAATATAGCTGCAACGGTACCCCTTATTGATAGAGTTGAAGTGTTTATGTTGCCACTAATCAGCAATAAAGTGAAGTAAACGCTGCTAATTTGCTACAATTCGACATTTTTGTTCGTTAAACGCCAAATTTGCACTGTTATTCCATTTTAAATTAGAACGATTGCGTATTCTGTGCCGTTATGGAAATGCACCAGTCTTTGTGTGTTTGTCACTTAAAATATTTTAAAAGACAGACTAGGTGTCATGTCCATTTAGTAATTATTAAAAAGAATACAGTTTCTATATCTAAATGTATATCTACATAATTATATAGGAAAATTACTGGCAATTTAACTTTGTCGATAAACTGTAATGTATTATTTAACATATATCTGTGGGCCACGCGTCTTTTGCAAAAATTTTGTAGATATATTTTATAAATTCCATTTAATTTTATTAATATGCTACTAGGGAGCCATTACGCGAACACTAGTAAATTTGTTGCTGTTATATCATACTAACTCGACTATTCGTCGAATAAATGTGACTGCGTTGCATTCATATGCGGCCATGTTTTGGGTTTTTGAGCAATAAAAGTACCAAAAACTCTTTTACTCAATATTTTGTCGAATAAAAGTGCTATAATAAAATTGTTACACTTGAGGTTCTGTAACTGTAATTGGAAAACTATAATTCGACTTGTGTTTTTACCGTGTTATAAAAGAAACTACGTTGCTATTTAATCACCGGGTAGCTAGTATTCGACAAATTTGCTAAATAAAAAGTATGTCAGGTAATTGTCGTATAAAAGCTTTTTTTACACATTAAATAGTAAATCAAACACTATTATAGCCCTCGTATAGCATTTATTTGTGACATAAGCCAGATACGGGCACTTCTATACGATTTGCACTAAAAGACATAACATAAACGCTTTTACTGCACAATTTTGTACGTATGTAGCTACTATTCAACAACTATTCGATGTTTAGTCGAGTAAATGTTTCCTTATTCGACTATTTTGCTTGTTGGGAATGACTGTATTGTTATAGTTATTTATTTCTGCAATACACATGTAGGTACATAGAACCACAAATAGTACTTAAAAACTAAGGACTAATTAATCACTGTTAGTTCTAATCTTCGAGCAAATATCTACAGAACCACAGTCCCTAAGTGAAAGTACCTAGTAAAAAATGTGCGAGCGCCGTTATACTCGTACATACAGACTTAGATATATAATAATTCACAATTACCCGTTTTCTGGAATCTCGACGTTATGTCACCTAATAAGTGCTTATAACCGTGCACTTTGGCATGGCGCGGCGTTGTACTCGGCTTGCAGTCGCCTTACGACTAACTAAGAAGCCTGCCCACTACGTAGCTTGGGCAGAGTTTTGGCTCGGACACTTTTTTGCACGATTGTGACTCTATAGATATTTGCTCGAAGGTTCTACTTAATACAATGATTCAATTTTATTCAATTTTGTAAATCCCTAGGTTATGTAAAAAGAATCCTGATAACAATTGAAAATAGAAGGGGAAAGACGTTTGACCACCTTGTACAACATGACAATCTAATGAGAACCATAATAGAAGGAAAAGTAGAAGGAAAGAGAAGGGGAAGACCAGACAGAGGGAAGAGACATGGGAGTAGCTCCATCGACAAAAGCTGCGCTCTTAAATTTTGAATGAATGAAGGTCATGTAAATAAATTCGAATCGAGGCCTTAGTGTGACCAATTAGCGGCTAAAACCGCGGGACACCACTATATAGTGTTCAATACATTGTATGTTCTACAATCATAGTTATAATCTGCAGGTTATCAGGCACCTGCAGCTGTCTTTAGCACGTTAACACCGTTATCTTGGTTTGTCTGCGTTTCTATTGATAAGGTTGCCGAATAATTAAAGAACAGGCCTAACTACTTAATTAATAATACCATAGGTTCAAGACATAAATCTATTAAGTCATACCAAAATTTAAAAATCTGTAACATTTTTTTTTGCTAAGTACTTACTGACTGACAATATTTTGAACACTTCATTGATTTTATATTTTATTTATTTTTAATTTGTTTTTGTTTTGGTATACCAATTGCTTAGTTTCCAATAGCTACCTATATCATTAAATTAATTTATTTCATAATTAAATATCAATTTCGTGAACATTAGATAATATTAAGTGTTGTACTTTGTAATGCTGATTGTTATTTTCATAATTTAGATAACAATATGAGTCAGACCTGTCTGAGCGTTGTTCCTAACAACAAGTTAGATAACAAGTACCTAACTTGTACTGTAATATGTAAGTTGAAACAGCAGCACGATTTACCAATAGGCTGAGCTGAGTAGGCTGAAACCTATAACCAAAGACTTAGCTTTTTTAATATTTCATATTGATGCCTAAGAAAGAACCCCTCAAATCAACCATCCTTCTCCGTCACTTTGCCGTCCCTCTAAAATGTACAGCGAGACGGGGCGGCGGCAGCAGTGGTCAAAAATTACTGAGAAGTGTAGCTATCAACTTGGCATTTTTCCACATCCATGCGTGTAGCCAATAACTATATTTTGTCGCAGTATTCCAGTCTGCCCCCGGGGGACAGAACGGAAGAAAAAATTCTTGTCTATCCCCCGGTTGATCATCGGGGGGGATCGGCATGTCAGCAGAAGCTATTGTATCAATGCAATATTGTATACTAAACTTAGACACTAGTTCGAAACCAATGGATTCAAAAGCAAAAATTGTCCAGTCTATTTTTTCAACAATTAATTATTACTCTTTTACTATCCAGCTTTCCATATACATCATAATCTTCAATAATTTGCAGAAAAATCACCTTCCGTTCCCTTAATTTTATCGGCCTATAAATAGAAATAGAGGACATAAGGTAGTGCCGGAAAAATATATGAATTAAGAAGCACGCCCATTTGGAAGCCGGTTGAAAAAACTCAAAAAATAATAATTTTTCGCAAAAAATGGAACCACCGACTTCTACCGTGTACAGAATCCGAATGGTTACATCCATGTACAATTGCTAATTTACTAAAAACGGCTCAGCCGAATTCGATAAAGTTTAAATGGAACCATCATGACTGCCTCGGTGGCTCAGTAGTTAGTGAACCTGACTTCTGGATCAGAGAGGCGTGGGTTCGATCCCCACCCAGGGCAAGTATTTATGTGGTGAACATAGGTGTTTGCTCTGTGTCTGGGTGTATTTAGATACTATCTATATAAGTATGTATATGTAGTATATCAGTCTCTGGCAGCGATATCACAAGCTTTGCTTAGTTTGGAGTCAGAGACCGTGTGTCCCCAAAGACCCAAATATTTATTTATTTTTACCTCGGGAGAAATACGAGTACCTACTTCTTCGAAATAAAAAAGTTTTTTTAGATCGGTTCATAATTGGCGAAAAAATGCATGAGCTGTATGCTCGTGGATATTTTCGTAAAAAAATATACATACCTACAGATTTTGCAAAAAAACATACATACAGACGAACATAGTATCTACCTCCTCCTTGTTGGAAGTCGGTAAAAGAGTGCCAAGTCGAAGGTTGAAAATAAAGTAGGTATGTCTGTTAAGGGTGCCTGTACACGGTGCAAGTAGCTTGCGCATGTTGAGGCACTTGCGCGGGTTAGATGCATCGTAAAATTACAGTGCGACATAAAAGACTTCGAGGTCGCCACCATCGCTTTGTTAGCATATTTTGCACTATTTTTTGCATAATGATTTTCTGTTTTTCTGTTCAAAATCCACAAAATAACGTAAAACGAGAAAAATGCTTGGATTTGAACAATGATAGACAGCTCAGATTGTGGTTCTAGCAAAAGTGATAATTTAGTTCCCGAATAATTGATTCTCTTTTGTGTCGCACAGTAACGTTCAAAAACATGAGCAGCCTAAGCAATAGCAATCGTAATAGCAATCGTTTATGACTTCATTTTAGGCAATTGGCACCGCCAATGTGACGTTAGCCATCAATTGCTTTGCGCGGATTGCGAAAGCAATCGTTGAATGAACAATTTTGATGGCTAACATCACATAGGCGGTGCCAAATGACTAAAATGAAGTCATAAACGATTGCTATTACGATTGCTATTGCTTTAGGCGGTAGGGGGGCTGGTCTAGCGACGCGAGCATGTACCAAAGCGAGCCACTCGCGCAACTAATCCGCGTGCTCTGAGGCGCGCGCTGGTCACTCGCGCATGTTACTTGAGCAGGTTGATTCGTGCACTACATAACTGGCTAATAAATGTTACAGCGCATGACCACGAGCAAATAACTTGTGCGTACTGCTAGCGCAAGTAGCCCGTGTCTTTACTAACTTCAGTTATTTGCACCATGTACAAGCACAAGCGAGTAACTTGAACAAGTAGCTTGCGCATATTACTTACGCGTGTGACTCGCATCTTTACTAGCTCCAGCTACTTGCTCCGTGTACAAGCACCCTAAATGTTTACTTTGTCCGCTTGACTGCGTTGCATGCAGAATACCTAGGCTTATATATGAGGAAAACAAAATAGGTAGGTAATACCATGTAATACTTAGTCACATTTAGGTAACCATACTACAAGCTGCGGTTTTGCGAGGATGCAAAATAAACTGTTTATATATTTAAATAAACCTACTATAAACTGCTATTGCATTAAAATGAATACTTAGGTGATATGTGTCCCACGTCTTCTCGTCCGACATACCTCAGTGCCTCAAGTCGAAAGATTTCGACCAGTGTGTGTTGCCAGACTTGCCAGTGATGACCTATGGCACAGAAACGTGGTCTCTCACTATGGGCCTTATTAGTAAGCTCCAGGTAGCCCAACGAGCTATGGAGAGGGCTATGCTCGGAGTCTCTCTGCGAGATCGAATCAGGAACGAGGAGATCCGTAGAAGACCCAAAGTTACCGACATATCCCAGCGGATTGGCATGTTGAAATGGCAATGGGCAGGGCACATAGCACAGAGGACTGATGACCGATGGGGTCGAAAAGTCCTCGAGTGGAGACCACGTATACCAAAGCAGCTAGCGCTACGTCCACCCACAAGGTGGAGGATGACCTAATTAAGACCGCAGTGTTGCGCTGAATGCAAGCCACTACGAAGCGGTCTTATTGGAGATCTTTAGGGGAGGCCTATGTCCAGCAGTGGTCGTCCTATGGCTGAAACGAACGAACGATGTGTCCCGTGCTAAATAAAATTACTGAGGCATAATTAAGTTTTTTTTTTACGTACAACAAGATGTAAAAAAATGTTTTCTATATATTTTTTACAATAGACTTTTTCGCTAAGATTTATCGCCATCGATAAAACCACAATGCCATATAGGGACTAATAGCTATTTAAGGACATTAAACATCATTGTATTTAAGTAATTTAATTTATTAGAAAATCGTTTTAAGTAGCGCGTCGGCGAGAATTTTTCTGCAATACAAGTAGGTAGGTGTACTGTAGTGGGTACTTCATTTTATCTTCTTATTTTTTTTTACATAATATGGTTACCTGACCTTATTAAAGAGAGGATAACCTACCTATGTGAATATTTGACTATAGTAGGACTGCAGATCGATGTGACATTTTTTTTTTTTTTTGCCACAGCGGAATGAGAACCTTATGGGTTTTGTGAATCTATTATAGAAAAGAACGCTGCCTAGATGAGTCTGGTTCTACTATCGTCATTTAGGTATTTACTCTACATTTGTACGTTCTATTAAGTAACCCTGTATACAGAATTATTAAGAGAGGGAGTACTAAGCCGAAAGGGGGTGATACAGAATTTCAGATCAATATTACTTATTTTATTATTTCACTTTAGTGCCAAACCAGAATTTTAAAAAAATAAGCCGTCCTGTACAAAATGCAATCCGGAATCGACATAATCTATGAAACAGCCGATTTTATCGCGAATTCTGGGTCGGTCCCATAGTAAAGGTTGTTCATAATGATTGTCTGAATTACCCCCTTTTAGCTCAATAGGTAGGTACATTTTTATGAATAGCCCCTGTAATAATACGCTTATATACATAGCAGTAAAAAAGTCGCTATAAAGTAGTAAAAAATTAAGCCTTAAAAAAGCTATTCACGCAAAAATCAAAGAAAGACTTACTTACCTTTCGAAAATAATATAAACACGAGAACAGCGCATATTTGAGATAATACCACTTTCCCGGCTGTTGATACACTCCAAAAATAGGCTCTGGGTCCTTGACCTTAAGGTTGTAAATCAATAAACCGACAGCGAGCGCTACAAAACACAGGACTACAGCCATCGTGCGACACTTGCCGGAGCACTGAACTGAGGACTTATAACATTGTATTACTGATTATTACTAGTGATGTACCGAAGCCACAGCAAAGAATATATGTATAGTAAGGGATGATTTATATTAGGACGAGGCGGGCACCGGACGGGGCCCGTACGACGCACTTTCCATACATTTTTGTAGAGGTCATTACGACTCCGTGCGGACGGGGCCCGTCCGGGCTTTTACACAAAATGTATGGAACATTCGCGCATGCGTGCGCCACCGTTGTGTATTGTATGGGCGTCGTAGGTCCGGCCAGTCCCGTGCCCGCCCCGTCCTGATGTAAGTCATTCCTAATACTAAGTACGAGTACGTACAATACTTATAGCAAAATTAGTTTCTACATCTGGTCAAAAGTAAGAACTAAAATGTTCTCTAAGTGGTTTTAATATCTGTTCAGAGTTGCAATTGTGGCGCCTTCGTTTGACGACTCGACGAAGTTATGACGATAACTTTACTCGAGTAGGCAGGAAAAGTAAATTAATATAGATACAATAATGAATATAAAGGTTTTATTCCAGTCGTTATACATTTGTTTTGCAAAGTGCAGAGATTTCAGAGGTGGATATATTCTCAGCTTTTACTATGGGTCCAACCGCGAAATCGTGAAAAATAAAACAGTTACTCTATACATTTTGTCTAAAGTTATTGATCTTTTTGTACAGAATAGCGATTTATTTTGCGATTTAATCCCGTAGTAAATATCACAGTTTACTGTGTAAATATTGTTCGTTATGATGATCATAATAATATAATACATACCTTTATAGGTACCTCTGAAAATCTTTGCACTATATAGTAGACTAGAGAGCTCAAGAGCGTGGGTGAAGGTTTGGTCTTAGATTATTTACTTGTCTAAATAATCAAAGGGTTTGGTAGAGCGAGCTCAAATACATAAAGACTAAAAAATTAATATTTTATGTTCACATCCGCTCTAACACCTTGTTTTTATGAGATCAAACGAACGTGCCGTAACTCGCTATTTATTTAGCGATTAATCACACTGTCAAAGCAGCTTAGGTTTATATACCTACCTACACATGTTACATATTTGTTTATTTACCTATACAAGCCTTAATAACTCTATGAAGTACTAAATCTGTAAGGCTATGAGGTTAATTTTAGTTTTGACCAGCTGTACCAAATAGTACCTATTCACCCTATGATGCGTAGCCAGGATTTCGATTAGCACTAGGTACTAAATTAGGCAATAAAATAACGAAAAATCATGATCCATGATTTAAAAATTATAATTATATTTTTTGGTATAACCTAGTAGTGGAGGGTGTGCACGGCGGGGCTTACGAACTTCTTTATTTATTAGGCAAACTCTTTCGGCAAAACATTCCAAATTCAAAATTATTAGAGCGATTCGCGCTTGACCTTTTCTTAAAAAAAATAGTTGCTTGTAAGCACGTAAGCACCTAGTGAGTTTGTGAAGAAAATAAAAGTTTTTGATTTTCAGTGATGCTGTAGTTTCCCAAGGACAACGAAAACACCAAGCTCCACATCAGCATTTGGTTTCCTCGGGCAGACGCGCTCGTGGGGAATAGAGGGCATTACAATTTACGCTTTATTTGTTTGCGAACATTGTTTCCTAAAACAGTTAACCTACATGTTTAAATATCTACATAATATATTTTTCCAATGAAACGTGTCCCACCACTAGCATCACACATTCGTAGGTAACAACTGATAAGATTCCATTTAAATATAGTCCCTTCGTTAAGTCAATAAATCCTCGCCACACGTATTGATTACTCACTATCAATGTCGCGCGGGTGTGCGCGCACTGCACGCAATCATGCATCGGACACGTCGACATATCAGTCGTAGGACGTCCCCTATAGCCATAGGTAAACCTTACACCTACAGGTGCACCTGGGTATACAGGGTTATTCCTAATCAATTAGCAGCCTTTTAGGGGCTTTTTCTGTACATCAATACTAACAACTTTTGTTCTGCGACTTTAGTATAAACTCGAAAAAAATGTTGTTTCGTAGAAAAATATCGTTCACCCGCTACAAAATGTATGGAAGTTATTTTATTTTTTTGATTTGTCAAAAGTCTCACAACAAAGTTAGTTTTGATGTACAGAATAAGCTCCTAAAAAGATGCTAAGCATACCTTTTTTCGTGAATAAGTACCTACGCGCTTGATAAACAACCAACTTGATGGTAAGCGACGTTGGTTGGCGACAGTCTCAGAAAATACTTATAGGGTTTGGGTCCCGGAGCGTATCGTTTCTCGAAGTCCGAGACCTTTTTGTAATTTTAGCTGTCGCGAGTCCCGGGACTTTAGGGTCAAGACTCGAGCTGACACATCATAATAAAAAACTTTTACTATGAGGCCTAATAAATAGATAATAATAACAGATACCTACGCTATTTAAATCTGGGTACGCTATTATTAATGTAATAAATTTAAAAATGGAAAAAATGTAATGTAAATATAAATTGAATCAACTGCTAATTTAAAAACAATTGTGAAGTGTATAAAGGTGTCATGTCTTAAAAACCCTGGATAAATAATAAATTAATAAAAAAATATAAATGGAAGGAATTGGGAGAGACCCCTGCTCATAAGTGGGACAGCATAGGTTGAGAAACTCAAACAACCCAAAATCGATTTTGAATTCAGGGTCGACCCCATAGTAAAAGTTGTTAATAATGACGATCTGAACCCTTTCGGTTTGATACACACTTTTTGAATAACATTGTATGAATTCACTTAGATGAAGAGGAGCTTGATATCCGTAAAGATAAATAATAACACTGGTATATCCTTTTCTCTTTATTCTATTAGTTACATGTAATAATCGTTGAAATAACAAAAACCTTACATTTATATGACTAATACTAGTTACATAAATATATTACATTTATAAAATTCTGCAGGTCTCTATACGCAAAAAAATGAAATGAATGTTGTATTCAAACAATGTGAAAAGAAATTAATGAATTCTAAGCTAAATAATATATGTTATTAAATTGTGATAGTTATGTACAGTACGCGCGAACATATAATGAACATTGTCATTTGGATATGATTCGCTATAATTGTACGAGTAATACAATTGAATGAAAATTAAGAAAAATATTAGACCTACAGATCACAGAATATAATTCGACTATTTTAACATTGGACAAATATGTAAAGCTGGATTCAGAGCGACGCTAAACTTAGTCAGACGTAGCCATACTGTCGTCCCTATCATTATTAGTGCAATTTAACTCAATTTTGAGCCAAATAGACTTATATAATCGTGATTAGAAAAGCGTATTATAATTTCTTGTTATACAGTTTTACTAGCTGACCCGGCCACGCGTTGCTGTGGCTAAATAAATTAAAATTGCGACTATAATTTGAGATTTAAACTATCCTATCTCTCAAGTTGGATCGAACTGCACATGGTGTGCGAATTTTATTATAATCGGTTAAGTGGTTTAGGAGTCCATTGAGGACAAACATTGTGACACGAGATTTATATATATTAAGATTAGTATTTATTAACTCTAAATTATGAGGACGGCAGCATAGAATGCCATTAGTAGCTATAACACCCGGAATCAATGAATGTCTGTACGACCACAGAATTTATCTTTTAAAACGATAAAATCTTAAACCAGTTAATATACCTACGTAGGAGCAACAAAAATATCATGACAGCGTGTATTGTCGATTCGGACAGCTCAATGAATGTTGTCGGTTTTTTCTGTTGGTCGGACAATAAATGTGTCGTAATATCTTTGTGATAGCATAGTAAAGATGTTAAGATAACCAATTCCCTCAGTTTAATTTTATAAATGTGCAAGACATATAAAATCAAACGGATATCTGACTTCCGTATCAAGCATAAAAAATACAGATTTGCAGGGTAAAACTAAAAATCAGCGACCCGTATTTTGGTGGCGATGTCAAAGTGACGACGCAACTCTGATTCCAGCCTAATAGATTATAACTATCGTGATTAGATATACGCTAAGCGACAGTACCTAAGCATATTTCTACAGCATTTATTAATATTATTTATTGTATTCATTTGTATCATACTTTGGGTTGGTTCTATTTCTTTGATCCAGTTGTACCCAGTTAAAGTTGGTTTTCTATTAAAGATAACATATAAATACCGGAAGTATCTATAGACAGACATATTCTGGGATATCATTGGACTTATTATGACAAACTTTTACTATGAGAACAATCCGAAAACCGCAAAAACACAGCTGTTCCTTACAAAAAGTTCCAACTTTCTACAAAATGGAATATCGAATTTATTTTTCGCGATTTCATTGGTAGTCCCATAGTAAATGTACAGTGCAATGCTTTGATTATACATCTGTCTAGATGGAAAAACATAAACATAGGCCCAGATCTTTGATAATGAGCGCGTACTTAATATGTTAAACCTGTCAAAATTTGTATGGAAACCATAAATGGAAATTGTGAAACACCCTCACAGAAGCCACAAACAAAAGTTGAATAAATGGACCATATTTTTTGGACCGTTTTGCTCAGCTAATTCGGTATCTAGACAGATATATAATCAAAGGTGCAATGATAACCTATATTTATGTCCGCCATATAAACCCTCTGCGTCTACAAGGTTTGTACCTGTTTTTATCCTATTTAAAATATATTTAAGGCAGCTGGCGTTTTATTAGAAGGTACCTATATGAAATCAGTGAATATCGGTTACTTACTTGCTGGGCTTAGTAAACGCACCAAGAAATAATTTTATCGGCGTGTTAGAACGAGACAGAGTTATGTACTTTGTTCTTATTCTATGTGGTGAAGTATATATCTCACTTTTTCACACGTCGACAAAACTCTTTTCGTGGTCGTATGTTAAGTTGGGGACGAATAGTCACGATCGCCCTCGTGTTTACTTTTTTCATATACAAAATTGTGGCATTAAATATTGGGCTGTTTTTTTTTTATATTTTGTACCAAAACTACACGTTTATATGAAAAATAATCTTTTATAAATGGAATGGTACATAATTAGATAAAATCGAGTGATTAATAATTAATGTCAGCCAATTTGTAAAAACATTGAAAAAGAATCTTAAAATATTATTTTTAATAATACGAAAAAAAATACTACCACGGAATAAAATAAAAAAAAATAACTTCGTCTGTGACATAGACGACGAAAACCAAAAAGTTTATTGCTACCAATTTTTTGTTTATTTGGAATGGCAACAATATAGGGCAATTCTAAAGAAAGCAATGGTGCCGATTCTGTTTCACCAACTAAACTAATGACCACACTAAAGGTAACAATTTCAGAGCATTTTTGTCAATTTTAATCTTTAGTTTTAAAAAATAACGTAGATTGTTATTTAGAACTACCATCTTAAGTTTAGTTTCAAGAAAAGCATATTACATTACAGAATCGACATTTTACTATTATAGGCGATTAGCTAATTAAAAAAAATTCAATCAGACTTTCACGTGAAAACAACACGGTATACATTTTTTTATGCCAAAAAGCTTTTCAATAACGCGATTCATTAAAAAATAGATATAACTTCGAGCTGTAAATGATACCGATTCTGTTATAACTCTAAAACTAATTTAACATGACTAAAGTTTTATCCGTCACTATTATTATTTATTTTGCGAATTCAACATTATGAGCCGGAGCGTATTTTAATAGTAAATAAATTATTATTTTAAGCTTTAACGAATGACATTTTCAAAGCTAGTTTATGTAGTTTAGATACTACTAGCTGCCTGCCACGGCTTTGACCGGTTACGAATGAATTATAGCTATAAGCCTTCCGGAAAAATAATCTAAAAGATAGTGAAAATCGCATCGCAATCTGTTTAGCATAGTAGGTGTACTCGACTTTGGCTATTGCGGAGGCTTTGGCCATTTGACGTCAAAGTTTTGCAAAAATAGATTATAAACAATCATAAATATTGTGTGTGAATTTCAAAGTTTGAAAACTTATTTAAAAATATTTTTACATTTTAATTGCCTACACAATAATTAAAAATCAAAGTGGCCAAAACACACACAATAAGGTGGCCAAAAATTACACTAAGATGGCCAAAAATGACACTTAGATGACCAAAGCCGGTACACTTAGTCTGGTAAATCTAATCGGACACTTATACTCAAAAAGCTACTTTGCGTTATACCCGTAATATGTGGTAAAATTGTGAAAACGAGCGTTGTAAACATTAATCAAGTTTAATTATCTAAATTAGGCCCAATTATGGGTTATATTAGCAATATAAAAAAGTTCTGTTTCTTTTTCACTTAAGGCATTCGAGAGAATGAACAATTTTTACGTTGTTATTAATTTTACGATGGCGCCTGCATAATTGGGCCTAATATCACAAAAGAATCGGAACCAATCGAATCGAAATAGCTTTATTGACGTGAGGGAAAAGCCACAAATTGAACTGTATTGTAACACCATAAGGTTCAATTTCACGTATTTTGAAAACATTGAAACGTGTGTACAATCCCACACATTGTGCAAAGGAGAAGTGACAAACAGAGAAAGATACGTTTTCCGTCTCTTTCTAACAAGTTGAAATGATAAGAGACGCAACTAACGGTCCTTTTCTGTATTGAATCAGAAAAAAAAATTCTCTTCCTAACACGTTGAGATGGACAGACACAACTAAACTAATAGTTATTTTATGAAATTATTCGACTTACAAAATTGTCTCCGTCCTTTTTCAATCAATTGCAAAGAAAGAGACGCAAATAACGTTAACCCCACCTATAAATAGTATCGAAGTTTAATTAAATGACATTTAAATCGACTCCATACAATATTTATTCACATACAAGTTACAATCACAATATATTATTAGTTTTTGACGGAAATGGGACCAAAAATAAAATAAAAAAGATACTGATCAAACAGTCTTTATTGATGATTTAGTTGTACAACTTAGTAATACCATCTCGCTCCCACCTGCGGTTTAAGAGAGTAGTGCAAGCGAGACGACGAGATTTTAGTGTAATTACAGAATACAATAGCAAATTTATAACATTTTATCCATGAAACATATTTGTTTATACTAGTAAAGATTAAATACTAGTATAGGCCGAATCATACAAGTTGGCGGATGTGAAGTTAGCTACAAGCTACGCGGAACCCAATCAACGCGCAGCTTCATGCGAGCTTCAGGCAGGATTAGATAATTCGCAACTTGAGGCTAACTTCACATCCGCCGACTTCAAATGTAATCAAACAGACGTAAGCAAGGTCGCTGCAACATGATTAATAGGATTTTTGTTAATTTTGGTTCGACTATTTTTAGGTAATAATTGTTTGTGAATATATATTACATTTTTTTTCCAAGGGGGAAGTACTGTTGCAGCTCGATGGAATGTTTAGATATAGCACGATTAACTAGACGTGACTTAAGATGTTTTGCGTGATAAAGATAGCGCATACTGTATAGATATGATTTAGTATATAAGCTGTTGTTATTCTTTAATAAATGACTCATTACACATTGAGAGTGAGACTCTAGTATCTTATTGTCGTCCTACCGCCACCTGGCAAATGTGACTTCACATATCGGCCTATATATACCTACACTAGTATTGTATGTAAAACAAGAATTTAAATTTATCGATACCAAATAGCTTGTACAGTAAAAAAGTCCCATTTCCGTCCAAGTCAAACAAAATACACCTAAGAGCCACCGCAAACGAACGTCTTGCCGGAGCCACTAACGCCGTTATCGATATTTTTCATACATTCCATGAAAATCGATTTTATAGATACGTAACACTCTTTATACTGAAAACAAAATAAAATGTACGTAAATTAGGCTAGTTTTCGTATTTAAATCACATAATTGACGTTAGTGGCCGCTTTTTCTAGAATTGGCTATTGTGGCTCGTTTGCGATCAGACTAAAGCGAGTAAAATAACGAGCTAATTTCAGTGAACGCGTTAAACTAAGCTTAGTATTATTATTGTACTTTACTAAGAGAAATTATGAGATAGCGAGAATTCTTCTTGCTGTTAAAATTTCAACCGCAAATAAAACAGTAAGACACTAAGAGTAAGAAACATTTAAAACAAGCTTAAAGTTGACACCCACTCCAATATCGTCAAGTCTCGTGTGCGGTGAAGGTTTTAGTTTTTTTTTTTTGCGGTGATACTAAAACTCGACTTATTTAACAGCATTTTTGCGGTGATACTAAAACCCAACATATTTAACAGCATTTTTGCGGTGATACTAAAACCCAACATATTTAACAGCATTTTTTTACGGTAATACTAAAACCCAACATATTATTATTTAACAGCATTTTTTCGCGGTGATACTAAAACCCAACATATTTAACAGCATTTTTTCGCGGTGATACTAAAACCCAACATATTTAACAGCATTTTTTCGCGGTGATACTAAAACCCAACATATTTAACAGCATTTTTTTGCGGTGATACTAAAACCCAACATATTTAACAGCATTTTTTCGCGGTGATACTAAAACCCAACATATTTAACAGCATTTTTTCGCGGTGATACTAAAACCCAACATATTTAACAGCATTTTTTTGCGGTGATACTAAAACCCGACTTATTTAATAACTTTTTTAAAAATTCCAAATAGGTTTACGTTTGTCTAAATACTGCCTGATGTTAAGCAGAAATGCTGTCTAGGCTATCCCTGGTATTAGTTTTTGTGTTTTTTTTGCGGTGATACTAAAACCCGACTTATTTAATAACTTTTTTAAAAATTCCAAATAGGTTTACGTTTGTCTAAATACTGCCTGATGTTAAGCAGAAATGCTGTCTAGGCTATCCCTGGTATTAGTTTTTGTGTTTTTTTTGCGGTGATACTAAAACCCGACTTATTTAACAGCATTTTTTAAATTCCAAATAGGTTTGCTTTTGACTACATACCGCTTGATGATAAGCAGAAATGCTGTAAGTATAAGGTATCCCTGGTATTAGTTTTTTTTTGCGGTGATTCTAAAACCCTAAAAACTAAAACTTTTGCCATATTTAGTACGCTACTAATACTATCTCGTATATTTCCATAAGTAAAGGACTTCAACAAAACTAAGCCTAATTCAGCGAAAACACCTGAAACAAGCTCAAGCTTAATCTCGTGCCGCTCCAATAATGGTCAGAATGTACAGGAATATGTTGATGATATCGAGATACAAGTTCAGGGCAGCGAAGATGTATTCCTCGGGGGAGATGGAATATTTGTGTTTTCCGCCCAGCATGAGTTGGGTGTCGTAAACTAGGTAGAACGAGAATAGCAGAGCGCCTATTGAAGCGTACACCAGGGTCATGATCTGGTTACGGACGAAAATCGCGATGATACCTGTGGAAGAAGGAAATTACGATATGAAAACACGGATTGAGATTTAATTTTAATTTGTAGATAAACAATAAAATAAATAAATATTTGGGGACATTTCACACACGGCCTCTGACCCCAAACTAAGCAAAGCTTGTGATATGGCTACCACAAACTGATATACTACTAATATATATTTTTAAATTCATAGTAGCTAAATAACACCCAGACACAGAGCAAACACCTACGTTCCTCACATAAATACTTGCCGTGGGTGGGGATCAAACCCACGCCTCTATGACCCAGAAGTTAGGCTCACTAACTGAGCCACCACCGAGGCAGTCAAGATGGTTCTTTTAGATCAGAGGTAAGATGTCCCAAAATATTTATTATTTATTCAATTCAACACTACCTATTAATAGCCGTTAAATACTGCCATGTATTCACTGAGCAACAATGTTTCGGATACACAGTTTTTAAAACATCACAAAGATGTTTCCAGGTACACCACATTATACCGATAAATACGTAGTGCTTACAGAAACCAAAAAAATGACTCTGAAACGTTATGATTTGTTTCACAAACGCGTAGACTTTGTTTCTAAAACAGAGTTTATAAACAATTGTTGTTCAGTGAATATGGTAAGCTTTCGTAAACTTTGAATGAGTAATTTATCTGTAAATGGAAATAACCCCCCCAAAATTGAATTTAGCAGATATACAGTATAAGATGTAGCACGTTAATCAGATAAGAATAAGACTTAAGATCATATTATTTTCACACCACTGGCTTTTCGGTGAAGGAAAACATCGTGAGGCAACCTGCATACGTCCGTAGAAGAAATTCGATGGCGTATGTGAATCCACCAACCCGCACCGGGCCAGCGTGGTGGATATTGCCCAATCACCCTTCGTGGGTAGGCCTACGTCCTGCAGTGGACTATTAAAAAGGCTGATACAGGATCATATTTAGAGGTTAAGGACTTTTGCTTTGAGGCACTAAAGAGTTTTAACCTTTAAACCGCCACGTTTCAATTTTTTCAAATTTCAGAGACCCGATTTTTTGGCGACTCTAATCATCATTGGCTCGGATATGCTGGTCAAAAGTGTGTATTGAAGCGAGTTACCGAAAAGCAGCAGCACGACGGTGGCGCAGAGTAGGATCCCGCCCATGGTGGTGAAGTCCCACTTGGTCTGGAAGGCGAACAGCGTGAGCGCCAGGCAGATCGCCGCCGTGATGCCCACCGCCATCATCACCTGAAATACACATCATTCAATAAATATAAATAAATATTTGTGGACACCTTACACACGGTCTCTGACCCCAAACTATACGTGCCGTACATTCATTTGGTAGCTTGTCCCAAAATTCTTAATAAGCTATTTTTTCATGTTACACAGTTTTTAGACTAATTAATTTGTAATATGTTTTAAATTGTTGATTGTCTTGTATTTCTATATTTTTAATATGAGCAAGTACCTATATAATATATACGTACCTGGAAGAAATAGCTTCAAGCGATAAGGCCGCCAATTAGAAATCTATTGTTTTGTTTTGTCCTTTTAATTGGTTTTTAGGATTCCGTACCTCCAAAGGAAAAAACGGAACCCTTATAGGATCACTTTGTTGTCCGTCTGTCCGTCTGTGTGTATGTCAAGACTCTTTATCTCGGAACGCGTAAAGATATCGAGTTGAAATTTAAACTGTATACGTATATCTATGGTCTCTTGCAGTTGTGTAAAGGAAAAACTTCTCAGTTATCATATAAAGAAGTTAGAGTTGTTTATGTCGTTAAAAAACAGCATATTTCGACACTCACAAAAATTAAAACCTACAGGGTACTTCCCGTTGACATAGAACTATGAAATTTGGCGAGAAGCATTGCCTCAGAGTACACATATAGGAATAAATCTGAAAACTGAACATTTTTATTTAAATCACAAAAAAATAGGGCTTCAAAATTCACAAAATATGGCTTTAAAATTCAAAGTGCCTAAATCGTATCATGTAAGGTATCATATAAATGAGCTTCATTAGCACATGCTAAATCATGTTTTAATTATTTTAACAATTTTCGATGAATGACGAGTAAAAAAAAAACTTTTGTCGATGATGATGATGAGTGTAGAGATTTTAACAACGTACATACTTCTCAATTTTGTGAAATTTTCTGGATTTGTACGGAACCCTCGGTGGGCGAGCCGGACTTGCACTTGTCTGGTTTTTTATGTAATGTGATAGTCTAATATAGTGTTATTGTTTGTTTGTTTGCATGTAGTAATCTTAGGTGGATTCGTATAAAATGTAGCGTATTGGATTTTTGTAAGGCTACATTTTACTATTGGAGATCAACAGAGGCCCATGTCCAGCAGTGGTTATGGCATTTGTACGCCACGACGGGCAAGAACATGCGTTCTCTACTCCCCGAAAATCTGTATGCGACTTTGTATGTTGTTTACACTACCATGTTTCTGGCAAATGAAGTATCTTGAATCTTGAATATACTGACCGCATCGGACTGGTAGACGCTGGAGGTGATCCCGAGCAGGAAGCTCTCGGCGACCGTGAAGATGGAGAGGAATATGAAGTTCATGGGCGAAGTTCGGCGCACGTTCTCGCAGCACGCCATGGCGATCAGGCACACGAACACCATCACGAACGCGACCCAGCTGGAAACACAATTAAATCATTATTTTTAGCTGTTACAGGAGTTGCACAATCTGGTCCCCCCTGCCCCTTTCTTCTATCGTACGGCTAGACAGACGCGACCAAAGCGCCACCCTTTTATGGTGGACATTCCGCGCGTTAGAACCAAGCGTTTTGAGTCCACATTCCTCATACGAACAGCCGGAATGTGGAACGCTTTGCCTGAGTCTGTCTTTCCTTTAAAGTACAACGTGGGTGTCTTCAAATCCCGAGTAAATAGGTATCTTCTAGGTATAGGTGTGCTACACCCTAGACCGCACATCTGCTTAACATCAGGCAGTGTGTAGTCAAACGCAAACCTATTTGAAAAAATAAATAAATATATTTTTAGCTAAAAATGGCACAAGAGGCATTTCACGCGAAGCAGACAGGAAAACTATGTCAGATTTTGGATTTTGTTCACAATTACGTCAATTATACTTTTTAAAGAACTAAATAATTGTGCATCATTACTTTTTATTTTTTTCATAGGTCTTCAAAGAATGACCAAAATTCGAGGAACAGATTTATTAATTCGATCTACAGTCAAATATTCGAATCATAAAAGTCGGCGGATGCGGACTCACATAAAGCTGCGCGTTGATTAGGTTTCGCGCACCTTGTAGCCAACTTCACGTCCGTCGTCTTGTATGATTCAGCCTATAACTATTAATAAAGTTACCAACAAAGATTTGTATTGCAGCAATTAAACAGTTAAACTTTTACAGTTTCACCTTTTAACCGTTTGCTTGTGTATGATACTCACAAGAGAGAAGGGTTCCTGGCGGCCCATATCCTGGTCGGCTGGTGGTACACGAACTGAATGATGAAACCCAGAGTCACCAGTAGTTGACACATCAGGAACGAAGATTATACTAACTAGAACCAAGGGTTCCTGCCGGCCCACGCTCTGGTCAACTGATGGTACACGAATAGTGTAATGTACCAGTAGTTGACACATCAGGAACGAAGATTATACTAACTAGAACCAAGGGTTCCTGCCGGCCCACGCTCTAGTCGACTGATGGTACACGAATAGTGTAATGTACCAGTAGTTGACACATCAGGAACGAAGATTATACTAACTAGAACCAAGGGTTCCTGCCGGCCCACGCTCTAGTCGACTGATGGTACACGAATAGTGTAATGTACCAGTAGTTGACACATCAGGAACGAAGATTATACTAACTAGAACCAAGGGTTCCTGCCAACCCACGCTCTGGTCAACTGATGGTACACGAATAGTGTAATGTACCAGTAGTTGACACATCAGGAACGAAGATTATACTAACTAGAACCAAGGGTTCCTGCCGGCCCACGCTCTAGTCGACTGATGGTACACGAATAGTGTAATGTACCAGTAGTTGACACATCAGGAACGAAGATTATACTAACTAGAACCAAGGGTTCCTGCCGGCCCACGCTCTAGTCGACTGATGGTACACGAATAGTGTAATGTACCAGTAGTTGACACATCAGGAACGAAGATTATACTAACTAGAACCAAGGGTTCCTGCCAACCCACGCTCTGGTCAACTGATGGTACACGAATAGTGTAATGTACCAGTAGTTGACACATCAAGATCGAGAATAATACTCACAAGAGCCAAGGGTTCCTAGCGGCCCATAGCCTGGTCGGCTGATGGTACACGAACAGAGTGATGAAGCCCAGAGTCACCAGTAGTTGACACATCAGGATCGAGTACACCTGCCGACAACAAATATAAATAATCACACTGTTTGCATGGGATTACTCAGAGTAATATGAACAAATGGGCGGTGCCTACCCTAGGAACCTCGTTAGAAAACTTCAATTTCAAAGTCTATAGGTACCTCAGAATAATAACAAGTAATAGAAACCTTGCTAAATTTTACTCAAATAAAAACTACGGCTGCCTTATTCATATTTGGTTATACAGCATACACGAGAGTGAGTGGAACAAAAAACGCATTGTCTGTCGGCATACGTCAAAATCACAAGTTGGAATATCAAAATGGTTTAAAATTGGATTTCACTTTGTCTTTTGCAATATGCTCGAAAATTTAAACCCTCTAGTTCCATAAGAAGGTTCAAATCTCTGATCATTTTACCTTCCTACTTCATCATCACCGGTTCACCGGGTCAGCTAGTGAATAAATAAAACAGACTCACCTTCCTAATGAAGGCTTTCCGGATGGACTGCTCCGTAAAGTCGAACCCTTTGACCTCTCCATCTTCGCCCATGGACGCGTTGGGTGGCGCGTAGCCAGCCGGCTGAAAGACAACACAATTCCATCAATATCACCTTTAAAAAGCAGAAAAAGATGTGGGTCAGAGCCTTTAATCATTGGACACGTTGGTCCAACGGTTGGAGACCCTGACTCCTGAGCCTAAGAAGCGTGGGTTCGATTCCCCCCACGGGCAAGCATTTACGTGATGAACATAGGTGGTTCTTTGTCTATACAGGGTTATCTACTTGTCCTATACTAAGCTGACGGAGGTAGATTCAGACTATAATCATTATGAATAACGTTTACTATGGGGCTAGCCCGGAATTCGAGAAAAAATCAACTGTTTCAAACATTTCCTCGATTCTGAGTAGCAATATTGTATGCAATTGTATGCAATATTGTCCCATAGTAAAAGTGGCATCTTTTCGAAATAATACACCAGTTCTGAATAAGCCTGTACAGTTGCAAAAGTATTTTTATGGGGCAGCTGCGGAAGCAATGGCAGATACTAAGTCTAAACCCCGGAAAAAACTTAGTTATTACAATAATTTTTACTCATCTACATAAATACTTTTATCTACATAAATACTTTTTACACGAACTATTTTAAACGAACCCATAACTTTATATGCACTTTTTGAATTTTAAATAAGTAAAGCACAGGTGTTACTCACGCATAAATTAAGTAGAAAACTGCTACTATAATAGTTTCAAACGGATTTGGCGATCTTTCTTAAGGTAGGAGTACTAGCACGCGGACTCCTCGCATAGCACCGCGTATACGTAACACCTGTGCTTTACTTATTTAAAACGTGCGAAATCCACGCTAGTTTCCATAGTGACACTTTTTAAATGTTTTCATTTAACTCCGAAAGCGATAAACTTCCGGAAAAACTGGAAAGCACCACGTTTTGATGTTGCAAACACGAAACACCTTTCACTACTAAGAAGTTTAGACAACAAAGCTTTCTTTTTTGCTCTTTAAAATATATTAACACTTCTTCAAACATCACACTAAAGATCAAAATTGTAAACTTTGTTTACTAGAAAATTCTCCAATAAATAAATACCTGAGCCATAGTGTGCACTTTACACTAAACCAAACACTGAATGACTCACTATCGTACCGGGTAGGCACTTATCAGTGTATGAGATATCTCATTTGTGTTTTTGATAACAACGTTTTAGTCATTTTGGCCCTTAATGTATTGACTTATAGCACTTTTTGAAACTAACTTAAATCTGTGATATAGATTTCTTCTGTCCAATTTTGTACTTTATTTTCGTGACAATAAGGTGTATTTTAATTTGAGTGTTTTAGTAGGTGGGTCATGCACACTTGCACAGGTTGGGAGTACAAAAATCGATGAAATACTAGAGTTATTCGAGGAACTGTTACTAATAGTAGATAACTTGATTCAATACTTGTGATACCGGAACTGAGCACTACGCACACTACTCTTGAATCAAAAGTAGAACTTTAGCCCTATTGGTCATCAAGAATTTCTTGAAGACTAAAGCTCTCGAATTGATGCTAAGTATGCACCTATAAACGCAGCGTACGATGTCAACTGTTCTTATAAAAACAGCAGCAAGCAAAGACAGGGGTAAAAGGATTTTAGGATTTTTAGGGCAAGGATTCGTTATTGTATTTTTTGTAATTTTTGATCTAAAATACATTTAAATAAAAACTGGAAGCAAAGGAGACGTCCACAAGTGGTATATTATTCAGAGAAAAATCTAACCAAGATGATACATACATAATTTGAAAGCTTGTTAGGGCTTCTCAAAAATACCTAAATTTTTTTGTGAAAAATAAATTGTATGAAAAATAATAATATAGCTTTTTATTTTTTCTAGTTTAACAATAATAAAGTCCTTCTTATCGTTATTTTACTTGCATTTGTAGTGGATTCTTCTAAATTCATCTCATAATTTGCTAAAATTAAAATTTTTAACCTACCAGTGTAACCAGTTGGTAGGTTCAATGTTACTAAAAGACACTTAAAAAGTGTGTCTAATTGGTAAAAATGCTTTATTTTAACAATTTGGAGATTACTTAATCAGGGTTGATAGAGATAATATACCTATTGAGCCAAATATATTTATCTTAATAAATTCAAAATTAATTTTAAAAAAATTGCAGGGTTCTTTTTTGTTTTTAACTGAAGTAATAGACACAGAAAAATATGAATTTTGTCGAAATGTAACAAATGTTGTGATTAGATTTTTTGATTATTATTATACCAGCGTCCATACATTTTGTGGACATGTCCTTTAAAAAAAAACAAATACGCACACTGGAAGAAAGTCGAAGATAACCGGTTTTTTTGGAACTCTATATGTTAATCCAAGGTCTATATAGTCAACATATAGTCTACTTTTTATCTCGGGCTAACGCGGGTAACACCGCGGAGCGCACCTAGTATTAAATACTTTTGTGCAAGCAGTGGTGCTTTCATCATCACACGCGCTGTAAGATGTCCACCTTCATACCGAATTTCATCCAAATCGGTTCAGCCGATTGTGTGTGAAAGAGTAACATCCAGACATACTCACAAACTTTCGTGTTTATAATATTATTGTAGGATTCCGAACATGTTATGTTGTCGACACTAAGACTTTCCACTAAACTAACTTATTGGCTAAAAGTAATTTTACTAGCCTGGTATGTTTTGACACTGGTCCCGGCAAAATCCATAAAAAAATTGTATGGAAATTAAACAAATATTCGTATTTAAAATTGACGCCATTGTGTTTCGTTAAGTTTGACTCACGATACTTGTAAGCAAGGCCCACTAGATTCTCTACATTATACATTGTATCTGTATCTAGATAAAACGACCTATTTTTAGAGTTTAGACGACGCGACGTTTATTATGACATGATTGTACATGATTATGACATCTTTTCCAGTCGAATCAACCATGAAATCGTAAAAAATCTCCTATTCAATGTGTTCAATTCGATGTAAAAACTTATCACCTTCAAAATGCGTATGGAACAGACGATTTTGGGGTTGTTCCTATATTCATAATACATGGTCCTATAGTTTATTGATATTTTAGAACTTATATCTTATATACAAAATTACCCCTTATGGTAATAGCGATGAAAGATAGAAAGAGGGCCCATATTTATTTATACGCGTGTTTTTCTTGAAAGCACATTAAAATACTTAAATAAAACAAACATTTTATTTCTAATGATAGTGATTCTTAACTTCTTATCTCTCCTGCATATCCAGCTCCGCCGTATCCCGGTTGGAACCCTGGCTGAGGAGCGTAACCACCTGGTGGGAGTACCCACCCTGAGGGTAGCCCTGCGGGGGGTAGCCACAGGAGGTACCCACCCTGGCGGTAGCCATCCTGCGGGTACCCGCCTTGGGGGTACCAACCTTGGGGAGACGCCATTAAGTTCTAATTCAGCCTATAATTATTATCATCGCGATTCTTACCTCTCCTGCATATCCAGCTCCGCCGTATCCCGGTTGGAACCCTGGCTGAGGAGCGTAGCCACCCGGTGGAGGGTACCCACCCTGGGGGTAGCCCTGCGGGGGGTAGCCGCCCTGTGGGGGATAGCCACCCTGCGGGTACCCGCCTTGGGGGTAGCCACCTTGAGGGTACCCACCCTGGGGATAACCTCCTTGATTCTGATCTGAAGGTAAAAAAGAAGAGTTAGCTTTTCACTCTACTGAAGTAGCCCTCGTAGCGTAGTTTGACTAGGTAGGTGTTTGTCAGCGATCACCGAAATTGAGCAACGTTTCGCACGGTCGGCATTTGGATGGATCACTGCGGGTTGTAGGTCCCGGTTGTTTTAACCGTTTAGCCATGTCAGAGGCCTTCAGAACTGTGACGTGAAGGTGGCTTCGATAGACTTGAATTTTTGCATGGACATAGTTACAAGTTAGTTAGTTAGTAACAAGTAAATATGAAAGGTTCTTACAGTTAGAAGTACAAAAACCAAAATAGCATGCGGCTGAAGCCGTGGGCGAAATGTTTGTCATGTTTGCTGTCCTTATAGCCCGGGAGGGAGACTGACTGACAGGCTCTGTTACATGTTTCAGGTGACTGACTGTTTTTTAAATTATTTTTACACCTATACACCAATTTTCGGCTTTTAGAAGTAGTCGCAAGATACTAATTTATTTTTCAAAAAATCATAGGGGTATTTCCACTAAACGCTGAGGAACCCAGCTGACTGACTCCGGTGTTTATTAATAAATAAATAATAAAAATAATCACAAAATTGAAGTAAGTTGTTAAAATCTCTCTACTTACTATAATCAACGACAAAAAGTTTTTTTTTTCACTTTTCTCGTCAAACATCGAAAACTACACATTATTAAAATAGTGAGTGTTGAATTATGCGGTTTTTTACGACATAAGCGGCTCTAACTTGTTTTATAAGATAACTGAGAAGTTTTCCTTTTATACAACTATAAGAGACAATAGATATACGTATGCAGTTTAAATTTCAACTCGATATATCTTTACGCGTTCCCGAGATAAAGAGTCTTGAGTACATACGGACAACAAAGTGATCCTATAAAGGTTCCGTTTTTTTCCTTTTGAGGTACGGAACCCCAAAGTACTTGCATTTTTTGCGCTTACCTCCCGGGCTATTAGTGGATGATTTTAAGGAAAGTTCACGGACCCAGATCACTGCAATGATAGATACCATTACTGTGCCCAGATACCAAATACAGCGCATAAACAGTCTTCTTAGCCGAAAAGTGATAAGTATTATGACTAATAAAATATTTGCCTATATTATTCCCTATACGAATAGAGTTATCATGCTGCTGCATCAGCTGCTGCAGCTTGCATCCAGCGCGTTATTCTTTGCTATATTTACTACAAAATAAGCCCTGCCATTAGATAAACCAAGTAAAATACTTTGTGTACAATTTATTGCTATTGTTATGATGGAGGAAAATTGAACTAAAAACAAGTATCTGGTGCCTTCTGTACATTTGCCAAACAACAGTAAATCATGCAATGTATACGTCGTAAACATGCATTTTATGCCAGATGAGCAACGCTTCTCTCGGTCAGCTCGAAAAATTCAACAATTTTTTTGTTATTTGCTATTTACATTATAAACTACCGTGAAACTACTCAGGCATTTTTGTTTTCCATTTACAGATAAACTACTCATTGTACGTTTGATTTCCATTTATAGATAAACTGCTCATTGTACGTTGAGAATATACACCTTACCTTAACGTCCCGCACACAGCTGCGGCCTGGTATTCAACCAATCAGTTAACCCGAAATATTTACAAGAAGATATGTAATATGTAATTGGTTGAAAAATCAGTCAGCATATGTGCACGACTGAAGTTCATGAAAACTCTAATGTGAAATTCTTAAAACTCTAAGTAGCATGTGTGAAGCATACAACAACACACGTTTTGTAATATTTCTCATGCTCTTCAACAAAAACATGGTATGTAAAAAGTACAACAACTCTAGCAACAGTTATTCGGTAGAGTCGGTTTATTTATTCAGTACTTTTCGATAGATCGAATAAATCTTGATGCACGGCATTGCATCTATTATCCAACTTAGTTAAATCGTTTTCTTTAAAATGTTTACGAGTGAGCTATAACCGGTAGAATATCGTTTTAAAAGCTAAAATTAACTAGTACATGTACCTCCTAGAACATTTCATTACCACATTATAGCAAGAACATCGATTTTACAATGAACAAAGGTCAGGGCCATAGGGGCCACAGTATTTGTGAACTTGCAGTAATGACATAAAGTGCCACCTTAAAATAAACAACATGAATAATCAATATGATAGACGACATATTTTTAATGATTTTATTGAGTTAAAAATAACTTAATAAGCTTCCCCATGGATTTCTAAGGCCGGTTGAAAGAGGCCTACATCCAGCGCGTTCCTGCGATCTTTATTATAGTCGGTGGACGTCATACGCTTTTTGCTGGTCCGTGGTCTCCATTCGAGAACTTTACGGCTCCATAACATGCCTACTGCCACTTAAATTTGCTGATCCGCTGGGCTATGTCAGTAACTTTGGTCCATATGCGGATCTCTTCATTTCTTTCGATCTCGTAGAGAGCACACCGAGCATAGCCCTCTACAACATGCTCTCAAGATACTCGTAGCACGTTGGACTTATCTTGAGCTTATTTATAAGGCCCACAGTAAAAGACAATAATGTCATCACTAGTAACACACAGTTGTATGGTTCGATCTATTATAGTTCTATGAGTATGCGTGCTTCATCTTCGACTACAACAACTACCACGAACACAATAACAAAAAGAGAGTATGGATGGAGTACAAGCTAACTGTAATAAAAAGCTATAAGAGAAAAGCGTTCGGCTTTTCACCGCGCTTACCTAAATGCGGATAGGCGTTTCACATATTTTATCTATCTAGTATCTAGACTAGTAAAGCTTCCCATGAGGATTGTATCGGGTATGAACATACATAAACAGACAAGGACAACTGTAACTGACACCCATACCCAGAATAGATACTTCATCACCAAAAAGTCATATTAGTGTACTCCATAAATTAGCAGCAACGTTCTGAAGCACGTGGAGATTGACTCCAGACGGGTGACCGCTAGTGACATTAACAACTGAGTGCTACCGTGCCTAAGATTACACGTTAAATTGTTGCCTTCTGGTGGCTCAAAAACTCAGACGGGTACTTCAAGTCGCCCCACTAATGGGGCAAAATGGAAGTAACCACTCTAACATTATGGATTTCCACCTGGTCTATACGAATTTACGGCAAAATGAGGTCGTATTGAGGACCTGAGACATAAAAACGATTACAATACAGCGTGGGAAGCGAGACGTAGACATTATAGTAGGCACTCTGTGCAAAAACTGTAGAAGGCCATTTGACTTGTACTCGTATATGGTAGCTATTAGTGGCAACGGTATGTGACATCATGCATCATGCAGACCGTTTTGTCACATTTTAACGGAAACACTATTTTAGCGCCTGCCTACTTTCGTAGTTTACACTAATATAGGTAACTAATAAAGTATCTAATTGTTTTTTTTTGTTCGTATTAACTTTACTAACAATGCACTTTATTAGCCTTTTCATTCATTAATTAATTTTTCAATCTTATTTTTGTCAAAAAAAAAATTTTTCATGGATTTCGTTTGGAACTACGATTTTTACAATAAAAATGACATTAACATTAAATATAAACCACAGACTTCATAAAAATAAAACTTAGGACACGTAACGTCTCTATATCTACACAGAATCACCCCGCTGCAACCCTATCATGGCAAATAGACAATTCGTCTTTCCATTAATTATTCCCTCGAAGATAAGCCAGAACAAACTTCTTGACGGCTGTGAAGTTAACTTGGAGCTGCGGCTCGTGTTTACAGACGCTAAGTTTTACGTTTTTTAGGGTTCCGTACCTCAAATGGAAAAAACGGAACCCTTATAGGATCACTTGTAAAAGAAAAACTTATCAGTTATAGTTTAAAAAAGTTAGAGCCATCTATGTCGTAAAAACCGCATATTTCGACACTCACAAAAATCAAAACCTACAGGGTATTTCCCGTTGACATAGAACTTTGAAATTTGGCGAAAAACATTGTCTTAGAGTACTTATATAGGAATAAATCTAAAAACTGAACATTTTTATATAAATCACAAAAAATAGACCCTCAAAGTTCACAAAATATGGGTTCAAGATTCAAAGTGAGTATATCGTATCATGTAAGTTATCATATAAAAGAACTTCGTTAGCACATGCTAAAACAGGTTTTTAACTATTTTAACAATGTGTAATTTTCGATGTATGACGAGAAAAGTGAAAAAAAAAAACTTTTTTGTCGATGGTTATAGTATAGAGATTTTATCAACTTACTTCACAATTTTGTGAATGTTTCTGGAATTGTACGGAGCCCTCAGTGTGCGAGCCTGACTCGCACTTGTCCAGTTTTTTAAATACATATGGACTGACATCAAAATTGGGTAAAATAGTTTAATCTATACCACTCTAGGTATGAAAAGGAAGGAAAACAACTGTCAGTGTTTATATGCGTCACAGGATATTATGAAGCATTATCAGTGAATACTTTATGTGGTGTGCCAACTAAACATTTTTCTATCGAAGCAATCAGCAAATAGGCATCATTAACGTATATCTAAAGTACATATCGTTACTTTATGAACAATCATTACATTATTAAGAAGACTAATTGCATTTGCGATAGTGATTACAATATCGCTTAGAAGATTACAACAGGGCACAAGATTTACGACTAAATTTCTAAATAAGTTCGTTTAGGCCGGCCGGGTGGCTAGCCCTGGTGTTAAGGGTTTTTAAAGACGCCTGGAGACTTCTGACATGCCTAACCGTTAAAGCAACCGGAGCCTAAAATGTAACGTGTTATCCGTGCCACGGTAGCGCTCAGTTGTAATTGCCATCTGCGGTTACCCATACGAAGCCTTTTTTCGCAACTCACACATTTACTTTTTTTTTTTTTTTTTTTTTTTTTTTTTTTTCAAATAGGTTTGCGTTTGACTACACACTGCCTGATGTAAAGCAGATATGCGGTCTAGGATGTAGCACGCTTACCTAGAAAATACCTATTTACTCGAGATTTGAAGACACCTACATTGTACTTTAACGGAAAGACAGACTTAGGCAAAGCGTTCCACATTCTGGCAGTTCGTATGAGGAATGTGGACTCAAAACGCTTTGTTCTTACGCGTGGGATGTCCACCATAAAAGGGTGGCGCTTTGGTCGCGTCTGTCTAGCCGTACGATAGAAGAAAGGGGCAGGTGGGACCAGATCGTGCAACTCCTGGGCGCACTCACCGAAGTGTATCCGATAGTAGGCAGACAGACACGCCACCCTACGTCGATGCTCAAGACTTTGCAGCTTCGACTCAGTCAAGGTTTCGTTGCCTATCAGCCTCCTGGCTCGCCTTTCAATGGACTCCAAAGCCTCCAACTGGTATTTGGCAGAGCCATCCCAAAGGTGAGAGCAGTATTCCATGCAAGACCTGACTTGCGCTTTATAAAGACTAAGCAGTTGCTCAGGTGTGAAATACCGTCTCACCTTAGAGAGAACACCAAGTTTTTTTGAGGCTAATTGGGCTTTTGACTCTATATAAGACCCAAAGTTGAGAGTCGATGATAGCGTAACGCCTAATAGTTCCAGACTGTTAGTTACCGGAACGGATACACCACGGAAAGCAGGAGACAGTTGGAAGGGCCTCTTTTTGGCCGAAAACAAACAGCTTTGCGTTTTCGTGGCATTAAACTTGACCAGGTTAGCATCACCCCAGTCAGATACCGCCTCCAGACTCAAGTTGAGCCGTTCGACCATAGCCTCTCTGAGTGACTCGATCTGTGCCCCGCTCGTTTTTGCTTCGGATGTGTAGCTCTCCATGACTGTACTGTCGTCTGCGTACCCAAAAATACCAGGCTTTAGCAAGTCGTTAATATGCAGTAGGAAAAGCGTCGCAGAGAGCACTGACCCTTGAGGAACACCGGCATTGATATCCATTTGGTCTGACGAGAAACCATCTACAACCACTCGTATCGACCGATTCCTCAAGAAATCTGATATCCATGCGCAGAAATCAGCAGGCAGGCCGTAATATGGAAGCTTGCCAATAAGGCTCTCTACACATACATATACGTGTAACAAGATTATTTTTTGCAAAAATTAGCATGACCGACTTCAACCGTGTACAGAATTCGCGAATATTTCGCACGGATCGATGGATCATTTTTCACATTATTGTTGATTTATTAAAAATGGCTCAGCCAATTTCGATAAAATTTAAATGGAAGAAAAGGAAAGGAATCAATTTCGAAGTATACTCTTTCCAATAAATATATTTACGACGCGTATACGACGCGTATATGTATATATATATACGCGTCGAATTGTACACCTCGTCCGGTGGTTCCTCGGTTAAAAAACCATTCGGTTTGTCTCGGTGCCTTATTAAATTCACCACTCGCTACTCCTTAATTCATAATTAGTAATAAAATATTGAACTAGGTCAACTAAAAAAGGACCTGCCGAAGGTTGGTTAACTTTAGTGATCGCTGACAAACACCTAATCAAACTACACCATGAGCTCTATGAATGTATCTTCATCGCATACTGTACTGTACCAGCCCTAAAATAAAAAAATTTAATAACTTTTACAAACTTATATGTTTTCACTTATCCGTTCTTTAGGTGGGGCGATGCAATATTTAAAATGTTGCAGTCAATTTAGCACTAATAATTTAATTTAAAATCATACGACACTTCTAGTAGGGCAGATTCCACCGGTCTAAAATATGAGTGGAATCTGTCCCACCAAGGGGAAGAGCGGGGCAGATTCCACGCCAAAAAAGAAAAGCACTGGACTATGCCCAACCAGTGGTGCGGCTTGGGGCAAAGTGGAAGTCGCCTAACTCTACAGCCGCCAAGAAGTTCGATTCGGTCTATAAAGAATATATAATAACACTAATAATTTAACTTAAAATCATACGACACTTCTGGTAGAGCAGATTCCACCGGTCTAAAATATGAGTGGAATCTGTCCCACCAAGGGGACGAGTGGGGCAGATTCCACTCCAAAAATAGAGCAGTGGACTATGTCCCATCAGAGGTACGGCTTAGTGGGGCAAAGTTAAAGTCGTCTAACTTTACAGCCGCCAATAAGTTTGATTCGGCCTATAAAGAATATATAACAATACAGTTCAGTTCTGTAACCTTGAATTCAATATCAATATTTAGTTAGCGTTAAATATAACAGACACAACACACAACGAGACATGACAGAACACAGACACAAAATACGATTCAAAATAAGCCATATTGATAGCAGTTTTAAAACCCTTATTCAGTTATTCAATATTTTAAACTAAGCATGACAATGTATCTCACTTTTACACCGAAAATATATGACTACTAAGTTCTTAAAACGGTTTTGTAAAATTATCTTAACATAGGTGTTGTTTTCCAAAGTGCAGGGGCTTTTAGAGATTTAAATAGTGATCATAATGAACAACTTTTACTACAAAAAAGCAAGTTCGTGTAGGCCGGGTGGCTGGCCCTGGTGTCAGAGTTTTTAGGCCGCGTGAAGGCCTCTGACATGGCTAAACGGATTAACCGTTATCTTTTACTATGGGACCAATTGAGAAATCGAAAAAAGAATCGGTTGCAAACATTTTGTCGGAAAGTCAATGAACTTTTTGTATATACGACAAGGATGTGGTCAAACGCGAACTTTAAAACATGAGAAAAAGTGATAAATATATGGCTATATTAAATCAATTTAATTTAAATTTATTTTCAGCACGACAAGGTTAACAAATACATTTTAGCACGACAAAGTTAATAATTAAAAGCAAACAATTAAAAGCAAAGTTAACATAATGGAATTCTTGAAAACAAGAACTTAGAGCCATTAAGTGAAAGAAGAGAGAATAATTTTGATAGGAAAACTAATATAAACGAGAAGGAAATATATTTACCATGAGAGAACATCTTAGAATAAAGGGAATATTGTTGCAACAACAACAGGCACAAATAATTTACCACATAGATATTATTTTGAGTCAATATAAAAATAAAAATATTTTTTTCCGTTTTTTTTTTTATTGATTTGGTTTGACTTCGCTACCATATTAATGCTATTCAAATGTTAGGTACCTCTAGTAGCAGCCATTTCGCTCACAAGCACGTTTCCACAGAAATATTCAGAGCTTTTCGAGCACAAACACAGATTTTGCCGTTAAAAATCACAACACTTTTCCTAAAATTAAATTTAGAAAAACTTATGAACTAAAAACGTTCCAATTCCAATATCAAAACTGTCACTAGAAAATTTCAGTTCACTTTAGAGTACCGATTTCAAAATAAAATTCCTTCACTCGACTTTTCAAAAATAAAAATGAGATTCACATTACGCCTGCACTACCTCCCCGTTAGTCACTTAGTACTGTTCTGGCGAAACAAAACCCACAATACAAAGCTTATCGGAGCATATCTCTTATCGCAATAGTATTAGGGTATATATTGGTATGACTCACTGGTATCGGGTAGACAAAATAGCATACAGCTGATAATGACATACGTGCGGAATTACGTTACATAAGCCTATTGAGATTCTGCGAATTGTGGAACTAAAAACAATCGAAGGAAATATCATGCTATTGTTTGTTGAAAAAATCGATTGTGGCGCCACGTGAATATAACAGATGAAGTTAGTGAGATTCTCAGAACAATAACTATTCTAAAGCGTTTGTAGACAGTCTGCGCATGATAGCAGTGTGTTGATATCTCTTTCATTATTCAAGTCTAAGGTGTTGATTCACAAGAAGGCACTAAAGGCAATGTCTCAGTGTGTGATATCCAGTCATAACACAGAGCTATTACAACCAGAGAGATAATGTGGTCGATCGAGAAAATCTGAAGGAGATGCATTAATTCGATATAGCATGAGTTAGAAAAAGACATGAAGAAAAATTTCAATTATGTGGTTGTTGCCGTGATTTTCTCCCGATACTGTCAAATTCCAATTCATATTTGACAGTTTTGACAGGTCTGGGTAAAATTTTCTATGCATTTTTGTGGTTGAGAATTGCCTCAACCGACAACAGCGCCAGCGCTTTCTCTCTGGTTGTATTAGCTCTGTGAGTCATAAAGATAACGAGACAGTGACTGTAGTCTGATACTTTCTAACATTAGCCAAGCTTATGAGTGTAAGGCCCTTTACTGGTGCAAGTGTATGAAGCAATAGACAAAACAAACAAACAAACAGCTGTGTGAGAATTGCGTTTCGCGCAGCTTGAAGCTGACGTAGTTCTCATCATTTCTTATGCACTGTCTGACGTCAGCAGTGGTCTCGAACCTACTGATTTTTCGGTATTACTACCGAAAGCCACTAAAGTACTTATCACCAGCCCCCCGACCGCCTAAGCAATAGCAATCGTAATAGCAATCGTTTATGACTTCATTTTAGTCATTTGGCACCGCCTATGTGACGTTAGCCATCAATTGCTTTGCGCGGATTGCGAAAGCAATCGTTGAATGACCAACTTTGATGGCTAACGTCACATAGGCGGTGCCAAATGACTAAAATGAAGTTATAAACGATTGCTATTGCTTAGGTGGTCGGGGGGCAGTAAAGTTGCCATTTGGGACAAATTTTTCCCAATTTTCTACAGAATTTCACGATTTCAGCGAGCCGAGATGAAATAGTAGAGAGATACGAGTATGACTATTGGCTGTTTGTGTGGTGATCAGACTCCGCTGATACTCCACTGAGGATTTGATCATTTAAGGCTATAAATGTAAAGTACGTTACTTACAATTTTAAGCCTGAAAATCCTTTCATACCGATTTTTGGTACCAATATACCGATTTTTCTTGGCATTTCTACCTATTTCACATTTTTGTTCGAGACCACTTGACGCCAGTCAATAATGTACAACTAACCGAGTACCTATATATGATTCAGACGTGACGTAGACTACGCGTCGCCCAGGGATTATCATGTTCTTTGCCTGGGGGAATTCCCTTTCACGGTCTCGTCTGACGAATGTAAATACAGGTACTTAGGTACTGCCAAAGAAGATATAATAATACTACGGTACTGCTTCGTTGAATTGATGATTCCTAGTATAACTGCAGTGTGATTTAAAGTCATACCTATGGCATGCAGAATTAAACAAACAACAAGCTCGGATTCAGTTACCAGAGACGAATCTGATCAAGCAAGGTATTTCTGTATGAAATCAGGCGCATTACATTTCCTAAGTTTTGTTTTTACGTATGATATTCGCGTAGAAACATTTATTTCTCCAATAACATATTGTAACGTCATTTTATGAATAAAAAATATATTTTCATAATTATTTTTCGAAAAAATCGCAGCACCGGCTTCCACCGTGTACAGTATTCGAATAATTTGCACGAATCGATGTGACATCCATGTAAATTTTTGTTGATCAAAAACGGCTCATCCGATTTCGACACAATTTTAATGGGGCCACCTCTTAATAGGAAAGGGAGTATATAATTTCGAACTAAAAAAGACTTTTTCGATTTGGTTCATAATCGGCGAAAATATCGACATACACAAAAAATACATAAGTACAGACAAACATAGAATCTCCTCCTTTTTGTAAGTCGGTTAAAAATATAACTTTCCGTTTTTTGGGGCAGGGCTATATAAAAATATACATAAAAATGATGTAAGTACTATTTTAATATACATAATTATTTTTCGCAAAAAATGGTATGACCGACTTCAACCGTGTACAGAATTCGCGAATAGTACGAGTATACGCACGGATCGATGTGTAATTTCACATTATTGTTGATTTATCAATAATGGCTCCGCCGATTTCGATAAAATTTAAATGGGACCAATTTCGAAGTATACTCTTTCCAATAAAAAAAGAATTATTGAAATCGGACTACTACGAAAAAAGGTATGCGTGGTTATACAAATAATAAGCCCGATTACAGAGGCACCACCGTAATTATATCAGCTAAATAGCATAGTTCTGTTTCTTTTTCACTTTAGGCATTCGATAGAGAGAACGCATTTTACGTTGCTATTAAATTTACGCTGGCGCCTCTATAATCGGGCTTATTATATATATATATATATCTATATATATGTATATACGCGTCAAATTGAGTACCTCCTCCGGTTCGTCGGTCAAAAAACAAACAAACTGTAACAAAATTTCAAGTCATTGTTAATGGGAATGTTCCCGAAGTCCCGATCAATAAGTAGGTATTTGGCTCGCGTCCAGACGTTTTGTCTAGCTATCATGAAGGATTCTACAGTCTACACACTGCTGACTTCACAGATGCTACAAAGTTTGATATTATTTTGTAAAATGTTCATGTCATAGTTAATGGGAATTTGGGAATGTTCTCGAAGTCCAAATCAATAAGATAAGTAGGTATTTGGCTCGTGTCGCACTGCAAGGCACTGCCCTCGTGCCAACGCCAAAGAGACGCCACGTTGTCTGCCTTGAATAAATAAAGTACTAAAGGGTTTAAGGTGACGCATTGATAAACTATAGTTTCAAAATCGAGTACCGCGCCCCTTCACTCGGACAAAATTTTACGCGGTCTCACTTGACAGGATCACGCCAGAGCGGCGGGCGGCAACGCTGGGCTAGCGTACGTGGCGCTGCTAACGGCGCGGCGGCGGCACGCGTCAACTCAATTTGCCTAGAGCATAGATAATCATGGAGTCGCCTTGTCCTTAATCAACAATTTAAAAAAAAGGCAAAAATTATTTTGATCTTTTTAATGTTTTTTTTTTCATACAATACAGGGTTATTTCAACTGCTGTTTTTAAACTTTCGCGATTTGAACACATTATTATTATATACTACGGGACTTATCGCGCTCTGAAATTACGAGATAAATAAATAACTCATCATCCCGACGTTTCGTCCGAGTTGCATCAACCGTGGTCAAGGGTAGACACTCCGTAGAATAGTGAGTCTACCCGTGACCCGCAACAAAATGTATGGAACAGCTTTTTTTTTTTAATTTTGAGAAATGTTGCAGAACAAAAGTTGTTAGTTTTGAGAAATGTTGCAGAACAAAAGTTGTTAGTTTTGATGTACATATACAGAATAAACCTCTAAAAGGATGCTAATTGATTAGAAATAACCCTGTATACAAATTAATGTTGATTATGTACAGGTATCATAATCAATGAACTTATTTTTATCGTGCTTCACACACTTAGAAAAGGGTTTGGATGCCAGAAATAAAATATTTAGTTAATCGGTTTAAAATATAAATCATTTATTTACCGATATTTGGTAGGATAGGTGCGAGTGCGTCGTCATCCAAGTCTGGCTTATCCACAATTTCTCCATAATCTAGATTTAATGTACGCGGCACCAAAGTACGATTTTTTTTCCTCTTGCAGTTTTGTTTTGTTCTATTCTTTTTTTCATTTACAGCTCTTTCGTATTTTGTAATAGTTTTTTTTTGGGCTATTTCCATAAATATTACGGTGGACAGTCGACAGCAAGTTGCCGGTGTTAAAAGATATTACTGCACCAGAGCATCTTGCTTGGTAAGCTCTTCTTTGAGAATAATTTACCCTTTTTCCACCAACAAGTTTGGCAATGACTCCGTTAAATCTTTCCACTACATTACTGTCGACATCTTCAATTAAACTATGGGCTTTTTCAGCCAATCGTGCGACATGAGTTTTTATTTTTTGCCAAAGCAAACTCCCAAAAAACGGATTAGGAGCGTCTATTTGCATATGTTTTTTGCATAATAACTGGTTGCAAGTTTCATGAGAGTTAAACGCATGGCCAATAGATGCGTTTATATCTTTATATAAACCATCTGTATTTTGGCTCTCCTTGTGAAGTTTTATAGCGTCGCAAATATATTTCCTGGAGCGCATTATTTTCTCTTGTGTCAAATATTTCCTGTCTGTAACGTTGAAGTGAGTGTCTGAAGTAAGTTGCTGTAACTTATTGCAATAGTTCCTCAGTAAATGATTCCGACAGAAAATTTTTGACACTGTTAAGCCTGGGTATGGCCGAGCATTTATTATTTTGGCATAGGTGCTACTGTCGCCATCAGCAATAAGTCGCGCGTATATTATACCGTGCATTTCAATGGATTGTTTAAACCCCTCAGTTATTATTTGGGATTCCATAGCAGTAGAAGCCCCTTCAAAGTTTTTATAACAGACATGTTCTTTGGGACTTTCTTTTTTGTTTTGAGCTCGGGCACAAATACAACAATACTTATTTTTGACACACATGTACAAAACTTGGCCAAAACGTCTGCCAATAGTTTAATGCAGCATAGTTTGTTCTGTATGAGCGTTTGCTCCAACACCCATCTACAATGACATCAATCATGGGAATGCCATCTTTTGTAACCCTGCCTTCAATAACAGCTGCTTCTTTCTCTTTTTCTCCGGCTATTTTCATTTCCTCCCAGGCAGTTTCTTCCCAATCGTCACAAACATCGTCCTGCATTTTATTGTAAGTGTGTTCAGACATAATGGGTAATCCTACTGCTGCGGAAAACTGCTTCAGTTGCGCGTGACCACAACCTGCTGCCATTATTCCTGCAACAACATCTTTGTTTACATCAGCCAAAGATGATTTTATTTTGTTTTTATAATTACACATAGAGCAGACAAATGTAAATTCCGATTGTAATCCAATTCGATGTTCAGAAACTAATTTCATTGAGGCTAATCCGCAGTCAAACAGAGATTCATGTTGAGAGAGTTGTATTAGTTGTGATGTAAAATGATTAACATCTATTACTCGATGCCCCAAGTCGGGTATTTCTGTATGAATCTGAAATTTAAGCACATATTTTAGTATTTATTTAGTTTGAATTTCTTATTATGTAAACATGCCTTAGCTATAACAAAATCCTTACTGTAGTTTCAGAGGTACTTTCGAATATGTATGGAATATCTTCATTTTCAGGGTTTTGTTCATTTAACTGAAACAAAATTACACAAGTTCAACTTGCAGACGAAGTAAAAAACGACATTTTCAAAATATAACCAAATCGACAACATCCTCTTTTTTGAAGTCGGTAAAAAGACAAGACAATAATCGCGATAGTTTAAAAAGGTACTTAAGTTTACCGTTTCCACCGAATCCTCTGATGTGGGCAACACATTTTGTAACTCTTCATTTTCAGGATTTGGTTCTTTTAACTGAAATTAAATTACTTACATTACTATTAAAGGAATTAGACATGTACAAAATGGAGTACAGTGGCGGAGGTATAGGTACTAACTACTCACTAAATACCTGGAAAATCTTTGTGATAAAGCAGGGAGAATAATTTTAATTTCGTTTATTTAAAAGAAGAAAAAATAATAACCCTATCGACAACTTCCTCTTTTTTGAAGTCGGTAAAAGACAATACTATAACCGTGATAATTTAAAAAAAGTGTTTAAATTTACCGTTTCCTCTGAATCCCCAGATGTCGGCAACACGTTGTGTAACTCTGCGTATGTTGGTGATATTTCTGGGTGGCTACAAAATAAAATGATGTAATTATATAATTATTAAAAAGTTAAAGCTAACACAATTATTTAGGTGATAGAACATCACCTAATAAATATCATTATTTTAGATAGGTTTCTAAAATATCAAGAGACGACTCCATAGCTTTTTGTTCTGATATTTGTTTCCTACAGTATGGTTAGTTTGTACAGACAAATCTTAGTAGGTACACACTTGAAAATAAAGAATAGACGGAGTATTATTACTAGATACTTTAAATTGATTGCTGACATGATAGATAGGTACTTGGCATGGACTCACTCTCTATCTACTGGCCCTGTTGAGGATGTGGATTGACAATCGTCAGGTTGCAGTTTCCGTTTTTTTGACCTAAAAAAATTGTAAATATAGGTAAATGCAGAAAAATTGAAGTACCTAGGTAGTAAGAATGTGATAATCCATAATCTGTAGACGAATGTGTATTTGCCAAATATAGACTTTATTATTAGGGCATTAGAGTGCAACTATTTATTGCAAGTTTATTATATATGTAATTCGACTTACCCAAACATTCCGTCATTTTTTTTAGGTTTTCTTTTTCGTTTTTGTAAAAACAATTCTTTCCGCTTATTTTTCCTCCCCATTTTCTATGCACACTTGTTCACTACTATTTACACACTACCAAATAAAAATACTAAGTACCTAACTTACTACCTACTATAATAATGTTCTAAAGCTACAATATAATATAGTACACTAAAGTCTAACTTATAATTTTGAAAATAATTCTGAAGTAAATTACTCGGTTGTCGTCGCACAGAGTACCTAGAAGACAATAACCAAAAACAAACAGCACGCATCTCGCGCCGTCCGTACTTTGCGGCGTTGCCAGCCCGACGCTGAGCGAATCATGCGCTCGTCGGAGTCGCAACGTCGCACCGGTACGGCGGCGGCGGCCCAGATAGTGCCGGATCAAATATTCTGAGCAAACACTGTAGAGTAAAAGCTAAACTAGAGTAGGCGCGAAGAGATTTGATTGAGTTTTTAATTAATTACTCATAATATACAATTTAAAAAAAAAAAATTCTCGGTTTATAATAAAGAAAAGGGATCTGGCTATTTTATTCGTAAAAAATAATGGGGTGTTGTCGCTGATAATTCTGAGCATTCGAATTACTAAAATTTTTTTGGTGAGCAATTTGTTTTATTTTTTTTTTAATAAAGCCGGTTACTTTTCAAAATTTTGTCCGGTTCATTCAATTTATTAAGATTTTCCCTTATCTATGACATTTTTTAAATTTGAATCGATATCATTCATCCTCTCACATCGCGCATTCAAAAGTACTCGTTTTTGCCGTTTTCGTGTTTCTCGGCCCGGTGCCTCGTCTTAATTTCAAGGTCACAGTGAATGGATCCTTACCAAACAAAAGAGTGATCAAAGATCTTTGTGATAAGCATTTCAAAAATCTGAAGCGAACGCTGGAACCTGCAACTTAACCTGCCCATTCCTTCTTTCTTTTTTTTCTTTTGAAGAGTGTTCCTTTCTAATTGTCCGAACAAACGAAGTGAGAGGGAGTCTCAGTTTTATCTCGACAATTTTTCTTTAGTGCGGACGTTGATACTCCTGTACAGGTCACATTTTTCAACGAATCTTGACGTAACTTGGTAGACGAGTTCTATTTAGAATTTTTTTGGCGTCGGCAATTTTTGATTCGGGGTGCATTTTCCTTGAAGAGGGGGGGATTTGCTCTAGCGCTGATTTGCGAGTAGTTTAAGAGTATGGAATCAGTCAAGAGCGAGTCGAGGCTATGGGCCTTATTAGTAAGCTCCAAGTAGCCCAACTATAGAAAGGGAGTAATTCAGGAGCCATGGAAAGGGCTATGCTCGGAGTCTCTCTGCAAGATCGAATCAGGAGATCTGTAGAAGAACTAAAGTTACCGACATTTGAAATGGCAATGGGCAGGGCACATAGCACGGAGGACTGGTGACCGATGGGGTCGAAAAGTTCTCGAGTGGAGACCGCGCACCGGCAAGCGCAGCTTAGGACGTCCACCCACAAGGTGAACGGATGATCTCATTAAGTAAGTTCGTATAGGCCGGGTGGCTAGCCCTGGTGTCAGAGTTTTTAGGCCGCCTGAAGGCCTCTGACATGGCTAAGCGGTTAAAACAACCGGGACCTACAATTTAACGTGTCATCCGAGCCACGGTAACGCTCAGTTGGAAAATGCCACCCGCGGTCACACATCCAAATACTGACCGTGCGGAACGTTGCTTAATTTCGGTGATCGTTGACAAACACCTAGTCAAACTACGCTACGAGCGCTATGATCTCATTAAGATCGCGTTGGATGCAAGGTCTTATTGGAGATCTTTAGGGGAGGCCTATCTCCAGCAGTGGACGTCCTATGGCTGAAACGAACGAACGAGTCGAGGTTATAGACTTGTGAAGATTCAGTCTGCAGTTAGGAGAGCTATTAGTGTTATAAATTGGAACGTGTTTGTTGGTGTGCTTGTTATTGTTTTACCCTGATCTTTCGATTTTGTGCTAAAACAATACACTAGGTTTAAAATAAATACACGTAATTGGTTATCCAGGGCGTTGACGCGGGTCTCTAGTTATGCTAATACCTAAACTACTCGCGATGTAAACAAGATGAGGATAAAAATAATACAACTAGGAACCCAGGAAATCCCAAAGGTCAAAGGTTATTATGGTTTCCCAAGACAAAGTTAAATTGAGCTATGTTTATTCAAATTATTATATCAAGTCGATGGTGGTCTAGGGAGAAGCCATGGTGGTCTAGTACCAATGAGTTCTTCGGAATTTATGTACGGAATTTCACACCACTGGCTTGTCGGTGAAGGAAAACATTGTGAGGCAACCTGCATACGTCAGTAGAAGAAATTCGATGGCGTATGTGAATCCACCAGCCCGCACTGGGCCAGCGTGGTGGATATGGTCCAATCACCCTTCGTGGGTAGACTTACGTCCTGCAGTGGACTATTAACAAGATCATTTTTTGCAAAAATTAGCATGACCGACTTCACCCGTGTACAGAATCATTACATAGTATAAAACAAAGTCGCTTTCCGCTGTCTGTCCCCATGTATGCTTATATCTTTAAAACTACGCAACGGATTTTCATGCGGTTTGTTTTAAAAGATAGAGTAATTCAAGAGAAATGTTTATATGTATAATACACCTGTGCGAAGCCGGGGCGCATCGCTACAACGCAAATATTATGTACGGATCGATGTAACATTTTTCACATTATTGTTGGTTTATCAAAAATGGCTCAGCCAATTTCGATAAAATTTAAATGAGACCAATTTCGAAGTAAAATAAAAAAACTATTTTCCCTTTCCAATAAAAAAAGATTGAAATCGGACTACTATAAAAAAGTTATGCGTGGTTATACATAAAAATATATATATATATACGCGTCGGATTGTATTCCTCCTCCGGTGGTTCGTCGGTCAAAAAGGCTAGTACAGAGTCAAGTAATGATGATGATCATCATTTCAGCCACAGGCCGAATCATACAAGTTGGCGGATGAGAAGTTAGCTACAACCTGCGCAAAACCCAATCAACGCGCAGCTTTATGTGAGCTTATACTCTTTCCAATAAAAAAAGAATTATTAAAATCGGACTACTATGAAAAAAGTTATGCGTGGTTATTCAAATAACAGGCCCGATTACAGAGGCGCCACCGTTATTATATTACAACCTGCGCAAAACCCAATCAACGCGCAGCTTTATGTGAGCTTCAGTAAGGATTGGCTTGTAGCTATCTTCACATCCGCCGACTTGCGTGATTCTTGGTTTTTTTTTTTATTTCGAATAGGTTCGCGTTTGACTACACACTGCCTGATGTTAAGCAGATGTGCGGTCTAGGGTGTAGCACGCTTACCTAGAAGATACCTATTTACTCGGGATTTAAAGACACCCACAAGATTCGGCCTATATTATAGGACAATCACTGTTGGACATAGACTTCCTTTATAGACCGGAAGCGGCTTACATTCAGCGCGATATTGCTACCTTAATGAGGACCTACATAACCCAACGGGTTAGCAAGTTGAAATAGCAGTGAGCAGGGGACATAGCACGGATTACTGTAGGAACTGTATCAGCCTAGTAGTAGTTTAATAGGTAGTCCACTACAGAACATATGCCTACCCGCTAAATGGGCCATATCCACCACTCTAGCCCAGTGCGGATTGGTGCACTCCATAATTTTTTTTCTATGGGCGTACACAGATTGCCTCATGATGTTTTCCTTCACCGAAAAGCCAGTGGTGTGAAATTCCAAAGAATTCTTTGGTACGGGACCGGGATTTGAACCCACGACCTAACACCGCCTTTCGGCTTAGTACACCAGTTCTGGATAACCCTACATCCTACTAATATTATAAACGTGAAAGTTTGTGTGGATGGATGGATGTTTGTTATTCTTTCACGCAAAAACTACTGATCGGATTGAGATGAAACTTTGCAATAAAGTAGCTTATATATCAGAATAACACATAGGCTATAAATTATAATGACATATTGCTTATGCGGGCGAAGCCGCGGGTAAAAAGTAGTATTAATATAAAAGACAATTCTCTGGTCATTATTTTTTTTGACTCTCTTTCCCGTATGTAAAGTAAATGCAGAATGATACTGTGCCCCTTTCTAATAAGATTAACAAGTAACAACATCAGCTACTTTACGTAACCATGAAACATAATTATTAAGGTTACCGGTAGAGTTGACAATGAACAGAATTGGCCGGAACAGCTAGACCCGGCCGAATTCGTGAACAGGGGAATTTACACAATCCGGCGACAGAAAACTCTTTAGAAGAAATTAGAATTAATTTTATACTATGACCGTTTTTTCGCTCTAAAAGCCAAAATAAAACTTCGGTGGATGTCTTACGCTGCGCTTGCCGGAACGTGGTTTCCATCCGAGAACTTTTCGACCCCATCGGCTATCTATTCAACGAACTATGTGTGCCCTATTTACTGCCACTTCTAATTGGTGACCCAATGGGCTATGTAGGTAACTTTGGTGCGTCTCCTCATTCTTGATTCGATCCCGTAGAGATTCTGAGTAACCATTTCCATAGCGCGTGGGGCAATTTTGAGCTTACTTACAAGGCCACAGTAAAATACCATTATTTTAAGATGTAAACTATCATTTAAAAAATATCGTGCTTATTCCTAACTGCCCGAGCATAAGGCTAGATAAATAAATAAATAAATAAATAATAGAGGACATCTTACACATGGTCTCTGACCCCAAACAAAGCTAAGCTTGTGATATTTTTTTAATTCATAATCGGGCTACAATTGGCTACCAACTCGCCTAATGGAAAGCGAGGTTGTAGCCGAAGATGGAGCATGTAGATCTAGAAGGTACCTATTCACTCTTGTCTTAAATTATTCAGAGGAAACAATCAAGGAGATAATGCGCAATGCCCCGGTCCGCATTATGAAGGAAGAAGCGAATCGCTTAGTACGAGCAGATGGTATGTCAATTATGTAGGGATGGTATTTATGGCTGCTATAGACTGCTGGCCAATCGCACTAAAAAATTACAGCTGAACTACAATTGAACTTTAACGGAATTTCGACTTTTTGTCTATTTTCGTATCGCACTAATGATTGTGACTAAAGTTGATACGCAACTCGATCAGAGTTGGAACGTAACCGGTGTCAAATGAACGGTTGGTGTATGATGTTTAGCGCAATACCTAATTCCTTGAAGCTGAATCAAAACTTAACTACAATTGCAACCGAACTTTAACTGCATTACAGATGGAACGCACCTGTTTAAAATTAACGCGATTGGCCAGCTGATATACTGATAAAAAGTACATCAAGTACCATCGGCCGGAAAGTTGCCGGATATTTAGTCTCATCTCTATTGACCAACATGCACGGAAAGCGGTTATTTTCGAACGTCAGTATGAGTAAGTTAGTAAGATTTTTGTAGAAATTGAAATCCAATTGTTCATGCGATAACCTCTTGATAAAGACCATGACTATTTTCTTACAATTATTATCAATACGTGTAAATAATGCAATACAAGATAAGATAACATTTAAGTGGACTTGTGGGGATTTTTTTATATGAACATCCCGTTTAGTCACCGTTTTGCTATGCAACGGCTAAGCTAATCTTGAACTAAGAATATAGTAGGAAACAGCATTAGAGAGCAAATATGACAGGTTTCATAGAAGTGAAATGCCAGTTACTACGTGCCACCAAAGATGAGACTTGAGAAACCTCTTTGGTTTGTAATAAATATACAAATTCTGGATAATAGATATACAATTTATTAAAAAACGTTAGTAAAACATTTAAAAGATATGCGCCAGCATAAATTAAATAGCAGCGTAAATAGCGTTCTCTCTATCGAATACCTAAAGTGAAAAAGAAACAGAACTATGCTATCTAGCTAATAGCGCCAGCGTAACTAACGCTGGCGCCTCTGTTATCGGATTTAATTTCTAGAAAATTAGTTTGTACACGACTGTACCACCAACCCGCACTGGGCCAGCGTGGTGGATATGGCCCAGTCACCCCTTCGTGGGTAGGCCTACGTCCTGCAGTGGACTATTAAAAAAGGCTGGTACATTACCTAACACGGCTGCGTACTAAATGCACATAAGGTGTCCTAAGAAATGAAGAAAGTTTACTTATTAACAGAGTAAAGAAATCGGTGCAAATCGCTCGCGAAACAACATTATCGTTAGATTGTACATGAGTCACCGTTCTCCTTAGTAAGTTATGAAAAAAACTGTAGGATGGTTTTGTTTAAATAATAGTTATTTGAACTAACGAATATAATTATAAACTAGGCCGCTATTTTCATAAAAGATGACTCAGTTTAGTTCTTCTGTTTTTTTTTGCATCCAAAGCTTCTTAAAATTTGAGCCATAATTCAAATGTTCAAAGGCTTAATATCATTCGAGTGGAGATTTTTTTTAGTTTTATTAGCAAGAAGCATAGATTTTGCTAGGACAAATTAATATACAACTTAGTTTTAGATATTCAACAGCAAATACTGGTGTGATTTTCTACCGACGTTTGTATGGAGTGATAAGCGACTTGTTTACTCTTAAACAAAAAAAAATCAGTTTGTGGAATATCCAGGAAAAACGTTCGAATAACGCATTTGTTTTAGTGTGATAAAATTCCCAATAGATATGGAATGATGAAACTATTACACTCTGGTAACTCGGTAGTTTAATATTAAATTATTCACAAACTAGTTCCGATAAATTCTTATGAATATTTGAACTGGTTTCGTGGGAGTAGCACCTACTGAGTAAACAAATTACTAATTTAATCTCATAGAAATTCAATTTTACATAGCAAGTAGAACTAGCTGATATGTTCTCAAATGGTGACAACATACTGACAAACATAGCATAGGACATTCACAACATGGCAGGCCGACCTGAATAAGACCACAGGGATAAAATGGATGTGATCCACTTCTAATTAGTTTATTGTACTGTACCAGCCTTTTTAATAAGTCCACTGCAGGACGTAGGCCTACCCACGAAGGGTGATTGGGCCATATCCAGCACGCTGGCCCAGTGCGGGTTGGTGGATTCACATACGCCATCGAATTTCTTCTACGGACGTATGCAGGTTGCCTCACGATGTTTTCCTTCACCGAAAAGCCAGTGGTGTGAAATTCCGTACATAAATTCCAAAGAACTCATTGGTACGAGACCGGGGATTTGAACCCACGACCTCACGATTGTAAGGCGGGTGTCACTACCTCTTGACCACCACGACTGTGAAATTGAATTAGTTTATTATGAAACCTTTATTAGGGGTTAGTAAAAAAAAAAGACATCCACTACGGAATATAAGCCATGGTCAGGTAGTGGATGCTTTTTTTTAATGGAGTAAGTATAGGGCTACATTTGGCCACAGCCCACATAATGGTTGATATAGGTATGGTAAGATTTGATAATCGCAGTGCAATGTGTGGCATACAGGATGCATATTGGTGTACTAAGGTATTGATATAGGTGTACCATTGCCAGACGATACAATGGTGAAATAGCGCTTATATCTTATCTGAAAGTGTAAGTAGTCACAAGTCTAAAATGTAGATGGCAGACTAAAATTAACATAATTTTGAGGAATTTTAGTACAGATGATAGCATAATATTTTACAAGTTTTTTAAGATTTTTTGAATTGGAATGTAAGGAATTTTTTATAGTGATATTATTGATAGCAATACAAGCTTAAGTTGTGATCAAGTGACGGACAAGGTCTGTGTTTGTGGCTTTGGTAAGCATGGTGCTTGGTTTGGTGTCTGTGCAACATTTATATGCTATTATGTGATGATAAAAGGCCTTATTACATATTTTATTCCTTTATCTTTGTGTGAAAAACTGAAGTAGTAATTTAGCTAAGATCAAACTTATATATCATAGATATAAAATCACTTCTAGGATGAAATTTGAGATTGAGATTATCTGTCCCTGTAACTCTAATGACATTTCTAATAAAACAAAAAGTAATAGAGGTAATAAGTCTTAACATTATAGCCATATTACTAAGATAAGATAAGATAAGATAACTTTATTGATATTCATGGAACCTAATATTACAAAAAATAATATTACATAATATAGATTCATGAACATGCTCGTCCAGTTAAACATATTTTCACATTTTTCTTTATAATGATACCAGATGCAGAAATGCAGTGTCATCCAAAAATACCACAAAATAATATTAACTTCATTGACAAAAATATACTTATTGTTAATATGTAAGATCTACCAAAAAATTATTACAAAATACAAAATGCAGGCTGTATAGAGGCTTACAATTTAAAATTAAATCAATAAATAAATCTATCTCGTAATCTCATCTTTTAAAACTTAGATTACCTTTGATTTAATTCATGTTTCCATTTAGGTATATCTGTATTCTTTTTGTCATATTTGCAAGTAGGTAATTAAATTTAGTTTAGTCTGTCCTATGCTATGTCATTAATTAGAATCCATTTTGTAAAGACAAGGTTGAGTCAGTGAAAGACCTGCTTATCCTTCACTAACTCAACTAAAGACTTGATACCCTATGACTTAGGGCTTAAAGGTCTTTTACCAACATCATAGCATGACACCACTGTGCAACATATATAAATAAAAAATTGTTATTGACCTCCCGGATAAACTCCTGGGTTCTGCCACATCCCGGCTAGTAACTGTACAAAAGAAAAAGAATGTGTTAAGAAGAGTAGAGAAATACGTACACATTGTGTTGTAGTTCGGCTGCCCTTTGGTGTTTAAGTTTTCGGAAGCCGTTTTGCCGGGGTCGCTTCACTTACTATTGACTAGGAGCTGAAAGAGAATTGCAATATAAGTAATCTATAGAGTACAACATTATGGAATAAAATGTAAAAAAATATTGCTATTCAGTGAGACAATTCTGCCAGCATTCTGGACACATTACTCGCTGCCGAGGGGCTTTTGGACTTGACTTTATTTTATTTTGTGTTTTTTTAGTTTAGGTTATAGTGTTCTATTTCTTTTTTGTTTAAGAAGGTTATTATTTAATTTTGTTTTGATTTTCTGTGTCAATAATATTAAAAATATATATAGTCAATATCATCAGAACAGCTTGTAATCACCAATCACTGCTGAGCATAGGCCTGTCCACTGTCACTCATCTCAGGCGCATGTTCAAATTGAATATTCAATATACCAAAACACCAAGCTTGAGAGTTAATGAACCATCCACATGTTTTGTAACTTTCCATTTCAAATTATAAGAGATTTTCTAACACTCTAGTCTAGTAGTATATGTGCCATTATCGTCTCGGCAGGCGGTGGTGAGATATAAATCTATCCGGAAGTGAAGAAATAACTTATCTACATTCGACAGTATGTACAGCAGGCCAATCACACTAAAAAATTACAACTGAACCACAAATGAACTCTAACTGACTTCAACTTTCTTCAATTTTCATATCGCACTAATGTTTTTGACAAAAATTGAAACGCAACTCAATCAGTTGGAACTTAACCGCTGTCAAACGAACGGGTGGTGTATGAAGTTTATTGCAATTCCGAATCCTTTAAAACTGGATCAAAACTACAATTGCAACCGAACTTTAACTGAATTACAAGACGGAACGCAGCTGTTTAAAATTAACGCGATTGGCCTGCAGTATAACAATAAGTGCGCGCGCGCTGGTGTCGCGAGGCAGGGACTCACAGGGCGACGCGCGACGACTACCTGCCTGCGAGTGAACAGGGTGCGCGGAAGGAGCTTGCGGGGGTACGGACGCGGGACGCGGGACGTGGGCGGCGAAGGGATGCTCGCCCGCCGCGTGCTTTTACTCGCACCGTTACATGTGTGATTTACCATTTTAGGGTGCATTTGGTATATTGATTTTGAATTTAATGCTTTTCTTTTATTAAGCACTAAAATAAATCAGTCAGTCTAGACAAGACTGAATGGGTCCATTTTGATGCTTTTTTCAAGGGGATTGAACATTTGTGGCATATCCACCCGCCACCATTTTGATTTTATTTCAAAGTTTCCATGCTATGAAAGTACCTAGTTTAAATGAGTAAGGGGACACACAATAAATATTTCATACTATGATATCCTAAAGTGTCACATTCTCAAGATATTTGGATGTAAAGATTGATGTATGAGAAATATGAAAATCACTAAAAATGCAGTAATTACTTTTGTATCTGACATGGCATCATTTTCGAACATTTTTCTATGGCAGCTGGTATATCCACCCATACCAGCTGCCATAGAAAAATGCTCAAACCCCTTTGGATCAACATCTAACAACATCAAGCTCTAACTTATTGAAAATATTTGAATAAAGCATCATAAACTGGTTAGACTATTTTAATGTGACCTTCACAGACAGATTGGTTGACTGACTTATCAATAGTATTTTAGTTAAACATGATTTTTATTAAACCCACTGTGTTTTTTTTGGAATATAAGAATTTACATACTCAATATCATCAATAGTTTCTCTGTAGTGAATAAATATAACATGCCTGAATAGGCTGCATGCCTCGAGCAAATATCTATAGGGTCACAATCATGCAAAAAAAATGTCCCAGCCAAAATTCTTCCCAAGCTACCTACGTAGTGGGCAGGCTTTTTAGTTCGTAAGGCAATTGCAAGCCAACTACAACGCCGCGCGATGCCAAAGTGCTCGGTTACAAGCACTAACTAGGTGACATAATATCAATATTTGAAAAAACGGGTCATTGTGAATTATTTAATGTAAATATCTAAGCATGTAAGACGGCACTCGGACATTTTTTTACTATTTTTACTTAGGGACTGCAACTCTATAGATATTGCTTGAAGGTTGCATGGTACTAATTTAACAACTTTAAATAGTTTGGTACCAATTTAATAACTGTCAGTAGTTTTTACTTTTACTCTACATTGAAAATGTATGGTATTTTACACAAAAAAGAAACAAGTTTATTTGTGTAACATTACCTAGTCACTAATTTCTCAAAACAAAATAAAATATGGATAAACTAGAAACTGGCACCAAGATATAACAATGAAATTCACTTTCCATGTAAAATAATATACATATAATCAGATTAGTCAAAGTACAAGCTAAATTGATCAATAAGGATAAAAATAGAGCTTATCTCTATTACTTTGTAGTTTTATTATCAAGATAGCACACTTCACCATAACATTTTAGATAAGTAAAGTCAGTGAATGATTAATTTATGGTTTGTTATTACCTAAATCTTTATGTATCATGTCAAGAGATTTAAATGTTGCAATGCAGGTAGCTTGAACTTAGTATTAACATTAGTCTACTATATTCTAAAGAAATCATTTGGGTCTTACAAAATACCAATAAAATGATGATAAACTAGGGATACTTGTGCATTATAACGTATATCTGGAGTTTTACTGCAGATCTAGCCTTGATTTTCTTGTCTAGTTGAAATCGAAAGATTTATTGTTGTTTATTATTGATTTTCCGACACGTCATGAAAAATCTTGTGCAATTGCCTATTTAGATGAGAATTACTTTAAATTGTTTGTTCGCTTTGTTAAGGAAAGAATGACATGAAATTTAAAGGTAGGTAATACGTAGAAAGTAAAAAGGAAACATCGTATTATAGAAATTCTCTCGAAAGTACTAGACCTGACGAACCTATGGCGCAAGAAACGCATCCATCTTCTAATCTTTCAGTTCTCTAAGATTTTACACAATCTTACCTGTTCCTTTACTGTTAAAGCTCACAGCTGTTTTGATTTGTGCACTATATTTCACTTAGTTTTCGGATCACACTTTCACAAATAAATATCACGCCGCTGTAGGTGGAAATCCAAAACGTAAAATGAATCATTCTGTGTTACCACACCTGCTGTTTAAAATTAGCTATTTTTGTTCTTGGCTATTTTCTATTTTATAATATGTCATCTTTAACTGACTTCCAAAAAGGAGGTTCTATGTTCGCCTGTATGTTTTTTTTGTGTTTTGTGAACCAATTGTGAACCGAATCGAAAAATTATTTTTAGTTAGGGTATACTCCCGAGGTGGTCCCCATGTGGTAAATTTTTGAGAAATCGGCTGAGTCGTTTTTGAAAAATCAACAATAATGTCAACAATTCGAGCGTAATATTGTATACGATCTAAGGCGGTTTCACGATTCTTTGCGAAACATAATTATTCCCTCTGAAGATTAAAAAAGATCCACCAGAGGAGATTAATCTATTTGCCATTAATTACAAGCATGTGGAAAAAAAACACTTAAATAATAAAGTTATAACAGAATTATTCCTAAAAAATCATTACAAAAAAATAATTAAGTACAAATCATGTCAAAGTACGGTCAAATTAAATAATTAACAAAATGAAACAAAATAAAAGTTATAAATCAAATTATATAATAAACATGTTGATATCAAACAAATTAATAAATGTTATTGTTTACGCTTAATTAAAAATTCGATAAGGCTATAGTAACATTTTACTATTAGCCACGTCTTAAGTTTACGGCGAAACATTCCATAAGAGAGTTCTTTCAATGATACAGGTAATTGGTTATATACGGTGACACACATGGCATTACAGTTTTTTTGAAGTAATGTCAATCTAGGCCAGGGTGAAGCCAAAATTTTATCACCTAATAACATAAAAGTAACACAAAAGTAACGTTAATCTTTTTATGTTACCGTAACGTAAAAGTAACGTAAAAGTGTTATAAAGCTGCATGCACAATTAATGATTAAAGATAAAAGATTACACAAACATACTAAAACTAATTTAACAGGATCAAAATGTTCGCAGGACTAAAAGTAATAGCTAGATTTTTAGCCCATCAAATTAATTTAGTTTTAGTTACTTGTCTGCCAGACACCAGTTATGTATGACAGTCTTGTTAGTTAAAATAAAACAAAGTAAAATGTTTCATTCAGAGGTTTAATCAAATAAACTCTTTTTTCTTTTCATTTCTTCATACTTTTCTGGATTTTCAAGTTTTAATTTCTCTCTGTACTTTTTTGTTTTTCGGCTGGTGTTAATGGCATCTGCAATAAATATGTGAAAAAGCATTGAATAATAATTAATAAAATAATAAAATATTGTGATTATCACGGCTAAGGCACAACCAATTTTGATAACATGTGGTAAAGAGAACTTTATAAGATACATTTTATCCCGGAAGAATATTGTTCCACCATACTGTGTTACCCACACGGGTGAAGCCGCGGGCATCAACATACACCTTGGTCCCTTTTTGCTAAACTTAAACAGCGTTTTTGATACGCAACAACGTACTATTGGTCATATAAAGATGCTAATCTAGTTAAATTGCAGATACACTAAAGCTCAAATATAATATGTAAAAATCTCATAATGTGATATAATTTTGACACACTCACAAAAAATTATTACTACAATCATACTTAACTGGTCCCTTTTCTCGCGGAATGCTACAAATATTGTTCTCATCTGATGTTCTGCTAGTTTAACTGTATGCTCCTAGCTTTATAATGCTTTTACGTTACGTAACATAAACTTTTAAGAGGGGTAACATAAAAGTAACATAAAAGTAACGCAAAAGTATCATAAAAGTAACACAAAAAGCTTCTGCCTACAGCATCGCCACAATTTATATGAAAACGGGTAAGAGTTGTTATCTGCGGCTATGTTGGCACAAATCTTATGTACTCAAACGTTATTCTTACAGTAACAAGTAGTAAAATAACTCAAACCTACCTTGTAAACCACAGGTATCAGTTTACTGTTTTTTTTATCACGAAAACACGCCGCCAATTCACTTGTTCATAACAATCAAAACAAATGGGTTAACGGCTAGAATTTTGACAGTGACAGCTGCTATAAGTGTTGATATTGTGAAAAAAATAATTACTACTATATTACGTTTAGAAATTGTATGAAAAATCAGTAACATAAATAGGGTAACGCAAAAGTGAAATAATTTGAGACATCAGAATAAAACCTAATAAAATGCTAATTTAATTTGAATCTTACAGCGTTTGTAATAAAATCGACATTCCAGTAACATCACACCAAGATTTGAATTAGAAACTTTAGTTTAAATGCATTGGTAACTTCACAGGGAGACTCGACATATTCGGGCAGCAAAAATGGACATTATTTTTTGTATGAACTTTTTTTTTTGTTGCTTTGTCTTTTAACTTTTATTGACAAAATAAATGTAATACGTTTAAAATTGCTATTTACATAGCTAGTAAATACATCACTTCTTACAATAGGTAACAAAAATCCGCCATTCTTACTCATACATTTATTTAATAGCATTAGACGTAAATAAAAAGGTAAAAGTGTAATAAAATTTTGGCTTTGCCCGCCATTGTTCAAAAATTAACCTCTTTCCATATTTTACCCTTCTTGGGTATTTGTCATTAGCAGAGGCGGACTAGCAGTCTGAGCCGCTCTAGGCCAGCTTATCTGGTCCCCCCCCATCTCCGTCGCAAATTAATTTAAAACGTTTTCAGCGATCAGGCGAAAAAACTTTTCACATATTGTTGAAGAAAGTTAGCTAGTTTGTCCACTTCCTTTACTATGGTAAGTGCTAAGTGCTTAGCTAAAACGGGATCAAATTCAGAAATAAGCTCCAACGACATCAAATAATTCCCATTGTGTAATGAGCCGATTTTCTTGTGTTTCTCTCTAATCTAATCCACGTGACTCGAGCGCTTTTACACACGCTACTACTCTTTTTAAGATGTTTTTCCAATAATTAATTTCTTTATCGTACTGAATTGTTAATGTTTGGTCTGTGCGACGTTGCCTCTATTTGTCATTTGAAGAACGGATAATTTTTGTGTCGGAGAATTTTCATGACTCTTTGATGCGGATTTTTCCAATCACTAAAACCTTTATTTTTGTCAAATAAGCTCGTACCACCGTTAAAAAGAACACAAACACACCCAGTGCTCTTGGAGTATACTTAGTAACCACTTTCTTGAAACTTTTTCACCGTTCAAATGCTGGCGTTCGAACAAACATTTGTCAATTTCCGCACTTTATCTTTTAAGTGCGTTTACCATTGCAAAAATCATTTTCCATATTTTGATTGGCTCCGTGCTTACATTATGTAATCAAGCGTAAATTCGTTAATAACCCATTTTGCAGGATCATCGTCGACTCCATCAGCAGGATTCAGCACGTGTACACACGTAGAAATTTCTTCTTTTACTTGACTCTCAATTTTTGGAGTGTCTTAGCTGAAGGATACTGATGGCGCATCGTTGGACTTAATGACACGTGGAAGTACTTGTTTTTGATCGGTTGTGCAGTTCTCAGAATTAGTGGAAGTTTTTCTAAAAAAAATGTAATTTTGCTGATTTTCTAATAACATCTTTTTGTTTATCATTATTTTCCTTAGCCCGTTTAAAATACTCAGCTCCACTTAGTCTTACTTTTCCATCAATTGAGAAAGACATGTTCAAAAAATATCCACTTAGGTGTTATCACACTTAGAAAAATTTGCACTCATAAAGTCCTGAGAATATAAATTTTAAATGTCTATTTGTTCACTATGGTGTATTGATTAAAGTTGTTGACTTATAATTACACGTAAAATTACAATCAGAGGCACATGAAATCTGTACCTCATACTCGGTTGAACACTGACTGAGATCACAACATGGAGCCACAGTAATATGTTATACTGTGATGGAGCGTCGTTGACCATGCAGTAAAAACCAATGGGGTTACATTTTACATTTTTTGAAAGGTTACATTTTTAGAAAACTTTCAAAAGTACGTTTAATTTGAAAGACAACCCTTTCCAGAAATATTTCAATTTCACCTTTATTTCTAGATTCCTAAAGCTTAATTTATGATAACGTGTTTAGGTAAAGCAAATGTTAGACACGTGCTGAAGAACAAGTGCCAGTTATACTGCCCTCTCAAAAAATATAAAATATTGTAAAACCTTCATAAAATTTACAAAGAGAAAGATTAAGGCAATTGTTAGCAACTCTTATTGTTAAAGTATTTCCGCACACGTGTGTCCCTAACTACAGCAATGAGCGATGAGCATCGAGCTAGAATGTGAACTCTGTAAATCTTGCCTTAAAGAACATTTTTGCATTTCAATATGTTGAGTTAACAATCTTCACTGACCGCCCGCTGATAGGACAACTAAATCAACTCCACTGTTTTTGTGGAATATTTTTCAAAGGATGGGATAGATGAAACAAATATATTTTGAAGTAATGTGACAGTTTTGTTAGTGTTCTTTTTATAATTCTTTTATGGTACACACACATGTTTTTGGCCGCCCCTAAAATCCGGCCGCTCTAGGCCCGGGCCTAGTCGGCCTTTAGGCAAATCCGGCACTGGTCATTAGCTGTTTTAAAGTACTTGGGATGAGTTCGGACAAATACTGCAATTTCAAAAATATACATACTCGCCAACTTCAGAATTCCTAATTCCTTTAATATGGGCACTTTTTCTGAGAAAGGAAAGCTTTCTGGATATCGGTAGAGTTACCCCAAAGTAGCAGCCCGTACCGCAGTACGGAGCTCACATAGCCGTGGTACGCCAGCAGGACGGTCTATCGTGATGATGTTTTTCTTAATTTATTCAAGACAAATACAAACCTGTTTACTTTTGTACACACATTTTATACCATGTTCCTTCCAGTCTACGTATTGATCTAATGTTATACCTAAAAATTTAACATTTTTAGTTTCTTTCATGTATGTAAAATGTAGTTTTTTGATTTTACGATTCAAAGCCAATAAAAATGGGATTATAGCGATTTCCTTTTTATGGCCGGGATTTCCCAAACATAATTATTAACAGTGGCAATTATTGTGAAACAATTTGGTCAAATTATAATATTGTACTTGGCAATTTTTTTCTGTCAACGAAAAAAACACAGAGTACCTCTTTTACCCTTGGCTTTTACCTCTGTGGAAAAAATGTTGAATTTTGACATTTCACTATTTGACAGTGACATCCATTTGAATTTGAAAATCCAAATGCATTTTCAAAAGTCAAAACAAAAGGAGCATAACCTCGAATTCGGAAATTAATCGAAAAAGTAGATAATTCAGAATTTAGAACAAAATAAACCACAAACGGCAAAACGAAAGTATTTCATTCAACATGAGTGTTATTCTAAGAAACTCTCTGAATATATCTCGCTCTACACGTGAGTACAGAATATGGATTCTATTTACTTTCACGAGCTATTATTGTGAATAATTTCGACTTTGTATAATTACAGTGTGTTGTCGTCAATTCAGCGGGACTCCAGTGCTGGACTCAAAGCAGTGGCGCATTGAACGAGGCCTCAGTGCCAACCGCACTGCAGAAAGTGTTCTTACTGATGGACCGGACTATACTTTCTTGGACGGCAGACCTACACCACTACTGGTACGAAATACACTGCAAACTTTTTATAGCAAGGCTTAAGAGAAGTCAAAGTCAAAGATTTTTATTGCAGTTTGCATGTACAAAGGTGGTATAGATATAATCATGACTGAATACAAACTTGCCTATGCAAGGCGTGCAACGTTACTGGCAGCTTTATTTATTATTATTACCTAAATCAAATTATTATTACAAAATTAAAATTCTGAGAGATTGAGAAGAGATTGAGCATATACACCATAAACTTTGATTTGGCCTATCAAATACCTCAGCGATGTTGCTAAATGCCACTCTTATTAGCCTAGAGACCACCGAAGTTGAGCACAGTTTCGCGAAGTAAATAGCATTTTTTCAATGAGCTTATGGACTACAACTCCTAACCCAGCTCATCAGCTGTATTGTGTAAGCGTCCCGATTCAGCTTTGCTGTTTCTCCTGCTCATGTCAGTTACTCACGCAACAAGAATGAGCAGGAGGAAAAGCAAAGTCAAACACCAGATTTCATAGACAACACAGGTTCTGCTCTGCTATGGTAAACTCTGGGTCCTATTTATTAAACTTTCTATATTTTATTAATTAAGGAATACTACATAATATTGCTGATGTAGAGGTGAAATTAGATAACTTACATTTTGTTAGTCGTATAATTTCGCTTCTGTCTCTGCTTCAGAAGTGAAATTAGATAAGCAACACAATGTTATCCAATTTTTCCTTTACAGTAGCAATATTATGATTTATAATAAAAAAAATTACAGTGTGAATGAACTACTTTGTAACCAAACTTGGGGGCCAACCTTTTAGGCATAGTTTTTTTTTTTTTTTTTTTTTTGGGAGCTTATTTCGCTATGTTATGAAGAGTAAATATGAGTATAGGCCGAATCATACAACATGGCAGCTGTGATGTTAGCTACAAGTTGCAGATAACCCAATCCTTGCACAGCTTCAGTCAGAATTGGGCTAACATGAGTCTACAGTTTATAACTTGGCCTATAGTCTTATTTATTTCAATTACTAGCTTTTGCCAGTGGCTTCGCTCCTGTGGTATTTTCATTTTTATGCTATCTCATGGGAACATTAGATTTTTCAGGATAGAGGAGCCTATGTCACTTTCCAGTTTTCAAACTATGTTCATGCCAAAAATCAAGCCAATCCATTGCTCAGTTGCTGCGTGAAAGAGGAACAAACCGACAAACACACTTTAGGATTTATAATATTAGTAAAGATGTTATATCGAGTTAATTTGTCAACCAAACAGTATTAAAAAGAGTTTACACCATATTTTTAACCGACGAACCACCAGAGGAGGTATACAATTCGACGCGTATATTTTTTTTTATGTATTATACGCACGCATAACTTTTTCCATAGTGGTCCGATTTCAATAATTATTTTTTTATTGGAAAGAATATACTTTGAAATTGGTCCCATTTAAATTTTATCGAAATCGGCTGAGCCATTTTTGATAAATCAACAATAATGTGAAAAATGCTACATCGATCCGTGCGAAATATTCGCGAATTCTGTACACGGGTGAAGTCGGTCATGCTAATTTTTGCAAAAAATAATCTTGTATTGTACATTCTGCATTATTATCTGTATATTGTGACAATAAATTATTATTTTCTACAGCACAAACAAAAGCTAAGAATGCTTCGCCAACAAGACTACGCCTCACAGATCGTCCAGCTCTCTTCAGAGCTCAACTTCGCCAAAGAGAGACACCAAGCAATGAAGAAAGAGAAGGAAGATGAGCGGGATAGAATCATTAGCAACCGACTGAAGGCAAAAGGAGACAGCTTGAAAAGAAAATAGATTAAGGAAATTAGAGTATTTTATTTATAGATTTATTAAAGTTGTTAATTAGTTTGTGATTTTATGTTTTCTTAAGTTGAACGCGGATAATATTTCCGTATAGGAACCGAACAGGGCGCCATTATTAATATTCATATAGGTCGAATCAAATAAGTTGGCGTATGGGAAGTTAGCTACACGCTGCGCATTATCCAATCCTGATCCATATTATGCTGCGGGTTGATTAGTTATTGCGCAGCTTGCAGTTCACTTCACATCCGCCAACTTGTATGATTCGGTCTATACACAGTTATCCTGAGGTGCTAGACAACCGGACATTCGATTTAAGCGTTTCGAATGGAATCGCTTAGGCGATGCGATAACAAACGTCAAACTGACACGTAGAGTAAATGAGACGAACGCATATGTCAGCGCCCACACAAAAAAGAGATAGATAAACTTTCCATTCCCTCCGATGGAATCGCCGTCCAATATATTCGCTAAACCGTAGCCAAGTTGCAATTTTGACAGTTGTTTTCGACAGTTTTCGTTCGCTAATTTATTCGTTTGAACGAAAATCTAGCGAAGACAAAAATGCTGTAGAAAGCTACTAAGGACTACTAAGTCATAAGGCGGTGATACAGACCATCACTATGACCAAATTTTACTATGGAGTCAATCCATTGTATACTAAGCGCCACACAAATCGGAGGATGGGAAGTTATCCGCAGAACGCTGCGCACAATTGAAATATAGGTAAACGCGTGAGCCAGAGAGACGAGACGCCGGTGCACACCTGCCCACCCACCTCATGCCTCCCGCACTACGACACACGGCGTCGGGATTGTGCACACATGCGCAATAGCCCATCACGGCGAAGTGTTATCTGCGGCTAACATCTCATCCGCCGAGTTCTAGTATTAGTTCCGAGAAATGTGTGGCGCTTAGTATAACGTACTTTTGTCTATGGTATAACGTAGTATTATTATATCTTTGGTATAACTCGGAATCGACAAACATATTTTTTTGATTCCGAGTTGCAATTTTGTAGGGAACAAATAACTCTATGGGTACAACTGATATTTTTTTCTCGAATTCCGAGTTTGTTCCATAGTAGGCAAAAGTTGTACTTAATGTCACTTCACTTGGATAGCTATCTAAACGCGGCACAAGTAACAAAGTACTTTCTCACGGCGCGACTGGTTGCACCGACATGGTGTCCGACATGCGACATGGTGTTCCAGTGAAATATAGCCCTAATCTCCCCTTTTTTCGGCTTAGTCCAGAGCAAGCAGATAACCGTGTATAAAATTGTATGCAACGTCCTGCAACATGCCACGTGATTTACATCCATTAAATGCTGTAGGCCAGTGTTTTTTTAACTTTTTTAGGGTTCCAAAAGGGTAAAAACGGGCCCCTTTTACTAAGACTCCGCTGTCCGTCTGTCTGTCTGTCACGGCTGTACCTCATGAACCGTGATAGCTACAATGTTGAAATTTTCACAGGTGACTGTGTCAGCACGGTTAGACAGACGGGCGAACAGAGGTTTTTGTAATAGGTTCCCGTTTTTACCCTTTAGGTACGGTACCCTAAAAAGTAGGTGCACAGTTTGCAGCAACCGCGAGCCTTCATATCCTATAATGATCCGATGTTCAGAAATAACGTTATAGGACGTTTTGACCTATATGAATTTGTTGAGTTACGATGTTAGCAGCAGTTGCAGGACTGGATACGTGGATGGGTAATAGCAGTAAAACAACACCAGTAAGTTAGCAGTGGAGCAAGCCGCGGTGCGGCGGTCTCTACAGGATGATTCCGGCGAGGATATTAGCAAAGATCGGCCGAAATATATCCCAAACTCTCTCTAGTAAAATGTTGTTAACTTAAGTCCTTGCGTATCTTGTGTTGCCAGAGGCAAAACATTGCCAGGTATCTTAGCCTAAATATTTCCTGAATAGTGGCGGAGGCCGCCACAACCACCACCCTACGGAGAAATGTAACGCAATGTTACAAAAGAGAGAAAAAAAAAAAAAAAAAAAAAAGACATTGTTAAATGTATGAAGAAACTTAGTAATTAAGTAAACTAAAGATCTAACCTATCTTTAAATCTGACCTTGCGCCCTGACCGAGTAGTAACTGGTGGTGCAGTGGGTGCAAGAGACGTTAAAGGCGGCGCGAGAGACGCGGGCGCTGATGTCCCAGGTGGAAGTGGCGCTGGTGTCGCTGGTAACGCCGGGAAGACTGACGTTGGAGTCGCCGGTGGGAGTGGCGCTGGTAACGCTGGGGCATCGCAGTCTGGTAGCATGTGCGCAGGCTTGACGCGGTCTATGCTGACAGTTGACCTTTTATCGGCGATGTTAATATCCAGCGTCTTGCCTTCGCGTGAACGCGACAATACTTTGTACGGTCCTGAATAGGGCTGTTGCAGAGACCTACGCACAGTGTCGTCGCGCAGGAATACGTGCGTAGCATCTTCCATCTGTTTGAAGATGAATGATGATGGCGTTGTGTGTCGACTAGCAGCGACAGGTCGCAGCGCCGCCATTTTGCAACGGAGTTCAGCCACAAAATCGTTTGGTTGTGTCTGCAATGCACCGGGTACCAGAAATTCACCAGGTAGTCGCAGTGGCTCCCCATATACTAATTCGGCAGATGAACAGTTGACATCTTCCTTTAGTGCGGTACGCACGCCAAGCAGCACTAGAGGGAGCGCTCTGTACCAAGTCTCGCGATGGCACATGAGGGCGGCCTTGAGCTGACGATGGAAACGCTCTACCATCCCGTTCGCTTGAGGGTGGTAACTGGTAGTTCGGATTCGTTTGGTCGCGCCGATGTTTAAGAGTCGAGCAAAGAGCTGGGATTCGAACTGGCGACCTTGGTCCGTACTGATGGTAAGCGGAACGCCGAAACGGGCTATCCAGCCGAATACGAACCGTTCAGCGACCTCCTCTGCGGTGATGGTGGACATGGGCCAAACCTCAGGCCATCGCGAGAATCTATCGACCGCTGTCAGGCAATAAGAGTAGCCGTGTGAGGGTGGCAGAGGCCCGATTATGTCCAGGTGGATGTGATGGAATCTTGCCGAGGGCGCGACGAAAGATCCAAGAGGCGCCGTCATGTGACGTGTCACCTTGCTCCGTTGGCAGGATGGGCAGGCGAGAGCCCAGGCGCGACAGTCACGTGCGATGCCAGGCCACACGTATCGCGAGCCGACGAGGCGCGCGGATGCGCGGCCGCCAGGGTGGCTGAGACCGTGAAGACGCTCGAAGGCGGGCCGTCGATGCTGTGGCGGCAGATACGGGCGCGGCTTGCCCGTCGACGTGTCGCATACGATGGTGATGTCCGTGCCTGGGATGGGTGTGGGCTCCAGTTGAAGCGATGAGGCATTGTGTAGAGATTGCAGTTCGGAATCCGATTGTTGAGCTTCTGCCAGAGCTGCGTAGTCATCGTCTAAGGTGATGGATTCGACTCGAGACATCGTGTCGGCGACAACGTTGTCCTCTCCCTTGATGTAACGGATGTCTGTCGTAAATTGGGAGATGAAGGTCAGTTGATTTAGCTGCACTGGTGGGAGCTTCTCACGGCGTTGTGAGAATGCGTATATTATAGGCTTGTGGTCGGTGTAAATAATTACATGTTGGGCCGCCAGGAAATGTCGATAATGCTGCACACTCTCATATATTGCGAGAAGTTCTCGGTAATACGCCGGCCATTGGGACTGTCGGGTGTTCAGCTTTTTGCTGAAGAAACCCAAAGGTTCCCAAGCGTCGCCAACTTTCTGTTGAAGGCAGGCTCCGATGTGAGAGTTAGATGCGTCCGTGAAAAGACCTAGTGCGGCATTAGGCGATGGGTAGGCCAGAAGAGCCGCATATGACAAATTGTCTTTACAAGCCTTGAAGCATTCCTCGAGTTCCGGTGTCCATATAACCGGTGTGGAACCTTTGCCTTGGGTGGCTACGATTGCGTCAACTAGCGGTGCTTGCAATTCTGCAGCATTACGCAAGAATCTTCGATAGTAGTTGACCATCCCTAGGAAACGGCGGAGTCCCTGTACGGTCTTGGGGAGAGGGAAATTCTTAAGGGCCTGAATGCGCTCCGCTGGTGGCCGCATCCCATCGGCAGAAATGAGGCAGCCGAGAAAAGTAACCTCGGGGACGCCAAAAACACATTTTGCTGGGTTGATGACGATTCCGTAGTCTTCAAGTCGCTTGAAGAGGATACGGAGGTGTTCAGCATGCTGAGCGGCGTCGCGTGAGTACACTAATATGTCGTCAATGTAGGGAAAACAGAAGTCTAAGCCCTGGACAACTTCGTCTATAAAACGTTGAAAAGTTTGGCCCGCATTGCGCAGACCAAACGTCATATAGTTGAATTCATACAACCCAAACGGAGTTGTGATGGCAGTTTTACAAATGTCAGCGGGAGCCACTGGGATTTGTTGGTAGGCCTTAACAAAGTCAATTGTGCTAAAGATAGCACAACCGGAAATGTTATGACCAACATCGCCAATATGGCGGACCGGATACCTGTCAGGGATTGTGCGCGCATTTAAAGCGCGGTAGTCTCCACAGGGACGCCAAGTGCCGTCACGCTTAGGCACCATGTGCAAGGGTGAGGCCCAAGGACTACTGGAAGGCCTGGCTGTGCCACACTGGACCATGTCGTCGAAGACCTTTTTAGCTTCTTGAAGCTTTTGAGGTGCCAATCGACGAGGACGACAGAAGACAGGTGCGCCGTCAGTGGTCAGTATATGGTGTACTATGTTGTGTTTCGGCTCTCGTGTAAGTCCTGGTGGCTTCGTGATAGACGGGAATTCCGCGAGAAGTGAACTGAATTCGGACGGTCGAGCCGAGACGACCTTAACACTAGTCAAACCTGCAGTTGCCACGGAGGCTACGCATGACAATCCGGTATCGCTATCTACTAGCTTTTTGTTGGCACAATCGGGCATAAGCCGATAGTGAGCCAAAAAGTCTGATCCGATTATTGCGGTGTTTACATCCGCCACGATGAAGTTCCATGAAAACGCCCTACGCAACTCCAAATTCAAAGTTAATTGGATGTAGCCAAATGTACGAATCTCACTACCATTGGCTGCAGCCAATGCATAGTTAGACTGAGTAGGCCTGTTTGCGAGCCATTTGTATGGGTAGCATGAAAGATCAGAGCCTGTGTCGATAAGGTAGCGCCGCTTGGTTACACTTTCGGTAACGAACAGTCGGCGACTTTCCGTTGAGCAGTCAGTCGTCGCCGCTAGAGACTGCTGTTGATGTTTTCCGACGACGGTGGTACCCACGTGCAAGGCTTGACACATCTGACAGCGTCAGTTCCGAACTTCCTATGGTAAAAACACATTTTAGGCTTCCCGGGGGTCTGCGAGCGATCACGCTGATTCGAGCGACCACGTGACCTATTCCTACCACGGTCAGCTGTGAGTGCAGCAATCTGGCGCGTGAGGTCGTCAAGGCGCCGTGTGATGTCATCGAGCGATGCTGATGATGATGGTGTGTTTGTGGCAAATACAGCTGATCGAGGGGCGGCCATACCCGGAGACACTTCCAGAATTTTGTCGGCCAGCTCAGCAACCTTGCTCACTGAAAGCTCTGACTGCGCTGCCAATATCGCCTGTAGGTGCTGAGGGAGGCGGCGCATCCAGAGTTGGCGGAGCAAGTTTTCATCGGTGAGAGCGGTCCCAGCTAACGATTTGAGATGACGTAAAAACTGAGACGGACGTCTATCTCCTAATTCTTCGTCACTGATGAGCTGCCGGACCCGCTGCTCCTCAGACGTGGACAAGCGTCGGATGAGTTCGGCTTTGAGCCTTCCATATTTGTCCTGCGGTGGAGGCTGCAGGATGATGTCTTCGACTTCCCCTATGATCCGGGTATCGAGCTGAGCAACTACGTGGTTAAACTTGGTTTGATCACTTGAGATACCAGCGATGGTGAATTGTGCCTCCACCTGGGCAAACCATATGGCGGGACGGTCCGGCCAAAATGGGGGTAGCTTCAGAGCTACCCTGCATACGGAGGGGGGCTGAGGAGCGGCAGGGGTATCAGAGAGTGGGGGGGTGCCTGTGGCACCATTGTTACAGAGAGACTTCATTTGTTGTAATTCGGCAGCTAATATTGCATTCTGCTGATGCAATAGGGAATTTTCATCCTGTAGAGACTGCATTAACGTTGGCTCCATTTTTATTTGTAAATCAATTACTTTAGATGTTAGAGAACCTTATACCATATAACAATCAGTATTATAAAAGTCCAAACTTATTTGTAAGGTTAACCGTTACCATAAAATAATTTTTGTTTTTTTTTTACCAAAGCTTGTAAAATAGCTAAAAAATGTTATGTTGTGTGAGTTCACAATCAGTATATAAGCAAATTTCCAAGGTAATTAGTTGATAACAATGTTAAGTTAGGTTATTTGGAAAATATCAGGCACAAAATGGGTTAAATTATTGAATAAAATGTTTTTAAATATTCACTGCGACAACAGGTTATACACAAAGTTTCTTAGTAATTATTCTGTATGAAATTAAGGTTAAATTACTGTCTGGGTAGGTATTATTGGTAGTTAGAAATGTGCTAATAGAATAAAAACCTCTCACCACAGTACAATCACATAACACAAGCACAGTTAGTTTTAGAACATACACATAAATGTAGTTATTTTGATGCAAGGTAGAATAAAGCGGTGATTGCTTCAATGTTGTTAAAGCGGGCAGGAAACATGCAGCTCTCCGGCGCCAGCAACAGTTCTCCAGACTCCTGGTTGTTGGGTTCACTGGAGGGTTATACTTGGCGAGATGGTTAGACTTTCCACCAGCTGGGGCAAACCGGTCGCGTTGCGTGAATGAAGAGGGTCACCTCTGGGCTGCGTGTAAGAAGAGGGTCACCAGATATAGGACGTTTTGACCTATATGAATTTGTTGAGTTACGATGTTAGCAGCAGTTGCAGGACTGGATACGTGGATGGGTAATAGCAGTAAAACAACACCAGTAAGTTAGCAGTGGAGCAAGCCGCGGTGCGGCGGTCTCTACAGGATGATTCCGGCGAGGATATTAGCAAAGATCGGCCGAAATATATCCCAAACTCTCTCTAGTAAAATGTTGTTAACTTAAGTCCTTGCGTATCTTGTGTTGCCAGAGGCAAAACATTGCCAGGTATCTTAGCCTAAATATTTCCTGAATAGTGGCGGAGGCCGCCACAACGTCATTTTGTCATTTATTGCTACCATGAGAGCTTTCATCGTAAAGTGGACATCATTGTTGAGCTTAATTCATGATTTTATAATACTAAGATCTGTTTAGAACGTTCCAGTTTGCTCTACCAGTGTTTAGGGCAACTGTCTAGTATTTACCTTAGAGATTTTCTTGTAGGGCAACCCTTTAGAATTAGAGTATGTTCAAAAAAAGAACCGCCGCCCGCCGAACATTTTAATCAATCCTTTTCTAGAGTTTGTGCAAAAAAAAAGCGTCGTAGATGAGGTCGCCCGTGTACCTTTTTACTAATTTTGTTACGTTGACAACACTGTTCTGTCATTGCTAGTCTATATTATTTATAGTTGCTAGTACATCTAAAAGTGTTTAATACTTGATAGACATCAATTCGAGTTTTCGCGGGAACGCGGAAAAATCATGTCGTCTCATTGTATTGTTTTGTTAAACTTGTGTTTTTATCAGTGATAATTAGTGAAAAATGGTGGTATTTCGTTGATTATGAGCTGATTTACGTGCATGAGTGTAGGCAAGTGATATAATGTGACGTATCATGTTGTTCCGTATTGTTACCAAAACTCCATAGACGCCTTTCGTAAAGTCTCCACTGCTTTACTGAGGTATGACTTGGACTATGATTGGACTTGACAGCGACTTTATTGGACTATGACGAGACTACGACAGTAACTATTTTGATAAAATATTATCAAAAATTATTAAAACTTAATACCCGACACTGGCAAATGCACAATAATGCGACGCCAAAACTAAGAAGAAGAAGACATCAATTCGGTTTTCATGAGCAGACTCGCGTCTACCGTGTAGTCGGTACCTTGGCTGCTGATTATAGTTAGATCACCGTAACGCCATGACAGTTCCTCTTTTTGTACAAACTCTAAGTATTGCATAGTTTATTCTAGCATATTGCAAGTTCAGTTCAAGTAGGCGTTTCACTTGACCACGCTGAACGCACCCAGATTAAAATTTAATATAGGATGGAGCTGCCGCGCCGCGTGACGCCATTACTGAAAAACCGCAGCCTGAAACCGGTGAAATCTGAAGGCATAGGTCGCCATAGATACGCCATTATATAGGTTTATCTAGAACCGGACAAAAAACATATCAAGTCAAGTACAAGAAATAGTGTACTAATCCGAAAGGGGGTGATTAAGAACATTATTATGAACAAATTTTTAGTATGGGGCTAACCCGGAATTCAAGAAAATAACAAAACAGTTGTGTATAATGTTGGCCTATTTGTAATACATACATTTGATAGAAACACCTATATGTTTATTATTTCGATTTTTAAACTAAGTATTTCATATCTAAGTATCAATGTTTTTCCAATAATTTTCATTAGTTGGGCTTTCTCACAGGGTGTGCAAAACCGAGAGTATGACCACGAGGTCATGTATATCCTCGTGGTCATACTAGTATGACAAACTGGTATGACCACGAGGAAACACCCAAAAAACAGTTGTTTCGTACATTTTGTCGATTCCGAGTTGCAGTTTTGTATGGAACACCTGACTTTTTTCTCTCGATTTTTGGGTTGTCTCCTTAGTAAAAGTTGTTCGTAATAATGGTCTTAATCACCCATTTTGGCTTAATATAGCCTTATATAGGGTTAGCAAATAACCCTGTATGATCCATTGTTGTACATTTTCGAGTGTACCTACCTAACACATAAAAATATTTAAAAGGTTTTTAAACGAATTTTAAACGTTTTTATTATTTATTATTTTGATTTATATCTTTACAAGCGACCCGCCCCGGCTTCGCACAGGTGTATTATACATATAAACCTTTCTCATCACTATATCTATTAAAAAAATTCGCATCATAATCCGTTGCGTAGTTTTAAAGATATAAGCATACATGGGGACAGACAGCGGGAAGCGACTTTGTTTTATACTATGTAGTGATTTATGGACAATTATCCACCAACCCGCACTGGGCCAGCGTGGTGGATATGGACCAATCACCCATTCGTGGGCAGGCCTATGTCCTGCAGTGGACTATTAAAAAGGCTGGTACAGTATCCATCGGCTATCTATGCCCTATTTACTGCCACTGCAAATTGGTGACCCAATGGGCTATGTAGGTAACTTTGGTACGTCTCTTCATTCTTGATTCTATCCCGTAGAGATTCTGATCATAACCATTTGAAATTTCCATAGCACGTGGGGCAATTTTGAGCTTACTTATAAGGCCACAGTAAAATACCATAATTTTATGAAAAAAAAAAAACATAAAAAATATCCTGTATTTTCCTAAATAGGTAAATATGTCTAAAAAGCAAAGACTATCAAAGCATTCAACGAACTTTAGCGTTTGTATAGGTACCTATGTATTCAACTCTCGTTGTTCTGTGTCAGAACTTTCTCATGTGGTTGAAGTGTCGCAATGCGGAAACGAGGAACAGTCCCTTAGCACAGCGCTATAACAGTTTCTTCCTAACACCATGGAGTTTGATACTTTCCTATTATTCTGTAACTGTTACCAACATAACTGTACAATTGGTGGTGGAGCCACTATTGCACTCTGCATACGTAAACTGGCAACTAACATTTACTTTTGCTCCAACTTCAAAATCAAAAAACATATGTGTATTATTATTTATGTATATCATTTACATACACGTACACACACATGTTCACTCACATCTCACATACACCCACAACTTATCACATCTAACTTACCATAAGATACCATTAATATTGTACCATAATCTTGTTAGTATAAGTGGAAGAGCCTGTAGCCCACGACACAGGTCACCCTAGTGTGGGTTGCAGTGCACGTTTGTAAATTGGACAATCTTTAGAATAAGTACTAATGTTGCTTCTTGTATACCTACTGTATCTTTAAAAAGATGTACATAGTCCTTAAGTTTGGAAAATAAACGTTATCATTATCATTAATACTGCAGCCACTATCGCAAAAAAAAACAACATCAGAATACTTAGTTCCATATTTTTGTCGGCTATCAGTTAAGTTATGGTCCATGTTGAAGAAACTTACAATAGTTATGTGACAATTACAAACATAACTTAGCAGTCAACGGGAGCGCTGCAATCGCAGTTATTGTACCTAAAGAATAAACAGCGATCTACACGGGTAGCATGGCAATGGGATTAAATCATTTTATCCACTTTTAATATCAGTCATTTTTAATCCATACTTCAATTCCTCTTCGAGGAGAATATATGTATTTAATGAAACTTAAAAAACATTTCATAAACTATAACTATTAAAATTAAGCTACTTAAAATAAAAACTAATACTAAACACTAAAACTTATATTACTAAAATAAAAATAAAACTAATTTAAAAGACCCGGGGCAGAGGGTAACGTGGCCAGAATGCTGGCGGCGTTGCCTCGTTGAATTGCTATACCTAGTCAAAATTGAGGGCCGCGGGTTTTTGTTTTTAAAAAGACAAAAATGAATTTTCACTTATTTAATTATGTCCGATTACATTGGGAGTTGAATTATAACTAACTTAAAGCTAAACTAAAAGCTAACGGGAGCGGTCTTATCTATCGACTCCCACGCTAATGCATACCGGACCACCGTAGAGCCAGACGCGTACTCAGCGGTTTTGCCGTCCGGCTATTCTGGGTAGAGCTGCTAATGAACAACTGTTATTGTTGCTGACGGTGTTCCAGCATGCATGACTCCTCCCTCCTTAAGATCGAAATTATCGCGCAGATTTTCTTTGCCACGATAATTTCGTCGATAAAAGTAAAATGAAACACAAAATGTAAAAACTATAACTAAAATTACGTATAAAATTAGTGTTCCTATGCTTATTCTCTTCATGTTAATCGCACTATCACGCTCACTATATTGACCCATTTCACTTTCACTTTTCACTAAAATGCTGGCTAGTTGCTGTAGGTTGGTGAGGTCCATGCCCTTCACGTTCAAGGGCTCCACGAAGCGCGTCCTCCCCAGCGGCACCAATGCAGGCAGGTTTATAATGGGTAATGCAGGTAGAGACAATCTTCTTGAGTACTCTCGATGTTTTCTCATGACTAAGCCTTCGACTTCGGCTTCACAATCGTCGTCTGTAGTCACGATGTAGGTCCCTCGCAGGTGGTGATGGGTTATCTCGTTGCCACAATTTTGAGTGAGGAGGACGTCCGTCCTGACAAACACCATCCATCGGTTGTCCTGTATTTTCTGCACTTTTACCTCTTCTACGTCAACTGGTATCTGGTGGCACTGCGTTGTATCCGTTGCGAATCGGAGCAGGTTGGCAATGCAGGTATCCTTGACCAAAGAGGATGAGTTATCTTCTTCACAGAGAAATAAGGACTCTTCTATTTCCTTACATGGGCGTGCTAGTGACACCGTTTTCAACCTTTTCGTCAGTAAATAGGGAAATTTTGGCAGGATAACGTGAGTTTGGCTACGGGAATTTGAGACAGGTAGGGGGAGGACCTTGTAGTATGTATATGTGTCGTTTTCTACAAGGGGTATGTCCATAATGAAAGTTATTTGATTTTCCTTCGCGTAAGCTTTTAACTCTATACATTGCTCTAATTTCAGTAGATTTTCGAAGTTTGCCGTGAACATAAGTTTACCTTTTCGTTCTACATCCTTAAGTATTGACAACAATTCGTTAGAGTCTAAAATAGCTTGGTGTAACATACCTAACTTACTGAAAGCTACAGTAGTTTCAATTTCGTCCAATATGGTATAGAAAGTTTGGAAATTATGGAAAAATAAGTGATACGTGTTAATGATCTTGAGAGTATCCTTAGTTGCGTTATCGCTAATTAACTGTTGCTTAACTTCCCAAATTGCCTTATCCAATTGAATGAAATTGTTTCTAGTATCGTTTGTAATGTTCACCAATGATTTCAGCATTTCTACGACCACTGTTACTCTTTTATTTTCCGTGATTTGCTTAGATTTTATATTTTGTATTAACGTGTCATATTTCATGGCGTCGTCATTGTCTAAATTTCCGGAAATTAATTTGATTATCGATCCCAAGGGATTTAGGAGGCCGCGTTTAACTCTTTTAACTGGCATTAGTTGGTTTAATTTCTGCATAGTAATATTTTTGATAAAATCTGTCTGAGTCTTTATGTCGTTGATGCCTGCGTTAATAGGTTTGTTTCCGAAATGGTTCTCTACATGCTTATTCAAATCTAAATATCTATCAAAATTAAAATCTAAATCGTCTCTGATTAAACTTAAATCTAGAGTCTTAATAATAGACCACTTATCACTACTTATAAGAGCTTGACCTTCTTTGATCGGGAGGATTCCGGGGTTATCCCTGATCTGCTGAAGTAGAAGGGCCAGGGCAGCTGACGTCTGCAGCAGGACCATGGCGCACCTGTGAAGGACGTTTTAAATCCTTAATTGGTGCTTTAGTCTCACGACCTTTCATTTTAATCGGTACTATGTTCCTGTCTATTTCTCCTACGACTTCCGCCTTTTCGTACCGCGGTTTATCCTTTCCTCTTCTAACGTTTACGCCTTTTACGAAAATAGTGTCTCCCTCCTTTACTTTGAACTCTTTTTCCCCTCCAAGTTTCTCCTTGATTTTCTTTTTAATATTTATAGCTTTATCTGTTAAATACTTGTATAAGAATTTAATGCGGTTTTTGTGGTCTTGCACTAATTTTTGTGTATATTCCCTGTTAAATTCGACATTAAATGGGTTCTTAGAGTCGGTGTGACCGAATACTACTTCGAAAGGCGTTAGTCCTGTGGTGGAATGGATTGTATGATTATATGACATGAGCGAGTAGGTCATTACTGACGCTGCATCTGTGAGTTTGTGTTCATATTTGGCTAGTCTATAAATTTCGATAAGGGTTGAATGAAACCTTTCGACCACCCCCATTGAGTTCGAATTGTGTGGGGTACCAATATGTAGGTCTACCTTATAGAGGCTTAAAGTTTCCTTCAGCAGGGCATTATTGAATTCTGACCCGGAGTCAGCACTGATTCTATGTGGTACTCCATAGATAGAAAAATACCTAATAAGAGCCCTAATTATTTCAGGTGTGGTTTTGTTCTCAATCGCCATGGCTTGTCCGAGTTTACTGAAAGCGTCGACTAAAGTTAGATATGATTTTCCTTCTATGGTGAAAACATCGATGAAAATCTCCTGGAATGGTTTTGTTTGTGTCTGCGTGAGTTGTAGTTCCGGTTTCAGTGGTTTCCTGTCGTACTTCATGGTTTTACAACCGTCGCACGAATTTATTATGGTGGCTACTGTAACCTCCATGTTATTCCAATAGTATGTTCGTTTTAGATGCGTAGTCGTCTCTTTTATTCCTCGGTGGCAGGTTTTTCCAATATGGTACTTTTTCGCAATTTCTACCTGCTCATTTTCATCTTCAATATATATGACCCTCTGCGTACATTCGATAATCTTTACGGTATCCTTTTTGAATAATGTGGTAATTACTTCGGCGAATTGTTTTCGGTGTCCTTTATCTTCAAAATAGATGAAATATTTCACTTTTGGTTTAATGTATTCTTTTAAGAACTGTTTTACTAAATCTAGTCTTTCCAATGGTAAGTGGACTTCCAAAATTTTTTGTTTTGGCCTTGATAAGTTCTTTACTGCCAGCTCTCCTCTGAACCACGTGTGTATTAATATTTGGTTCGGCTTAGTATCGATGGCTTCGTTCATAATGGGGATTCCGGAAGAATCCGTTTCGTAAACTGAATGTTCCGTTTCCGAGTGTTCCGATGCTGTCAACGTATCGCTTGTTGCGGATGGAATAGAAAAAGGCGACCTTGGTTCATATAGAGGGGTAAGCGGGGCGTATTCCGATTCGGATGACAAGATGATTGTGTCCTCGCTTTTATCTTCTTCTGATTCTGACGGTATTATCTGGTAGACGCTTATATTGTCGTCGTCTGGAGTGTCTCTATCTGTTTCCTTTTCTTGGTTTCGCTTCTGTTTCTTTTCCACATTGACCTTCATAGAGTCGACGTCTTTCTCTATCGCGTTGACTTTGATACGCGATAAGGCATCCGCTACACAATTTTGTTTTCCTTTTTTATAGACGATGTCATAGTCAAATTCTGCCAAACGGAGTTTCCACCTCGTGAGTTTGCTGTTATGTTCCTTCATATTATTGAGCCAGGCAAGGGGTCTATGGTCGGTATAGATGGTGAACCGCCTACCGTATAGGTATGGCCTGAAATGCTTCACAGCCCAAACAATGGCTAATAGCTCCTTTTCTACAGTACTATACCTGGTTTCAGCGTCATTCAGGGTGCGACTGGCATAGGCTATTGGTTTATCAGAGCCTATAGGGCCCTGGGATATTACTGAACCGACCGCGAAATCCGACGCATCAGTTGTGAGTATAAATGGTTTTGTGAAGTCCGGGAATTGCAGGATAGGCGCATTTACTAACAGTTCTTTACATTTCTCAAAGGCGCCCACAAATTCTTCTGTGAGTTCTATTTTGTTTCGCTTTTTTAAACAGGACGTTAAGGGCCGGGTGATTTTGGCAAAGTCCTTGATGAATTTACGGTAATATCCCACTAGTCCCAAAAAGCTTTTGATTTGGGTAGTCGTTGTTGGAATTGGGAAATTCAGAACGGCCTGTATCTTATCATCATTAGGTTTAAGTCCATCCTTAGTTATCATATGGCCAAGGTAAAGTACCTCTTTGCGGAAGAATTCGCACTTGTCCAATGTCACTTTTAGGTTTGTCTCCCTCAATCGGTCGAAAACCATACGCAATTTCTCGATGTGTTCTTGCAGGCTAGATGAATACACGATTATATCATCTAAGTACACGAGGCAATGCAGTCCTTGTAATCCTCTGAGCACGTTGTCCATTGCGCGCTGAAACGTAGCTGGTCCCGTTTTCAGACCGAATGGCATTCGGGTAAACTCGTAGTGACCCGCTTGCGTGGAAAACGCTGTCTTGTGTCGGTCTTCTTCCCTTACTTCAATTTGGTGGAATCCGCTCGCTAAATCGATGTTACTAAAATACACTGATTTCCCTAATTTATCAAAGAGATCGGCGATATTAGGCAGCGGGTATTTATCATCCGTGGTCACTTCGTTGAGACGGCGATAATCTATGACCATTCGGTATTTTCTTTCGCCTGAAGCGTCCGTCTTTTTGGGTACCAGGTGTACTGGTGCGCTCCAAGGTGAGTGCGATTCCCTTATGACGTCATTTTCTAAGAGTTTGGTCACTTGGTTCCGGATTTCTTCATTATAAAGGGGTGGATGTCTGTACGGTCGAATGAATATGGGGTCCTCGTTTTTGGTTCTAATTTCGTGTTTGACCTTGTTTGAGAAAGAAAGTGGTATACCTTCGCAGTGGAAAATGTCTCGATATTCAGAACATAATTTTTCTATAGCTTCTCGTTCTTCTTTATTGGTGTGGTCTAGCCGTAACTTTTTTAGATTTTCTTTTAAGAGTTGGTCAACCTCGTAACTACTCGAGGTTACGTTTATGTTACATTCGTCGCCTTCGTGTTTGGTTACTTTAAGCGGCTTAGCAAATGCCATTGAAATAGTGTCTTCGGAAGTATTTTGAATCACCGTGTACGCGAATGAATTTTCGCACGTGACAAGGGCACTTGGCATTCTTACTCCTTGTCCAAAATCGACAAAATCTATGATGGCCTCACCATTTTGTAGGTCGGTGGGGACTTTGACTCTTGATTCCGTTCGGGGCTCTAGTAGTATTTCGTACGGCGGGTTGTATATAATTGGTATGGTTGTGTAGGGTGTTTGTAGGATCTGATTTTTCATGTCGATTGTAGCTTCTAGTTGTTTCAATAGATCGCTTCCTATTAGGCCGTCGTAACGACTGTCGACGTCATACACGTAGAACTTGTGCTTGCCTACGCATCGGAAAGTTTTTAGTAGCGGTATGCAAATGGCCTCACTGTGTTGGCTACGGGCGTGGGTACTTATCACTTCGAACGGCTCGTAGTATTTGAAAGCAGCAAAATATTCGTCCGCTTTTGCAGGACTAATGAAGGACCTTGTACTTCCGGTGTCAATCATGAAGCGTGCTTTGATTTCAGGTATTACTATGTGCGGTAATTTTAGAACAGAACTGCAATTTAACTCTATTATTTCGGGTGAAAACTGGAGGCCGTTAACTGAAAATTTTCAGTACTCGTCATATCTGCGTAATCGTACGCCTCCGCGGGCATGTCATGGACTTCTGGGACCTCTGTATTGTACATGTAGTTTTCGTCGTAATATGCGGCATCGACATTTTGCTCGGTTGTTTCCTCTACAATTTCGTTATTATAGAATACGTTTTCTGTGTCAGCTGAGGCATTCAACATGTTTTGCCTCAATGGTCGGGCTGTCCTCATCGAGACGTCCGGTTCTTCTAACGGTTTGGGGCGGTTTGCGTTTGGCGGGATGCCGAATTTAAATCCGTGTCCAAAAGGTTGCTGTGGCATAGGTGGTCTTGCAAAATTTGAGTTAAATGGTGGTCTAGGACCTTGTCCGAAATTGAAATTTGGTCGCGGAGCGCCGAATCTAAAGTTCTGGGGTCCTGCATTTTGATTAAATCTGAAACCTGTTGGTGGGGTGCTCGTTTGAAAATTGGGTCTAAAACCAATCTGTGGGGGTGTGTTTTGGGGCTGAAGGCCGAATCTGAAACCTTGGGGTTGTTGCGGAATACCGAACTTAAAGCCTGGGTTAGGCGCAACGAATTTGTTTTGAGGGTTGGTTGGTAATCCGAATTTATAGTTATTATTTGGGATGGTGCTTATTGGTTTACTGGGTGCGGCCGAGGCCTGTCGCTGTTTTTGTTTGGCGTTAAACTGAGTCATAAAGTTGACCTCCTCCGTGACTATACTTAGCGCGACCTCTAAATTGGGGCACCCTTTCAGGCGTACGATGCGGATTAAGTCCTCAGTCAGATTGTATAAAAATACATTTAATGCCATATTATTATACACTATCATTTTAGCCGCTTTTACTCCTTCGTCAGTTAAAAGATTAACCTTGGCAAAGAGTGTGCTACGGGTCTGCTGTATCCTGTGACAAAAATCTATGTAACTTTCCCCGTTGTTAATACGCATTTGTTCTAATTCAATCGCGATACACTCCTCGGAGCGTGGGTCGCCGAAATGCTGAATTAATACCTCTCTGAGCGCGGGCCATGAATTTATATCTTCGCGCTCACTTAGTAGAGCAGCGGCTCTACCATGCAATCTACTGGTAATTGCGTGGAATACATATTGTTGCTGTACTGCATTAGTTGTTGAGCCATACCCGTTATATATATAGTGTGCTTTTCTTATAAAAAGATTTAGCAGATTTTCTTCCCCCTCATATTTAGGTATTATACATAATAAATCTTTGGGTACAATTCTGATTGGCTGGTCTACCATTTTGTTATATTTATCTTAATTAATACCTTAACACAATTTATAAAACTAGTTTAACTAAGTAATCGAAATTATAGCGACGATGTCAGTACGCAAATGGAAAATCAAATAACGATTATTTGGTCTAACCAACGGAAATAAATGAAAACAGGGAATGGAATGCGAAAAGGTTTACTCACATAACGCCCGTCTTCATCCTTCTGCTGTAGTTAGTAATGCCTTGTAAAAACTGCCGCGTCCAATGAAGACAAATTTATTTGTTGGTTCGGATTGCTGCGAGCCCGGTCACTGAATTTAAGAAACCGTAACTACGTGTACGCGCGAATAGCACCTTACGACTTTACGCGACGTATCCCAGCAATCCTACCGGCTGCGCCAGTCAAAATTGAGGGCCGCGGGTTTTTGTTTTTAAAAAGACAAAAATGAATTTTCACTTATTTAATTATGTCCGATTACATTGGGAGTTGAATTATAACTAACTTAAAGCTAAACTAAAAGCTAACGGGAGCGGTCTTATCTATCGACTCCCACGCTAATGCATACCGGACCACCGTAGAGCCAGACGCGTACTCAGCGGTTTTGCCGTCCGGCTATTCTGGGTAGAGCTGCTAATGAACAACTGTTATTGTTGCTGACGGTGTTCCAGCATGCATGACTACCTACTAATTTTTTGGCCAATGTAGATGCCAGCATTCTGGTCACGTGTCACCTCTACCAGTCGCCTAGCCAGATCTTTATACAAAAGGTGAGCGTCCGGCCCCTACGGACCTAAAGTCTCAATTTCGAGGAGATATAATGGTAGAAAGACAATTTGTCCCTTTGGCATGGTTTGCTGGTTAAAATGTTTAGTTCCTTCATTTGGCCGTGTACATATTGGAGTGGTGTTAGAACAGTTACGGCAAGGGCATCCCTTGTCACGCATTCGTCAGGATTTATGAGTTACTTACATACGGCAGAGGAAGCAATTACGAGTTTATTCCCAAGAGGCTCTCTCATTGTGAATGGTTATTGTGACATGTGTTATTACCCGACTTCCCAAAAATGTGTTTTAGGATATACCTACAGGTGATGCTTTGTAAAGTGCAGTTTCTTTCAGATGCGATCTTGGTATTAAGAGGAGAGGATATAGAAGAATCAAAGATACCGACTTAGCCCAACGGATTGGCAAGTTGTTATTCTGTTGTTACATGCACATAGCGAGAATGCCTAGGCCCCAAGATACGGGTGCTTTGTTGTACCCAGTTTGGGGAATAGTGTATCAATGTAGAAGTTGTATAATTTGTATCTTGTGACAATAAATTATTTTGAATTTTTTTGAGTTAAAATGGCGGAGGGCAGGGCACATAGCGCGGAGGACTGTATGCTAAGTGTGAGTTTTGTCGTAAACATGAGGCGCTCTTCGGCAAGCGCGTAAGCATGTAATTTGTATGAAGAAATGTACAGCGCCACTAGCGGCGCGTTTTTGAAACACAGCAAGTTCATACAAATTACATGCTTACGCGCTCGCCGAAGAGCGCGTCATTATTACGACAATACTCACACTCAGCATACTGATGACCGATGGAGTCGAAAAGTTCTCGAGGGGCCTTACAATCGAGAGGTTGTGGGTTCAAATCCCGGTCCCGCACCAATAAATTTATTGGAATTTATGTATGGAAATTCACACCACTGGCTTTTCGGTGAAGGAATACATCGTGAGACAACCTGCATTCGTCCGTAGAAGAAATTCGATGGCGTATGTGAATCCACCAACCCGCACTGGGCCAGCGTGGCGGATATGGCCCATGCAATCACCCGTCATGGGTAGGCCTACGTTCTGCAGTGGACTATTAAGAAGGTTGGTATGCAGGAGAGGCCAATGTTCAGCAGTGGACGTCCTAAGGCTGTTGATCGACGACCTTGTATTAGGTAAGTCAGGTATTTGACTAGCTGACCCGGCGAACTTCATCTCACCATCTGTCAACTGCATCATTTTTTATGAGAAAATAATTTCATCTTTTTGTAATATTCCTCACTACATTTTTATATTTTCTCACCGTTTAAACTTTCCCTTACATAGCGTCCATTTGTAACAGGATATTTCAAGACTAAAATTAAGCCCAATCGGTCTTGCCGTTCTCGAGTATTAGCGAGACCATTCCATTCATATCTATTAAAAAAAGAAGAAGATAATAGTACTAACCATTATTACTATATACTAAGATACTAAGGTCGGTTTTTGTCATTGAAAATGAAAATTTCGTCAACAATACGTCGCGGGGCAATGCCAAGTTCAGTTGACCGCTGGTTCAAGTTCCAATACATTACTAATACTCGTACGACCTTGCGTTGTGTTCGACGATACTTGTAGCGACAAGCGGAACGGGTACGATTAAAACGCTTTATAAGAAGTTAGACATGTGCAAAATTAAACTTTTGAAATATGGTTGAGAGCCAAGTCGACTTAATCAGCTTGTAAGTACGTCCTACTAATATGTATTATAAACGCGAAAGTTTGTAAGAATGTATGGATGGATGGATGTTTGTTACTCTTTCACGTAAAAACTACTGAATAGATTTTAATAAAACTTTACAATAATATAGCTTATATATACATCAAAATAGAACATAGGCTATAATTAAAAAAAATATTGTGTGAATTGTCCAAAATATAACGATAATTGTCGAGCATAAGTAGGAAAATTCTGCAATCTGCGAGCTACTCTAGCGTGCGCTGCAAGAATGTCAAAACAAACAACTGACAAATCGACCTTGGATATCATAATACAAATATTATAAATCCGATAAGTTTGTTGGTTTGTTCCTCTTTCACGCAGCAACGGAGCAACGGATTGACTTGATTTTGGCATGGATATAGTTCAAGGGCCGGAAAGTGACATAGGCTACTATTTATCCCGAAAAAATAAAAGGTTCCTGTGAGATAGCACAAAAGTCAAATACCACGCGGGCGGAGCCGCGGGCAAAAGCTAGTATAACAATAAATTCAGTCTCGTTATTTAGGAAAAATGCCATAGATCGACACACAAATACAGAACCTCTTACGTCAAACATAATTAGGTATATACTTTATACTATCAATATTTTAACAGAAAAATAACAGAAAAAGCGCCAAGTCGATCGTATATAGGTACAATACACTCTGCTTAATATTGGAGTTTAAAAATGCTTTGTGAAAATCTATAAAATAATATTAGTAGAGTCGAAGAGAGTATAGTGATGACAAACGCTGTTTTGTTTTATAACAAAATCTGGATAAGGCTACCCTTATTACATATAAAAAAAAAAAATTAGAAAATAAAAAAAGGTAAAAAAATTGCCAATAACCTATACTTAGTCCTACCAAAAATTAATAAAAAAAAATCATAAAAATAGGTTAAGCATTTCGGAAGAGTTCGATACACATGTTTGTAACACGATATTTTTATTTATGTCGTATATTTTGTATACTTCGTCATCCTCAGACGTGCCAACATAGGTCTCCGTTATTTGATTCGACGGAATCGCAGAAATGTAATTTGACAGTTTTTACTGTGGTAAAAGTTACAATAATAGAAACAAAATGTATTTTACTTTGCTCTCATTGTCGTTATTTCATACAATTCAAATCGCTCGATGTAGACCCACACCTTACTCGCTCGTATATTGAAATCTCTGTTCCTATTGTCTTATCCCGCCTATTAAATCCCAGCTCCCGGCACCAAGAATCATTTCCCACAAAAAGTCTTATCATGAATACGTAAAATATTAAATATCAAGAGAAAAAAAATTAAAAGAACTTATAAAAATACTGAAAAACAATATGGAGAGAATAGACTCTGTTGGATCTTCTCTATGGGAATTCAAAGGCGTTGGTAAGTTATCATAGATTCACCTACTATAAGTATTTTAATGTGTGACCCTTCATCCATCCATCAGCCATAGGACGTCCACTACTGGACATAGGTCTAAGACGAAAAGTAACATGAGTTATTTTTTATCCCCAAAAAAATAAAATATTCCCATGGGAAAGTACCTCTAAATATTATCCCATTTGAGTGATTTATTTTTCTTGTAATATTAAGCACTTCAATAGCTAGGATTTTACGACTTAGTTTTTAGAGTTTTTTGTATGACCCTAAAGTTATTACTGATAAGGCTCTAAAAAGTCATAATTATTATACACAAAAACTTGGCTTTAAAGTATACATAAACTATAAACTTTTCAGCAAATAATAAGACGTACGAGCGTGCAATATTTCTCACTCAAGCGATTGACACCATAAAAACATAACATTTTGCTACAATTTATAGGGTAAAAATCAGTGCCTCAAGTCGAAAGTTTTCGACCAGTGTGTGTTGCCAGAGATGACTTATGGCACAGAAACGTGGTCCCTCTATGGGCCTTATTAGTAAACTCCAAGTAGCCCAAAGAGCTATGGAGAGGGCTATGCTCGGAGTTTCTCTGCGGGATCGAATCAGGAATGAGGCGATCCGTAGAAGAACCAAAGTTACCGACATAGCCCAACGAATTAGCAAGTTGAAATGGCAATGGGCAGGGCACATAGCGCGGAGAACTAATGACCGGTGGAAACGAAAAGTTCTCGAGTGGAGACCACGTACCGGCAAGCGCAGCGACCTCATTAAGACCGCAGGATCGTGCTGGATGCACGCCGCTTCCAACCTGTCTTATGGGAGACCCATAGGGGAGGCCTATGTCCAGCAGTGGACATCCTTTGGCTGATGGATGGATGGATGGATGGAACGTAAATTTTATCAAAAATGTACCGAAAATTCTCTCGATGCTCTACAGAAAACGCGAAAACTGGTCGATTCACGATTCTTTTAAGTCTAAATCACGCCTCAGCCTCACTTGAATACCTAACCCGCTGTGATTATAACCTTTAAAACGGCAAAGGTGATAGATAATTTCTGCGATATAATCATTTAATTTATTTTCTAAAGTAAGTTAATGTATTTTTCAGCGGATTACACCGACCGGAAGTTGCTGATGTCCTCTCCCTTCCCCATCGTCTTCATACTGATCTCATATCTATGGTTTGTGCTGAAATTCGGTCCAGAGCTTATGAAGAATAGAAAACCCTTTAAATTGGACAAGGTTCTCGCCATTTACAACTTAGTTCAAGTGGTAGCGTCCTGTTATATCATCAATATGGTGAGTATTTTTACTGACTATTTTTCGCTGTTCGATTGAAAGGTATTCGTATTCACAGCCGCCTAGAAATTTGATTCGGCCTAAACCTACTAGTCAAATTGTAGGTCCTGGTAGTTTTAACCGTTTAGGTAAGTCAAATGCTTTCAGGCGACTTAAAAACTGACACTAGGGTTGGCCACGCGGCCGCGGACGAATGCGAAAGCGTGTCCGTAACCCCGACACCAGGCGCAGTGGTGGAACACTCCCACAGAACCATCCGCCTACCCTCGAGGTGTGGTTGTATCTATAAAAGATTCTTCCTGGCAAAAAAAAAAAATGTGACCTGTACCACCTTACTTACCGGCTACAGGCCACTATGTGTATGCTACAATACACTTATCGTATTTTGACAATAAAGGACATGTTCACAAAATGTATGGAGGCTGGTATAATAATAATCAAAAAATCTAACCACAAGACTCGTTACATTTCGAGAAAGTTCATATTTTTCTGAGTCTATTACATCAATTGAAAACAAAAAAGAGCCCTGCATTTTTTTTTAAATTAATTTTGATTTTATTAGGATAAATAAATATATTTGGCTCAATAGGTAGTTTATCTCTAGGAACTTTGATTAAGTAACCTCCAAATTGTTAAATAAAAGCATTTTTACCAATTAGACACACTCTTTAAGTGATTTTTTGTCACATTGTACCTACTAACTGGTCACACTGGTAGGTTATAATTTTCAATTTTAGCAAATTAAGAGGTAAATGTGGAAGAATCAGCTTTGAATGCAAGTAAAATAACGCTAGAAGCACTTTATTATTGTTAAACTAGAAAAAATAAAAAGATGCATTATTTTTCTTCAGAAAATTTATTTTTCACTTAAAAAAAAATGCAGGGATAAAAAAATCTAAATTAAATATTTTTCAGAAGCCCATAAAACAAGCTTTCAAATGATGTATATATCATCTTGGTTAGATTTTTCTCTGAATAATATACCACTTGTGGACATCACCTTTATTAGAATTGAAAAAAAAAAAAGATTTTAAGTACCTACCTAATATGTGTGATGATAAGCATCGAGTCAAGAAACTTGATCCTTTTCGAAATCAAGAAGACTGCACTTTTCTATTACAGGGATTCCAAGTGATACCTCCAATGGAGACATTTCGCGCGGCGTGGTTCTCTTCGGAATGTCACAGCCAAACCAAATATGAACCGGTAAGCCATGCATTATGCTAGGTACCTATTACTTTTGCCGTGATGCCGGGGCACTAGAGTACGGCATCGGTATCCCTTGCCTGTAGTAAGAGCCTACTAAAAGGGGACCTCTGGGCCCTTGGCTGGTCAGAGATGGGGCTCTAGCCACTCAAACGGGCCCGGGGAGCGATGGGAGATGGGATGCGAGGGAGCGACAGCGTGTGTGGCAACGTTGTCGTAAAGCCTAGCACAAGCCTAGTACTCATACCAGAAGAGTAGTCGTATAAAGTGCCGGGAGCACCGGTGCGTTCCTTTGGAGATCCCGGATCTCCCAAGAGGGCAAAAAGGCTGACCACCGAGGGGGTTTTAGTGGGTACAATCCTACATAACCCGACTGCACCCCAAATAAGTCAAGCATCTTTCGAAGATTTCCCCCTCGTAAAAAAGGTACCTATTACTTATTTATTAAGGCAATCGTGAGGCGCCAACATGTCCATACAAAAACAATAAGCTGATAGCGACCTCTGAATATTATCCGATTTGAGTGATTTCTTTTTCATGTAAGTAATCAGTTTTTTAATCGCTAGGAATTTACGACTTAAGTTTTGGCTTCGGCTGTTTAGGAAATCGGGGTTAGGAAACTGTTTTCCTAAATGGCTTTATTATACTTTCAGGAAACTGGTTTCCTAAAAAGATTTCTTAATACTTTTACGTCACTGATTTACAAGGAGTACTATTACAGGGAAGACGTAATATTTTTTATTCTGGCACATGGCGCATTCATATCCTTCCGGTTCATCTACATATAAACAAAAAAATGAATCGTGGTTGTTAGTCTCGCTAAAACTCGAAAACGGCTGAACCGATTTGGCTAATTTTAATCATGAAATAATTGTGGAAGTTAAGAGAAGGTTTAAACGGTGAGAAAATACATAAAAGTTGCGAGAAAAATATCAAAACATTTTTCCATACAAAATGATCCTGCATGTACAAGAATTGACAGTTGACAGGTGGTGAGATGAAGTTCACCGGGTCATCTAGTACCTAATAAAATGAATTGTTCGTTTTCCAGCTAGCTGACTGCTGCCATCTATACTTCCTATACAAAGTGATGGAACTCCTCGACACGGTGTTCTTTGTTCTACGGAAAAAACAGAACCAAGTTACCTTCCTCCACGTGTACCACCACACAATCATGGCGTTCAACACGTGGTGCGTCGTCAAGTACACGGTCAATGACAGTGTGTTCTTTATAGGCCTGATAAATACGCTGGTCCATGTCGTGATGTACTCGTATTATGGGCTTTCGACGTTCCCGGCCCTGAGGAAGTATTTGTGGTGGAAGAAGTACATCACTGTTATGCAATTGGTGAGTAATAATTATTTTTCGTCAAAAATGGCTCAAACGACTTCAACCGTGTACAGGGGCCTGATTTTTCAGCTTATACGGAACTTTGATAGACTGTATGAAAAAAACTTCGCTTTGGCGACGATATCGTAGTCAATAAGTCTTACGATATCGTAGTCATGGCAAAGTCGATAGAAGAACTCAGCACGATGCTCGAAGACCTCAATCGGGTTTCACAACAGATGGGGATTCAAGACGAAGGTCATGTTTGTGTTATTTCCATGTTGTACCCACCCCTACTTCTGTTGGGAACTCGGTTCTTGAAGTCGTTGATTCGTACGTCTTACCTAGGACAAATAGTCCAGTTAGGTAGGTCCGACTTCAAGAAAGAGGCCAGTCGCCGAATCAACTCGGCTGGGCAGCGTTCGGAAAATTGCGTACCTAATGTTTTCTTGTCCGACATACTTCAGTGTCTCAAGACGAAAGTTTTCGACCAGTGTGTGTTGCCAGTGATGATTTATGGCACAGAAACGTGGTCTCTCACTATGCGCCTTATTAGTAAGTGCCAAGTAGCTCAACGAGTTATGCAGAGAGAGGGCTATGCTCGGAGTTTCTCTGCGAGATCCAATCAGGAGATCATCCGTAGGAAAACCAGAGTTACCTTAGCCATAGCCTAGTGGATTGGTAAGTTGAAGTGGCGATGGGCAGGGCACATGGCGCGGAGGACCGATGACCGATGGGGTCGAAAAGTTCTCGAGTGGAGACCACACCGGCAAGCGCAGCGTAGGACGTCCACCCACTAGGTGGACGGATAACCTCATTAAGACCGCAGGATCGCGGTGGATGCAAGCCGCTACCAACTATTGCAGATCTTTAGGGGAGGCCTATGTCCAGTAGTGGACGTCCTATGGCGAACGGACGAACGTTGAAAAAACTCTGTTATGTATGGAAGTTGCGACTGCGAGCGCTCCATATAAGTTCCGTAAACGACCAAGGCGTGCGAAGTTGAAAAACCAGCCCCCCTACCGCCTAAAGCAATAGCAATCGTAATAGCAATCGTTTCTGACTGCATTTTAGTCATTTGGCACCGCCTATGTGACGTTAGCCATCAATTGCTTTGCGCGGATTGCGAAAGCAATCGTTGAATGAACAACTTTGATGGCTAACGTCACATAGGCGGTGCCAAATGACTAAAATGAAGTCAGAAACGATTGCTATTACGATTGCTATTGCTTTAGGCGGTAGGGGAGCAGGCCTCAGAATTTGAATAGCTCGCACGATCGATGTGTCATCCTCATCCATGCAGTAATTAGGCGAAAATATCGATGAACATAGACAAAAAAGGAAAAAAAAAGAGACGACCATAGACCCTCGTCCTCTTTGGACGTCGGTTAAAAAGTTAAATAGAAGTATGACCGATGACTACTGTGTAATCATTTTTGTAAAGTTAGTGAAATAAAAATTTACTTATTTATATGTGATGACTTGATGACAGTTTTTAATTTGACTATTTCTTTTTTCAGGTACAATTCTGCCTGATGTTCTCAAACATTGTTTTAAGCCATTTTGTGTCAGAATGCGAAAAATCATTCATACTACTATTTGCGGTGACGTCCAACACCATATTATTTTTCTACTTATTCGGAGATTTCTATATTAAATCCTACACCAAAGAAAGAAATGCCAAAAATGACAAAGTGACACAAGAAGCTCAAGTGATACCAAACGAAGAAACGAAAAATCGCCTTAATTATTTTATAAATCAGCATAAATTAGCTGCTAAAATTAACTAAATGCAGCCAATTTAGTTATAGACGTCAGATAGAAGGTCGGACCGCATTTGAGTGTCATTGCGCGGCGCGGTGTGGACCGAATCCTACAAGACATTTTTTTATTACTTTTTCCCATAGAAATCTCATAGAAATCAATCTACCCACTCCGTAACACTTTTATTTCGATGCAGTAAACGAGTAGCTACTGGTTTGTACCTATTTCTATTAATTAGTGCGGCGCAGCGCGTTGTCCCTAAAAGAAAATGTTGACGCAGTGCTGCGCGTTACTGATGCACAACGCCACTCCAATGCGGTCCGACCTTATCATGTAAATATTATAACTCTGTAAACAAATATAAATGACTATTATTTTGAATTCAAATACTGTGTTATGAGTGAATGTCTTGATCTCGATATAAGTACATATGTATTAAACACACCATCGGTTTTGAGTTTAGACTAAATCTGAAAATTTTGTATCTAGGATGTTTTCTTAATTCCTATGAAAATTAACTTTATGAACATTTTACTTACTATAAGAAATAACATGATTTGCTAAATTAAAGTAAATAGTGAAGTAAATAAAGTGATAGCATTAGATGTAATTTTACTAAGTATAATAAGCGTAGGTATTATAATTTTATCGTAGAGATTAGTTAGTTATTATTTTCAACATAAATAAATACAATGAACCTGATTTACTTACTTGACTTTTGATCTGACCTATTATAGCAAACTATAAGTATAGGTACTAATTGTGATTCGTGCTATATTAATGAAATTTAATTAATATTTATTATATTTGTTTCTCAATAGCTAATAAACATAATTATTTACAGGTGGTAGGTACTTATGCAAATTTTCGTTATTAATTCACGATATTTTATCATAAATTAAATATTATTTGATGAAATAAGTCATTAAAATAATTGTCCACACTTCGATGTTATTTTGGGAGTCAGTGGCAAGAAAAAAACCCAAAAAATATTTTTTTGTTTCGTTCCGTGTCACATAGTATGACTTATCAGCCTAACTAAAATAACTACTTATTATAGCCACTTATGAACTGAACAATACATTGTAAAAATCTATGGTCTTTAGGTCATGTAACGTGCCTGAATATTGCGAGTAAGTACCTACTTAGCTTTGAATAATAATAAATAAATGATTATATAATATACATAGAACACCACCAATTACTTTATATAATAACAGTACTTGCTCTTTGGTGTGTAAATAAAATTATAAAATTACACATTTTATAATTTTATTTACAATTGAGAAGTCGATGGTCATGGGCGTCTATGCGCATAGCTAACCTGCAACTGCAACCTACAAGATTTAAAATTATAATAATGCACGATCAAGGAATCGTACATATCAAATATAAAAAAAAAGAAAAAAAAAATTAAAAAAACAAACACAAGATACTGCGTGAAAAATTAGATTTGGTGTCATTATTATTATAAAAAGCAGCGTCTTCGCGGGCTATCTTGCATACTAACGCCATCTAGTTCTCACTGGCGCAAACACTTTTACCGTCTTAGTTTTACAGGTCGTGTATGTAAATAATTATTTTTCCTAAAAAATAGCATAACCGACTTCAACCGTGCACAGAATTCAAATAGAGTTCGCACAGATCGATGTAGTAATTATCACATTTTAGTTGATTTATCAAAAATGCCTCAGCCGATATAGATAAAATTTAAACCAAACCACCTCTGCAGCACGGGGCTAGTTTGTACGGCGAGAGGAGCAATTTCTCTTTCCACCATTTATTTCCATTACATATGCTAGACTTATGTGCCGCTACCTGTACCGTGTGCATTAAACAGTCTATACTGAGCGCCACACAAATTGAAGGATGGGAAGTTTATTTATTTATTTATTTATCAATTGCTTGCCTCATTCACAGCGTACGCCAAGGCATGCGACAAGCTAGCTATTTATACTACAATTTCAACATTCTACATTAAACAATTCAAAGAATAAAATAAACATACAAAAATAAAAACAATTAAATCAGGTCAATAGTGATAAAATGTCAAAGTCAAATAAAAATAATTAATCACAATTCGTAGAAACAAAATTAAATGTCAGAAAAAAAAGTTATAATGTAATGAACAAAAAAAGTTGATGTCAAGACACAAAACATTACAATAACTAAACATTAACTTAAAAAACTAATAGACACATTTATAAATACGCCTGAAATATTATTACTAATATTTGTAAGTTAAGTATCAGTATGGCAGCCCTAAACTGAGAGGGAAACACTTCCCTCACTCACACGATGTACCATTGTTCCGTATTTTGACGTAATTATTATGCCAAACAGGCTTTGCATTGCTCTCCAAATGATCCAAATGATTTCAACGCGTACCTATCTACGTCATTACGATGAAGACTATAAATATTACGAATCATTTTGTTCAGTTTAGTACATGACGTAGGTTTAAAAAATGTTTTAATATAAGGTAAAATACCCCTATTTAAAGGTAAATCCGCGGTAGTAGTAGCACCGTGTGTTCTCATTTAAAAAGTTAGCAAAAAATACTAGAATCAACCTTCGTTAGTCAGACTATCACTATCAAATAGGTAGTTTAAAACAAAATCGCTTCCCACTGTCTGTCCCCATGTATCATTATACTCGTATCTTTAAAACTACGCTACGGATTTTGGTGCATTCTTTTTAATAGATAGAATGATTCAAGAGGAATGTTTATATGTATAATACACCTGTGCGAAGCCCGGGCAGGTCGCTAGTTCTGAATATTTTGTAAATTAAATGACGTGGTATTCATAAATAATTATTTTTTCCAAAAATGGCACAACCAACTTCAATGGTGTACAACTTTCGAATAATTTACTAAATGTATATAATTTAATAAATATTTTTGATTTATCAAAAACATCTAAGCCGATTTCAATCAAATTTTAATGGAATCATCTCTGAAGTATGATCTACCCAATACAAAAAAATGGGCTAACTATAACTCCGAAGTAACTCTGAGCTTATTAAAAGGTTGTTAGACTCTACAGGGTTATTTCCAATTAATTAGCATTCTTTTAGCGGCTTATTCTTTACATCAAAACTAATAACTTTTGTTAAACTACTTCTGTAAAATCTAAAAAAAAAATTCTGTTCACTAGAAAAAAAAAATCGTTCACCTTCGCCAAAATGTATGTAACGACTGCTTATTTAACATTTACAGCTGCCTGTTTTGATGTACAGAATAAGCGCCTAAAAGGATGCTAATTGATAGTAACCATTCAATTCAATCAATTTAATAATTATCAATAACCCTGTATAACTAGAAAGTATGTTAGAGAGGGCTTTTCTATACTCACCAATTGAAAAATAGTGATGTACTTTTTCCACCACAGATGTTTCTTCAAAGCTGGGAACAGTGCCAGTCCATAATACGAATACATGACGATATGGACCAAGGAATTTATGGCTGCAATATATACCATGCTATCAAACGCACTGTACTTGACGGTGCACCAAGTACAGAAGACCATGCAGGTGTGATGGTAAACGTGAAGGAACGAGACTTGACGCTGTTTTTTTCTTAGCACAAAAAACACTGTGTCTACGAGCTCTATTAGTTTGGATAGAAAAAAGAAATATGCACCATCTGCGACCTGAAAACGAAATAACACTGTTTTTATTCTCTCTCTCTCTCTCGCTCTATTTTCAGCCATTGGACTGTAGAAATATAATTATATTATGCTCTCATAGCAAATACGGCATGAATGTCACGCCAAATTGTGAGAGCTGTGGTAGATGATTGGCAACATTGTTACTTCCCATTTCCTGCCGACATCTTATCACAGTACCTTTTAGATTCTTCGTTTTTCTCGTGCCGACTAAATTTTCTACAGCGTCTCAGTGTATTTTTGTTAGTGCAATAAGGCTGATTTATTATGTTAGATTACAGCCCTTGTCGTTTTTTAATGCTGATCTCATTAAACAACACCAAGCGGATTCATTGTGTTTAATTTACACGTGTGACGTGTGTGAGGTGAAGAATCCCGGCGTGCCAATCCTTCCGCCTTCCCCAGACTTTCGGCCCGCTGCCTGCTCTGCAGTGACGACATTTCAACATGGACGTCCACAGCTGGACATAGGCCTCCCCTTACGATAAGACCGGTTGGTAGCGGCTTGCATCCAGCGCGAACCTGCGGTCATGATGAGGTCATCCTTCCACATTGTGGGTGGATGTCCTACGCTACGCTTGCCGGTACGTGGTCTCTACTCAAGAACTTTACGACTCCATCGGTCATCAGTCCTCCGTGCTATGTCCCCTGCCCATTGCTATTTCCACTTGCCAATCCGCTGGGCTATATCGGGAACTTTGGTTCGTCTACGGATCTTTTCATTCCTGATTCGATCTCGTAGAGAGACTCCGACAATAGCCCTCTCCATAGTTCGTTGGGCTACTGTTTTTACTAAAACTTAACAACTCATTATTTTTTGTTTAATCCTATGCTGTCCCACTCTTGGGCAAAGGTCTCCCCCACTTCCATCCATGAGTCGCGATCCATCGCAACTTCTTGCCAACCCCTCTCGAATGAGTCAAGATCGTCACGGCAGCGTTTCTTGGGCCTTCCCTGGCTGCGTCGTCTGTCAGGCACCCACTTCGTGACGATCCTGGCCCGATCGGAGTGCATCTGCGCTACAATTCTCGCCCAATCCCATTTTAGTTTGTAGACTTCCAACCATCAGCCATAAGAAGTCCACTGCTGGACACAGGCCTTCCCTATGGATCTCCGATAAGACCAGTTGGAAGCAGCTTGCATCTAGCGCGATCCTGCGGTATTAATGAGGTCATCATATAAAGTAAGTATTTGTAGAGTTAGGAGCTTGGCTCTACATGAGATCTGATAACTTTTTGAAAGTGCAAACTGTTGTATTGTCTTGGCTACATTTCACATGAAAATGTTTTTTTTATTGATGCGAGTTTACCTGTTCATATTTGACTTGGCTGTAACACACCGGATCGTACCATCCAAGTTGTAAAACTTTATCATACGACACAACACGACTCTCCTGTGAAGTAATAAAAGGGTTACGGAAAAAACCATTATAAACGTACTAGGTAATAAGAAAATAGGTAGCTGAACAATTTTTTTGAAATGCTTGTAAGTTATGATTTTATTTTGAGTGCTTTCCGCCTCGCAGCCCGCCTCCTACGCAAGCGTCAAATTTTTGAAGTGCTTATATTACACCAACTTATAGCGTTGGCGGCGCCACCTGTGATACCTGTATTAGTTGCTTGTAAGTTATTCGCTTCACCATATTTATTTCTAATTATTGGAACAAATCCAACAACGTAAGTACCTACCTATAGGCTCACATAAAAGCTACGCAATGATTGGGTTATGCGCAGCCTATAGCTAACTTCACAGCTGGTATTAACTAACATTATGGTACAAGAGGTCTTACAGGGTTCTCTTAGAGGGTACAAGTGTCTAATGTTGGTGATTACCGCTGAGGCGCCATTGAGTCTTAAGAGAGCCGAGGACGGTAATCATCATAGACACGTGTAGCATACGACATTTTCAACACACTTGTGAATAAAATAATACTAAAAAAATATTTTCAACAGTGAAAACGAGTTGTGAAAAATGTTTCGAAATGGCGGGAAAAAATAATCAGTTTTCCTGTAAATAATAATAAATAAATATTTTAGGACATCTTACACACAGCCTCTGACACCAAACTAAGCAAAGCTTGTGATGTGGCTGCCAGAGACTGATATACAACACATACATATTTTTAAATACATAGGTACTTATATAGATAGTAGGTAACTAAATAACACCCAGACACAGAGCAAACACTTATGTTCATCACATAAATATTTGCCCTGGGTGGGGATCTAACCCACGCCTCTCTGATCCAGAAGTTAGGTAAAGTTAGTGAACTAACCACTGAGCCACCGAGGCAGTCTATGCGCGCGCAATGGCAATCGGCCATAGACTAAAAGAATGAGGTTTCATAGGTACATTAATTTATGTGTACCTACTATTGAACACGATCTTTTTTGTATCTAAACTTTTTTTAAGAACAAAGCAACTCAACCAATAAACTAAAAAAGGCCCTATAACTCACTTGTGAATAATAGCAATGAAAAAGTCACAGTTTGATTACAGGTATCATTATGTGCCTGATTGCGGTGAAATCAGAACCACTTTATGAGCAAGTGTGTTGATAGATAATATTTTTAAAGAAATTTTCAAACATTTAGATTCACACAAACAATATTTATAGTATTACATTGTTTATAATTATCATTTATGCAATAATTTTGACACCAAATGACCATAACCTGGTCAGTGGCCACAACCGGTACACCAACAACGGTTACTATACGCATACCTACCTCCGCCGTGTTTTCGTCAGTTAAAGATTAGATACGAATTAATCACGTTAGTACCCTTAGCATTTACATTTTTACATTTTCTACAGCTTAAATTAGTGATTGTAATTTCGTAATTACTTTTGCGAGACGGAAAACAAGTAAGTTTCATTCTTTATTTTTATTCTTCAGCATTCTTTCCTTTTATTTTCAGCTGATTACACTGACAGAAAACTCCTAATGTCTACACCATATCCTGTTATCTTCATACTCATTACGTATCTATGGTTCGTGAAGAAGTTTGGTCCCGTATTCATGAAAAATAGGAAACCGTACAAACTTTACAGTGTTCTTGCAATTTACAATATTGCTCAAGTAATAATATCCTTCTATACACTTTACTTGGTGAGTAAATTTGTGACTTGGCAGGAGGGTACTAACGTGATTAATTCGTATCTAATCTTTAACTGACGAAAACACGGCGGAGGTAGGTATGCGTATAGTAACCGTTGTTGGTGTACCGGTTGTGGCCACTGACCAGGTTATGGTCATTTGGTGTCAAAATTATTGCATAAATGATAATTATAAACAATGTAATACTATAAATATTGTTTGTGTGAATCTAAATGTTTGAAAATTTCTTTAAAAATATTATCTATCAACACACTTGCTCATAAAGTGGTTCTGATTTCACCGCAATCAGGCACATAATGATACCTGTAATCAAACTGTGACTTTTTCATTGCTATTATTCACAAGTGAGTTATAGGGCCTTTTTTAGTTTATTGGTTGAGTTGCTTTGTTCTTAAAAAAAGTTTAGATACAAAAAAGATCGTGTTCAATAGTAGGTACACATAAATTAATGTACCTATGAAACCTCATTCTTTTAGTCTATGGCCGATTGCCATTGCGCGCGCATAGACTGCCTCGGTGGCTCAGTGGTTAGTTCACTAACTTTACCTAACTTCTGGATCAGAGAGGCGTGGGTTAGATCCCCACCCAGGGCAAATATTTATGTGATGAACATAAGTGTTTGCTCTGTGTCTGGGTGTTATTTAGTTACCTACTATCTATATAAGTACCTATGTATTTAAAAATATGTATGTGTTGTATATCAGTCTCTGGCAGCCACATCACAAGCTTTGCTTAGTTTGGTGTCAGAGGCTGTGTGTAAGATGTCCTAAAATATTTATTTATTATTATTTACAGGAAAACTGATTATTTTTTCCCGCCATTTCGAAACATTTTTCACAACTCGTTTTCACTGTTGAAAATATTTTTTTAGTATTATTTTATTCACAAGTGTGTTGAAAATGTCGTATGCTACACGTGTCTATGATGATTACCGTCCTCGGCTCTCTTAAGACTCAATGGCGCCTCAGCGGTAATCACCAACATTAGACACTTGTACCCTCTAAGAGAACCCTGTAAGACCTCTTGTACCATAATGTTAGTTAATACCTGTGAAGTTAGCTATAGGCTGCGCATAACCCAATCATTGCGTAGCTTTTATGTGAGCCTATAGGTAGGTACTTACGTTGTTGGATTTGTTCCAATAATTAGAAATAAATATGGTGAAGCGAATAACTTACAAGCAACTAATACAGGTATCACAGGTGGCGCCGCCAACGCTATAAGTTGGTGTAATATAAGCACTTCAAAAATTTGACGCTTGCGTAGGAGGCGGGCTGCGAGGCGGAAAGCACTCAAAATAAAATCATAACTTACAAGCATTTCAAAAAAATTGTTCAGCTACCTATTTTCTTATTACCTAGTACGTTTATAATGGTTTTTTCCGTAACCCTTTTATTACTTCACAGGAGAGTCGTGTTGTGTCGTATGATAAAGTTTTACAACTTGGATGGTACGATCCGGTGTGTTACAGCCAAGTCAAATATGAACAGGTAAACTCGCATCAATAAAAAAAACATTTTCATGTGAAATGTAGCCAAGACAATACAACAGTTTGCACTTTCAAAAAGTTATCAGATCTCATGTAGAGCCAAGCTCCTAACTCTACAAATACTTACTTTATATGATGACCTCATTAATACCGCAGGATCGCGCTTGATGCAAGCTGCTTCCAACTGATCTTATCGGAGATCCATAGGGAAGGCCTATGTCCAGCAGTGGACTTCTTATGGCTGATGGTTGGAAGCCTACAAACTAAAATGGGATTGGGCGAGAATTGTAGCGCACTCCGATCGGGCCAGGATAGTCACGAAGTGGGTGCCTGACAGACGACGCAGCCAGGGAAGGCCCAAGAAACGCTGCCGTGACGATCTTGACTCATTCGAGAGGGGTTGGCAAGAAGTTGCGATGGATCGCGACTCATGGATGGAAATGGGGGAGACCTTTGCCCAAGAGTGGGACAGCATAGGATTAAACAAAAAATAATGAGTTGTTAAGTTTTAGTAAAAACAGTAGCCCAACGAGCTATGGAGAGGACTATTGTCGGAGTCTCTCTACGAGATCGAATCAGGAATAAAAAGATCCGTAGACGAACCAAAGTTCCCGACATAGCCCAGCGGATTGGCAAGTGGAAATAGCAATGGGCAGGGGACATAGCACGGAGGACTGATGACCGATAGAGTCGTAAAGTTCTTGAGTAGAGACCACGTACCGGCAAGCGTAGCGTAGGACATCCACCCACAATGTGGAAGGATGACCTCATCATGACCGTAGGTTCGCGCTGGATGCAAGCCGCTACCAACCGGTCTTATTAGAGATCGTAAGGGGAGGCCTATGTCCAGCTGTGGACGTCCATGTTGAAATGTCGTCACTGCAGAGCAGGCAGCGGGCCGAAAGTCTGGGGAAGGCGGAAGGATTGGCACGCCGGGATTCTTCACCTCACACACGTCACACGTGTAAATTAAACACAATGAATCCGCTTGGTGTTGTTTAATGAGATCAGCATTAAAAAACGACAAGGGCTGTAATCTAACATAATAAATCAGCCTTATTGCACTAACAAAAATACACTGAGACTGGACACTGTAGAAAATTTAGTCGGCACGAGAAAAACGAAGAATCTAAAAGGTACTGTGATAAGATGTCGGCAGGAAATGGGAAGTAACAATGTTGCCAATCATCTACCACAGCTGTCACAATTTGGCGTGACATTCATGCCGTATTTGCTATGAGAGCATAATATAATTATATTTCTACAGTCCAATGGCTGAAAATAGAGCGAGAGAGAGAGAATAAAAACAGTGTTATTTCGTTTTCAGGTCGCAGATGGTGCATATTTCTATTTTCTATCCAAACTAACAGAGCTCGTCGACACAGTGTTTTTTGTGCTAAGAAAAAAACAGCGCCAAGTCTCGTTCCTTCACGTTTACCATCACACCTGCATGGTCTTCTGTACTTGGTGCACCGTCAAGTACAGTGCGTTTGATAGCATGGTATATATTGCAGCCATAAATTCCTTGGTCCATATCGTCATGTATTCGTATTATGGACTGGCACTGTTCCCAGCTTTGAAGAAATATCTGTGGTGGAAAAAGTACATCACTATTTTTCAATTGGTGAGTATAGAAAAGCCCTCTCTAACATACTTTCTAGTTATACAGGGTTATTGATAATTATTAAATTGATTGAATTGAATGGTTATTATCAATTAGCATCCTTTTAGGCGCTTATTCTGTACATCAAAACAGGCAGCTGTAAATGTTAAATAAGCAGTCGTTACATACATTTTGGCGAAGGTGAACGATTTTTTTTTTCTAGTGAACAGAATTTTTTTTTTAGATTTTACAGAAGTAGTTTAACAAAAGTTATTAGTTTTGATGTAAAGAATAAGCCGCTAAAAGAATGCTAATTAATTGGAAATAACCCTGTAGAGTCTAACAACCTTTTAATAAGCTCAGAGTTACTTCGGAGTTATAGTTAGCCCATTTTTTTGTATTGGGTAGATCATACTTCAGAGATGATTCCATTAAAATTTGATTGAAATCGGCTTAGATGTTTTTGATAAATCAAAAATATTTATTAAATTATATACATTTAGTAAATTATTCGAAAGTTGTACACCATTGAAGTTGGTTGTGCCATTTTTGGAAAAAATAATTATTTATGAATACCACGTCATTTAATTTACAAAATATTCAGAACTAGCGACCTGCCCCGGCTTCGCAATACATATAAACATTTCTCTTGAATCATTTTATCTATTAAAAAGAATGCACCAAAATCCGTAGCGTAGTTTTAAAGATACGAGTATAATGATACATGGGGACAGACAGTGGGAAGCGATTTTGTTTTAAACTACCTATTTGATAGTGATAGTCTGACTAACGAAGGTTGATTCTAGTATTTTTTGCTAACTTTTTAAATGACAACACACGGTGCTACTACTACCGCGGATTTACCTTTAAATTGGGGTATTTTACCTTATATTAAAACATTTTTTAAACCTACGTCATGTACTAAACTGAACAAAATGATTCGTAATATTTATAGTCTTCATCGTAATGACGTAGATAGGTACGCGTTGAAATCATTTGGATCATTTGGAGAGCAATGCAAAGCCTGTTTGGCATAATAATTACGTCAAAATACGGAACAATGGTACATCGTGTGAGTGAGGGAAGTGTTTCCCTCTCAGTTTAGGGCTGCCATACTGATACTATTTTAAATTTGCCGCGCTTTTCAGTATCAACTTTCGTTAGCCAGACTTTAGTAGTTAATACTGAAAATATTGTTTCAGGTCCAATTCTTCCTTATACTTTTGAACATCGTCTTGAGCCATTTTGTGTCAAGTTGTGAGAAATCGTACATGCTTCTGAGTGCCGTCGCTTTCAACACTATTCTCTTCTGCTACTTATTTGGAGATTTTTACATTAAATCATATATGAAAGGAAGAAAAACTTCGAACAAAAGTGGCTTGTCGCTAATAATCAATGATTTCTCGAATGGAAATGGAAATAAATTATTATAAAAATGTAACTTTTTAAATTCAAGCTTTTGAGATCCTGGATATCATGTAGCAGCAGAGTGCCAGCCAAGACAAGTAAAACGAGCCCCAACACAACGGGTCTATCTTGTTTATTACAGGAGTTCCTATGGCCACCTTCCGACTCCATCATCAGATCAGCCCCAGAGTACCATAATATTACATTGTCATGCTATATACATATGCGTGAAAAATTTCAGCTTAATCGAATACCAGGAAGTTGGTCAAGTTTAACTTGCAAGATTCCACTCGAACTTACATACATACATTACAAGTTATATAAAAGCTTGTAAAAATGGACTGAATCACATAGTACTGTACTGTACTGTATCAGCCCTTTTAATAGTCCACTGCAGGACGTAGGTCTACCCATGAAGGGTGCTTGGGCCATATCCACCACGCTAGCCTAGTGCGCGTTGGTGGATTCACATACGCCATCGAAATTCTTCTACGGACGCGTGCAGGTTGCCTCACGATGTTTTCCTTCACCGAAAAGCCAGTGGTGTTAAATTCTGTACATAAATTCCAAAGAACTCATTGGTACGAGATCGGAATCGGAATTATATTTTGTTTAAACATTATTTGAACATTGAATTGTCTAATTAATCGCTAAAATTCAAAGTGACCACAAATGGTACTAACTTGGCCACAACCGGGGCACCTGCACTACACGTTTAAAACCTAGTTATTTCAACCGACTTCAAAAAAGGAGGTTCTCAATTTGATTCAATGTTTTTTTCACGTTATAACGTTTTATGGATTGATAAACGTCGGCTGCACGCACGAAAAAGTGTCACGTGTTCGCCTGAGTCGAGTGTGCAAGCTTGAGCGCGGAATCAAGCGATAATAAGTAGAGATGCATTCTGCTTGTTGCAGTTGTTGATTTAACAATATTCTCACTTCTTAACTTGATTTTTATTAAGGTTCCGTACCTCAAAAGGAAAAAAACGGAACCCTTATAGGATCACTTTGTTGTCTGTCTGTCCGTCTGTGTGTATGTCAAGACTCTTTATCTCGGGAACGCGTAAAGATATCGAGTTGAAATTTAAACTGTATACGTAAACCTATGAATTCTTGCAGTTGTGTAAAAGAAAAGCTTCTCAGTTACCGTATAAAAAAGTTAGAGCCGTTTATGTCGTAAAAATGCATATTTCAACGCTCACAAAAATCAAAACCTACAGGGTACTTCCCGTTGACATAGAACTATGAAATTTGGCGAAGATCATTGTCTCAGAGTACACATATAGGAATAAATCTGAAAACTGTACATTTTTTATTTAAATCACATAAAAATAGGGCCTCAAATTTCACAAAATATGGGTTCAAAATTCAAAGTGCGTAAATCGTATCATGTAAGGTATCATATAAAATAACTTCATTAACACATGCTAAAACAGGTTTTAATTATTTTAACGATTTTCGATGAATGACAAGAAAAAAAAAATTTTGTCGATGATGATGATGAGTATAGATATTTTAACAACGTACTTCCCAGTTTTGTGAAATTTTCTGGGTTTGTACGGAACCCTCGGTGTGCGAGCCTGACTTGCACTTGTCCGGTTTTTTAGTTTTAAGTTATTTTTCGTATAAAAATCTTTATCTTACTAATATTATAAACGCGAAAGTTCGTATGTGTGGATGTTTGTTTCTCTGTCCGCAAAAACTACTGAACGAATTAGATGAAACTTTGAAATAGTAATGCTTATACATCAAAATAACACATAGGCATATAATTATATAGTTCTTCATAGTTCTTCGAGTTTGGACGTTTTTCCTTATAGGGATAAGAGTTTAAAACAGACAAATGCCAAGTCGATGCGTATATAATTATAGACGTTCTGAAATTGCATGTTTGAATACTTATCATATGATGTTACTTTCTGTCGGTATCAAGACCTTGGAAGGAATTCCGCCGTACGTATCTTAAATATATAACTTCTTAAATTTGAATAAGCAAGCAGGTGTAGAATGAATTTGTTAATTTTTTTTCTTTATTAACTACAACAAAATACAATACTACTCAAATAGGCTAAAACTATATAAACCACGAGGAGTTCCTCGTGGACCAACTGCTTTCGCACAACGAGTTGGACATCCAAAATACGTATTCCTGCCACTACCAATACATGAAAAGCAATTGGATCATCCACAGACCTTTGAGACCCGCTGTTAAAAGGTTTTGTTTTTCACAACTTGAAGGTCAAATATTATTTACTTCAACGCTCAATATTTGTTCAAATAGCTACCTAATTAACGTATTTAGCAGTTGTTATTTATGTAAATTTTACTGAATATTTTGTCATGGAATTATTTTTGAAAAATCATGGTTCGCTCTTCGAAGTTATTTTGGGAGTCAGTGGTAGGAAAAAGAAGCCAAAATATTTATACGTTCCATTCCGTGTCAAAATGTCACATATTATGACACAGTAGCGTAACTTCTGCTTTTATGAGCTAAAAGACACAGTGCGAAATTGTACGGAGCTTAGGCCATAACCTTGTAAGGTGCCTACTTAATTTTTTCAAGGCTTTTCTTCGCCTTTAATTTTGACTTTTGTGCTATCCCACAAAAACCTTTTATTTTTCCGGGTTATAAAATAGCCTATGTCACTTTCCGGCCTTTGAACTATATCCATGCCTAAAATCAAGTCTATCTGTTGTTCTGTTGATGCCTGAAAGAGTAACAAACCAACAAACATTCTCTCGGATTTATAATAATTTTCATATTTTAGTACATGGATGATTTGATGACTATTATTTGTAAAAACAGCCTATAGTTACGGTAGGTATATGTTTTCCGATCGTAATATGATAACACTGCTCGCAAAATAAGGCGCCCATACAAATAAAAATCAATTAATTAAGCATTAGGTAAATACTGCTTTTTCGTGTGGACATTTTGTTTGTGTTAAGTTAAATACAAGAATACATTTATTTAGAACCATGGTACAAAGTCTGGGCCTAAGATGAAATATCTCCTTTATTTATTTAGCTACTTTCTGCCGGACTCATAGGACATGTCGTTTTGATCTAGCCGGGACCTAAGTTCGCATGAAATTCTTTGCTTATAATTACAACTATGGCGTAACACTCATAGCGCACAAATCCCTATTTCAAATGCGGCTCCTTAATACTGCAATCAACACGTATGCAGGGTTATTTCTAATCAATTAGCATCCTTTTAGGGGCTTATTTTGTACATCAAAACTAACAACTTTTGTTCTGAGACTTTTGTCAAAACTAAAAAAACAAAATGTTGTTCCATAGAAAAATATCGTTTACCCGCGACAAAATGTATAGAACAGCTGTTTTTTTTTTAGTTTTGACTGAACAGAAGTTGTTAGTTTTGATGTACAGAATAATCCCCTAAAAGGATGCTAATTGATTACCAATAACCCTGTATAAAATTATAATTATGTAGGTATATTTAAAATTTAGATTTATATTAGTATGTATAGTTTATTATTTTTAGGTGTTTTCTTTATTAATAATATCTTTAGTTTAGGCCACTACTTCTTGTTCTTGTCCAGTTCATATTCGTGCATGTCTGGAAGAAAATCTCCATGGGTGATAAGGCCGCCATTTATAATCATATTATTTTTAATATATGTGTAAATAGTGTGTTTTTTTGGTTTGTAGTAGAAAAAGTTTTGTCTGTCTGTCATTCTGCAATGTAAATTTCCTAAACATTACTGTATTTTACTGTACTGAATTGTATTGTGTATGTTTTTTTCTACATAATAGGTATTTATTATTTTACGAACATAACAACGTTAATAAAGCAGTAGGATCTAGTACATCTAGACAAATAACTTTTGTTCTAGGACTTTTAGAAAATCACGAAGAAAATTCATCTTTTTCATACAAAAAGTTCGTCAACGCGCGGCAAAACGTATGGAGAAGCAAAGATTTCCAAAGGACGCATACGCAGTAATATGTACGTCTTATGTGGAGAAGCGATTTTTTTTACGAATTTTCAAACGTAGTTTTTTTTTCCTTGTAGGTTTGCGTTTGACTACATACTGCCTGATGTAGTACAAAAGTTGTTTGTCTCGATGTACTAGACCCGCCCTTGAAAGGTTTTGCGTTTAATACCTACCGTATGACCCTGTATACAATATTATGGGGCATTTAATTATGTGGCCCTAACCAGTTCTTTCCTACCGTCCACCTCCTGAGACCACCTGGGTGAACTGTGGAAAGTTTTTTTTTACAACGGCTCAGATAAAACTTGAAAGCCCCTCATTGGATATTTGGTGACGGCACACCTGAGAACTTTGGTGCTGGCCATCTATGGATGACAAATTGACAGTGTAACGTTTGACTCTTAAAATATGTTCCTAAACCTATTTTATGTAATTAGCCATTCATCTCACTTTTCTTATTATTAATCACATGTCTTAATTCATTCATTATTTAGGTAATTTTAAAAAATAAAAGCTTATTTAACGCAATTTTCCTAGTGTGTGTCCCACGCTTATTTCATTATTTAGAAGTTGTTGTTGATAGAAAAATATCATCATCATTTTCAATATTTATTTTCCTTTGTTTTTAGTTTGAAATTTCACTTTGGACTCTATTTCTTTAAATTTTACTAAAAGTCTCAATATCGTCTTTTTTATTAATATCTTTTTCAACTGTGAATGAAATATCTGCTACATTTTTGGTTCTGTGGCGCTCACCGAAAACGCTCAAAATAGTTACATTAGTTGTCACATTAGTTAGAACATTTTCAGTTGGATTTCAAACACAGAGTTCAGAGGGATAATGCGGAGCCAGAAAGAGATGCGTTGATTTAATGCAGCATGAGTTAGAAAGAGATATCTCGATTCGGTGGTGGTTGGCGTCTTTTTCTGAAGATCATGTCACTTTTGACAGTATCTTCAATAACAAACAGCTGCGGTTTTTGTTTGATCACTTGGAAAATAAGCATATTTATTTAAAATAAAGTTTTGAGCATAAGTTCTCGTAAAAACTCACTCTTACCGTGATAAGCGTTCAACTACTGCAGCGTAATTGGCTGCAAAAGCAACGGCGTACGAGATAAATGAGCAATATCATTTCATTCGTAAGTAGGTAAGTAGTCACATTTTCACCATAATCGCAATTGAATTACACTGTAGATATCATATTTTATATCTTTTTGTTCAGATCAATCACTACACAATGGTATTCTGATTCCCAAGCTGTATTTTTTCAAGTTTTATTGTAATTTTAATGTGTATTATGAATTACTTTTTTTTTTTTTAAATTATTCATGACTATGGATACAGAGTCCTTCAGTCGAAGTCTTAAATAATAAACAATTTACAAACATATTTTATCAAAATAGTCACAGTCGTAGTCTCGTCATAGTCCAATAAAGTCGCTGTCAAATCCAATCATAGTCCAATTCATACCTCAGTAAAGCAGTGGAGACTTTACTAGAGGCGTCTATGGAGTTTTGGTAACAACACGGAACAAAATGATACGTCACATTATATCACTTGCCTCTACACTCATGCACGTAAATCAGCTCTTAATCAACGAAATACCACCATTTTTCACTAATTATCACTGATAAAAACACAAGTTTAACAAAATAATACAATGAGGCGACATGATTTTTCCGCGTTCCCGCCAAAACTCCTTATGAATTTCTTTTTTTTTTTTTTTTTTTAATTTATTCATGACCATTGATACAGAGTCCTTCAGTCGAAGTCTTAAATAATAAACAATTTACAAACATAAAAGAGAAATAAAAATATTAAACTTAACTAAATCTTTTCAACAGTATTTAAAATATACTTATAAATAGGTTTGTAAAAAACTTCACTTTTTAGTAAATCCTCAATACGGCGGGGAACACTAATTGAGTTACGAGCTGCTATCCTTATGAATTTCAAAACATCTGTGGTGCCATTACAATAAATCTTCCCAAAAATTTCCCTATCTTTTTAAACCAGTCGCTATGTCATTATTTTTGGAAAAGTATGAAATATCGTAAATTATGTAAGATTACTATTAAAGCTTTTACATATCTTGTGCAAAAATGGTAAGAGATACAGATTTTTTTAATTCAGAAATTTTATTCTCGATAATATAAAATCAAACTTAGGTTTTTGTGTAATGAACTGTAAAATTAGAGAGAAATATGTATAATTATTAAAATATAATTTAAATAAAAGTTAGTTAAGTTAAATTAGTTAATTATATTTATGTTTTATAAAGGTTTTCTACTTTTTCGGGCATAAATATCAAAAAAATTAAATGTACATATTTACCTATGATATTTATTATTATTTGCCAATTTACTCTTTGGCATAATTACACTGAGCAACGCTTTAAAAAAATATCTATATTTTTCGATGGTTTTTTGAAGTAAAAAGGTGTTTTGACATTATAACGTCTTATAAATCTGTTAACGCCGGCGGCACGCGCGAAAAAGCATGGCCCATTGTCACATTCCGCCTGAGCCGAGCGTACAATATTAAAATATTATAAATTCTTTCTAATTTAGGAGAAGTCATAAATTAACATAACGCCTCTGAATAGTTATGTGGTCTTTCGTATAACCGTAATATTATAATTATAAAAATCTAAGTCTAACCTTTGTCGAAATTCTGCAGGATTCCGTCTGATCATGTTGAGTTGAGGATGGACTGCTGCTACACCACAGGGCAAGAAAATTGGATACCAAGTACTCACAAATTGTTCATTATATTTCGACGCGGTTGAAAATACAATTAGTGGGTACAGGAACAGTAAAGCGTTCAATACTATTCGCTATACCTACTCGTACCAATAAAATGTTTGAATAATGAAGATGTACGAACGTAACCTACCTAAGTTGTTTTTTAAGTAACTTATAACAAAATCAATAACTGAGACTGTAATGTTATGTATTGAAAATGTAAATAAATAAATAAATCAGATATCTAGTTAATGTACCCTCAAATTTGGACACTTATAAATTTAAATATTTACTAATGGGCGTTACCCATAAAAAGAACCTTGGTTATTTAAAGTTATATTACATTCACCTCAATTAAATTGCACAATATTTGATTTGGCATCTATTGTACAACTATGAAATAAGGTAACGATGTCAATCACACAATTTCCCTAATTATCGGGAGTTTACAACAACGGCAATACATAGTGAAATATCGATTCGACAACAGCATTACAGATCTGTATTTTACAGATATCTGTGATTTCAAACAAAGTATTACAATTTTGTTTTCTATTTATTCTTTTCTATTCTAAAATAAACAAGTTTACGTCAGGTAATCGGAAGAATTAATGTAAGAAATAATAGTGTATATACATGTCGAATCCATAAAAGGATCCGCATCAGTTATGGTGATTCAATGTGATCATGATTTTATACCATCTGACTCAACAATACTTCAGTGTGGCGTGGGTTAAGCGGGCGAGGAGATAAATTGCGACGTCACGAACAATCAGTTTATTTCACAGAAGATTACGTATGACAACAATTATAGAGAAAACTTTAAGCGAAGGACATGGCGTTCCGCAGCGTAACTCACGCTGCGACCATTTTATCAAGAACACAACCCGAGCCGTTCCCAACACAGTTCACCATCACCTCTCCGAACCAGCTCTCCTCACGACTGACAAGTCATCATCGCATTTTCCCGCCCATTGGCCGATCATGCGATATCACTTGAAAACCTCCTTGGAACCAATCAGCAGCGTTCGTTACAAGCGTTACCCCAGGAATGTTGCCACTACCATTCCTAGTCCTTCGAAATTATACTAAGTGGCACTATTTAAAAATAAACTTAAAGCTATTGTCCCGTTACGGCCATCTTTGACATTCGCACGTCCCGGGCGATTATCATCAGTATCTGTAACAAAAGAGCAATGTGAATATTTGTTTATCCACCAACCCGCAATGGGCTAGCGTGGCAAACATGGACCAATCAACCGTCGTGGGCAGGCATATGTTCAGCATCGGACTATCAAAAAGGCACAGAATATTCGTTTACCGCTCGTCCATTCCTGACGTGATGTTACTTTTAGACGTGTTCGAAATGAATGAAATGATAACTAGCAATGAAGGTAAATAAGAGATGACTAGACAAGGTTTCTTTACTTTAGCATAGGGTTCGAAAAACAGCGCTCATTAGGATTATTATTCGCCAAAACCACCAAATCGCACACCCAAGACTGGACAACAGTGTCCTCCAAACCGCACTCACCCACCACCCAGTAAATGCGAGAATCAGGCCACTGTCTCTTTAACTCAAGTCCATCTGGTATGAGACCGGATAACAGCGTCCCTTCGATCTACGCAAGAACCGAGCAACTGCATCCCTTCGACTCAGCCCAGTGCAACTTTCGTACAACCCATCTACGCAAGAACCGGACAACTGCATCCTTTCGACTCAGCCTAGATTCAGTTTTCGAAATACCCACCAACAAAAATTAAATGAGTTCAGTTTTTCTTACCCTCGCTTTTCTTATTACAGAGAATTTAAGAATCACATAAAATATTTCCTTGACCTACCTCCGAAAGTAAAATCTGTGGAAGCATTGTACCGAAAAGTTTGTTGTTGTATCAACAATAAACTTCTTGCATGGTACTGCGACCTCCTTCCGGAAACTGAAAGTTGACTGGCCGAATATCAAAAAGAGCCAATCATATGTGAGGATCGCATTTCTGGCAAATGCACAATAATTCGACGCCAAAACTAAGAAGAAGATGGATCGCATTTACGTTGCATTTACGTAATAAGACATTGGTTACATAATAACACCGTGTAATGTTTGTTATTTTCCAGCAATGATTCTATAATGTTTAGCATGAATGTTGGAACCATGGATTTATCATATAAACAGGATTGAGTACTGGCAAAGAAAAACGTGCCGACAAGGATACCACATCAGATGATTGTGTCTCTTTTCCAAGTAGGATGACCAAAACATCTCGATCATCTTGGGATATAATTTTTCTTTGGAATTTTACTGCACGCAGGAATCGCAGTTATCTTACCCCTAACTCGTCGTCCTTCATCATCGTCGTCGCTTTAGCAATAAGACGCCTACTGCTGGGCATAGGCCTTCCTTGAAGATCTCTATAAAACCAATCCCCATAAAAACAATGGTCTAGAATTAATATACACGGAGATAATTCAGTTTCAAGTTTGACAGCTGTTATCGGAAATGTAGATCTTGAAGAGTTATTTCACCTTTGTTAAGACAGCAATGGTCTAGAATTGATAATGACGGAGATAAACCACTTTTAAGTTTGACAGCTTTCATCGGAAATGTAGATCTCGATGAGTTCCTTCACTTTTGTGACGACAGTAATGGTCTGAAAACCATATTTACGGTGTTGAACAACGTTTAAATTTCATAGATGTAATCTTGACACATATCACGCAACCCGTGTCAGTACTTAACCACGAAAAATTTTTTCACAAAAACTTTTTCACGGAAAACTTTGTCACAAATAGACCTTATCACGAAAAATCTTAATCACGAAAACTTGTCCACGAATAGACTTCCGTAGTTAACAGAATTTTAAGGCTTCCTAGTAGTAAACAAGGCATCCATTTTGAAATAAAAAATAGCGGACTCACTTTATTGAAAAAGTCGTCATGGGTGTAGTTTTAGAAGTTTTTGGGGGTGTATATTTCAAAATTGGCATCCATTTTGAAGTAATGTTCACCATCTTCAATTCCAAAATGAACGCCAATTTTGAAATATAAACCCCCGAATTCTCAAAAAATAACACTTATGACGACTTTTTCAAAAAAGCAACATCTGCTATCTCTAATTCCAAAATAGATGTCATTTTTGAAATCTACACCCCCAAAAACCTCGAAAACTACACCCATGACGATTTTTTCAAAAAAGTGACGTCCACCATCTTTAATTCCAAAATGGACGCTAGTTTTGAAATCTACACCCCCAAAAACCTATTAAACGACACCCATGACGACTTTTTCAAAATAGTGACGTCCGCCATCTTTAATTTCAAAATGGATGCCATTTTTGAAATCTACACCCCCAAAAACCTATTAAACGACACCCATGACGACTTTTTCAAAATAGTGACGTCCGCCATCTTTAATTTCAAAATGGATGCCATTTTGAAATCTACACCCCCAAAAACCTCAAAAGCGACACCCATCGAGACTTTTAGCAAAAAGTGACGTCTGTCGTTTTTAATTCCAAAATGGATGCCAATTTTGAAATCTACACCCCAAAAAACCTCGAAAACTACACCCATGATTTTTTCAAAAAAGTGACGTCTACCGTTTTTAATTCCAATATGGATACCAATTTTAAAATCTACAACCTAAAAAAATTAAAAATGACAAGCACGACTATACACCAATTGTACACCCAGCATGTTTAAGAAATATGTCCAGCATAGTCACCCTACTACACTTCTTTGTATACACCATAGTACGCCATTTGCAATCGACGGTGATACTCTAGTCAAAAATAAAAAATAACCATTAATCATAAGACGTAGGTATATTCACACAAGATAAATATCAAACTCTGTTTTATTGGCATCTATTCGCAATTTTAACTAAAAACTTTTCAAACTACATTGTTAAAAAAAACTAAGAAATGGTTAAGACAGTCACGGCTTTACAGGTAATAATTCTACCATTTATAAGTGTCGTTTCGAAATGGCAATAGTGCGAGCGGGACAACTTCATCACTTTGGGAAGTCTCACTCGGCACAGCGTCTCTCTTATACCATTTCAAAGGAATATATGTTTTGGTACAACGCAATAAGATTGAATTTTCCTAAACTAACTTTGAGCCAAATTTCGTCTGTGCGCAGTCCAGATAGTATACAAAGTCCTTGGTTGGAACGCACGATAAGCATGAACAAATTGTGAGACAGTGACGGATGTACGTAATGACATGTAAGAGTTGAAGAGAGAAATAGTGTGATTAAAGTAATTGTATAGGAAGACGTCTCCTAATACTTTACACATAGATCTGGGGGTCACTATGATAATTGATAACAGACTATCATAAAATTTAACAATGGGTCGCATTATTCTAAAGTATGTACGAAAGGACTTTGTCTACTTTATTATTGTGTAAGGTCCTTTATATTCTCTTAAAAGTGACCAATATTCCTGATATGATCTTACGTCCGTGATACGGGCGACGCGACGTTCACTTTAAATCCAATCATTGCGCGCGGTACTAGGAATTTCAACAACTAAGTCAGAGCCAAAAACATGCAGAACTACTATCTAACTAAAATTGGACGAGCTCACCCGGGGTTTTGTCAGACTGCTTCTCGCAGATTGGTAGTTAGCTGCAGGTGACCCTGCCTTCCCAGCTTCCCTGGACCCTGGACCCGCTTCTCCAAACAGGCTGGAACTATTTGTTCTGGTTAAGAGCACACGAATCACATTCTATTCTTCTTGTTCTTTCGGTGTAGATTGTCTTGTAGCATAGCGGTCTTCTATGTTAACATTCGCCATCTTTTTTTTTGTGATTTGCTTGATAATATTGCTCAGATTCATAGTTGATAATTTTTCATGCATTCGGGAGGATTTTTCTGATGATCCTGTCTCTCCTCTGGTCTGGCCCTTCCATCCCACTTCTGATGTCGAATCCATAAAAGGATCCGCATCAGTTATGGTGATTCAATGTGATCATGATTTTATACCATCTGACTCAACAATACTTCAGTGTGGCGTGGCGTGGGTTAAGCGGGCGAGGAGATAAATTGCGACGTCACGAACAATCAGTTTATTTCACAGAAGATTACGTATGACAACAATTATAGAGAAAACTTTAAGCGAAGGACATGGCGTTCCGCAGCGTAACTCACGCTGCGACCATTTTATCAAGAACACAACCCGAGCCGTTCCCAACACAGTTCACCATCACCTCTCCGAACCAGCTCTCCTCACGACTGACAAGTCATCATCGCATTTTCCCGCCCATTGGCCGATCATGCGATATCACTTGAAAACCTCCTTGGAACCAATCAGCAGCGTTCGTTACAAGCGTTACCCCAGGAATGTTGCCACTACCATTCCTAGTCCTTCGAAATTATACTAAGTGGCACTATTTAAAAATAAACTTAAAGCTATTGTCCCGTTATACATATAATGTCTTATTGGTTCCCTTTCTATAACCATTTAAAAAAAAAGAGTAAAACTAAATTTAAAATTATCTACAGAACCATTTCACTATTTGTCGACTGGGAAAGTTAAAAGTTAAATAATTAAGGCCGAAACACACAGACGGCGGGCGCGGGTCTAAATCGTCTGTTTAAACAGATAAGTGATGTAAATGAAATTATATATTTATTTTATTTGTAATACAAATACACTTGTATTACAAATAAAATAAATATATAACTATATAAACAAGCGTAGGTAATTTTTCATTATTGAGTTTTAAGTGTGCTATTCAACTAGAGTACTTACTTCAATCACGCTTCTCCAAGAAATCGTTATGGAAATAAAAAATAATGAATCATCTAGGTGGGACTTTAAAGGAGTTGGTAAGTTATGTTTTAATGTTTTAACGGCTTCTTCTTTTATTTCAACTTATATACCAGTGCAATTTATTTTATTTATTCAATTAAATTGTCAAGTAAGTCAATTTACTTCATAATTCTTTTTGTTAAGTCATTGGGGTTCCGGGAGATAATACTGTTTTCTAAAATCTGTCTCAGCGTCTGGTGGACGCAAGGCGTGACCAAAATGCTGGAATTTATTTAGCTTGACGTTTAAATGTTACAGTTACAGTTATAACACAATTTTAGGGAGAACGCGTTTTTCCTAGTTAGAACTAGATATTACGAAATGCTTTTGATACAACGCGTTTTCCCTAGTTATAACTAAGTTATTACGAAATGCCATTGTTACAACGTGTTTCCCCTAAACGAGCCAGTTAAAACCTAAATGACCCAGATTTAGGTTTTAACTGGCTCGTTTCGTCGGATTTGTGTCGTTAGACTACAAGTGGGTTCCCGCCAAAATCAAAGTAGCTGCTGCACTCAAAATCTTCTTTATGCTTCTAGCTCCCGCTTTTTTTAAAACACTCTTGAGTCGTAGCCACAATACTAGGTACTTGGAATAGGGGTGCTTTGATTCGGATCTACGACTCATTTCGAACCTAAATGATCCGTGTCGGATTTGTGTCGTGAGAGTAGGCTTCCGTCAGATACTTCAGACGGATCTGAGTGTCGCTGCTCTAGAACTAGTTTTGACTGATATTTAATTCTGAGCATAAGTTTTTGATTCTAGTTGTAACAATGGAATTTCGTAATAACTAGTTATTGTTATAACTAGGGAAAACGCATTGAAATGAAGGCATTTTGTAATATGTAACGGTTTGTTACCTTATAATCATTTTAATCGCATGCAGTCCTCGTAAACAAACTTTAAACTGTCGCGCGGTTTGGCCAATCAGCACCGTTCGCGCCAACATGCCACCGGTTGCCGGGCCGTGCATGACCTTGCGTCAGATTCTACGACGAGGAAGCCGCCACGCTTTGATCACTTTTCTAATTTTTACTGAGTTGGTGATTGCTATGGTATAATTTCGGGGAATTACCGCTAACTCCTGTTTAATCCACTCTTGATTAGTTATACCCCAAATCGGGGTTCAACTACACGGCAAGAAGAACGTCGTTTCCCGCTTCCCTACTGAAGCTGGGCTCTTCAGAGTACGCCACTTGCCCCGTGCCCTACTTGCACCGAACTCGTGCCCCGTTTTTCTTCACGGCGGTCTCAACCACTACGGGTCTATTCAGACTAGGCCACCTGGTGCCATAGTATCTTCAAGTCGAAGTTGTCAGCTGCCCTACAACTGCCCACTTCGGGGACGTCTCGCCGCCTACGGATCTGAAGCCACCGTACGCGACGGATCGCGAATTCGAGGCCAGTGTATCTTATCTATACGGTTGGTTAACGCGTCTCGGTTGATGAATGTTCCTTACCCCAACCCATCTGGATAGTTGTATTTAGTTTTAATTATCCAAATTTAACTTTTTAACCTTTTCTGTTTTGTTTTCTAATATACTTTTGTTAACCTCCGAGTTGTTCTTATTACCTCCCTATACTTAGGTTTGTAGATTAACTAGAAACGTTACAAATAAATAGTTCTAACCAGAGAAAACGCGTTCTCCCTATAATGGGGTTAAACTGTGACATAAACATTGGCATTCAGCGTGGTCAAGCTGCCAGCATGCTGGGCACGCTGTCAACTGGCAGTGAGCTTGAACATTTGGACTTTGGACCTTCTATGGTCTGTCAATAATCTAATTTGTGCAGTAGTGATTGTACATTTCCGTGCCTCGCGTGAACAAGTTGACATCTCGACTTACAGGATTTTTTTATTGGCTTAATGCATTTTTTGCATATGATGTTTATATGTAAAAAATTTACAGCTCTTATTTGGTTTGATATCTTAGTTGGTAAAAATTTGACAACTCGCATTTTACGAAATACTACTTGACAAATCGTGATGTCAAATTAAGGACGGCACTTGGACGGCACTTATTTTAGAGAACCTACTTTGATATTTCGATTTATCAACTAGCTGTCCTATTAACAAATTGAGATGTCCAGTTACGGCCAGCTTAGAATCTTTGTTAGGATTGTGACATATTGAGATATTGAATTCCACAAAAATATTTTCATGCAAAATGGGGCTAAAACCAGACGACTTAGACTCAACCCCTTAAATTAGGGGATGAAAGTTTGTATGAAACTTCCACAAAGGTGACGTCCACAAGTGGTATATTATTCAGAGAAAAATCGAACCAAGATGATATATACATCATTTGAAAGCTTGATTTATGGGCTTCTCAAAAATATTTAATTTTGATTTTTTTATCCCTCCATTTTTTTAATGTGAAAAATAAATTGTATGAAAAATAATAATACAGCTCTCTATTTTTTTAAGTTTAGCAATAATAAAGTGCATCTAACGTTATTTTACTTGCATTCGTAGCTGATCCTTCCACATTCATCTCTTAATTTGCTAAAATTAAAAATTATAACTTACCAGTGTGACCAGTTAGTAGGTATAATGTGACAAAAAACACTTAAAAACTATGTCTAATTGGTAAAAATGCTTCTATTTAACAATAATGGAGGTTACTTAACCAGGGATGCTAGATATAAACTACCTATTGAGCCAAATATATTTAATTATCCTTATAGATTCAAAATTAATTTAAAAAAAATCGGTGGTCCCTTTTTTGGTTTTAACTAATGTAATAGACTCAGAAAAATATGAACTTTTTCGAAATGTAACGACTGTTGTGGTTAGAATTTTTGATTATTATTATACCAGCCTCCATTCATTTTGTGGACATGTCCTTTATGCTAGAAGTCTGAAAATTGACATGAAGTCTCCTTGTTAGAATAATAAAACACATGTTTTAGGTTTTTTAGTAAATCACCCCTCAGCCCCTAAAATTGGGAAATCGAAGTTAGTATGCGCAAATTTTGATGCCGCGAATAGGAGTGTGAAAATTGATTATTATTGAAAATTATTTCAGTTTTTTAGTACATTAACTCATCTTTTATCAATGGGTAATTAAAATTATTGTAAGCTTTCACAAATCATTAAGTACTTTTATCAATATTCAAACCTCTAGCGGAAGTTACATACAAACTTCTATCCTCCGTAAGCGGTTGGGAGGCGATTTGCAATACATGTTTCATTATTAATATCAATTTACAATAATTTTCATCCCCTTTTTAAGGGTTAGAGGTGATTTACTAAAAATGCTAAAATAATTTACTACAAGGTGTTCATTCGTTAATTTTTACACCTTTAGCATCAAAATTTGGGCAAGTCCCATACTAACTCCCATTTCCCAATTTTAGGGGTTGAAGGGTGATTAACTAAAAATCCTAAATTTATTTTTAGTTTTAGTTACTTAGTTTTATTATTATGGCAAGAAGACTTCATGTGAATTTTCAGACTTCTAGCGTAGAAATTGTGGGAGTCTCATACAAACTTTCATCCCCTGATTTAAGGGGTTGGGGGGTAAAAGTTGCAAGTTTTAGAATTTCTCTGTTCTATATGTACTATTATTAGCCTATGTACCAAATTTCAGCTTTCTAAGACTTCAGGAAGTACCCTATAGGTTTTGATGATCATCAGTGAGCATATTGAGTATATTTCTTTAAAAAATGAGCCTGGTGCAAAAGGTTCATTATTTGTATGTTTTATGTTTATGTTTTCCAAATAAATGTGTTTGTTTAGTTCATAGATTGTAACATATTTCATAATATAAACTATGTTTTTGAAAGACTTTCGGAGGCGCTGTTAGCCTGATTAATTTATTTGTATAATATTGTTGCATACAATTTTTTAAGACGGTGTCTAGTTTGTACGTACTTGGATTTTTTCTGATCAATAAAGAACTTTTAAAAATCAAAATCAGTGAGCCAGTCAATCAATCAGTCAGTCAGTGAGTAAGTGACGAAATCGGAGGTTTTTAGGTATCAATAAAATCTAAACTATAAGAGCTATGTTTTATATGTTTAATAAGTCTACTATGGGTATAATAAATTCATTTAAATATCGGTTTATAGATAGAACGTTAGCTAAAGAAATAATATAAGATTTTAAAAAATAAATAGCCAATTTCCGAGTTTTTTTTAATGGTCTTTTGTTTGCTATATTTAACAATGATATTGTTGTTTATTGCCATTACAATTGTATTGTTTACTTAATAAGAATCCCTATTCAAATGGGCAATAAGTTGATAACTGTTGGTGCACAAGTTGACAAATCGGTGAATATGTTGGTAACTCGTTGGTGAATGATTTGACAAGTCTATTATTTAGAAAACCATAATTCAGCAATTTCTTGTCATAATTCGAAAGATCGCAACAAATAATCTTTAAAACAACATTTAATTTCAATAATAGCCGAATTACAAGAAAAGGAACTTTGGAAAATGACCGCCCTGTAAAATTGGCATTTTTGACATATCTAACATATTCACGCCAGGCACGGATTTATTGTATTTTAATTTGACTATGAAGTTTAATCTTTTTTTACTACAATTAAGATCTCTCGTTTTTTTATTACAATACAATATAATTTTGTCGTAGTGTAAAGAACAAATTATAAACCTAGGTTGTTTTGCTGTTGTATAAAAGTCTAAATAAAAATACAATCATATGTTTTAGACCCAGACATGGACAAGAAAATGCTCATGGCTACGCCGTACCCCGTTCTCGCGATAATTCTCCTGTATCTATGGTTTGTCCTGAAGTCCGGCCCTGAGTTTATGAAAAGGAGGGCGCCCCTTCAGTTTGTCCCTGTCCTTATAGCCTATAATGCGTTGCAAGTGCTGCTATCTACATATATTGTCAAGACGGTATGAATTACTTTAACTTTTTGACCGCCAAAGTAGTCAAGTCAAAGTCAAAATTCGTAGAAATACTCGTAGCTTAGCTTATACTTGACCAGCACTTCTGAGCCTAAACCATGTTAAGAAACCTCATAAAATGAAATTAATAAAAAATAAGGCGTGGCGGTCAAAGGGTTGAATCTGCAATTATTTATAAATACTATTTACTTATATAAATGTTGAATTGGATCTAATAAAACAAGCTGGATGATGATGAGTATGGCATTTACAAAGAAACGGACAAACGCAAGTCAGACTCGTACATCGATGGTTCCGTACAAATCCCGGAAATACTAGGAATTCGTGAATTAAGTATTATTATCTACACTAATCTACACTAATAATAATAAAGAGGAAAGATTTGTATTTTTGTATGTAACTCAAAAAGTACTGGACCGATTTTAATAATTCTATTTTCATTAGAAAGCTATATTATCACTGAGTAACATAGGCTATTTGAATTGCAAGAAAAAAATAAGGATCCCTATTAAAACTATAATAATGTTACCCAAGGTGTAAAAAAATGCCTAAAATATTCTTTACATCGCGTGCGCTGCGAAAACTATTGACGATGGAATAAAATACTACGACTTTATAGAACACACCATTATTTACAAAACTAACTATTATAGTTAAGCCGTAATAACTGTTCTTTTAATCTTAAAAATTCAATGAAATACCGTCGCAGGAAAAGGATCTTAATTTGTATCTTGGTATTAATCCTTATCAAAATAAATCATTTCATATTCAAGACTTTTTCAATAGCTTTATGCGACTTTTTAAATTATTTAATTCAGACATTTTATTACAAAGATATCACGAGTTCAAAAATGTAAGTATTATAAAAGTTCCGTTTCGCCGCTCACCCCGCTTGGCAATTCATGTACTTTGTACAATGTACATAATACAAAATTCACTTCGAGCAAATATCTATATATCAAAAATCCGAGCCAAAATCCTGCCCAATCTAAGTAGTGGGCAGGCTTTTTAGTTAGTCGTAAGGCGATTCCAAGCCGACTACAACGCCGCGCGATGCCAAAGTGCTCGGTTACAGGCACTTATTAGGTGACATAACGTCGAGATTCCAGGAAACGGGTCATTGAGAATTGAGAAGGGTGCTTGGGCCATATCCACCACCAGTGCCAGGGCCCAGTGTGGGTTGGTGCAGATTGCCACACAATATTTTCCTTCGCCGAAAAGCCAATGATTTGAAATTCCGTACATAAGTTCCAAAGAAACTCATTGATACAGGATCGGGATTTGAACCCACCACCTCACGATTGTAGGACAGGCGTTACTACCACTAGACCACCACAGTTATATATCTCCGCCATTAGTGTGTCAATTTACGTTATATTTGTAGTAAATAGGTATGCAGTGGCGTAGCGTGCCTTGGGGAGCCCTGAATCAAACATAGTTGGGAGCCCAAATCACTCATTTCTCACAAAAGAAACATAAATGCTTGCATTAAATTGAAATAAATATATACCGCCTTACCGCAAAAGATTTAAACACCCTTTAAACACTGTTTAGCCGTACAATTTGTACTGTTAAACATTGCCTGCGTAAAACTTTTGTGGTAAGACGGTTATTTATAAGTTGTCACTTCCTCCTAGAAATTGAGCTAGCCAAACAATTCAAATGAAATATACACTTTTCTTGCCTTTTTTTCGGGAAATTGATAATGAATAGAATATAATTTCCTATATCAGCTAAGTAAGTCTAGCTGAAGACGATTTCAGTTGTTATAAAATTTCTGCCTCTTAGGACAACTTTTGGAAGAATGCTTAACCCGGGAAAAAAGAGATGATTTTTTTTCGGGAAGCACGAGATTAAGTGACATTGTGGATAACATTTTACTAGGTTTTGCTTACACACGTTAAGGCCCCTGTAGCCCGGGAGCCCCGCATTATTGACACGGCTGATACTGCGGTAGCTACGGCCCTACACATAGTATGTGAAACGAATTGTCGATGGGACCTTAAAGTTCTCGAATGTAGACAATGTGGTCTGGTCGTGACGTCCGAAACACGTTGGATGCCAGGGCTTCGATTCCTTCCATCACAGCTCTTTGGGTTAGCAAGTTGAAGAGGCCTTAGGTAGGGCACACAATTCGTAGACGTAGAACTGATGTCCAATGTTTTTCAAAGTTATCGAGTGAAGACAAGATCAAGAAACTAACTTACATGGGTAGAATGAATAGACTGTGAGTCTCTAATATTTTAACGTCGCTTTCATTCTCATCATTGTCATTTTCTGCAATCAGGGCTATATATTATGTACAGCCACCCGACACATACGAACTCACTTTTATTTAGATATGCCAATACCTACTATCTCTTTTTCATAAATTTCGAACAGTTTAAGACTACGGAAACTCTCGCGATTTCCGTAGGTTTTAACTCATCATAATGGTTCATCCGGTATGTCTAGCATGTATGTGACGCATACTTACATTACGTGGTAAGTATATGTATTGTATAGCCAATCATACCCGGGCAAAGCCGGGACGGGCAGCTAGTCTATTATATGTATAACAACAATGGTGTTATTAATTGAATGAATTGAATGGAATCAAAGTACAAATAAGCAATGCATAGTTCTAGCCTACATTCTACAGCTATAAAATATTTAGTTAATTGCCAAATAATCTAAAAGATATCGAAAAGGAAAACTCTTCCATAAAACAACTAAAAAGTTTGTATCTCAATACTAACTAAATGCTATTACACATAAGACGATTTTTTAATGACAATTAGAAAACATAATAATAAATCGTTCCCATTTCCAATACAAGCGATAAAATTGCCATACTAGGCCAGGGTCGATAATTTATACAACCAAAAAAAATAATAGTAGGATGAAACCCATTAGAAAAGGAGGGAATATTATAAAAATAAAAGGAAAAATAATTTACGGGCGATCTGAGGTCGGGAAGGGGATGGAGGGGGGGTTTTAAGGGTAAAAAACGGTTTTACTCGATTTCCGGCAAAACTAAAAGTCCTATCGAAAAAAGTCAAATGGTAAAGTTGTAGGTAATAAAAAGATCTAAAACTTTTGTTTTGACACTTTTTTCACATAACCTCAAAATTTATGTGAAAAATCCAAAAAACCATGTTTTTGATTTTTTATTTTTATCTTTTACAAAAATCTTTTTTTTTTAACGAAATTTGGTGAAAACTTACCTTTTTATGTCATAAATACGCTGTAATTTATTTGATTAAAAATATTAATTTTTTTCACCTTATTTTGAATTAATATCGAAAAAACACCCTAATTTTCAATCGAAAATTCAACCGTCAAAATATCAGCTTTTTTCAAAAAGTTGGTATGTTTTCTATTTGTTGAAATCTCTACTTTCCGATGGTGAAAAAAAATATTTATATATTTACGATAGTAAATCTTCTCAGAAAATGCAAAAATCAAAAAAAAAATATTAAAGAAATAAATGTCAAAATGTACAAAAAATATATTATAAATCTATTAAAAATGTATAAAATATATATGGAAATCGGCCAAAAGTTTGTTATTAAAAATATATTTACGATATATATTTTATATATTTTTTTATAGATTTTTAATATATTTTTTATGTATTTTGAAATATTTTTTTTTCATGGGATTAACTAAATTTGTTTGTGTTAAATTAAGGAGATTATTATTTTTTTATCTTGTACTAAAATATCATTTAATTTCAATCTTTAGGTTATGTTACGTTAAGCATACTATTTTTTAAAGAAAATATTACGATTTTTATGTTTGAGTTGATTGATACAGATATAAATAGAGATAGTATTTACCTTCCTATGCAGATTCGAAAAGTTTTTTTGTTTTTTTAAGTTAACTTGTCACAGTTATCTTCAAGAATCTCAGCGTGCACGTGTATTTTTATAAACGATGTTGTATACTGTACTGTATTTCGAATAATGGTTAGGCTAACGGTTGTAACAGCTGCTACGAAATATATAGTATATAATAGTAGGTTTGTACGAGTATGTAGTAAGACCCAGACCAGCCTAGCCCCTTCCCCACTTCTCCACTAAATACCTTTTGATGGGCTACAATTTTTCGTAGGTCACTCAGGTATATCTACTCAGGTATATATAATTTATTTTAAAATAGTTATAAATAGGCATCTACGCATATAATTTAAAGAAGATTCGACAACTTTTTCCAAATATTGTAGATGTCTTATTAAATATTAATTTTATTAACTTATTTGTTTGTGAATTATAGTAGTTTATTTTTATTTGCAATTTTTTTGTTATCAATGTAACATGTAATTTAACGTTTTTCGAGTAATTAAAGTGTAAATTTTAACTCCGCCGTTGCCGGTCCCAAGCCCGGATGTAAAAGGAGGAGGGTTGGCCAGGAGAGACCATACCTGCCGTCAAAGGTCAACGCCGAGTCTCGGGCGGCGGTAAATAGACTGATCGCACCATGGCCACCCAGCGCACATGAAGCGGCAAACCAGAAGCCGGGAGGACTAAATATCTTCCGAAAGTCTGATACGGAAGGACGTGGGAACCCACCGTTATTATATTCCCAAGAAAACACCCACCTAACATGATTACAATGGATAAAAGAGAATGCGATTTGTTGGACGATCCGACTAACCCTCGGCGCCATTCGGTACCCGGGCTGAATGGTGTGAAATTGGCTACCGATGAACCCAGTACGCTGGACGACACTAGTATTACAAAAGACAGCATAAAGCTGAAAACTACTGGAAAAAGATCCATACGAGCCCACCATCGTATTGGCTCCTGGAATGTAAGAGGCTTATTGAAACCAGGCAAGTTAAGCATTGTAGAGAGGGAGATGGAGCGTCTCAAACTTAGCATATTAGGAATTTGTGAGACCCACATGCGTGGTAATGGACATTTTGAAACCACATCTGGTAATTATATGTATTTCTCGGGCTGCGAAAATTCTAGTTTACATGGCGTTGGAATAGTATTATCTCCCCAACTGAACAGGTTCGTCCTTGGCTACAATCCGGTTACTGAGCGCATTATCACTATGAGGCTGAACACTAAACCATTTATACTTAACATCATCCAAGTATATGCTCCCACCAGCACCGCTGATACATCTGAAGTGGAAATAGACCTTCTGTATAGCAAGCTAGAAGAGATACTGGACGCAATTCCAAACCGGGAAATGACCATGATCCTAGGAGACTGGAACGCAAAAGTGGGTAACACCGTGAATGATGATTACCTACGAGAAGTGGTGGGAAAGTATGGGTTAGGTACTAGGAACGAGCGTGGAGAAAGACTCATTGACTTCTGTACCAGGAAAAGACTAACCATACTCAATACCTGCTTCCAGGAGCACCCTAGACGTCTATACACATGGAAATCCCCTGGCGACAGATATAGGAATCAAATCGATTATATCCTTCTAAATTCTCGCTGGAGGTCCTTAGTTAGTAGCGTTAAGACTTATCCTGGAGCGGATTGCAACTCAGACCATAATATGCTTGTTGCTAATTTTGCACTTCGTCTGAAAGTGCCGATAAAGGCCTCCAAAACCGGCAATGGACAAATTAGCATCTCAGAAAGCAGCATGTTTCAGCAATCTGTAGAAGAAAAACTCCAAACTTCATCAGTAGAATCTTCTACTGCAGACGCTCAGTGGAATCACCTTAAAAATATAATTAATGAATCATTGAGTGAGTTGCGGACCACCCAGAAACCAGATCCAAAAAAGACACCTTGGATTTCGGACCGCACATGGGCGCTCACTCAACAGAGGAAGGAAATTAAAGTTAAGGGGTTGCAAAATCCTGAGGTGAGGCGCGAATATGATCTTCTGTGCAAGTCAATAGACGCATGTTGTAGAGAGGATAAGAACAAGTTTATAGACGGTGTGTGTCTTGACATAGAGAATCATGCTCTCAGGTATCAGACAGCTGATCTTTTCAAGAAAGTCCGTCTACTCACTAAAAAGTTCAAGCCCAAGACGTGGGTGGTTGAAGATGCTAACGGACGGCTCTTGCATCAGCTGGATGAGATTGCGGAGAGATGGCGCTCCTACTGCGAAGAACTTTATAAGGACTCCGCACAGACGAATACGGATAGTACTACCGTGCACAGTAGTGTCGAGAGGGAACCTGATATTTTGAGATCTGAGGTCGAATCTGCATTGCGCTCCATTAAAACTGGGAAAGCTCCTGGGCCTGACCTTATCACCGCGGAAACACTGAAAATCTTGGGAGATAGTGGCATTAGTATGTTGCGTGACATCTGCAACAAAGTTTGGACAAGTGGTGAGTGGCCTAAGGACTGGACAAATTCTGTCGTTTTACCGTTACACAAGAAGGGGTCAACGAAACAGTGCGACAATTACAGAACTTTAGCACTTATATCGCATGCTAGCAAAGTCCTGCTCCACATCCTCAACAACCGGATTCGGCATTACGTTGATCGGCAAATTCCGCAGGAACAAGCGGGCTTTGTTAAAGGAAAAGGTACGCGCGAGCAAATCTTAAATATAAGACAAGTTATCGAGAAAGCGTACGAATACAATATTCCAGTCGTCATGTGTTTCGTTGATTACAGCAAAGCTTTCGATTGCGTGAATTGGAGCTCTTTATGGGAAATATTGACGGAATTGGGGGTGCCTAACCACTTGACGAGCCTATTACAAAGCCTGTACCATATGAGTGAAGGAGTAGTCAGGATTGAGAGAACTGTCTCCAAGCCATTTCGGTTCGGAAAAGGCGTTCGCCAAGGCTGTATTGCTTCGCCGATCTTATTCAATTCTTATGGCGAATTCATAATGAGACAAACCTGCGACGGCTGGGATGGAGGTGTGAGCATTGGCGGAGTAAAAGTCACAAATCTCATATATGCCGATGACACAACCTTAATAGCGGCCAGCGAAGCAGAAATGTATTTGTTTCTCAACAAAATGGAACAGATAAGCAACAACTTGGGCCTTTCCATCAATAAAGCCAAAACTAAGATCATGGTAGTTGACCGCTCGAAGATACTGAATTTCACTGGTATGCTGAATCTTGAGACTGTTGACGAATTCATATATCTCGGCTCTAATATATGCAATAATGGTTCCTGTGAAGCTGATATACGACGCCGCATTGGGATGGCTAAGGGAGCAATGTCTCAGCTTCAGAAGATATGGAAGAACAGAGGAATTAAGCTAAATACGAAAATAAGACTAGTTCGAACTCTAGTTTTTTCAATTTTCCTATATGGAGCTGAGACGTGGACCCTCAAGGCAGCAGATCGCGGGCGTGTCGACGCATTCGAAATGTGGTGCTGGAGAAGAATGCTAAGAATTTCTTGGACAGCACATCGTACCAACGCATCAATATTGAAACAGCTCAAGGTCAAGACTAGGCTATCAACTATATGCCTTAAACGCGTTCTTGAATACTTTGGCCATATTGCTAGAAAAGACGGTGATAACCTTGAGAAGCTAATGGTTACTGGCAAGGTAGAGGGGAAACGTCTTCGAGGCCGCAGTACGATGCGTTGGTCCGACCAGATCCGCACCACTTTGGATTCCTCAGTGTACGACGCGCTGCATGTCGCCGAGGACCGGAAAGAGTGGAAGAAAATCATCCGGGAGAGATTGGTGGAAGGTGGTGGTCACGACCCTCAGACATGAGGAAATCGACTGGAGGAGGAGGAAAGTGTAAATTTTAATAAATAGCTCAAAATTATTTATAATAATTTAAAAAAACTTTCGAATTCGAGTTTTTTTCGATTTTTTGCATTTTCTGAGAAGATTTACTATAGTAACATATATATTTTGTTTCACCATCGGAAAGTAGAGATTTCAACAAACAGAAAACATACCAATTTTTTGAAAAAAGCTTATATTTTGACGGTTGAATTTTCGATTGAAAATTAGGGTGTTTTTTCGATATTAATTCAAAATAAGGTGAAAAAAATTTATATTTTTAATAAAATAAATTACAGCGTATTTGGGACATAAAAAGGTAAGTTTTCACCAAATTTCGTTAAAAAAAAAGGTTTTTGTAAAAGATAAAAATAAAAAATCAAAAACTTGGTTTTTTGGATTTTTCACATAAATTTTGAGGTTATGTGAAAAAAGTGTCAAAACAAAAGTTTTAGATCTTTTTATTACCTACAACTTTGCTATTTGACTTTTTTCGATAGAACTTTTAGTTTTGCCGGAAATCGAGAAAAACCGTATTTTACCCTTAAAACCCCCCCTCCATCCCCTTCCCGACCTCAGATCGCCCGTAAATTATTTTTCCTTTTATTTTTATAATATTCCCCTCCTTTTCTAATGCGTTTCATCCTACTATTATTTTTTTTCACTTTTCATTATTTTTAAAGGCTTCTACTCTGGTGTATACCCCCATAGCATCATAATTATATTTGACTATTTAGAACATGTTACTTTAGAACCAATTGTAAATATTACATAACATTCTGCAATAAATGTTGAATTATTGTATTGTATTGTATTAAGCAAATAATACACACAGGGTTGTCCGGAACTGTTTCAGTAAAACGAAAGGAGGTGATAGAGAACATCATTGCTGATTTTTTCTCAAATTCCAGGTTGCCCCATAGTAACAGTTATTCATAATGATAATCTTAATCCCTTCCTTTCGGCTCAGTATAGGGCAAGCAGATGATTCTTTTTAAGTTTTTTTTTGTAATTCATTGTGCTTTTTTATTTCACTTGGCGTGTATCCTCTGAAGTATTTAAATGTCTAATGCCTGTTCACAGGGAGTTGAATCTCTATATCAAACTGGAGTTATCAGCAAAACCTGCTACGTTGAAGGACATGAGAGCATTAAACAATTGGTAATTATCTAAATAATTAACATTTCCTTTACATTATTGTTAATAATATTTTTTCGCAAAAAATGGCAAATCCGCCTTCCATCGTGTACAAAATTCGAATATTTCGCTAGAATTGTTTACATTATTATTGATTTTTCAAAAACGGCTCAGCCGATATATGTCAAATTTAAATGGGACCATTTTGGGAGTATATCCTTTCGAACTTAAAAATAATTTCTCATTTACGTTCACAATTGGCGAAATTATCGATGTTCATCGTGTACAAAATTGGGATATTTCGCTCGAATTGCTTACATTATTGTTGAGTTTTCAAAAACGGCTCAGTCTATTTCTGTAAAATTTAAATAGGATTAAATTGACATGGCTAAGCATTTAACACAGTCTGGACTGGACCCACAACTCAACGTGGCATTCATCCTAGCGGCAGCAACGTACAGTTGTAAATGCCAAGCGTGGACATCCGTCCGAAAATTCACTGAGCCGATTTTCGCTTAGCGTCGGGGGTCGGCATTAAACTTGTATTACTTTATTTAAAATTTATTTGTTTCTGTTTGAAGCCGCAAGTAACACGGCTATCGCTATACGATATTCTTTCTCTGAAAAAGATCTATCAAATGAATGCGCGTAACCAAACACCACACCCATGAAAAAAATATTTGTGGGGGGGGGGGGGGGGGGGGAGAAACAAGTTTGCGATCTTATCTTAGCGCAAGTTTAAGTAAACTATGCAAATCCTGTACTAAAGACTCTGTCCCCACAGATCCACGGAACAGATCGGAATATTCTTTGTAACTACAATATTCAAATATATATAATATTTTTCAGATAAAGCACAACTTCTACATTTACTTTCTAATAAAATTATGCGAGCTTCTGGATACCGTATTCTTTGTTCTAAAAAAGAAACGGAACAAGATTACACTCTTGCACGTGTGGCACCACAGTACAAGTGCCATGTGGGCATGGTACGTGGGAAAGTACCACGAGACAGACAGTCCAGTGTTCTTCAACACTATTAACTCTCTGGCCCATGTTATTATGTACGGATACTACGGCCTGTCTGTGTTTCCTTCGATGAAGAAGTTTTTATGGTGGAAGAAATATATCACTGCTATCCAGATGGTAAATATTGTTACGAGATGGGATACTTATATTAACTCTCTGGTCAATGTTGTTATGTATGGGTACCACGGTATGTCTGTGTTTCCTTCCATGAAGTTTTTATTGTGGAAGACTCATATCACCGCTATGCAGATGGTAAGTAAGCTAAAGTTAGTAAGGTGTGGAAAGTTCTTTGAAAAATGTGGAAAGAAGCGCCAGGAATTCTAATACCTAGTTATTAACTTAATTACTTAATAGCGACATTTTCATTTGTTAGTGTCCCCTCTAGATACTTAATTAATACTATATATCATGTATACATAATTTATACCTACTATAATAAATGATATAGTTTACCCGGAATCTAATGTTGATGACTTAAGCTCGAAACATACTATCGGACGCGGCTTACGGACGCGACTGACAGCCGCGACCCAGACTATGAAAGTACACTGAGCCGTGCACACTATCGGACATAAGTCGCGGACGTCACCTTCGGACGTCCGAGAGCGTTCTGACGTCCGAGAGCGATCTAGCACACCGGATGTCTTAAGACTGTGCACATTGCTAAGTCGCGGCTATCAGTCGCGTCCGTAAGCCGCGTCCGATAATATGTTTCCGGCTTTATTGCATTGAAACGTGGTATTTTACTTATGAGTCTTATTAAAGGGCTATGCTAAGACATTCTATGTGAGAATTACATCTATTCTATTCGAATCAGAAATCAGAAATTACCAAAGTTAACGACATAGTGCAGCGGATCAGCTAGTTGAAATGGCAGTGGGCAGGGCACTTAGCACGGAGGACTGATGACCGATGTCGAAAAGTTCTCGAGTGGAGATCGCATACCCGCTCGTCGCAGGTCCGCACAGCCTTTAATAATCACATTTATTTTTCAGGTCGAACTGAATGCAATGGCCATCTACGCTATTACTTACCCCCTGGTGTCAGATTGTAAACCGGACTACATCTATATCTCAGTGATTTGCTGTAACAACCTCTTAGTGTTACAGTTTGATGGAATTTTTTACATGAAAATTTATGAAATGAAGAAAAGTAAAAAAATGTGAAATGTAAGAAAACAGAAATCATTATTGAGTGGGGGCTCGTGACGGCACTAGCCGGTACATTTCATAGCGGTTAGTGACGTCACGCGGAACTTTAACAGGCTATATCTTCATCAATTTGTGTTAAATGGACAAAATAAAAAATACGTGTCTAATATTTTTTGACAATCTATTTGACGGACTAATTACATTTTTTTTAGTAAACATCCCTATTTTAGTATAGGTTTCTAGTTGTAACTTTTTTTAGTTTAATTACTTTGTGTCTAATCAATAAATAGGTAGATGTTTGAAATAATCACAGAATACTTTCAACACTTAACTTTTCACTTTAAAAATAAATTAGAATAAAATTCCTCGAATTCAAACGTGTTTTATTTTTCTCGATATTAATAAAGGCAGCAGGAAGTTGCTTGAAATATTCACAGAATATTAAGTTGTATATTCCCTATAAAAATAAATAATTAAATTGAATTAAAATATGTTAAGGGGTGCTTCGGTACTCTCTGTGCGCGAGTCAGACTAGGACTAATTATTGACATTATATTTTTCTATCTGAAACTCTATTCGTTTAGGCCAGGCCAGGCTGCTGGTAGTGAAGTGCGTCGGCTCTACTAACTCGTAAGTAAATATAGTAAAGATAGCATGGATATTTAGTGTATCGGCCTTGCATTCCCACCAGAAAACGTACCATCTTGATATTCCCTATCACTGGGCAGGCATATCTACTCTTCATACTTTAAAGTTTGATGCGCCATTTTAAAGCTTTCGTAATTTTCATTGAGCATTACAGAATGAGCCAGAGGTAGAGATGGAATAGTAAATTATGTACCAAGAGTACCAAGTCGTGTCTTACGTCACGGGCGACATATTGGACCCTGAGCGTAGCTAAGGACTCTGCAGTTAATTCCCGAGCGCAGCGTTAATTTCCGAGCGAAGCGAGCGAATTATTTAGAGTGCTGAGTGAAGCGAGGGGTTCAAGTCGCCCAAGACGAAGCCAGACTTGGTTCTAGTGGTGCATACTCTACTTTTAATTCTTCCTACGAGAAAATAAAATGCTATTAGGAATATGAGTAATACTAATAAGTATCATAAATTAAATAAGTGTTGGTACTCACTACGCATCTCGGTCTGTGCATCTTGGTATTGTTCACAATAAAATAAAACAAATTAGAATGGAATACGAATTTTCATAGAATCGCACACGATTCATAATAGGAGGTTTTATTATGAATTGTGTGCGAAATTCGTAGTCGTTTCGTAAAAATAAAACAGATAATGTTAATAAGTTTCCTGTTCTGTGATGTAAATACTACGTGAAAAATATAACATGGCTAGCTCGATTATCATGGCCAAAAGCCGGAAACATACTATCGGACGCGGCTGACGGACGCGACTGACAGCCACGACTTAGCAATGTGCACAGTCTTATAACATCCGGTGTGCCAGATCGCTCTCGGACGTCCGAACGCTCAAGGTCGTCCGAAGGTGACGTCCGCGACTTATGTCCGATAGTGTGCACGGCTCAGTGTACTTTCATAGTCTAGGTCGCGGCTGTCAGTCGCGTCCGTAAGCCGCGTCTGATAGTATGTTTCGAGCTGACTTGGGCATTGCAAAGAGGTTTTATTCTATAATATCGAACTGAAACGGGCACCAAAGAGGTTTTAGTATGTGAAGTCTAGTAGAACCTTCTTACGATGCCAGTTGCCGAGCAATGTAATGAAGTTATATTCGATTTTGCTAAATGAAACCTCTTTACCATGACTTTAAATGTTCTAAGTTGAATTATTTTAGTAAAAATTAGACGTTACAAATTTAAATCACTTTATCCCCTAGAGAGTTTCATACCACATTATTGACCTGCCATAGCCCTCGAGATTGTGTTAAGATAATAATGACTCGTTTTACGTTGAGATTCTACGACATATAATGGGTCATTTTCGAGCATGTGGTATAAACATATATTTCCGTTATATAATAAAAATACACACAGTTTTTATTTATTTATTTATGTATTTTGTTGTGTATGATCTTTTGCTACATAGACTCTACGGCGGCACGGCGCGTTGCGCGCCGGGTAAATATAAGTTTTTTTTTGTCTTTGTGGTATTTTATATTAAAAAAGAAAATGTCTTGAGGACCATTTTACCATTTTTTGAACATGCAACTAAATTAATCATTAGTCTGTTTAAACAGATGAGTGATATAGACAAATGACATAACATATTTAATTTTTAATACACTTGTACAAATAAGAGTAGGTAATTTTTCATTTGAGTTTTAAGTCTTATTCAACGAGAGAACTTCAATCACGCTTCTACATCAATAAATCATTATGGAAGTAAAAAATAATGGAATTTCTTGGTGGGATTTTAAAGGAGTTGGTAAGTAATTTTTGAATGTTTTCTTCTTTTTATTCGTCCTCTTTATTATTAAAGGTCGTGCACGTCTTGAAATGCTTTGACGATTCCGTCAAAGCATTTCAAGACGGGTTGCTTCCACTCCACCCTATCTTCGGCTTTCTTCAGAGCAGTGGAAACTGGAAGCCCGATTATCAACTTAATCTGATCAGACCAACGAGTAGGTGAGCGTCAACGTGGTCTTTTGCCATCTACTTTCCCAACTACAACCAGTTTCTCAAAATTATCGGGCTGCCTACGGGCGATATGCCCAAAGTAAGTTAAGACTCGTTGATAATAAATTGTGGAAAGCCTAGCCAAGCCTACATTCCAGATCAGCCAGTTCTCATGTGCGTGCGCTCTGTCCAGCTCGGTCAATGATCGTTACTTTGGTTTTCGATTTGTTGAGCGGAAGTCCGACCATTTCGCTTTCTCGCTCTACCCGGCTGAACAGTTGTACAAGCTCGCGCTCGGAGAACGCGAACAACGTGGTGTCATCTGCTTATCGTAGATTTATTCGCTGATTTTATTGCCACCGACCGCGATGCCTCACTCCCACCCCTCTAAGGCTCTCCTCATAATGTACTCGCCATAAATATTGAAAAGAGGCGGAGATAGAATGCATCCCTGACGAACTCCTTTTTCTGGCTTAAAAGGCGCCGACACCACATCATTCACCCTAACCATGGACTCTCCATCATCATATAAGCTCGCGATCAGTTGAACTAAGGGCGGAGGTACTCCCATTTCCTGAAGGATTGTCCATAGTGGTTCCCATCTCACACAATCAAACGCTTTCGAATAGTCAATAAAGCACAAGAACATGGGAACATTAAATTCCTGGATTTTCTCTATCAACTGCCACATATTGACTATTTGCTCTCTAGTGCCCCGGCCTTTGACAAAACCAGCCTGTTCTTGCCTGATTTGGTATTTGTCGGTGCAGATATGATTGCAACCGCTTATTGATTACATAGAGCATTACCTTGCTAGCGTGTGATAAAAACGCCACTGTCCGGTAGTTCTCACAGGATTTCGTGGAGCCCTTTTGCAGAGGTATTAGATGTGACTCTTTCTAGTCCGTAGGCCATTTGCCGGTTTTCCAAATCTGATTACACAAGTCCAGTAAAAATTTAATACCTGCATCTCCTAAATGTTTAAGCTCCTCAGGAAAAATAAAGTCTATCTGTTCCTGCTGATTTATTTAATTTCAGCCTTTTTAAGGCATCCCTAACCTCAGATTTGATTATTTCAGGATCTTTATGCTGTTATTCTGAATGAAATGATGGCTCAGTATTTTTCTTAGGATCCTTGTAAATATTTTCGCAATACAGTCGCCATTTTTCCGCAACATGATCTATCTCTGTCAGCAATTTCCCCTGACTGTCCTTAATAGACCAAGTTTTCGGCTTAAACTCGCGGGTAATGCTTTTTACTTTCAGAAACAGATCTGCAAGGTTTGTGCGTGATTTTCAATATCCTGACAAATAGAATTAAGATATTGGTTGTAATCCCTGCGACATAAACGCTGTACCTTTGCTGAATGGACTTTATACTTGGTACGTTCAGAGTCTCCTCTGGCTGCCACTAGGTCTTTCCTCTGCTTGATTACCTGCCAAGTCTCATTTGTAATCCAAGTCTTTCTCATACTATCAGTGACTTGGTTCCGGTTATGGAGTTCTTCTCGTGATTTGAGTAGCAGGTCTTTGAAACTAGTCCAATTTGTATCCACGTCCAAATTCTCATCCACCTTAAAGTTTTCCGAGTTATTCAGGAAACATTCTTCAAAAACAGCAAGCTGTCGATCTGTAGGTCGAACTTGGCGTTTTACTGAATTTCTTGAACACCTTTTAAGTTTCACAGACAGTTCCGCTACCAAGAGCTTTTGATTACTTCCGCAGTCAGCTCCAGGGTACGTTTTAGTGTTGCTGATACAGGATCTTCATCGCTTTGAAACAGTATAGTTATAGTATAGTATATAGTATAGTATAGTTTGAATAGTCAATTTGGTTCCTAAAGCGATTCCCTGGCATCTACCACGTGTACAAACGTCTGGGATGATTCTCAAAACAGGCGTTCATTATAGTGAGAGAGTTTTCGGCACAAAACTGTAGCCACAGTTAGCCTCTCTCATTCCTATCTCCCAGTCCGTATTTCCCCACCACTTCTCTTAGCTGGTTATCGTGAAGTGTTGATCCGACTTTTGCCTTAAGATCTCCCATCAGTACCGTGATATCTCTCCTTGGCAGTGTCTTAAGAATGTCTTCCAACAATTTATAGAAGTCCTCGCTATCAACTTTTGAAGACTGTGACGTCAGTGCATAGACTACGACTAGGTTTACGCGACATGGTTTTGTGTTTAATCTCATAGTCATAATGCGGTTGCTTACTGGGTTGTATCCGAACACTGACTTGTTGACAAATTGAGATAAACAGATACCAACACCATTCCTACTTTTATTTTCAGGCCCAGAAAAGTAGAGACTATGGCAAGTAGGTGTTGTACAGATACCTGACCCCCTCATGTGTGTTTCTGTAATGCCTAGAATTTCCACATTATGGCACTTCTGCTCTCTTCTGATAATTTCCACTTTTTCTGGTTGAAGCATGCCTCGTACATTCCATGTCCCAATTCTGACCTTCTTGCGAATTTGCGGACGGTTCTTAAGATTATGTACGTTGTTAGCACCAGTAACATGTTGTGCGCACTGAGCCTGATGCGTCATTTCAGTGGACCCAGTAGTATATTTCACACCATGCGACCTGGAATCGGCATGGCGCCGGGTGGTAGCCGGATTGCATGCCATCGTTCTCTCATTTCCTTGCACTTTCATAACGGGTTTCTTGGGAAAAATAGTGCAGTGGTTTACCCTTGCCTTCTGCACCGCAGTTATGTTGTAATAGACTTCAGAACGCCCTGCTGCCGACGCCTGATATCCGGACTTAGTGACTTCAAGGTCCGGACCCCCTTCTCCCTAGCTGCTTGTCGACCTATATCTCCAAAGGGGTTGGCTACCGCAATCTCGATTATAGGTTACCCGACGTAACAGGGTTCGCCGCGGGTAGGCTGGGAGTGGAGTTGGTGGAGAGAGGCTGAGTGACTTATTCTCATTTAGTGCTATTTTGCGCATCATCCACCCTTGAACCCCATAATTTTAATGTATTTATGGCTTTCTTCAACTCATAGAATAGAGCAAATTGACTTAAAACCGATAATGCAAAAATATTTATGAAGCTATGAAACATCTATTATTAAATTTTGACATATTTTGTACAGTATTTAATTATTTGCTTTATTTATTTTGGAAAATGATTTTCCTTTTTTTTCTTTCATAACAAACTTAATTTAAAGGAATTTTATATTATCGTATTTTATTATCGCTTGAAATTGCTTGTGAAATTTGGCGGGCAGCGTAATGGCGGCCTTGAACAAAAATCAAATTAGAAAATATGAAATTCTATTTAAATTAACCATTTAAAGCGGTTGTTTTGCTCTGCGTAATTATTTCCCATATTTAAATGGTTTTTTGAACTACTGTTCAAAGTCTGGTCCCGATTTGCAAAATCTTTATTTTATTAAATCAAATTGACACACATAGTTGTGACAATTTACTTCGAAAATTTGCTAAGTCATTGAAGTCCGTGGAGACTGGGAGATCATCTTATTTTCAATAATACATCTGAGGGGTTACTTCAGGTTTACACGTAAACTGAAACTACAGTTGTTTCCGTATGGCTCTATACATTTTTGTACATCGCTCCTGGCGGAAACGAGGAAGAAGTAACCAAAATGTATGGAGCCAAAATACTGGTATTTATTTGGCTAGACGCATAACCATTGCCATTCAGCGTGGCAATGCTGCCCGCGTGCTGGGCACACTGCACGCTGCCAGTTGCAGTAGGTTTGAACATTTAGACTTTGTACCTTCTATGATCTGTGAATAATCTAATTGCTGTTTGTGTAGCAGTTACTGTAGTTTTATTGTTTTTTAATTTTACTTAGAAGTTTAAGCTTCTTTTACTACGAATTTGTTATAATTTACTGAGGATTTATGAGCCTACGTTACCATTTTGTGCTAAATAAAACAAACTTTATAATTATAGCGAAGACTCCATGTTTCTTCCTTTTATTGATTAACCATAGAGTCCAGAACACAATCATAGATAATAAATCAGATATCATAATAAAAGGCAGGGTTCGAAATTACTTACGCTCCGCACCGTATACATTGATTATTTTGTTGTTGTATCCAAGTCTAAATAAAAATACAATCTTAATATATTTTAGATGCAGACATGGACAAGAAAATGCTCATGGGGACGCCGTACCCCATTTTAGTAATTGTGCTCCTGTATCTATGGTTTGTCCTGAAGTCCGGCCCTGAGGTCATGAAAAGGAGGGGGCCTTTTCAGTTCGACACTGTCCTTACAGTCTATAATGCGTTGCAAGTGCTGCTATCTGCGTATATTGTCAAGACGGTATGAATTACTTTAACCTTCAGACCACCAAAGTAACTTATAGTTAACCAGCACTTTACGGCGTACGCCATTTCTATAGTCGACAAAGACAAGACAAGGGTCCGGTGACCCTATAAAAAAATAAGGCGTGGCGATCTAAAGGTTAAGCCTTGTTATAATAAGTAATCTAAGTTCATAAAAAATATTTTCATTTTCATTTCAAAATATTAAATTAGATCTAGTAAAAAATGATGATGATTGATGAGTATTGATGAGATGATGATAATTGATACTCATCAATCAATGGTTTGGTGTCAATCGCTTAAGTAAAAAATATTGCACAACCGCCCCATATGCCCCATAGTAAAAACGGTTCGTAATGATGGTCTTAATTATTTACTTTCGGTCAGTACAGGGCAGGCAGAAAATCCAATATAGGTCGATTTTGTTTTTATTTAAATCCCCATAGGTATTTAAATGTCTAATGTACATTTAATCCACGACTGCCTCGGTGGCTCAGTGGTTAGTGACCCTAACTTCTGGATCAAAGAGGCGTGGGTTCGATCTCCACCCAGGGCAAATATTTATGTGATGAACATAAGTGTTTGCTCTGTGTCTGGGTATTATTTAGTTTCTATATATATAAGTATGTGTTTAAAAATATGTATATGTAGTATATTATTCTCTAGCAGCCATATCACAAGCTTTGCTTAGTTTGGGGTCAGAGGCCGTGTGTAAGATGTCCCAAAATATTTATTTATTTATTTACAGGGTGTTGAATCTCTATATCAAACTGGAGTTGTCAGAAAAACCTGCTACGTTGAAGGACAAGGGAGCATCAAACAATTGGTAATAATCAAAATAATTAACATATCATTTACATTTTGTTTAAATAGAATTAAATTGTTGAATTAGCAAATTTGTACGTTATTGACCCTGTATAAGTAATGCAATAAGTGAGTTCGTTTAAACCAGATCAATTCAAGGCTCTGGTGTCAGAGTTTTAATGTTTTGAAAGCGTTTGACATGGCCAAATGCCCAAACTGTAAATATCATCCGAGCGACGGCAGTGTTTAGTTGTAAATGCCATCCGCGGTCACCCCTCCGAAGAATAACCACGCCAAAAGTTGCTTCACTTCGGCACTAAATTCGTCTGATCTTATTTGTAGCTAGTAATAGTTAAAACTGGTCAAATAGCAATAGTTAAAAGCGATCAAATGAGAGAACGTAGTCTTACAAGCACCACGGCCAAATGAACTATTATATTCATTATTATTTTCAGATAAAACACAACTTCTACATCTACTTCATAGCAAAACTATGTGAGCTACTGGACACCGTATTCTTTGTTCTGAGAAAGAAACAGAACCAAATTACACTTTTGCACGTGTGGCACCACGCTACAATGGCAGCGTGGACGTGGTACGTGGGAAAGTACCACGAGACAGACAGTCCAGTGTTCTTCAACACTATTAACTCTCTAGTCCATGTTATTATGTACGGATACTACGGCCTGTCTGTGTTTCCTTCGATGAAGAAGTTCTTACGGTGGAAGAAACATATCACTGCTATCCAGATGGTAAATATTGTTAGCTTAGTCATGGTATTGTTTTACTATCGTAATTTTACTCTATTCATGTTCAACTATTATATACGTCTATACGAGTACACAATTATTACAGTACATCTTATATGCTTAGTAACATCGATGTGAGCAGACTTCGTAAGTATGAGGTCATACTAGTTACGGATGGCCAACTGTTTCGAATAAGTTACTTGCCGGTGGTCCAGCGCGGAACGGAAATACAACATAGCGACCAGAAGCGAATACCCTTTGTAGATTAGGATTTGTTTCACAAACAAAAAGTAGCAGTTAGAATATGACAAACAACCATTTACTTTGGCATTTTTCTTCTGTATTGATGCAAACAACGCACGAGCCGAGCGAACGAAGCGAGCGTGCCACGGCAACGGCCGGAAAAATGCCCGAAGCGAATTGCTTTTGCAGATTAGGTGTGAAAACAGGAGGTTATGTTAGGTTCTAACGTAATCTCCCTCGAGTGGGTTCCCGCCTTGTAGTGGCGGGGGGGCTTAGTAGCCATGGTTGACACGGGGCCATGGTGAACTAAGAGGAACCCGAGGTGGGACCGCCTCTCCGGGTTTTTTCCCCAAACCCGTGTAGAGGCTGGCCAGTAGGTCGCTAGTCGACTGAGAAGGACTGCGGTGTCGCGTTCATCGCGATGCCGCGGCCGAGCCCATTGAGGCGGGGGCGGCGGCGGGATGGACGGGCGGCGAGCGTGCCGTTGCCTATCCATCCTGCCAGCGGCCCTAACGGGTGCCGCCAACGTGTTGGCGGAGGCGGTGGGGCTGCAGGGGAGAAGGAGTGTCGGTATCGCGATGACCGCTTTCCCTATCCTCTGCAGCCGTAGTGGCAGGCGCGGGGCCACTAATTGACCCGTTGCATTGGGACCAGGGCTGTCGGATACGGGTGCTGTCCAACGCCCAGTGCTGGTTGGTCCCAGGTGGGGGATGACGATGTGTCTGGTGTTCGGCACGTCGTCAATCTGGAGGAAGCACATGCTCCTAGGTGGGGCCTGAGTAAGGCCAGCCCTGTCGGGTGCCGCGGAGGAGTGCGGAAGCGTGCCCGTAGCCCCGACACCAGGCGCAGTGGAGGAACACCCAGGGGTTTTGGTGGGTATACCGTCCAATGGCGGGACTCCCACATAGCCACCCGCCTGCCCACGTGGTGCGGTGGTATCCATAAAGGATTTCCCCAGGAAAAAAAAAAAGGTTCTAACGTAATACCACAACTTCAACTCTTGAAAAGTATTTGTATTTTTGCCCTTACCTTTCAGGCTACAAGGTACACATTACGCCTTTAATAATTACACTTATTTTTCAGTTCCAGTTGAATGCAATGGCCATTCACGCCATAACTTACCACCTGGTATCAGATTGTAAGCCGGACTACATCTACGTATCAATAGTTTGCGGCAACAGTGTGTTCGTGTTCCAGATGTTTCGAATGTTTTACATGAATACTTATAAAATAAACAAAAATAAAAAATGAGAGTGAGTAAAGTTAACACAAAAAAATAATAATTGATTTTTCATTTATTGAGCTTATAAAACTGCAAAACCAATAAATTACATTCATCATTATAACTTAAGAGCAAGGATCTTGTCGGTGGAGCAACATCCACGCCTCGCGGTCTTTTGCTAGAGTTTTTGACCGACGAACCGGAGGAGGTACTCAATTTGACGCATATATAAAATGTATACAGAATTCGCGAATATTTCGCACGGATCGATGTAGCATTTTTCACATTATTGTTGATTTATTGACATTTTCCTACAGTACGATGTTTGAAATTTACAAATGTGCCTTATACAAACTTTCTACAACTTATTGCAAGTTTCATGCTTAGTGGGTACTCTTTCCAATACAAAAAAGAATTATCGAAATCGGACCACTATGTAAAAAGTTATACGTGGTTGCACAGCAAAAAAAATATTAATCTATGTATATATATAACCACGTAACCGCGAACTAGCACGGAAATCTCTTCTAGACACGTGTCCTAGCGTCGCGGATCGCGCTCGTATCCTTGCAGTCTCTGTATGGGAGTCCGGTCTTTGGTTGCAAGCTTTGCCCTCTTTCAATACTGGTAACCTTTTAGACCCAACTGCATTTCGTCTAGCTGTCAGCTTACGCTTGGGTGCAAGGTGTTGTGAAGCCCATCGCTGTCAGTGTGGTACTGCAGTTGACCAGCTCGGTCACCACGGTCTCTCTTGCTCAAGAAGCGCTGGTCGGATTGGACGCCACGCCAGCCTTAACGATGTCATACGCAGGGCTTTTGTCACCGCCAATATCGCAGCCGTACTCGAACCGAGTGGGTTGGCGCGTGGTGATGGCAAAAGGCCTGACGGCATGACGCTGGTCCCATGGAAGTGTGGTCGGCCCTTAGTATGGGACGCAACTTGCGTCGATACTTTGGCACCGTCACATCTTCCTGAGACTCAGAGTAGGGCTGGAGCGGCGGCCAATTCGGCTGAGCAGCACAAGCGGCGCAAATATGCTAACCTCGGCAGTGGTTACATATTTGAGCCATTTGGAGTTGAGACTTTGGGTCCGTGGGGGCCGGGAGCTCATCTCGTTTTCAAAAGTCTTTCTGAGCGTCTGGTGGACGCGACGCGTGACCAAAATGCTGGTGTTTATTTGGCTCAACGTATAAGCATTGCCATTCAGCGTGGCAATGCTGCCAGCATGCTGGGCACGCTGCCAACTGGCAGTGGGCTTGAGCACTTGGATTATCTTTAGACCTTCAAGGGTCTGTGGATGATCCAATTGCTTTCTATGTAGTATTGTCATTATATTAAAAAAGAAAAAAAAAAAATAAAAAAAAAATAACCACGTATAACTTTTTACATAGTGGTCCGATTTCGGTAATTCTTTTTTGTATTGGAAAGAGTATCCACTAAGCATGAAACTTGCAATAAGTTGTAGAAAGTTTGTATAAGGCACATTTGTAAATTTCAAACATCGTACTGCAGGAAAATGTCAATAAATCAACAATAATGTGAAAAATGCTACATCGATCCGTGCGAAATATTCGCGAATTCTGTATAAATTTGTGTTCGGTGAAGATGTCAATAAGTAAGCGTATTATTTCGGTAAGCGTGCTACACCCTAGACCGCACATCTGCTTAACATCAGGCAGTGTGTAGTCAAACGCAAACCTATTCGAAATAAAAAAAAAAAAAGTTTTTTGATTTTGAAATAATTATTAACTCCCTGTACGACGTGACATCCACCTTTTCTTTAATTTCGTATAAAATGCTCAGCGGTCTTCCCCTTCCTTTTTTCCTTGTACCTTTCATTATGGTTTTCATTAGATTGTCATGTCGCACAAGGTAACCAAAGATTTTTCCTCTTCTGTTCTTGATTACATTATAGCTCACTTAATATCTAATTGTATAAGAAACATCGGCAGACCCTTGAAGGTCTAAAGACACCTAATCCAAACGCTCAAGGCTGCGGTACCACAATTTTTTAGACCTATAATATCTAGAATCTGCTTGATGACTACTAAAATGTACTTACCTAATTAGTCAGTCAAATTATTAAACTATTATACCTACTTGTTTTACAATTTATGTTTTTAGGGTTCCGTACCTCAAAAGGCAAAAACGGAACCCTTATAGGATCACTTTGTTGTCCGTCTGTCCGTCTGTCCGTCTGTCCGTCTGTCCGTCTGTCCGTCTGTCCGTCTGTCCGTCTGTCCGTCTGTCCGTCTATCCGTCTGTCCGTCTGTCCGTCTGTGAGTATGTCAAGACTCTTTATCTCAAGAACGCGTGAAGATATCTAGTTGAAATTTAAACTATGTACGTAAACCTATAAACTCTTGCAGTTGTGTAAAAGAAAAGCTTCTCAGTTGCTGTATAAAAAAGTTCGAGCCGTTTATGTCGTAAAAAATCGCATATTTCAACGCGCACAAAAATCAAAACCTACAGGGTACTTCCCGTTGACATAGAACTATGAAATTTGGCGAAGAGCATTGTCTCAGAGTACACATATAGGAATAAATCTGAAAACTGTACATTTTTATTTACATCACAAAAAAATAGGGCCTCAAAATTCACAAAATATGGGCTCTAAATTCAAAGTGAGTAAATCGTATCATGAAAGGTGTCATATAAAAGAACATCATTAGTACATGCAAAAACATGTTTTTAATTATTTTAATTGTTTTTTTGGCATATACAGATAAACTGCTGACTGTAATTTTACAAAAACTCTACTAGTGGCCATGAGTAGGTAGTATCAACGAATTATGTACACGTAGAAACCAAAAAAGTGGTTAGTTTATGCACAAGAGTCCACTAACTAAAACCTGAGGGGAAAATCAGTTGAAGCACTTTCGTGCATAACCCGACCACTAATTTGGTTTATAAGTGTATGTAGCTCGTCAACGTAACCTACTCATGGCCGCTAGTAGAGTTTTTGTAAAATTACAGTCAGCAGTTTATCTGTATATGCCAAAAAAACAAAAACATTTGAATTTCGCGCGCTGACCTAGTGAATCATCCTTAAGTACCTAAGCTCCAGCGCGAAAGTGTTATAGGGCATATTATAATGCCACTAGTAGCAGTAGCACTAGTATCAGTGAAAACGCAGCACACTTCTCGACACCAGACTCCAAGCTATTATTTTAGTAGCGGATGCCGCACTTCATTCCATAGCCCATTTCCTAATCATTTAATCATTCATCCCAATAGCCCAGAATTGTGCCTACAATTTCCATATCTTCACAATAGATTTCTTCTCTCTACAACTCTTTACATAGTGTTTTGTAAGACTTTTTGTAATATTGTAATAGGGCCACCAACGTCTTTAAAAGGACCGGGTCTATATACTTAGACCCTGGAGTCGGTGGTTAGTAAATTTTTATTTAAAAAAAAAACATAAATTGTAAAACAAGTAGGTATAATAGTTTAATAATTTGACTACTAATAATTTCAGGCTACAACTACATAAACTACTACTACATAACAAGCAATTGGATAATCCAAAGACCCTTGAAGGTCTAAAGATAATCTAAATGCTCAAGCCTACTACCATTGAAAATATTGTATAAAAATACATTTTTGCATTGTAGAATAGATTTATATCATATTTAATTTATGGATAGAAAATATTTTCTAAATTGGTTTTTAGTTAATGTACTTGCCTTTTATAAAAAATACGAAAGTAATGTTTTAAAAATGTAATTAATTCGTTTGCTTCATCATTTGTTTAAATGCATATAATTGACCCCAATTTGTATTGATTTCATTGCCAAAGTAGATTTTAAGCATGTTTAATTGTTTATATCGCCATTGTGTGTTATTTTACACGAAACGCAACTTAGTGTAGTTCTCTAACGGCTAGGAACACTTCTTTGCGAAGAATTTTTGAAAAAAGTTAACTTTTTAGTCGAATTTTGAAAAAAAGTTAGGAATGGATGTTATTAAGCCTTGTTTTTGGAACTTTAACGACACTGGTAAGTAAATTTGTTTTAACATTTCTTTACTTAGTTTTATTATTTAATTAATCAATGATCACCTGTTTAAATGCGAATATGACTAAATTACCGGTTTGAGTAGTAATATTTCATATTCAGGGATTTTTTAACTAAACATCCATATTTCTGTCAGCATTGTGAGCACTAAGATTACGATAGACTGTTGTTCTGTAACGGTTTCTAATACTTATTTAGTCGAATTCTTGAAAAATCTTGTAATGAATTACTAAGCATTCTTTTTGGACTTTAAAGACACTTATAAGTAGGTATTTAAAAAGTTTTCTTTTCAACCGTTTGGAAGCGGCTTGCTTCCAGCGTGTTCTTGCATTCACCGTATAGGTAGACGTCTTGAAATTTAAAATATGAAAGGAATAGGATAGATATTACCTAGAAAAGATGATGTAAAAAAAGACGAATTCTCTGACACAGGGACGGACGAGAGGATTTTAATGGGCACGCCGCCGTATTCCTTAATTCTGGTCCTACTTGCGTATGTGTGGTTCGTCCTGGCGTCCGGCCCTGCGCTGATGAAAGAAAGAAAGCCAGTACAGTTTGGCCACTTTCTTACTCTCTACAATGGATTGCAAGTGCTTCTGTCTGCGTATCTTGTCCAAATGGTATGGAATATGAATAGTTTTTATTTTATTTTAATACTAGTTTTTACTTACGGCTCCGCATGATATTTTGATTTTTGTGCTATCCCATGCGAACCCTTTATTTATTTGGGATAAAAAGTAGACTATGTCACGTTCCGGCTTTCAAACCCGAGGCCCTACCTTACCACCCTTAATAAAGGATGTGGAAAATCCAAAAATAAAACAAAAAATGATTTGACGGTTGTTCGATTCGACAGTTGATTTTTTTTTGTCATTTCTTGAAGCGGACTCTAGAATAGCTTCTCAGAGTTCTCAGATCTTACTTAAAACTTATGGTTACATTATGAAAAATTTACGCAATATCATTATAATTTATAGCCTATGTGTTATTATAATATATAAGCTATATTATTGCCAATTTTCATCTCAATCCGTTCAGTAGTTTTTGCGTGAAAGAGTAACAAACATCCATCCATCCATCCTCACAAACTTTCGCATTTATAATATTAGTAGGAAGTAGGATTTAAACTATCCGAATCAAGTTCAAAGTAGTCCAACGAGCCATGGAGAGGGTGATGCTCGAAGTCTCTCTGCGAGATCGTATCAGAATGGGGAATACCGCAATCAACCAAACAGACGCAAGCAACGAAAGTTACCGACATAGCACTGCGGACCGCGCGATGGGTGACCGCGGGTGGCATTTTCAACTGAGCGCTGTGCCGTACCGTGCCGTTACCATGGCTTGGATGACACGTTAAATTGTTGGCCCCGTTTGTTTTAACCGTTTAGCCATGTCAGAGGTCTTAGGCGGCTTAAAAAACTCTGAGACCAGGGCTAGCCACCCAGCCTATACGAACTTACAGCGAATTAGCAAGTTGAATTAGCAGTGGGCAGGGTACATTCCACGGAGGACTGAGATGGGGTCAAAAAGTTCTCGAGTGGAGACCACGTATTGCAAGTGCAGCGTACGAAGTCCACTCTCAAGGTGGTGACGAACTCAGGATCGCGATCAGGATGCAAGGACTTCGTCTTATTTTGTATTTTTTTCTTGGAGACCTATAGAGGAGGCGTATGTCCACCAGTGGATATGTATAATTGCTGAAAAATACGAACCTTTATCCACCAAATCAAAATTAAATAATTATTTTTCGTAAAAAAAATAGCAAAACCGACTTCCATCGTACACAAAATTAGAATCTATTTCGCTCGAATTGATGCATACAATTTTTACATTATAGTTGATTTCTCAAAAATGGCCAAGCCCATTTTGATAAAATTTAAATAAGTGTACTCTTTTGAACTAAAAAATATTTTTTGTGTCGGCGAATTAATTGGCGAATTATCGATGGCAATTGGCGAAAATATCGATGAACATACATACATACACAAAAAAAATCGTCAGGCGAATATAAAACCTTCTTTTTGTGATAAACATTTCAAAAATTGACGCGTTCGCAGGATTTGAACCTGCATCTCTCTGGGATTCCGGCCCAGATGCTTTGACCAATTAAGCTAAAACGCCGTCTGCGAAGACGCAAATCAGTGAAAGTGTTTATCATTTTTACAACTACTACATTGTTGGAAGCGCCATCTGTGAGAATTGCTTTAAACCAGTCAGTCACTATACACAGTGTGTACTTTTCATCAAAACTCAAAAAAAAATTTTGTTGCTCCATAGAAAAATTTAGTTCACCCGCGACAAAATGTATGGAACAGCTGATTTTTTTTGAGTTTTGACGAACCTATTAGAACAAAAGTTGTTAGTTTTGATGTACAGAGTAAGCCCCTAGAAGGATGCTAATTGATTAGAAATTACCATGTATAACTATGTATTTAAAAATATGTATATTTTTAGTAGGTATATCAGTCTCTAGCAGCCATATCATAATATATAAGCTTTGCTTAGTTTGGGGTCAGAGATTGTGTGTAACATGTCCCCTAATATTTATAATTTATTATTATATTTATTTATCATCGATACTATACCTATAATTTCGGACTTAATTGAAACTCTTATTTACAGGGTGCAATGATTTTATACCAAATAGGTTTTATCAGTAAAACCTGTTACTTTGAAGACGACGGTACCATCAGAGAATTGGTAATATTCCTCTTTTATACATTTTTCTGTATAATTTTGATATTCTCTCCTGAAAACTGCACAATGACTGTAATGCACTGTACCAGCCTTTTTAATAGTCCACTGCAGGACTTAGGCCTATCCCAAATATAACCCGACTGCACTCCAAAGCAATCAAGTATCTTTCGAAGATTTCCTCATAAAAAAAGACCTACCCAATGAGGATGACCACGCTGGCCCAGTGCGGGTTGGCGGATTCACGTACGAATTTCTTCTTCTTCTTTTCTGCCTCACGTTGTTTTCCTTCACCGAGAAGCCAGTGGTGTAAAATTCCGTAAGTAAATTCTAAGGAATTCATTGGTAGGTACGGGACTGGGATTTGAACCCACCTCACGATTGTAAGACAGGTGTCATTACCACTAGACTACCACGCCTTATGACATGGCACAATGACTGACATGTGTGTAACACCAATGAGTTACTCCTAAGTAGATAGTCCATGTTTTGTCTGTTTTTTTAATTCTTTGACAATTATACCTAATTTAACTCGCGACAAAATATGCTGTTCTTTGAAAAGTTAATTCAATCTCGTCAAAATGTATGGAATAGCTATTTCTTTGATCGGCTATTTGAAACTGTTTTTTATTTGGATGAATATTTTTTACACTCCTGAAAGTCTCTGTACTTTTTTAAATAACGGTTACACTTTGTATAGTTATTATTATGATATCATACAGTATATCTTACATTAATATTAGATTTTATTTCATTTCATTGCTAGCTTCTAAACAACAAACTTTTCTTTCAGATCAAACACAATACATACGTCTACTTCCTAGCAAAACTAAGCGAGCTAGTGGAAACCATCTTGTTTGTTCTAAGAAAAAAACAAAGCCAGGTTTCTATACTGCACGTGTGGCACCATTTCTCCATGTTGATATGGTCGTGGTTTGTGTCCAGATACCACGAGACAGAAAGCCCAGTGATCTTAACCACCCTGAATTCTCTCGTCCATGTCATTATGTACTCATATTACGCTCTGTCTGTGTTTCCTGCTTTGAACAAGTATCTGTGGTGGAAGAAATACCTAACGGCTCTACAGATAGTAAGTAATGTACTTTTCATCACATCTTTTTCATCAGCACTTCTTGAATTTGGAACAAATAAGTGCGACGGAATGATCTTTGCCGCGCACTTTTTGAATTTGGAAGTATTTGTAATGTTAATGTTCAGCGCCAAGAAAATGAATAAAAATAATGTAAATATAAGTTTTCATTTGTTTTATTATTAGATACCATTTAATTTCAATTTAGTTGTTACTCTACGTTTTATTAAATAATAATATTATAGTATAATATGAGGCGCCTTTTGTTTTCTCATAGAGGTGATGAAAAGTAGAGTGTACCACTCGGGCGCAAAATAAATTTTTGGCTCGGGCGACGTACTTTGAATCCCTCGCTACGTTCGGGATTCTACTAAAGAATCCCTCACTTCGCTCTGGATTCAAAAAAGCGCCCTCGCCGTAAAAATATTATTTTGCTCCCATATGATACAATCTACTATTGTTTCTTAATAATATTGTGGGCTTATATAGCCAGAAATTTAATTTTGGGGTCAGCTGATTTTTTTGGTCATCCCAGAAAAACAGACTTGCAAGTTTTCTGTATAGGTATGTTTTTTTTTATTATTAAATTTGCGATGGTGTCTTTAAAATTGGGCCTTTTATAGTAATTAAGATAGATTTATTTTATTAGGTATTTAAGGTACCTACATCATCGGGACGAAAACCCGAGTTATATGCTGGTTCAAATCCTACTGTAGCGTATCAGCCTTTAAATAGTCCACTGCAGGACGTAAGCCTACCCTCGAAGGGAGAAAAATCCTACGGCCACGACAAATTTTTCAATTCAATGTTGCTAAAGTAACTCGGTTTGATACCTACTGTTTATTTTTCAGATCCAATTGGTTTCGATAATCGTCCACACCGTGCTGCGACATCTGGTGTCCGACTGCAAACCAGCCTGTATGTACCTGTGCACAGTTTGTATGAATGGGCTATTCCTTGCTTCATTATTTGTTAACTTTTACATTAATTCCTACAAAAAAACTCGAAATACTGCAGTCAACGGTAAAGATACCAAAAATGGCAAAATAAAACGTAATTAAGAAGTAAATGAATTATTGTAATTATTTCAAATCTTAATTATTTTTAATTTTAATGTAATATTTGTATGATTTCTAATAAATATTAATTTGTTGACTGACGCCAACTTTATTTGGGCTACGCTTAAAAGATTTTTGTAGTTGTTTCTGTCTTTGAATTTTGACTGCATAGTTTTGTTTTCTTGAATATTTGATTTTTAAATTTTGACTGTAATTTATTTTCTCATTTAGTTAATGTAATGTAATAATTATTGTTTAAAATATTTTGCTTGATATTAATGCATGTTGCCTTCACCTATAATTATTGTGACATTTAGCTCCTATTTTTTATGTTTAATCGTTTAACAATGTATTGATGTACACAATGTTGGTGAACTAAAATAAATAAATTATTTGATATTTAAGTATAGACTAACACGTAAGTACTTTGTTCGTCTAAAATATGAGGTATTATAAATTTATTTCAGTCACAAGAGTAGTTTTTGTGAAGAACTCACCATACTAGCTACCGAATCTAGCGCTAGATTGCAATTGGAATAATGTAAACCGACATTCCAGTGCTTTCTAGTGGCAGTTTACATTATTCCAGTTGTAATCCAGCGCTCTGGGATCATATTTAAATATTTTTTTGATATAAATTTATTTTGTTGTAATTAATACGCAATGGATACAATAGTTTAGTTTATTATATCCTTCTTTTATGATTACAATACTAAACACAATATTACAATTACTTTGAAGGTACTTATTATGTTGGTTGAATTGGTTACTCCTGTAAGTGTAAATTAACTTTATTTTTACTAAGAGTAAAAATAAAGGGTTAGGGTTTCTATTTAACTTTTATATTTTATTTCTAAATTTTTGATGTTTTAATGTTCAATGTATTGTTGTCTTGCATTGTAATAATTTTGTACACTAGTTAAATGTAAAAAGGTAACCTTTTTTTATAAAGATGTGCAAAACGTAATATTTTTTTTATTTTATTTCTATATTATTGATGTTTTAATGTTTAATATATTATCGTCTTACATTGTAATTTTGCATACTGGTTAAATTAAAAAAGCGACTTATATTTGTCTAATTTGCACAATGTAAATAAACCTTTTTCTTTGTTATTCTTTATTTATATAGTTCGGTGTCAATGGATTCACGATAAATTTGTGATAATGTTTTCAGTTCAAATAAATTTATATATTATTTTATCGTAGTTTTTTTTAACGCTGTTAACACTTACTCCCTGTATGTGACAATTGACAAATTCATTTTATAAACCCTATTCAACCCCACATGGTTGGGATTGAAAAAAATGTTCCACCTACACTTTACATATGAAAGCCAACCCCAAAAAACACAATTTTGAAAATTTTAAGTATTTAAAATTGAGATCTATAAACTACCATAATGTCGAATTTCATGTAATATTAGGACGGACCGACGGACGGCTCGCTAGGCTGGAATAATATGAACTGGTTAACTCAGGGACGTAGCAAAATGACCACGTCGTCGTCTTGTTACTTGTTGATAGGGGCCTTTTCCATAACTGAGCTCTCCGTGGGCCCCTATTTATGTGGCCACCTGGCCGCAGCTAGTTCAGCTACCCGGTGTCCTCCAGGAAGTCCAGCAGCTCGCCAACGCCTGCGCAGGCCTCCCGGAGTGTCCTAGATGCCCCGAGGATTTTCTAGCTTTGTTCCGCCGCATTCAAGCAGCATATCGACGTCGTTTCAGCCATAGAACGTCCACTGCTGGTCATAGGCCTCCCCTAAAGATCTCCTATAAGACCGGTTGGTAGCGGCTTGCATCTAGCGCGATCCTGGGGTCTTAATGAGGTCATCCGTCCACCTTGTGGGTGGACGTCCTACGATCTCCACTTGAGAACTGTTCGGCCGTACTTATGACTTATGGCACAGAAACGTGGTCTCTCACTATGGACCTTATTAGTAAGCTCCAAGTAGCCCGACGATGGTATGGTATATAATGTAGTTTCTCCGCGAGATTAAATCAGAAATAAGGAGATCCGTAGAGGAACCAAAGTTACTGACATAGCCCAGAGGATTGGCAAGTTGAAATGGCAGTGGGCAGGACACAGCATGGAGGACTGAAGCAGCATATGCGCGGTTTCATTTTCCTTCCTTCGTGCAACCTTTGCATAGAGGGCTGACCAATTTTAAACAGGTGCGTGTTTAGAGAGCAATGTCTCGTGACTAGTCCGGCTATGAGTCGGAGTCTCGTTTGAGGTTCAGCAGGCGTCAGGAGTATCTCGGATTTTAGGGAAAGCTTCCTTAGACTTCCTACAGCCCCCAATACTTGTCCAAAATTCCTTATGTTGTTTGGCTGTGTTGGCGTACCTATCCAGGATCAGACTTCGGCCATCGGTTGAAAAGCAGAGGGTTCATCGGTGCAAGTCCTACAGGGTGCCTACCTGCCCGTCTCCTTGCTAGCTCATCCGTCGACGACGACTCCACTCGAGAACTTTTCGACCCATCGGTTATCACTTATCAGTCTTCCGTGCTATGCTCTGCCCAGTGCTCACTGCCATTTCTTCTGCCTTATAGCCTCAATCCAAACCAAAATTAGAATGAAATATTATAATCTTACCCACGGAACCCTATCAACACGAGCTCATGACTTAATTAGTTTTCAAGAGCACGCGGTGGGTTCGTGGTTGTTTTTTTAATTATTTACTAATCCAATGAATAATGAATTTGGATTTTTACTGAATTTGAATTAAATATTTGAACTTCGTTGTAACCTACATCAATTAGCATAAAAACAATGCTGTCTGGTACACAGATGTATTAGAAACAATGCTGTCTGGTGTATTATTTATCAGAGGTGACAACGAGGTGGGTCAATAGTGTAGATGGGTGATTTTGCGATCAGAAACATCACTTTCAGGTCACATTTGATATTCATCTTCATCATCAGCCTCACTGCTGGGCATAGGCCTTCCTTTGTTTATGCCATTATCTTCGATCCGTTGCCAATTCCATTTGACATTAGAGTGACAAAACAAACAAAAATTGAAATTGAAATTTCGATTTTATTGAGGAATTTGGGGTTAGCGTTTAAGAGAATTCCGAATCGACCAGGGGCCTTATTTTGTAAGCGCTCTGGCGTTCGGCTTCGCTTTTCCTCCCGCTCGCTCTCGCGGCGTGAGTAACTGGCGCGAGCAGGAGAAAAAGCGAAGCCGAACGTCAGAGCGCTTACAAAATAAGGCCGCAGAGCTTTTGCGTTTTTTGTAGAACATTAACATAAGTAGGTACATTTTTGATAAAATTTACGTTTCGGGAGAAAACTCAATTCATCCCCTTAAACTGTAACAAAATGTTATGGTGTCAATCGCTAGGGTAAGATATATTTACGTCTTATTTTTTCAGAAAAGTTTTTAGTTAATGTATAGGTACTTTTCAGCCAAAGCTTTGCGTAAAACTATGACTTTTTAGAGGTTTTTTAACTTTAAGGTCATTTAAAAATCTGTAAAACTACTTAAGACGTATAAAAAAACCGGACAAGTGTGAGTCAGGCTCGCACATCAAGGGTTCCGTACAAATCCAGAAAATTTCACAAAATTGGGAAGTAAGTTGTTAAAGCCAATTGGAGTTGAGACTTTGGGTCCGTGAGGGCCGGGAGCTCATCTCGTTTTCAAAAGCTTTTCTGAGCGTCTGGTGGACGCGACGCGTGACCAAAATGCCGGTGTTTATTTGGCTCAACGTATAAGCATTGCCATTCAGCGTGGCAATGCTGCCAGCATGCTGGGCACGCTGCCAACTGGCAGTGGGCTTGAGCACTTGGATTATCTTTAGACCTACAAGGGTCTGTGGATGATCCAATTGCTTTCTTTGTAGTAGTGTAGTATTGTCATTATTAAATAAATAAAAAAGTTGTTAAAATCTCTATACTGTAACCATCAAGAAAAAAGTTTTTTTTTTCACTTTTCTCGTCATACATCGAAAATTACACACTGTTAAAATAATTAAAAACCTATTTTAGCATGTGCTAATGAAGTTCTTTTATATGATACCTTATATGATACGATTCACTCACTTTGAATTTTGAGACCATATTTTGTTTATTATTTTTTGTGATTTAAATAAAAATGTACAATTTTCAGATGTATGCCTATTTGTATACTTTGAGACAACGCTTCTCGCCATTTCAAAGTTCTATGTCAACGGGAAGTACCCTGTAGGTTTTGATTTTTGTGTATCGAAATATGCGGTTTTTTACGACATAAACGGCTCTAACTTTTTAAACGATAACTGAGAAGGTTTTCTTTTACACAACTGCAAGAGACCATAGATATACAGTTTAAATTTTAACTCGATATCTTAACGCGTTCCCGAGATAAAGAGTCTTGACATACACACAGACGGACAACAAAGTGATCCTATAAGGGTTCCGTTTTTTTTCGTTTGAGGTACGGAACCTTAAAAAATTGTCAAATTGGGTAATATTTAAAGCATGTTTTTGTATGGACAAGTTGGCACCTCACAATTGCCTTAATATAAATACAAGATATTGTGTAAGTTCGTGTATAAACTTAAACTGTGCGTGAGTTGTGCGTACCTAAATAAAGCAATGGGTCAAATATGAAAACAGCAGTAATAAAAAACCTAATAAGTACTTATGGGCGTTACCTAACTTCAGCAACCTTAAAGATTAATAGGGTCTATTCTGTGCCTATCTCGTTGTAACAAATCTGTCTCTGTACAAATAGGTACATGAAACTTCCTTGATAGGTACAAAATATGTATCAGCTCTCGAATGAACGATTGAAATTCGTTCACTCAATGTTCACTCATTCGTTCAATCTGAATTTCAATTGATCATCGATGACACGCGTCCGCAACCACTGATTGGATTGTATCGTTTGAATACATTAGTCGCTAAGTTCAATGAGAGCGCCACTGTCGAGTGTTTCACATAAATCACCAATGATATGAGTAAAATTTTTTAGTTTCTCAATTATGCCGATTTTGAAAATAAGTTGGTGAATCTGTTTCGTGAAACAATTAACATTTAATTTTGGAATTTCATTAAAATTGGCAATGTAGGTTAACTTTTGTTGCCAGATACGAGTATATTGTCAAAAATGTTCGTTGAATATTGGAAAATACAAACACTAAAGGTTTTGGTAGAATGATGAAACCTTGTTGTCGTTATTTTGCTATATATTTTGAGAATTTAAATATTGATGAACTTTGTTGTTAGTGTTGACGTGAATATTGATTACTTTGAATGGTAAAAACTGGAGTTAAAAACTTCACTTTGTTTAGTGATTTTAAGCGAAAATCAGAGGTTTCTACGAAATAGTTTAAAATGTTTACGTGAATGATGTTGGAATAGATACATGAAACAAAATTACCATAATCAGAAGTAATTTGAAATGGCAGTGGGTAGAGTTCATAGTTGAACGGATGATCAATGGAGCTGTGAAGTTCTGGAGCCAATGATGATGATACTTCAATGTCTGGAGCCCAATTTTCAAAACATTAGAATCATTTCTAACGTTTGCAGAGGGTCGCATGTTATACTTTCCCGTTCGCTCAAGCATAGATTTTCAATGCTGCTCTGCTCCTGCTCTTACTCGGCCTCATGATATAATTTACGCACACGTTCAGCCGTTCTAATGATTTAATAAAAGCTTCTGACTATGTCTCCTCTGGATCGATCACCAACAAGTTGGTTCGTCGATCAGAGCTTTTAGTACAGGTTTTGCATAGTATACTTAAACTAGCGCGTTTTCGTGGGGCTCTATACATTTCTGTTAGTTCTTCCTTGTTTTTGCCAGGGACGCTGTACCTACAAAAATGTATAGAGCGGTACGGAAAGTACCGTAATAGTTACCATTTACGTGTTAACCTGTACTATTAAATAAATAAATAATGAAAAATATTTTTGTGACATCTTACACACGGCTTCTGACCCCAAACTAAGCAAAGCTTGTGATATGGCTGCCAGAGACTGATATACTACATATACTTATTTTTAAATACATACTTTTATAGATAGTAACTAAATAACACCCAGACACAGAGCAAACACTTATGTTCATCACCTAAATATTTGCATTTGATCGAACCCACGCCTCTTTGATCCAGAAGTTAGGGTCACTAACCACTGAGCTACCGAGGCAGTCGAGTACTAACTCCTCAGAATACGGGAATACGCTTTGTGCAACTCTTTTTCAATCCGTCTTCTAGGAAAGTCATATAACCATGACTTTCCAATAACACAGATTGAAAAGGAGGCCTAAAACTTGACCTCGAGATCGAGCTTTATAGCGGCAGTGACGCGGCGCGGCGCAGCGTTGCCAGCTTTTTCGCCCATCTATTGCAAGTCGCGTGACGGTCGGAAAAAGTTTCTCTTATACCGTGGTTTCATAAAACCACACAATCATTTTTTTTCATAAACTTTCTTGCTCAAAATACGAGTACGATTTTTTTATTCGCCTCTTTCTATGAAATACGATTTTTTCCAAATCAGCGCACGATCGCTCGACCAAAAACGTCTGGCAACACTGGCGCGGCGTCGAGGTCTACGAGCGCTTAAAGCAAAAGGTAAATAAATAAATAAATATTGGGGGACACACGGTCTCTGACCCCAAACTAAACAAAGCTTGTGATATGATTGCCAGAGACTGATATACTACCATATACGAGTACATATTTTAAATACATACTTATATAGATAGTATCTAAATACACCCAGACACAGAGCAAACATCTACGTTCACCACATAAATGCTTGCTCTGAGTGGGGATCGAACCCACGCCTCTTTGATCCAGAAGTCAGGTTCACTAACCACTGAGCCACCGAGGCAGTCAGGTAGTCATGGCGTCATCCGAACGTTTTAGTGCATTGGTTTTTTACCACCCGCGCCCCGCTATCGCTCATAGCAACCAGGTCGGCCATGTCCAGACGTCCTGTGGCTGAGATGATGATGAAAAGTTTTCGAAGCTGATTGTATTTATCTGCTACTGTTATAGGATTTCTCTGTCAATGTGCCGCTAATGAATCTTCGTTTATCTGCCCAAAGCTGCTTGTTATTCCGCTGGCCGGTAGTTTTTCGCAAGTTCAGGGTCGGTAGTTACCATGGATGTAAAAAGAGATGTACATTAAAACATTATGCATCTTTTCTCCATTTTTTTTCACATCCTTTGAAGTCTTCTATCTTCTTTTTGTACTGAGGCCCCTCAGTACAGTAGTGTGAGTTTATACCAGGGGCGGATTTAAGGTGTAGAGGCCCCGGAGCAACAAATATGAAAAGGCCCATTGGCGAAAAATAGAGAGATAAGTACTCCTTGAAGATGGCGAGTAAATTCCATGGATAAACATTCGGAAATTTTGATATTTTACTGATTGCCTGATTGGAGCAACAAATAAAGTTTAGTCGTTTATTAATAATAAAATTAGTAATATTTCTACAAAGTAAGTAAGTAATGTAGGTAAAAGTATAATAACGAAAAAAACCGGACAAGTGAGAATTAGGCTCGCACATCAAGGGTCCCGTATAAACATATTGTTAAAATAATTAAAAACCTGTTTTAGCATGTGCTAATGAAGTTCTTTTATATGATACCTTGATACGATTTACTTACTTTGAATTTAAAACCCAAATTTTTGAATTTTGAGGCCCTATTTTTTATGATATAAAAAAATGTTCAGTTTTCAGATTTATTCCTATATGTGTATTCTGAGACAATGCTCCTCGCCAAATTTCATAGTTCTATGTCAACGGGAAGTACCCTGTAGGGCTTTATTTTTGTGGGTGTCGAAATATGCGGTTTTTTACGACATAAACGGCTCTAACTTTTTTATGCGATAGTTGAGAAGTTTTTCTTTTACACAACTGCAAAAGATCATAAATATACGTACACAGTTTAAATTTCAACTCGATATCTTTACGCGTTCCCGAGATAAAGAGTCTTGACGTATGTGACAACAAAGTGATCCTATAAGGGTTCCGTTTTTCCTTTTGAGGTACGAAACCCTAAAAAAACAAAAGAAAAGTTGTTACTAGTTTTAATTTTACCTGTATGGAACTATGTAATGGAATCTAAGGTAACTAATTGAAAAATCTTCCTAGGGTCGTAGCGTAGTAAAAATTGGCAGCTGTATGTGGTTCTGATGACAATACAATAATATGGTACTGTCGAACTGATCTGATGACGGAGCCGGAAGATATGAACTGGAACTTCATGATGGAAAATGGTATCATAGCGTTTTGGATTTCTTAGAAAAGTCTTGTAATGAACCACGATTAGTTTTCAAGGTCTGATGATGAAGCCGGGAGATACGCACTGGCATTCCATGATGAAATATCGTATCATAGTCGTGTTTGCACTTGTGAGAAAGGCCACGTAAAGTTTTTCCAGTGTTTTTAAACTATTCATTTATTTAAAATTCTCTATTGTGGAGGCCTTGCCCTGGTTGCTTTCCCCCCAATCTAGTTCTGGTTTTTATATTAACGGAAACTACAGTAGTGTGGCTTCGCTTTGGTTTTGATGGACTCTGAAGTCGTTCAATGAAGTGTTCCCGAAATGTATAGAGGTAACGCATCTGCCGGTATTTTAGCTCTAGGGTAGGAACAAAATAAAGCGTAACATTTGGCCGACAGATAATACGTGATAAGACTTCGTCCCACAAATAGACTGATCTATGCGTTGGCACAAACTAGGGATGTGACAATAAAACGTGTTCATAGTTTTCAGAGCAGATGAGCAAGGGTTGTACTGAATTCAAAATCTGTGATAGGTACATACGAATATTTACAAAAACTCATATCTTTGAAGTGACGGCGTGGTGCACTATTTGGGATGAGTAAAAAATGTTAAACTAGCGTCAGGACACAATACCTGATTGAAAATTTGTAAGGCGGAGGTAGAGTAGGCCGCCAGCAGCGCCGCGTAGAGAGGAAGTAATATACCCCTCTTTTTCTACCGCGCGGCGAAAATATATGCCTATGCGCCTGCTGTTTCGTTTAAGCGGCGCAGGGCGCTGCTAGCGGGAGTATGCGTGTGTGATATTGTATTTTACCACTAAATGATAGTACTTTTATACTGACAAATAAAGCAATACGTGCAAAATTGTTCCCTAAACATCCCAAAATAATATTCAAAAATTATCATTTCGTTCCGTGCTTGGATTGCCTGGAAGAGATCGCTTCCAGCGATAAGGCTGCCTTCTGTTACACTAACATAAGTAATTTTTATTTTAAAACTGTTCGTTTTTATTTATTTTTGTGCACAATGAAGTGTTTTCTATTCTATTCTATTCTAATGCACAACGGTAATGTAACAAACCCTGAGAACAAACCCCTTTTTTTTTTTTTTTTTTTTTTGACCCAGGAAAATCCTTTATGGATACCACCAAACCTGGGGAGGCCGGTGGTTATGTGGGAGTCTCCACCGCTAGTCGGTGGCATACCCACTAAAAACCTGGGGTGTTTCCGCCACTGCGCCATTATGTCGGGGCTACGGGCACGCTTCCGCACTCCTCCGCGGCGAGAACAAACCCCTAGCCTAACTTGCTCTCTATTGTTCCTAGCTTTAGGTCATACTTGCTATGCAATCTGGTTTCACTCAATTATGAAGAAGTTATATAATTGAACCTCATGAAAGAAATATCTGACAATCCTGGTCAACCTCCGTTCTCTTTCTCCAAAGAGAATGTATTTCTCTATTCTCTTATTTAAATCATAACTTTCTTTACTATACTCCATAAAATTTAACTTGATCTCTGCGACAGCTGTCAGAAAAATCACGCCTATGAAGTCCTGAATTTCTTAATAGTACAGACAGTACCTGTCAATGTCATACTTTATGGGCATGCCAATTAGTGATGGGGACGAATGATCGTGACCACAGAGTTTTAGATAGAGTTTTATTTAAAATATCGATACTTTAGTTTATACTGACGATATTTTAAATAAAACTCAATTTATCATTAATATTATTGTACATATTAATATCATAACATTTTTACATGTGTAATTAAATTAAACCCAATTATATGTTAGGTACATTAGCATCGATAACAGTGAAAAACGTCGATAAATACTACCGTTACATTATTATGAGTATTTAATTAATATCATAACATTATTTACATGTATACATACTTGATCTTAAATAATAGTAAGTAAATAAAATCCAATTTCTCACCTTCAACTACTCATTCGATTTCATTACAACATTGTTTGAAAATCGATTTTTTCCACCACTATCTCAACTCTAAAAATGTCAATCTTCTATGTCAATGTCACTGCCGCAGAGATCAAGTTAAATTTTATAGAGTATAAGCGTACTGCAAAGAGTTTATATATCTAGATTGAAGTTTTTTTTTTTTTTTTAAGTTTCTTTGGATGATATTAGAAAATATGATAAATTCATATGAGAGACTCCTGACCTACGAGAATGCCTTCTTCCTATGCCTAATTACTCAGGTGCGGACGACAAACCACCTGAGGTTTGTTACAGTAATGTTCAAGTTTTCACTTTTGCCGGCACTTCCGGTGTGCAACTCTATTTAAGCATTCATTTCATATTTAAGAATTCGTCTTATAGAATAACATTAGGCAACTTTTAGGCACTCAACATACTCTACAGTTATCTTTGTGATAAGCATTTCAAAAATACGAAGCCAACGCAGGATTTGAACCTGCCCCTTCGGATCACTAGCCCGATGCTCTAATCAACTGAGCCAGCTCACCTCCTACGCAAGCGTCAAATTTTTGAAGTGCTTACATTACACCAACTTATAGCGTTGGTGGCGCCACCTGTGATACCCGTATTAGACAGTTGATTGAATCAGGCGTTACTTTGCGGAAATTCATCTTCAAATCTGTTTTGAATTAATATTTAGTGTATTTCCGCTATCTTGTTGTAGGCAAATAAGTTTAAGGGCATTAAGTGCATTAAGGAAATTTATGAAACAAAAAAAAAAAAAAACAAGGTTGTTTTAACAACCACACTTTCCAAATTTTACATGTATGTGAAAAAGGTTTTCGCCTAAACGTTTTGGAGCATTTAGAGATAATGAAACATCAAAACAGAGACAACGAGCTGCTGAACGATCAAACTACCGTCACATCCCCGTTGCTGCGATGCTTCATGGGTGAGTCAAGTATGACGCAATCACGTGATGACGCACCGTAGACAGGCAGCGGACGGTAGTATATAAGGGGTGACGGCGCGGCGCGGAGCCATTCTTGCGAGCGACCTCGAAGAGTCAACACGTCCTGAAGATGCCTCGTTGAGAGGTGAAACACGTGTCGAACAGAGTGTAGTGCAGTGAGAATAAGGGTGTTATTTATTAGTGAAGTGTTTTCAATATTTTGTCATATTATTTTTAAAAGATTTTTATAATATTTATTTGTTGTTAACGGATTATTATTGTACTATTTTTAAAAATATAGAGTGTAGTGAAAATAAGTGATATTTATTATTATTTTATCTATTTTGTAAAATTAAGTTTTTAAATGTATAATTATTGTAATATTAGTAATTGTTTGTAATTTTTTTTTTTCATAAATGTCCTTAATGCCCTTAAACTTATTTGCCTACAACAAGATAGCGGAAATACACTAAATATTAATTCCGTATTAGACAGGTTATCACTCAACTATACTCATTGAGATAAAATCTAGTGTGGAAAGCACTCAAAATAAAATCATAAACATACTCTACAGTGTTATCTGGTTTATCTATATTAAGCCGCAAGAGATTATCTTGAATAACTTTTACTTTATATGGCGCCAACCTGATATTCGAGAAAATAAGCAGCTATCCGATACAAAATCGCAACTCAGAATTGACAAAATGTAAAAAAATCACCTGTTTCGGCTTAGTAGGTAGTACGAGGCAAGCACATTACCTTGTTTGTAATCAAAGTTATCTGCTTACCCTGTTCTAACCCAAAAAGAGGTGATCAAAACCATCACCATAAACTTTACTGAGGCGCCAACCAAAATTTCGAGAAAAAATATCAGCTGTTCCTTACAAAACTGCAATTCGGAATCAACAAATTTAATGAAACTGTTTTGTTATTCTCGAATTCTGAGTTGGCCCCATAGTAAAAGTTGTTCATAATGATCTGAATCGCCCCCTTTCGGCATAGTACACCAGTCCAGGATAACCCTGTATAGTCATCATAGTCATTTAAATGTTATGTTACACGGCTGGCACATAATAATGTTACTGTACTGTACCAGCCTTTTTAATACTGCCGTCCTTATGAAAAGTGCAATAACTCGACTTTTTGGCCAAATTGAGTTATATACATATTCGTGATCAGAAAAAAAAGCTCTACATTTTCTTCTTAGACATTTTAGACGTATCTATTGAAAATCTCGAGTTTTTGTTAAGCATAACTGCAATATATTAGGAACTTTGTGTTAGTTTACCAAGCAAGACCACAATAACTTGAGTTGTGGTAAGGTAAAGTCTAAATTCTATTATTTAGGTCATAATTACTAGCCATAAAGACAATAACTTAGAGTTATATACCATTTTTATATAGATTAATTTATTTTTTGTGATACCGTCTCCTAGTCATAAGTGCAATAAGTACAAGTTATTGCACTTATATTAAGAAAAGTCGGCGAGTTATTTGAAAGTTCACTAATATTATAAAGTTAAAGGTAAAGTTATGGCGTTTATTTTTAGAAGAAACAAGCGATACAATATACCTACACAAACTAAATGCCAAAATTTCAACTACATAGTTGATGCGTTCATGAGTTTTTTGGTTAACATAGTAAACAGCAAACTCATTTCTGCAGAATCTATTACAGTGGAATATTTTGAACCCGGCCATACGTACATGTCTGCCGATCACTTCCACCATCAAGTCAAAAAATCCGTAACAAAGAAGAAAAAGGTTTATGACTTTGAGGACTTCGCAGACGCGGTGAAAATGAGTAACTCGAACAAAAACAGAGTAAAAGTCATGACAATACCTGATTTCTAATGTTATGAAGATGTTTCATCACTATCACTACATAGTATAAAACAAAGTCGCTGTCGCTGTCTGTCCGTCCCTATGTTTCCCTAAATCTTCAAAACCACGCAACGGATTTTGAAGCGGTTTTTTTTAATAGAAAGAGTGATTCAAGAGAAAGGTTTATATGTATAATACATACATTATATTGTAGAGGAACACTGATAAATTTACAGGTTTCTAATGTAATGTCGTAAATAAACACGTTTTTTTGGGCTTACATTGCAAACGCTGACTGAACCCCACGAGATAACTCAAAATAATGTACTACGGTATTGTACACCTTAAAAAGGTCAACAAAAAAGTCCGCGATGGTATATGTCTGTCTCTTAAGGATACCCCACAATAACCATTTTTTGTCCATTACATTTTACGGGATAAAATGGCTTATTTAGAAAGTTATTTTAAGCAATACATAATTAATGCTTATCCAATTAAGTACCTTAAATACATTGTCCATTCAATATAGATCAATATGGCCTTTTACAGCATGTAATTTAAATGAATATTTTCGAAGATATTACAGATTTAAAATGCAGGGACAAATCGGTGCGGCGCGGACGGTAGCGGCCCGGCCGGCGCGCGGCGGACGTTTGTATTTACGTGTGTGTGTGTAGGTATGTTTGTAATGAATAAACTCGAAAACTACTATGCCGGTTTTAAAAATTCTTCCACCGTTGGAAAGCTACATTCACTTTAAGTAACATAAGTTATATTTATTCCTAGAAAAGATTACGAATCCTTACTAAAACTTAAGTAACGTAACCCAACATGTAAAAAAAATGTCTTAATTAAAACGTCTTTCGTTGCATACGCTGCGGAAACTATTGATGATAGAACAAAAGTCTGTTCTACAATATTAAAGAACATATCAATATCTACAAAAAAACTTCGCAATACCATAATGTCTAACTACTATCTTTATGTCACAATAACCACTTATTACTTTTTAAAAGTTAATAGAAATACCGACCAATATTTCGACCATGTTATTCATACTTCTGTTTAAATCCTTATCCAAATAAATCATATTGTTTTCAAGACTGTTTCAATTTATATAAGTAAATTGTTTTTTGAATCGTCAAATTGGCTATTCCGAAACACTTAGAATTTTTTTAAGTCATAGAAATATAAAAAAATAAACGCTGTCGCGTTGTGCATGTATTATATCACCCCTATTCCTATAAGTACTGTTTATATACCAGTCTTCTTTAATCGTCCACTGCAGAACATAGGTCTGTTTACGAAGGGTGATTGGGTCATATCCATCACGGTGGCCCAGTACGGGTTGGTTGATATACGGCATCAAGTCCCTTCTTCGGATGTACATAGCTACATAGGTATACAGGTTGCCACACGACATTGTGAAATTCCGTACATATGTTCCAGAGAAACTCATTGATACGGGATTAGGATTTGAATCCAACAACTCTCGATTGTAGGATAGGTGTTACTACGAGTACCACTTGACCACCACGGCTCCATATAGGTACCACCTCTATTAGTGCGCTGATTTATGTAACACCTTGAGATTTGGTTCTCCAAATCTACCCATAAGTAAGGCGAGCCGACATACCGACGATTTAAAATATCTGTTGTAGTGGTAGTTAATAGGAACTGACACATAGTTCGTAAAACGAATGATCGATGAGGGTTTAAAGTTCATGAACGTAGACAATGTACCTATTGGTAAGCGTAGAAAAGGTCTCCACGTGAATCTAAGATCAGGTCGAGACCACAAGATCACGTTGGATGCCAGCGATTCCATCGGTTCAATTTGCTCTTTGGGTTAGCAAGTTGTAGAGGCTTTAGATAGGGCACACAATTCGTAGAAGTAGAACTGATGGCGAATATTTTACAAAGTTATCAAATGAAGAAAAGATCAAATACAAGTATATAGTAGAAACGTCAACTAACTTACGTAGGTAGAATGTAGATGGACTGAATATTCTAACCGTTTAAAAACAATGAAACCAGAGCCATAGATAACGTATAGCCGACCCATACGAACTTACTTTTATTTAGATGGCCAATACTATCTTTATTTTATGTTAATAGTTGAACAGATTAAGACTACGGGAACACCCGCGATTTAAGTACCTACGAGTAGCTTTCAACCCATCCTATCGGTTCGTCCGGTATGTCTAGCAATGGACATTATAATAGATAGGTACATTTTAAGACTACAACACTTTATTGAGAGTCAAAATTTAATTGACGGAATGATCGCATAACATATGTACATACTAAATGAAACACAATCTAATTGAGAACCTCATTTTTTGGTGGATACATTGATGGAAGCTGGATACAAACCTCTTGCAAAGGTTTTATTCGGTGTTATTCAAGATCTAATAAGGGAGCCCTATGTTTAGTAGTGGGTATTCTATGGTGAAAATATTTGCGTATAGGTAAGCTAATGTAATATGAAAACGCGCCAAAATAACTGTGCGCATGTGTGTGACGTTACTTGGTTACATGGTAGGTATATAAGCACAATACTTATAAAATGTCTTTTTTAACCAGTCGTACCCGGGCGAAGCCGGGGCGGGCAGCTAGTCATAACATAAAATAAGAAATAAAGAACCAAGGGTGTATTTGAAACACATGATGATGGTTAGGGCAGACAGAGGATTTTTCATTTTATGGTATAAAGAGATGCATGACGATTGTGACTGTAAAACTTCAAGTAAAAATAATAAAAAACGATGTTTTCCAATTGTTGATGCTGAAAGCAAAACCTCTGTAAGAGGTATTGCCAAAGGGCGTAAGCAAAGAATGATAGCAGATTTAGTGCCTTTAACGAGACGAGAGTTCTGGTTAAATTTACCTGAAGTCTCTGAGTTCTGGTGCCTAATTTGGATTGATCTTTGCTCAATCCAAATTTGGCACCAGAACTCAGTTAATAAGTAAAATAAAGTAATAGTTAGAAAAAACAACCCAAAAAACCCGACTATATACGTAAAAGTTTTCGTCTTTTCATTGTACATTTCTACTGTCCAAAACCTGTATGTCAGAATTGTTTTAAAAACTTTAAATCGATATAGATCCTAAACGGTAAGCTGAATCCAAAAATGTTGAGTGAAAACTAAAATTGATTTTTAAATACCTATTCAAAATAAAGTGGGGTAACAAACTACATCAGTAGTTTGTTGACTTTAATTTTTTTTCATTTCCACGATATGGCGTCCAGTAATCGCCACGCCATATTAAATTTTCACTAACGTAATATTTTTAGTGACACTCGGACTAAGAGGAATCGATTGACGTGTAAATCATAATAATTGGCCCAGGCGTTTGGTCTGTGTAGTGCTTCAAAGAAACATACATACATAATACATAGGCTGATAAACACATTACCACTCTTTTGCGTCATGCAGTCGGGTAAAAGGATTATCGAACATAATTTTTTATATTTAGCACAGTGCACAGTGATCTCACTGTGCACTGTGCTAAATATAATTATAAAGATGACTTTTGTTAAATTAATAAAAAATTATGACTGACAATTAGTTTAGATTAAGTACTTAAAATCACTATTTTACAGTCATTAAATCTTACAGTGATGTTTGTAGCATTTTAAAAATTAATGAACCTCATTTTTATGTACAACATTAAACATAGTCTTACATAATAACGCCTTTTATTTGAATCACATTCAATAAAATTTATTAAACTCTAATGAAAACTGCAATAAGTCAGACAAACATTGCACTTATACTTAGAATTACCATACAGACTATTCAGAAGCACCTGCTAATCTAAATTGAAATATGTTGATTTACGAACAAAAAGTGCGATAACTATGTAACTTATTGTGGTTATGACTGGTAATCATTTACACTTTTGATGTATTGTTTTAAACAGAAAAACAATGTTGTGATTTAAGTAGCATAAATAACATAATTTTCAATTTTGAAGTACCTGGTAATATGCTCAACATTTTTATCTACAATCTTGTGCAAGTTTCAAGTTGATACCTCACTTAAGGGCAGAGATACACTTAAAACAATTTTAAATTTTTCTATCGCGTTTTTCTCAAAAGTTACTCAAAGTTAGTTATTGCACTTTTCATAAGGACGGCAGAATAGTCCACTGCAGGTCGTAGGCCTACCCACGAAGGGTACTGTACTGTACCAGCCTTTTTAATAGTCCACTGCAGGTCGTAGGCCTATCCACGAAGGGTGTTGGGCTATATCCAACACGCTGGCCCAGTGCGGGTTGGTGGATTCACATACGCCATCGAATTTCTTCTACGGACGTAAGCAGGTTGCCTCACATAATGGAAGGTACTTACCACCTATGTTTTCCTTCAAAGAAAAGCCCGTGGTGTAAAATTCCAAGGAATTTATTGGTACGGGACCGGGTTTGCACCCACCACCACACGATTGTAAGGCGGGTGTCATTACTACTAGACCACCACGGCTTCTCCATAGCTTAATAATGTTAAGTTGCGATTAATTTATACTTCACAATTAAAAAGCTACGTTACTAATTAACTCCATATAATTATTATCATGTCTGACCAGCGTTATCATTAAAATTATCCAATTTAAACAATAATAAAATAGATGCACTACAAATTAACATGGTAACGAAAACTGACCAGTTAAACTAATAATTATTCTTCGCAAAAATAATAGAGCGATTATTTCGCTCGGATTGTTAACATTATTTTTGATTTTTCAAATACGGCTCAGCCGATTACTGTGAAATTTAAATGGGACCATTTCGGGAGTATACCCTTTTGAACTAAAAAAGAATTTTTCGATTCAGTTCACAATTGGCGAAATTATCGATGAACGTACACATAAAAATACATACAGACGAACAAAGAACCTCCTCCTTTTTAGAAGTTGGTTAAAAAATACTTATTTATAGATACGTAAAACGTGGTCTCTCACTACGTGGCTTTATTAATAAGCTCCGAGCAGCCCAACGAGCTTTGGACAGCTCGTTGGGCTGCTCGGAGTCTCCGGATCAGAAATGAAGAGATCCGTAGGAGAACCAAGGTTAGTCCAGCTGATAGACAAGTTGAATGAAATGGGAAGGAACATAGCACAGAGGACTAATGACCGATGGGGTCGATAAGTTCTCGAGAGGAGACCACGTACCGCCAAACGCAGCGTACGACGTCCACCCGCAAAGTAGACGGGTGACCTCAGATCGCAGGATCGCGCTGGATGCAAGCCGCTATCGCTCGGTCTTATTGGAGATTTATATGGAGGCCTATGTCCAGTAGTGCACGTCCAATCGTCCACGGCTAACACCGCTGTCATGATGATGATAATGAGACATTAATTTGGATTATCTTTAGAAGTTCAATGGTCTGTGGATGATCCAATTGCTTGTTATGTAGTGGTAGTTTAAGTAGTTTTAGATTACTAAGTCTTTTATTTAGTGGTAGTTATTATAGGATTAATTACATATTGCCATAATTATGTAAGTAATTGATTTATTAAAGCATCTACAAAAATTTAATAGGTAAGTAAGTAATTGGTGCCCCAAAATGCTAAATAGCCATCGTCATGAAAATTCATCATCAACCTGCCATTTCAACTAATAAACTATAGTTGATAAGGCCATTTTAGCAAAAAACGCGTTCGTTCTCATATCCATCCATTTTTGGCCGTCAAAACGAATAAACAAAAGGTGTAATTAAGATCCAATTAATTCTATCTGCACTGAGCACCATTTACGGAGTAAAATGGTTCACTTTGTTTAACATAGTGTCCGAGTACGACTAAGCGATGCTGAACAAGCGTAGAATAGACAGTAGTATAATTTGTGCCGAAGTTATTAGCCGCTCTACCGTGACGAGCTTTTTGTACGGCCCTAGTGAAAACGAGAAAATACTAAAAAACATGAATGGAATCACAAAAGTGTTATAGTTTTTGTTTACTATACAAACTCAAAGTAATAGTCAATAGTAAGACAGAAAAACTGTCATATAAATTCACGTTCGTGAACTCTGGTCCTTGTCGTACGCTCGGCGAGGCAGGTGGCTCCAACGAAAGAGTTTAAATATGATACGATTATTTAATGGTGGCTGTAAACAGGAAACGAGTTCTTGTGCAGTATTTAATTTAACTTTATAGGTCAGCGATGGTGAGACCCATCCCTGACTCTTCTGCAAAGCTTATAGCAGTTGTAGCTAACTTCAAGACGCCACTAAGTTTGATTCAACCTCTATGTATCGGTTACTAGGTGCCTAGGTGGTATACTGCAAAGCATTCTACATATTCTTGAGAGCCTATTTGACACTGTAATTAAGTGTGAGCTCTAGGCAGACTCGAGACTCTAGGTAGACTCGAGACTGATAACATTAGGTCGTGTCGTAGTCAGTCAAACGCTGAAAGGTTTGGTTTTTTGGCGGGAACGCGGAAAAATCATGTAGCCTCATTGTATTATTTTGTTAAACTTGTGTTTTTATCAGTGATAATTAGTGAAAAATTGTGGTATTTCGTTGATTATGAACTGAATTACGTGCACAAGTGTGGGCAAGTGATATAATGTGACGTATCATGTCGTTCCGTGTTTTTACCAAAACTCCATAGACACCTCTAGTAAAGTCTCCACTGCTTTACTGAGGTATGACTTAGACTACGTTTGGACTTGACCGCGACTTTATTGGACTATGACGTGACTACGACAGTAACTATTTTGATAAAATATCAAAAATTATTAAAACTTAATACATGACACTGGCAAATGCACAACAATGCGACGCCAAACAAAAGAAGAAGAAGAAGAGGAAAGGTTAGTTTTTGAGAGCGTATTTGATACTGAAGTGCAGTGTAAGCTCGAGGCTGAATAACATTAGGTGGTGTCGTGGTCAGTCAAAGCGCTCGAGGCTGTCGCCGCCAATTTAGATGCTAATGGCTGTCTCCGACGCACGGAAACAGTAAACTCCTGCAGCTTGCCTCTAGCACGATATATTTTCAGCAGCTATATGTAATAAATTACGGCATAGGACGTCTGACGTCAAGCAGGATAAAAGATTTGCTTAACAATAACTTAAGGACCAACGGCAGCGCGAAAACATCATATTTTTTTTTAACAATTTGTTGCATCTTGGATTTACAAAAACTAATTTTGCGACAATGAATGAGTCACGTTAACATGTTTTGTTACGTACATCGAAAACATAATAGTCAGACTACGTAAAAAAATATGATGAATACCACCCAATTAACAGTTTCAGCTTAAATAAACCAATTTAAGTGATAATTTGGCTCAATTTTAGAAGCGCCAACTTAATTATATTAGTAATTTAGAGTATCCCTGTTTCTTTTTCATTATAAATGCGTTTGATAGAGAGAGCACTGTTTTACATTGCTATTAAGTTTACGATGGCGTCTTTAAAATTGGGCCTATTGTGGCCGTAATAAGGCACTGAAACATGGTCTCTTACTGTGGGTCTTATTAATAAGCTCCAAGTAGCCAAACGAGCTGTGGAGAGGGCTATGCTCGAAGTCTATCTGCGGGATGGAATCAGGAATTATGAGATCCGTAGAAGAACCAAAGTTACCGACAGCTAGCGGATTGGCACGTTGAAATGACAGTGGGCGGGGCACCTAGCACGGACTACTGACGACCGATGGGTCCGAAAAGTTCTCGAATGGGACACCACGTACTGGCAAGCACAGCGTAGGACGTCCCCCTACTAAATTGACGGCTGATCTAATTAAGCCCGCAGGACCGCACTGGATGCAAGCCGCTATCAACCGGTCTTATTGGAGATCTTTATGGGAGGCCTATGTCCAGCAGTTATAGACGTACTATGGCTGATGGATGAAGTTTCATTGTCGCAAAAATAGTTTTCGTAAATTTAAGGTGAAGTTCAGCAATACATTGGTTTTAACCCAAAATAATTTGATTTTGGCACTGTGACTCCAACCATAATGTAAAAACTAGTATACATACTGTTACGAGATGGGTTCTTAGATAGTCAGTTAAAACGCCGATTATTCACTAAGCACTTTATTGCGCACAATCACTTCACAAAAATCACAAAAACACACGACACAACTGGTTCGCACAAACACTTTACACTGGCACTGATATTCACACAAGCTAGTCACTTCACAATCACTGGTATCGCACTCTAACCCGAGTAGTTATCGCTTCGACGGTAAACGAATAAACTGATCCCCACGGGTCGGCCGGCGTATTTATACCCGTTATTTCCTACAGTCTCGAACCTACGAGATATTTCGCAACATTACTCGATCTTAATAAACGCTATTGTGTTAACAAGTAAACAACTTGAAAGTTCGAGAATCCCCTATTGTTTTTCATTTACGTAAACACCCAACAAATAAAATAAACAATAGACGAGATACAAAGACTGATCCCGCTCGAGTCATAAAGCCATAAAACCGAATACATAAGGCACCAATAAAAAACGCAAAACAATAGAGCTTCCCAGAAGCGTATACACCGCAGATTACATCATACCTACAACGGGCTCCTACTGCGTTACAATACGTATAATTTTTGGAATCATTTCGAAGCTTACACCCGTTAATCGCTCAAGTTTGGCATGAAACTTCTCAGTTTAAAAAGTCCAAAATAGCGCTAAGTATACCTATGTCAGAGTAGACAATCGTATACTCTGGTATAGGGATAGGAACCTAATCCGACCCTGGTGATAAGACAGAGAGACACTTATTGGGCTCTACTTATAAAGCGCATTTAAACTTGCTAAGCCATTGGGAAATCGGAACCTAGTAACTAAAATAAATTAAGAAAGAACTCACTACAACACTTTCATTAATTTTTTTTTTCAACAAAATCGCAACACCTACTGCCACCGTGAACAGAATACGAATAAATTTGCACGAATTGATGTACCATGTAAATTTTTGTTGATTTTCATAAACGGCTCAGTTGATTTCGATAAAATTTAAATGGAACCACCTCGGAAGTATACTCTTTCGAACTAAAAAAGTTCTTTTTAAATCGGTTCACGATTGGCGAAAATATCAATGAGCATGCACAAAAAAATACATACAGACGAACATAGTACCTCCTCTTTTTTGGAAGTCGGTAAAAAATGTCAATAATATCAAATAATTTTGATGACAGGAGTATTTTACCAAATATCCACCAATTTTCTTATTAATTCCATTCCAATCAATTAATATTCATCCTTCAACCCTAGAACATTCTTATTTGGTAAAAATCCGTAAAATTGAAGTCAGGAATAATTTCCGCACCGGAATTTAAGAGGTCTTGCAAAAATTAATTAAGATTGTAAAATATGAAAAGGCTCTTTATTAAAATATTTTTCTTCATTAAAATGGTTTTATTTTTCCTTGTCATGTCCGTGTTGATTTTTTTACAAGCTTTTTTATTGCATTGCAATTGCAATGTATGTATGTAGTATGTAAATTCGGGTGGAATCTTGCAAGTTTTTTTGACTTCTTGGTTTCCGATTGAGCTAAAATTTTGCACGCACGTGTATATTGCGTGACAATGCAGTATTATGGTACCCTGGAGCTGATCTGTGCCCGCAATTTCAATTATTATAATATCGTCTCGCCATCTTGCAGCTGGACCACCAACGCTCCGCTCATCTTGTCTCGGTTACAATTCTATGACAGCCACTCCACCTGACGTCACTTCGCCTTGCTATGTGTCCTGCCCAACTCCACTTAGTTTCATGACTTTGGATCCAACTAACAGACCTTACTTACCGCCTTTCGAGCGCTTCTTATTTATTCCTATATTTGTACTCTGAGACAACGCTTCTCGCCAAATTTCATGGTTCTATGTCAACGGGAAGTACCCTGTAGGTTTTGATTTTTGCGAGTGTTGAAATATGCGGTTTTTACGACATATACGGATCTAACTTTTTTAAACGATAACTGAAAAATAAGTTTTTCTTTTACACAACTGCAAGATACCATAGATATACGTATACAGTGTAAAGGATATGGAAAAGATGCGGTTTTTGAAATCTTGCAGAAACAAAATATATACCAATAGAAAGCTTATATAATTATCTTTTCAAACACATATTTTTTAGAATTTTTTTCATCGCCATTTAATTTTCAAATGGGTTCTAAAAACATTAGAAAAATGAACTATGTGCTACACCAAATAACTGCATTAAGCCTAAATTGAAAAAAAAACCTGACAGTGACATTATGAAACAGCAAAAGGAAATGACGTTGTCAATATTGAACAACCAATAGAGGGCTGGTCGCCATGTTTTAAAAAATAAATAAATGTCAAACTCTAAAATACCAGCCCGCTATTGGTTGTTTGAAGATTCCTGTCTGATACGTAGACTACGTAGACCTCTTCTTAGTATTACCAGTTCAGTCTAAATATTTTCTACTTAGTGAAATAATAAAGAGATATTATAATAAAACGGCGATACACAAAAATATGTTTTTGCGTGAAATAATATTCTTAAATATGGCACTAAACATTGATACAGCTCGCATCGCTGCCGGTTTTCAAGGACCGCCTCCCATATAAAAAGTTTACCAACTCCTTTCAACTCGATATCTTTACACGTTCTCGATATAAAGAGTCTTGACATACACACAGATGGACAGACGGACACACGGACAACAAAGTGATCCTATAAGGGTTGCGTTTTTTCAGTTTGAGGTACGGAACCCTAAAAATTAAAAATATAAATTAGATATTATGAACGTTAGTCCAGATTTAAAACCTAAGATGTGTGTATAGTGTAATTATGTATTGCTGTTACATTAGTCACCTATTGCGCTATGCACAATACCTATAATAAGAAACTCCAATGTTATAAATTCATAAATTGCTATAACATAAAATGTTTATTCAAAATCAGTTACTAGTCAATCGAACAGGAAAATAGTTTTATATTTTAATTACTATTTATTGATGCCGAAAATGAAGATTCATCGTGTCAAAATAAGGAAATTGTGTATTTATTACACTTACAACGTTGGCCTATATTTATTAAATATGCCTGCTATCAAACGTAAAGAAGCGTTTATATGAAATTTGTACTCTTACAAATAAGCTAATTTTGTTACTATACTATATATTTATAAATTTACAGCAAATTATAACGTATCAAAATTTACATAGAACGAAATGATTTCTTTACTTCGTATGCTTCGTCCTTGCTCTGAGTAAAACCCGTGTCGCCAAACACTTCGCACCGAATATAAAAATAAATATTAATAAATACAAGTTTTCTTAGTTCCATATGACGCTGTCGATCCAGGGCACGTAGGGTCGCACGCGCGTGTAGACGCCCGCCTGCCCCGCGGCCCTACACTGAGGCCCGTATGACGTCACGCCGATCACTGTGCCCTGGTACTGGTACGCCTGGCCCCACACTTGCAGCGGGCCGCCGCTGTCGCCCTTCAGAAAAATAATTAATTAAAATTTACGCATAATGTAATAATTTAATTTTTAAATATAAGTTTTTGAGATCCTGGATATCATGTAGCAGCAGAGTTCTAGCCAAGACAAGTAAAACGAGCCCAAACACGACGTATCTATCTTGTTTAGTACAGGAGTTCCTATGACCACATTCCGACTCCATCATCAGATAAGCTCCGTGATACCATATATTTGCATTGCCACAAAATTACAAAATTTCAGCTCAATCAAAAACCAAAAAGTTGGTCAAATTTAACTTGCAATATTCCACCAGAATTTACATAATACAAGTTATATAAAAGCTTGTACAAAATATTATAAGCGAATTTACTTCAACAGTAATTTTTTAGCGATAAAAGAAAAACGAAGCATATTAATTACTATAGAGCAGAGAGTATTTATAATTTGGACTAACTTTTAACTCTTAGCTGGCTATTTTATAGCTTATTATTTCTTTATGTTTTTGACCATTTTGATAATTCGAAAGCTACCAAGTACTAACTGGTCTTGTTGGAGAACTATAGGGGTGGCCTATGTTCAGCAGTGGGCGTCCTATGGCTGATAGTTGGATGGATGAAAAATATAATACCTCCTTATTTGATAATCGTATTGAACAAAGAATAGAGGAATATAGACTGACCTCGCAAGTGTCCTTGATATCTTTTTCATCTCCAAAACACATCTGAGTGTCCTCACTAAAGCCTCGACTCAAATGGCGGTGCTTTTTGAAAAGCTGCGAGCATCTGTCGTGACTAAATTTGGACACTTTTACCTGTGAAGCACAAGTAGCAATAAGGTAAGAATCAGCTAAATAAAGTGACTCGAATAGTGCACAGCAGCAGCATGTTTTATTTTTGGCAGCAGATATTTCTAGGAAAGTTAATGAGAGAACTTCAAAAGATACATAATTACAGTAAATGTCCATCCTCAAAAATCATGCTATTGCTTTCAGATAAAGCAAATTTTTGACCCAGTAAGAGCAGGAGCGACCCTTGAAAATATCGCTTGCATATCCTATTGCTAATAGAATAGAGTAGCAGGCGTAGAGTTACTACAATCAGACAGATAGCGCTATTGTCGATTGAGGCCATTTTTAACCACAAAAATGCATGAAAATTCTTCAAACTGCTGTCAAAACTGTCGAGTAAGTATTGGGATTTGACGTTCCTTGTCTAAAAATCAGACAACAACTACCGAATGGAGATATTTGTCATGTCTCTTTCTAACTCATTCCACATTAAATCATTGCAACTCCTTCGGATTTTCGCGATCGACCACATTATCTCTCTGGTTGTAATAGCTCTTAGCCCGAGATCCCAGCGCAAGAACATCCCGCTCATAGCGTAAACGGTTCAAACTAATTTTATACGTAACTAGCGGACCCGGCGAACTTCGTACCGCGAAAGTTAATGAATGTATGTAGCTAACCTTACGGAGATACCTACATTAAGATATTTGTAAGATATTTATAAATGTAGATCTCATTGAGCTATCTCACTTTTGTGAAGATAGCATTGATCAAAAGTTGACAGACAGTAGTTTATGAAGTTTTACATTATAAGTCTTGTATTTAGTGGTAGTTAATAAAGGCACTTGCTCTATAAAAAAAAAGTCAAGTACCCTTGCACCTTGCCACTGTCCAAACCTAACCTGACATCATAATAACTTATACTTATTAACTTATACTTATAAATGCTTCTGTTGATTAAGATAAGGTAAGAATGTAACCGCCCGCGGGTTCCCGCCTTGTCGTGGCGGGAGAACTTAGTAGCTGAGGCTTATGGGCGGCGCGGGAATCCCAGGTAGAGCCGCTTCTCTAGGTTTCTTCTGAGACAGCTGAGAAGGCGGCGCTCGAGGTCTCCCGATTTTTTGGGTCTTTTCTCCCTTGGTAGCTTAGAAGTATGCACTCGTGGTTGGGCCGCTTTTCTGGGCTTTTGAACTAAAGCAGCTGAGAGGCTGGCCGGTAAGTTGCGTGCCTCATGAGGAGTGCCGCAACTGAGGCGGGCTGCACTTTTATCACTGTTCAATCCTAACCAAACCAACAGAAATGTATGTTCGTGTCAAGGTCACAGTTCACAGTCAAGGTTAATAACCTTAGAGTCAAGATAACTATACTCATGCCATACTACTCCTAAAAATCAAGTCGATCCGTTTCTTCGTATATTAGTATGGATTCTGTACCATAAAGGTAGAATAAAGAAACATGTTTAACCTCTAACGGTGGTATATTTAAAAATATTTTTAATGTCAGTCAAAATGACGGCCAAGTATTAAACGTCATTGTAATGTGTAGCATGCATTGAGGAAGGAATCAGAATGGAGTTGCCCTAACGACGAGAAAAACCTGCATACCCACCGCACATAATACGGCGGATTAGTGTTGTTACTACCACACTACACTTATCGATTTCCCCGTACTTATCGATAAAACTATCGAGTGCGAGTCAGACTCGCACATCGAGGGTTCCGTACAAACACATTGTTAAAGTAATTAAAAACCTGTTTTAGCATGTGCTAATGAAGTTCTTTTATATGACACCTTTCATGATACGATTTACTCACTTTGAATTTTAAGCCCATATTTTGTGAATTTTGAGGCCCTATTTTTTGTGATGTAAATAAAAATGTGCAGTTTTCAGATTTAATCCTATATGTGTATTCTGAGACAATGCTTTTCGCAAAATTTCATTGTTTTGTCTCCGGGAAGTACCCGGAAGGTTTTGATTTTTGTGAGTGTCTTGACATGTCGCCTCATTGTATTATTTTGTTAAAGTTGTGTTTTTATCAGTGATAGGTAATTAGTGAAAAATTGTGGTATTTTATTGATTATGAGCTGAATTACGTGCATGAGTGTGGGCAAGTGATATAATGTGACGTATCATGTCGTTCCGTGTTGTTACCAAAACTCCATAGACACCTCTAGAAAAGTCTCCACTGCTTTACTGAGGTATGACTTAGAATTAAAGTGATAGGACTTAATAAGAACTACATATCGGATGACAGCTGTCAAGCTTAAATGTGGAATATCTCCATAACTATCTATTATAGACCATTGCTTTTTTCACTAAACTGATATGAGATCTACATTTCGGATGACAGCTGTCAAACTTAAAAGTGGATTATCTCCGTCACTGTCGATGCTAGACCATTGCTGTCTTCACAAAAGTGATAAAGCTCAAAGAGAGATATGATATCTTTCAGATGACAGCTATCAATATTACGGAAATAATCAACTTTTAAGTTTGAGCTTTCACATCAAATGTAGATATTTTTAAGCTCTATCACTTTTGTAAACACAGCAATGGTCTAGGGTCAATAGTTACACAGATTTTTCACTTTAAAGCTGTCATCTGAAATGTAGGTCTCGTTGAGTTCTATCAGTTGTGTCACGTCAGCAATAGTCTAGCTTTAAGTATTAGTTACGGAGATATTCCACTTTTAAGTTTGACAGCTGTCATCCGTAATGTAGGTCTCGTTGAGCTCTATCACTTGTATCAACACAGCAATAGTCTAGCTTTAATAGTTATGGAGATATTCCACTTTTAAGTTTGACAGCTGTCATTCGAAATTTAGATCTCGTTGAGTTCTATCACTTTTGTGAAGACAGCAATAGTCGAACTTCGATGGTTACGGAGATAATCCACTTTTAAGTTTGACAGGTGTCATTTAAAATATAGATCTAATTGCGCTCTGTCACTTTTGTGAAGTCAGCAGTAGTCTAACTTCGATAGTTACGGAGATAATTCACTTTTAAGCTTTGACAGCAGTCATTAGAACAATCTAATAGATCTCATTGAGTGTTATTACTGCTATTAAGACAGTAATGGTCTAGCTTCGATAGTTACGAAGATAATAATACTTCTTAGTTTGACAGCTGTTACTTTCTTTTATTTCATTTCACTTTTCATGTCAAATTTGACATGAAAAGTGAAATGAAATAAAAATTCAAAATTTTACACACGAATAAAAACTAACCAAAATATCGATAGTTTTTTTGATATATTTTAAGAACATCGCTATTGTTTTTCGACTCAATATGGCGGACCAGGCACGCGCGACACGTCACGAAAAATATAGACACCATAGCGAAACTGTGCTGTATAATGTTGGTCTATTCTTATTACGTACATTTGAAAGAGACGCCTATATGATTATTATTTCGGTTTTTAAACTATTACATGTCAAAGTATCTAAATGTCATTACACCATCTCCTTCTGATTCCTTCCTCAATGGTAGCATGGCATAGGAAAAAAACATTTTGTCCAATTTTAATGTCAGTTGTCATTGCCAATCCATACTATATTTCCTCTTCGAGGAGCTATAATGGTGAAAAGACAAAAACATTTTGTCCAATTTTAATGTCAGTTGTCATTGTCAATCCATACTATATTTCCTCTTCGAGGAGCTATAATGGTGAAAAGACAATTTGTCTCTTTGCCATGCTAAGCGTGACATTTATAAAAGTCTTCAGTCAATATAAGTCACTTGTCATCTTATTATGTTTCGTCAATCCATATTAGGCCCAATTATGAACGCGTCATCGTAAATTTAATAGGAATGTAAAAAGTGTTCTCTCTATCGAATGCCTAAAGTGAAAAAGAAATAGAAATATTCTAATTACATGTTATAATTATGATGGTGCCTTCAAAATTGGGCCTGTTTGCGTCGTTGTGATAGGTGACAGTTTCGCTAACGATTTTTAAAGGAAAAGATTATATGAAAATGATAAGATGAATAACTATTAAAAAATAAAAAAAGGAAGGGGATAAAAAGTATCCTATGTCCTTCTCCTGGCTCTAAACTACCTTCCTGCCAATTTTCAGCTAAATCGGTTCAGCCGTTCTTGCGTTCTTGAGTTATAAGTGGAGTAACTAACACGATTTTCTTTTATATATATATATTAAATGAATAGGAAAATATATTTAAATAGGGTTACCTTGCGAAATTTGGCCGCAAGTATTAGAAATTTAATAATGTTTAATTAATTTTTTAAGAATTTTTCATTTTTTTTTTCATATAAATGTGTTGAATAGGAAAATGCATATAGGTAAACCAGGTTGCCCTGGGAAATGTGACCGCCATTATTTTTGATAGAAAAAAGTTTATTTTTTGACAAAACATTTCATTCACTTGTTGTTATATATACTACGAAGCTTAGAATCTATACAAGGTTACCTACAAGGTTCCTTTTGTATAGGCCGAATCAATCTTCATGACGGCTATGAAGTTGGAAGGTACAAGCTGTAAGAGACCCAAGAGACCTTGCGCAGCTGTTACGTGAGCTTCAGTCAAGATTTGGTTTTGCACAGCTTGTAGCTAACTTCACAGTCGTCAAGCAGTTTGATTCGGCCTTTATGTAGTCGCATCATATTAAGAGTATTCAATACTTACGGCCTGTAAGTTGTCAGCCAGCGGAGTGCGCACTCCTGTGACTCCCCATCCAGTAGCCAGCGCTCGCTCTTCATTAATGGGTTCCGCCAGATTGGGAAGACAAATGGGCAGCACGTTGACATTGAACGATATGCTGGAAGAAGGAAAATTGTTGTCATTCTAGTCTGCTTTGTTAGTAAAGATACACCTAAGACGATGTAGTGCCATCTTGGAACGTCTACACGGATGACGCAACAAACAGGAAAGGAACAGGTTGCGGCTATTACTCGCCGGAACTTGGGCTCAGAGAGTCCCTGGCCCTGAGCAAAACTACAACGACTTTGCAAGCAGAGGCCATGGGCTTATTACTAGCCGCAAAAGCAGTTGAACCCTTAAATGAGCTTCTGACAGCTACAATAAATACCGAGACCAAAGAAGTTATCGTGTTCACGGTTGATAGTGCTGCTACTATCTACGCACTCAAAAGACCTATAACGAGATCTACAGTTACCGCTGAGTGTCATGCAGCACTTCAAACTATTTCAAGTAAGCACAGAACAATCGTGCGCTGGACAAAGAGTCACGGACTATATTCAGGCAACAATATAGCCGACACCCATGCCAAAGAGAGGCACGAGATAACAGGCAGGAGACGAGGCAACAAAACACTGTAAGCCAACAGCGGCGGAAGTGCGCGAGTTGCTGCGTCGTCATACCGAAAAAGAACAACAGAATATGTGGAACAAAAGGGAGGACTGCAAGCACTCTAAGGCTGCTTTTCCCAATCTAAATAGAAACATCACAAACGACCTATTGAAGTTGCAGCGGCAATACCTCCGACTTATGGTAGGACTCATAACTGGTTACTGCAACTTAAATAGTCACTTGTATAAACTAGGAGCCACTGACAGCCCACTATGTCGCGGCTGTTTGCAGGATAACGAAACTGTAGAGCATGTTCTGTGGCACTGCAAAGCTACAAAATACACTAGAATAGCTAACGGATTGCATGATGCCTCTGCATTATCATCATCTCATTCACTATCTCAACTACTACTACTACTACTACTGCGTAGGCGCTGTGACCCCAAAGTGGGTCTTGGCCTCCGACACTAAAAGGCGCCAGTCGTCACGGTGCTGCACTGCGCTTCACCAGTCTGGCTGCTGCATGTCGTTCAGATTCTTTTCCACGGCGTCGAGCCATCGGTACTTGGGGCGTCACACCGGGCGGTGCCCCGTTATTTTATTATTTTGTAAGTTTGAGTACAATTTATAAGCATTGAATTTTTAAAACACCGTGATATTTTAAATTCCTTAGTGTGCATTCTCATTCTTATTTGAAGTAGGGGCGATAAGTCCTGTACTGACGTCCTGCATAGGGTGTTTTGTGCATTTCCTTCTCCAGCGTCTACCCGAGCCAGCCCAGCTCCTTAAAATAACGGGGCGTGACTCTGGGCCGCTGGCATAACTGCTCCAGTGGCTTGGATGGTATACTGGATGGCGATGGCATCATCATCCTCATCGCCTTCCTTAGTGTGTATTTGCGCAGGTGGAAAATTGGCAAAATCTCTGAATGTATATTTTTATCGCGAACAAGTCCGCGCTTGCACACCAACTCACCTGATGGTAAGCGATGTGATGGTCGAAGATGATGCACGCAGATTTAGAAGATACTTATCCACTTCAGAAATGTTGAGTCAAACCGCTGTCGCAGTAAAATCAGGAACAGTGTAGGGGTGGTGGTGAGGCGTCTATGTATATAAATCTATCTCCAGAAGTAGGTGGCTCAAGACACATTGCTCAAGATGTATTGAACCAATAATATAATGGTTACTTAGTTATACTAACCGTCTTTTTGTCTTCAAGAGTGCAATGTCGTGGTACTTGGCAGGCGGCCGGTACTGGGGGTGCGCGATGATTCTTCGTATCCTGTACGTCTGCCACAACTCCTGAGGGTCGGAGCGTTTGAGGATCCCTAGAGCCGCAAACCGCACTTTACCTCTAAACAGAAAAATATAAGTAGCATGGAAATTTTTGCCTACTTCATTAATACGTTCAAAAATGTGGTGTCAATGGTAGACAACTATAAAAATATCTACAAATAAAAAACAAGTTACCGTAATGAAAAAGCATTGATGTAAGTAGAATTTTTTTCTAGGGGAAAGAACTGTCTACATAAAAAAAACAGAATGAATCGACTTTCAAGTTTTCTGGAATGGGCAAAAAAGGTTCTCGAGTCAGAGCACTGTTCAGTCGTGCCCGTCTTACTTGTAGCTACGCCAAAGTATTTGAGAGAGTGGTGGTGAGGGATAGATGCTTACTTTAGATTACCCCAGAAAAATAAAATGCCCTATTACCTTGCTATTCTTTTGGAGTGGGCAAAGAAGTGTCTAATATTCTAGTGGAAGACAATACGAGGCCTCAAACTTACACGGCCGGGCTGGAGATGCAGTGGCCAGCTGTCAGGATGAAGCGGTGGTTGAGCACCGACCCTCCGCAAAGCCACTGGGAAGTGTTCTTGGTGCGACCGTATCCTAGTAGAGCCTGGAATTAATATTATTATCGACTAAAGTCCACGACGTAGGCACACGCATCGCCAGGATAAACTCGAGATGGGCAGGACACTTGGCTAGAGAGGATGTCAACAGGTACGAGAGTAACACTGAAAATTTGTAGAATGGGCTAGATCAGAGCAATTATTAAAAAAAAAAACTAAGCACTAAATTTGAAAAAATAGCCTTTTAAAGCTGGAAACATACTATCGGACGCGGCTTACGGACGCGACTGGCAGCCGCAACTAATAGGTATCTAGACTATGAAAGTACACTGAGCAGTGCACACTATCGGACATAAGTCACGGACGTCACCTTCGGGCGACTTTGAGCGTTCGGACGTCCGAGAGCGATCTGGCACACCGGATGTTTTAAGACTGTGCACATTGCTAAGTCACGGCTGTCAGTCGCGTCCGTCAGCCGCGTCCGATAGTATGTTTCCGGCTTAACAATTTGATGAGGTACAAAATATCTTTATATAATACGATTTAAAAATTTGGCTTCAATGTTATAATGAGTGTCATCGTTTCATTGGACTTGGTACACGAAAATTTTCAGCGCGTATTTTATTCTGATGTTTGACTTTCGATGTAGTCTTAATTTTTTCTAGTTTCATAGACTTTGTTTAATATTTAGAGTTTGAAGTCCTGTCTCTAAACAGTGTTATGGGCTAGTCGGATCGAGGTATGATTATATTGTAATTTCAGTGATGGTTTTCGTCAAATGTGTCTATTAAATTGACCATCCAATATGAAATCAATCCTATGCGCCCCATATAAAATTCCGATATGAAATTGATATTGGTTCTATAAGATTTGAAAAATGTGTGGCATTGCTATGTGTTAAACACGAAAAATCTTTTGTTAATGTTTAGCTGGCTGTAAGCACTGCACTAGATAGTTACCATATAATTTGGCTAAACAACAAAAAAAGCCTTGTGGACATCCTTAAAGCAGAGTAAGCTTGCTGGCTCTCCCAGAGGCGCCATCGAACACTCAACGATATATAGATTGATTGATCGAACATACAACTCTATATGGATCGATAAGTAATATATTATACAAGATAATAAATAGGTCAGATAGTTACTACTTCGTTCTATTAATGAGGTTCTAAGAACTTCCAGTTTGACCCCCATAGACTAAGGTAGTCACCGTAGTACGAGTACTCGAGAACTTACAAATAAATAGAAACGGTGGTCTTCTACAGCACTGTCAGTTAAACTACTGTATGTTTTTTCGATGTACTCGTACCTATGTAACGCGACCATTCCGCAAATTATAAACCAATTATGACGATGCTTTCTTTGTTTGTTTGGTAAATCATACCTCAGAGTTGATTAAATTTAAATTATATCGAAATTGGTAGAATCTTTGAAAAATCAACAATAAATAATTTACATCTGAATTACGAACTATTCTAATTATGTACGTAGATTGATGATCGAAGACGATTGGCAATAAAAAACTGACTTACCATGTGGGGAAATTCCGCTCTCTTGGCATCTCTTCCACCTGCTGCCCCTGCGATGCCGTAAAAATAATCAAAGCACCCTCGGGCCTTGTTCCAACCCTTATTAAACGAGTACCTCGTATGATCTACCATATCGTAGGGCAACTCTAACGAGTAGTCTATGCATTCTGGAAGATAATGAATTGATAATTTTAATAACAACAATCGTGGTATGTAACCATGTATTTTTGACCGACGAACTACCGGAGGAGGTATACAATTCGAAGCGTTTTTTTTTACCACGCATAACTTTTTTCCTCTTTTTTTTTTTTTTTTTAAATTTTTTTTTTAGTCCGATTTCAATAATTCTTTTTTTATTGGAATGAATATACTTTGAAATTGGTCCCATTTTTGATAAATCAACAATAATGTGAAAAATGCTGCATCGATCCGTGCGAAATATTCGCGAATTCTGTACACGGGAGAAGTCGGTCATGCTAATTTTTGCAAAAAATAATCTTGTAGGGATGGTGAATAATTGAATATTAATAAAAAAGGACTGAAAAAAAAAATCTATTCAATGATGATATGTATGGCAAATCAAAAATTAGAATGAAACTTGTCGCTATTTATTGGTTTCATTCAGTTTGCGGATGTTTAGTGTAATCGGCTTGCATCGTCAATATGTTTAGAAAAAGTACTTACTGTTCCATGATATTTGGTCAGTTTTCCAAAGAAGCCCACCTCTGGGACTTAGGACTACTTTTCTGTAATCAAATAAATTGTACCAAATAATCTTTATTTATCCAAGTTGACAATTTTTTTTAGAAGACAATATTACTTTGTGTTTTGAAAATTTCTTTAGCTGCATATAACAGCTCATTATTTCTTTTTTATCCTACAAAAAAGATTTTTTTCTTATAATCCATCTAGGTATAATAAGTAAAATACCTATGTATATTGGTATAATGATAAACTAAGCTACTCAAGGTAGGTAAGGTAATAGGCATGGTGTCTGGGTAAAAAAAAAATATAATTAGTCTGTGAGCTAGATTATCAAAAAATATTGGACATATAGGTCAGTGAATGTAGGTACTTTTTCTTTTGTCAATCAAACAACAAATGACAAAGATAAAACCTTGTCAAAGTTTGGTAGTAGGGGTCGTGACGTCTCCTCTCTCACAGAAGTTTATAAATACATTTGTATGGCACTTGTGACGTCAGGCGGAACTTTAATGGGCTATATTTTCATCAATATTTGTTTAATTGACAAAAGGAAAAATACGTGACTAATATTTTTGTCTTGTCTTTGTATATTTTCCTTCTTGCGGCGGCATCATGTGCCGGGTCGCTCTATTCCCTCAAATATGGTCGAGGAGAGCGATGGCTGGCACATGTGTCACACTCGTGATCGGGTGCTGCTTGCGGGTCGCCGGTCTGCTCGTGGCATTCACGCATTGCACCAACTAACTAACTTAGGCTAAAATTTCAAATACCTACTAACTCTCTTTGTACAGTATCATCTAACAATTGTAATTTTAGTTAACAAAGGGCACTGACCCTGTAGTTTGTGGTTTGTAAAAAATATCAATAAAAAAAAAAAAAAATTTTGTCAGTCTATCTGATGGACTAAACATATTTTTAGTCATCATTCACATCTATTGTCACATGCGTGTTTTCAGAAAATCTTCCAAGACACTAAAAAGTCCTGGTGGATGTAGCAAAATGTATCCCCCAAATAAACATTTTCATGTAAAATGTTGCTAGGTGACTATAACTCTCACGATCAAAAATTCATCAGATCTCTAGTAAAGCCAAGCTTCTAACTCTACAAGTTCTACACCTTATTCAATATTATATGGCTATGGATAAAAAGTACTTACGACACATCATCGGTAAGGTTACAGCTGGTGCAGCAGATGATAGGTTCTGGTCCGTTATAGGAGCAGAGCTGAGGGAAATAAACATCGGATAAGGGATCATTTAGGGATTATTTTTAGAACAGGACGGGCCCGGACGACGCACGTTCCATACATATTGTGTAGTGGGTTGCCATACTGGCCACTATAACAATGTGTGGATGACCAGACCCTGACCGTGCCTCCTAACTGCATTGTCGGTGCCCGTCCTGAAAAACTTCAATACAGTGGTCAGACTTCCAAATCCCGTAGTGTGGATCATTTAGGGATGATTTATCTATATTAGAACGGAACGGGCACGGCTGGGGTCGGGTCATCCACACATTGTTGTAATGGCCCGTATGACGCCCGGACGAGACCAGCCCGGGACACTACACACGTGTGTCGTCCGCGCCCGTCCCGTGCCCCTCCCGTTCTAAAATAGTTTCATCATCATTATCAGCCGTAGGACGTCCACTGCTGGACATAGGCCTCGCCTATGGATCTCCAATAAGACCTGTTGGATACGACTTGCATCCAACGCGATCCTGCGGTCTTAATGAGGTCCACTTTGTGGGTGGACGTCCTACGCTGCGCTTGCCGGTGCGTGGTCTCCATTCAAGAACTTTAGTACTCCATCGGCCATCAGTTCTATGCCAATCAGTTCTATTATTCATCAATAGCCCTCTCCATAGCGCGTTAGGCTACCTTGAGCTAAGAGCTTTTAGAAAAGATAGTTAATCATCCCTAAATGATCCACACTTCGGGATTTGGAAGCCTGACACTGTATTAAGGTTTCTTACCAGACAACCACTAAGTTGTAAGGGATTTTTTAACTCTTACAGAGACAGAGCAGTAAAAGGTAAGTTCATCTAGGCCGGGCTTGCCGGTGTCAAAGTTTTCTTTCAAAGAACCCCTGAAGGCCTCTAACATGGCTAAACGGTTAAAACGGACAACCAGGACCTACAATTTAACGTGTCATTCAAACCACGGCGGCGCTTAGTTAGAAATCAGCCATATGATGTCCACTGCTGGACCTTGGCCGCTCCTATTCCATCTATCCATCCATCTATCAGCCGAAGGACGTCCACTGCTGCTGCCTCCCCAATGGATCTCCAATAAGACCGGTTGGTAGTGGCTTGCATCCAGCGCGATCCTGCGGTCTGACTGAAATTCATAGGGGAGGCCTATGTCCACTTTCCAGCATTAGGCGTCCTACGGCTGATGGATGATGGATGGATGGATTAAGCTAAAATTAAAACTCTGCCAATATGGCATTGGAAGGGAGAGAAGAAGTATCATTAAATGCTATAACCACATTGAACATCAAAGAGTATACAGGGTTATTCGTAATCAATTCAAAACTCAAACACAATACTCATAATTATTTTTTGCAAAAATAGCATTATGACCGACTTCACCCGTGTACAGAATCATTACATAGTATAAAACAAAGTCGCTTTCCGTTGTCTGTCCCCATGTATGCTTATATCTTTAAAACTACGCAACGGGTTTTGATGCAGTTTGTTTTAATAGATAGAGTAATTCAAGAGAAATGTTTATATGTATAATACAACTGTGCGAAGCCGGGGCGCATCGCTGGAACGCAAATATTATGTACGGATCGATGTAACATTTTTCACATTATTGTTGATTTATCAAAAATGGCTCAGCCAATTTTGACAAAATTTAAATGTGCCAATTTCGAAGTATACTCTTTCCAATAAAAAAAAAGAATTATTGAAATCGGACCACTATGAAAAAAATTATGCGTGGTTATACATAAAAAAATATATACGCGTTGAATTGTATCTATACCTCCTCCGGTGGTTCGTCGGTCAAAAATCATTTATTTGGCATAAAATAAATATGTGCAGATACATTGTTCCAGAGGCTCCCAAAGTAGTCAGAGACTGTATGTCAGGACTCAGGAGCCAATGGCTTTCTGTTATGTCATAAAAAGATTACAGTGCAAATAAACAACTGGTCAGTATTATTTTTAACAGAGTTGAATTTAGAAAGCCAAAAAATATATATTTATTGAAACATGCAGCAAAATAAAATTAATTATACAATATAAATTTTGGGATCAAATGAAAACTACAGTTAGCATCCTTTCAGGGACTTATTCTATACATTAAAACTAACAACTTTCGTTCTGCGGCATTTTTCAAAACTCAAAAAAAAATCAGCTGTTCCATACATTTTGTCGCAGGTGAACGATATTTTCTATGGAACAACAAACAATTTTTTTGAGTTTTGAAAAAAGTCGTAAAACAAAAGCTGTTAGTTTTCATGCACAGAATAAGCTTATTGATTAGATATAACCCTTGTATAACTGGCGGAAATAATTATTCATTAATCAAAGAAATACCTATTGTATAAAGAAGCAAATCCACGTTAGTATAAAGTAATGACGTCACATGCTCGTACATGGACACTGACATGCCGTTTCCTCACAATGTTATCCTTCCCATATAAAGCTACCGATAATTAATTATGCTTGTATACATAGCCCTGCGGCTTTGCAAGTTAAATGGCAGTGAACAGTGCACATAACGCGGAGTATTTACAAATGACCGATGTAGTCGAAAAGTTCTCAAGTGGACCACGTACCTACCGGCAAGCGCAGCGTAGGACGTCCGCCTGCAAGGTGACCAGATGATCTCATTCAGACCTCAGGATTGCGCTGTATTTTAGCCGCTTCCAATCAGTCTTATTAGAGATCTATAATAGGATGAGGAGATCCGTAGACGAACCAAAGTTACCGACATAGCCCAACGGATTGGCAAGTTGAAATGGCAATGGGCAGGGCACATAGCACGGAGGGCGGACGTCCTGTGCTGCGCTTGCTTGTGCGTGGTCTCCATTCGAAAACTTTACGGCATTATTGGCCATCAGTTTTTTAGACTGTGCCCTGCCCACTACCATTTTAACGTACTAATCCGGTGGGCTATTTCGGAAACTTTAGTTTGGATGCAAACCTCCACATTCCTGATTTGATCTCGCAGAGAGACATACATTTTCACTCACTGTACTGTACCAGCCTTTTTAATAGTTCACTGCAGGATCTAGGCCTACCCACGAAGGGTGATTGGGCCATATCCACCATGCTGGCCCAGTGTGGGTTGGTGGATTCACATACGCCATCGAATTTCTTCTACGGACGTATACATAATTATACATACAGGTTGTCTCACGAAGATTTCCTTCACCGAAAAGCCAGTGGTATGAGTTTTAGCTTACCGGTGGATATTTTTTGTCTTGAAAGTCTACCGCGAGGAGAAAGCATTTCTTCCAATGACGGCAAGTTCCTGGGTAACCATCTGCCATACAGGGTGCTCCTGAAATTATTTGTTTTGGTAATTCTTTTAAGTAACTGACTTTTTCTACACTTCCAGAAAATAAAGTAATAACGATTTTGTAGTTGGTAGATTTATTAGCATCAAGTATAACAACACATTTACAGACTGTTACAGACGAATATAGTACCTTCTTTTTGGAAGTCGGTAAAAATATAATTTAAGAATTTGATTTTAGCAGATGTAAGCTGACCGTCATATTTAATTAGATATTAATTTAAAAGGTGATTAAAATTTTTTAATGCTCTATTTTTATGATTTTTTGGTATATTTTAGTGTTGCCAAGTAGTATGATGTATGACCTAAAATGAAACAAACTGTAATTACTTACCTTCAGGTAAAAATGCCGCTACTTTCAAAACAGACACAAACAAGAAAACCGAAATGTAAATTATCTTTTGAAAAGCCATTTTTTTTAAAAAGGTCAAGTAAAAACTTATTACTCGTCAATTCACAAGCTTGGTTGTAATATTATTATTATAAACAATAACACGGTAATAGTATATAGCAGTATTGTGATTCGATCCTTTATTTAAAATAAATAGCTACAGCACAGAGTGGTCACGTAGCACAGTGCAGTGGCGTGGCACGCTTACTGCGAAGCAATTCTGTTAACCGATCTCGTTACTGAGGTGACACGTTTTTGAACCTCTATCGTTTTTCTGACAGTTCTAAGCTGTCAGACCAGTCAGAAAAAAGAGAGAGGTTCAAGAACGTATCACTTCAGTAACGAGATTGGTTAACAGAATTGCTACGCAGATTACAAACCCACGCGTTCGATCCGCACTACGGCGCTGGCGCATTTGCGACTAATTGCGTATACAGAGTTTATACCGTAGTTTTATTCTATCTTCTTTGACCGTACTCCGAAGCGCGTTTGTATGAAGACGGAATACTGTTAGATACCATAACCGTGACAATAAATAAAATTATATAATTATTTTATTATCTTTAGCATAAAATACTGTTTGTAAAATACTTATTAAGTTTACCTATTTGCTAGCCATACCGTACTGAACAGGAAAATATTGTGGAATCTTGTTTTTAAACAATCGCTAGGTCGGTATTTAAAATAATTATAGATTTTCCCACCTTAGTGTCACAATAAGGAAATTGTATTCTTGTTATTCTTGCTTAATGTATAATGATTATAAAACAGGCAGTATAAAATACGTATTTATGTAATGCGTAATGCGTGTAATTACCTACAGCTTGGGACAGAAATTTAACTTGACTATTTCATATATTTTTAAGTGACTACAATGATTTTATTATAAATTAACTTCGATTATTATAAAATATTTACACTAATAATGAATGACAACATTATTTAATGTTTGTAAATTAAAATGTTTGTAAATTAAATGATGTACCTTATTAATTAATGATGAGAGATGAAACGCTTTTTTATTTTTATTTTATTTTATTTATTTGGGACAGAAAGGTTTTGTCATAATTTTTTTTTTAAAATTCACATAATATATAATTAAATAATCACATTAAAAACATATAATGAAATAAAAATAAATAAATATTTAAGGGGGTCTCCCATACAAGAAACATTATTTTTATGCTTGATAATTAATGACGACAACAGGAAGATGCTTGAAATATGCACAGAATATTAAGTTGTATATTCCCTACATATATTTTCTTAAATTGAAATAAAATATATTAAGGAGGGCTTCCATACTGTACAGAACTCTTTGTGCGTGAGTCCGGCTCGCACTTGGCCGATTATTTATTGTTTGTTCACACCATTACTTAATGGTTCACACAGTCGCGCGATTTGGGCGGAGCCGTCCGCGCGCTAAAAGAAGGCAAGCAAGGATTGAGAGTCAGGGAGACCATAAAGGGGCCCCCGCACTTCCTACACAGGATCCGGCCCTGACTGTATTGTTACACACGAGCGCAGTACAAACTACTCTTAGACTCTAGATTTTGGTTTTTTGAAGCTTTTATTAGTGCCACTACTAATCTTTCCCTGGTCTAAAGCCCGATGTCATGTTAATTGGAAGGCAACCGGTAATCGGGATGAGGGATGATGCTCTGGGTCTCGTACGTCTGTCACAGATCCTCAAAGTTGGAGCACTTGAGGATGCCCAGAGGTGAGAGCTACTGACTTTTCCCTGGTCTGCAAGAGCGCGATGTCGTGGTACTTCGAAGGGGTCGGTATTCTGGATGAGGAATGATGTTCTGGCTCTCGTACGTCTGCGACAGCTCTAAAGGGTCGGAGCGCTTGAGGATCCCGAGAGCTGCATAGCTCACGTCATCCCTGAGAAAGAAAAATCGAAATACAAGGTTATCTAGCTAGTCCAGCATACGACCACGAAAAGCCATGAAAAGAACTATTTTCGACGTGTGAAACAGTGACAGATATATACTTTGCCGTAACGCTGTCTCGTTCTGACACGTCGGAAGAAATATTACGTGGTGCGCATCCTTGCCCTGCAAAGCTGGTGGACTGAGCCGAAAGGAAGTGATTCAGAGCATCATTAAGTATTTATTAGTTTATTTTAATGTATTATTTATATATGTATTAGTATTTATAACATTTGTATGTATGTCTATTGTATAATTATTTTATTATTTATGTTATTTTGTTTTACTTTTAAAGTGTCCTCTAAATTAGCACACCTCGTCGTATTTTCTTTTGTACCTATCTCTCCCCATCCTAAGGTTGCCTGGAAGAAATCACTTTCAGTGATAAGGCCGCCGGTTGCTTCACATGTTTTAGCATCTATTTTTACTCTATTTTCTGTTTTATGTGTGTGTGAATGTGAATCAATAAAGAGTTTATCTATATATCTATCATTATGAACAACTTTTACTATGGGGCCGACCCTGAATTCTAGAAAAACATCAGCTGTTTCAAACGTTTTGTAGATTTCGGGAACGGCTGATTTTTTTGCCGAATTTTGGGTGGGCCCCGTAATAAAAGTTGTCCATAATGATCCCCTTTCGGCTTTGTAATAAGAGGGTAAACAGATAACCCTGTATATATTTGTGTCAATATTGAAAATAATTTAATAAAGACAGTTGAAATAATTATTTTTCGCCAAAAATTCTATAACCGACTTCTATAAGAATAGTTCGCACGGATCGATGTATCATCGACGTAGCCGATTTTGATATAATTTAAATGAGACCATTTCGGGCTATGTCTTGCAGTGGACTTTTAAAAAAGGCTGGTATAGGTACAGGGACAGGAATAGCGGAGTTATAACGAGTGCTGCCTAGTTAGTAGCTAGCCGAGCGGGGTGACCGGCGATCACGCAACTTTTTTCTAATACTTACATTTTTAAAGTCGTGATATCTTTGTAATAGTGTCTGAATCAAGGACTTAGTATACTATCTGGACTGCGCACAGACGAAATTTGGCTCAAAGTTAGTTTAGGAAAATTCAACCTTAATGCGTTGTAACAAAACATATATTCCTTTGAAATGGTATAAGAGAGACGCTGTGCCGAGTGAGACTTCCCAAAGTGATGAAGTTGTCCCGCTCGCACTATTGCCATTTCGAAACGACACTTATATATGGTAGAATTATTACCTGTAAAGCCGCGACTGTCTTAACCATTTCTTAGATTTTTTAACAATGTAGTTTGATAAGATTTTAGTAAAATTACGAATAGATGCCAATAAAACAGAGTTTGATATTTATTTTGTATGAATATACCTACGTCTTTATGATTAACGGTTATTTTTTATTTTTGACTAGAGTATTACCGTCGATTGCAAATGGCGTACTATGGTGTATACAAAGAAGTGTAGTAGGGTGACTATGCTGGACATATTTCTTAAACATGCTGGGTGTACAATTGGTGTATAGTAGGTTGTCATTTTTAATTTTTTTAGGTTGTAGATTTCAAAATTGGCATCCATATTGGAATTAAAAACGGCAGACGTCACTTTTTTGAAAAAATCATGGGTGTAGTTTTCGAAGTTTTTTGGGGTGTAGATTTCAAAATTGGCATCCATTTTGGAATTAAAAACGACAGACGTCACTTTTTGCTAAAAGTCGCGATGGGTGTCGCTTTTGAGGTTTTTGGGGGTGTAGATTTCAAAAATGGCATCCATTTTGAAATTATAGATGGCGGACGTCACTATTTTGAAAAAGTCGTCATGGGTGTCGTTTAATAGGTTTTTGGGGGTGTAGATTTCAAAACTAGCGTCCATTTTGGAATTAAAGATGGTGGACGTCACTTTTTTGAAAAAATCGTCATGGGTGTAGTTTTCGAGGTTTTTGGGGGTGTAGATTTCAAAAATGACATCTATTTTGGAATTAGAGATAGCAGATGTTGCTTTTTTGAAAAAGTCGAATTTTGAAGAATTCGGGGGTTTATATTTCAAAATTGGCATTCATTTTGGAATTGAAGATGGCGAACATTACTTCAAAATGGATGCCAATTTTGAAATATACACCCCCGAAAACCTCTTAAATTACACCAATGACGACTTTTTCAAAAAAGTGAGTCCGCAATTTTTTTATTTCAAAATGGATGCCTTGTTTACTACTGAAGCCTTAAAATTCTGTTAACTACGGAAGTCTATTCGTGGACAAGTTTTCGTGATTAAGATTTTTCGTGATAAGGTCTATTTGTGACAAAGTTTTCCGTGAAAAAGTTTTTGTGAAAAAATTTTTCGTGATTAAGTACTGACACGGATTGCGTGATATGTGTCAAGATTACATCTATGAAATTTAAACGTTGTTCAACACCGTAAATATGGATTCCAGACCATTACTGTCGCCACAAAAGTGAAGGAACTCATCGAGATCTACATTTCCGATGACAGCTGTCAAACTTAAAAGTGGTTTATCTCCGTCATTATCAATTATAGACCATTGCTGTCTTAACAAAGGTGAAAGAACTCTTCAAGATCTACATTTCCGATAACAGCTGTCAAACTTGAAACTGAATTATCTCCGTGTATATTAATTCTAGACCATTGTTTTTATGGGGATTGGTTTTATAGAGATCTTCAAGGAAGGCCTATGCCCAGCAGTAGGCGTCTTATTGCTAAAGCGACGACGATGACGAAGGACGACGAGTTGGGGGTGAGATAACTGCGATTCCTGCGTGCAGTAACATTCCAAAGAAAAATTATATCCCAAGATGATCGAGATGTTTTGGTCATCCTACTTGAAAAAGAGACACAATCATCTGATGTGGTATCCTTGTCGGCACGTTTTTCTTTGCCAGTACTCAATCCTGTTTATATGATAAATCCATGGTCTGAATTAAATAATTTAAAAAGTTATGTTATGTTATTGAAACAGTCTTGAGTATGAAGGAATTTATTTTGATAAGCATTAATAGTGGTATGTACCTTTTATATTGTCCGGCCCGATTTCGGATATAGCGTAAATTTTTCATACATTTTTCCTACTTACCCCGATTTCGGATCGGCGTCCGACACCGTTATCGAATCGGATAGTGTGAAAACGCTCTTATCAGGTACAGGAACACTTTTGACAGTGACAGACCGATAAAGGAGCTTTGTCTAAACACCAACTTGTTTCTGCAAGTGTCAAAATTGTAGAACTAAAATTTTACATGTGAGATTTACAACGTTGTTAAAATTTTGTGACTGTGATGCCGGAATTAAAATGTGGAGATAAGTTGGGGTATTATACGGTTGTCGAGGATTGCTTTGTCCTTCTGTGGCGTTGATTTTGATGTTTTTGTTTATGGTTCCATTTTCAAATGTTTTGAAGATCTTATTTAGATCCACTTAGATCCATCGACTTGGCATTTTTTCTTTCTTTATATTGATGTTTAGATCAATAGAGTTTGAGCTAAAGCTGGCAACAAACTATTGGACGCGACTGACGGACGCGGCTGACGGTCGCGACTTATAGATATCTAGTTAATTAATGTCCACTGAGCCGTGCAAACTATCGGACACAGGTTGCGGACGTCATCTTGGGCTGACCTTGAGCAATCGGACGTCCGAGAGAGACACGCCGGATGTTTTAAGACTGCACACCGCTAAGTCGCGACCGTCAGCCGCGTCCGTCAGCCGCATCCAATAGTTTGTTTTCAGCTTTAGACGTGTTTAAACTTCTTATTTTTGAAAATTGAGCTTGTGGACTGTATCTTAAACAATCCATACCTTTAAACGAGCAATTATTGTATACTTTGTCCGAAATCCGGAACGGCTCTAACGATTTTGATTAAATTCGGTCTTCAGATATAACTTATTATTCTAAGTTCATCTGTACAAGTGTTACTTTATTATCGAGAAAACGCGAATTTTCTTTTCTTTAATTTTAAGTCAGTCACTCTACTAGTACTCCACTCTCTTTAATGCGCTCATTTTTGAAGGCATTACTTGACTGGTCTAAACTTACTAAATAATATAAGGTCTCAGAGCAAATAAAAAATCAAGAGAGAATGTTCATAACATTCTCTCAACAACAAACTTCACTTCACCAACTTCAACAAACAAGTGAAGCTAACTAAAACTACGCCTCGCCGTGTACAGACAATTACACACACATCCACGTACAACGAAACTAGCTTTGGCTTGTCAGTCGAACTATGGCGGCGCACTCACACATGTCATGTTTAAAAAACCGGCCCCACTTGACCGTTCAACGACGTTCTCTCTTGTTTTTTTATTTGTTCTGAGTATAAGGTGTCATTTTCATCGGGTTCTATTAGACAAATCATAGATAGATGTATGAAACAGCTATGTTTTATCGCGATCTTAGTCCCATAGTGAAAGTTGGTCAAAATTAGGAATACAATGATATTCTTTAAAATAAAATATCTTTCATAGAGATGCACTATGTATTTATTGGTCGATCACCGCGCCTCGTACCTACTTAAGGCTGTGTTTGTTTACCCTACTTACAAGGGTGGAGTAGGGTTTATTGGGTAAAGCCTTCAAAGGGAATCTCCAACGGCAATCTGACAAGAGCTGTATGACAAACGATCAGAGGGATGAAAGCTTTTATTTTGGAATTTAACGCCAAAAATACTTGAAAAGGCATCGGCACTTTATTTACTGTTCTTGCCGTACTGCCCCTTTCTATGTGTAGGTACTTATGGGACAGACTTACTTATATTATAAAAGCTTAAAGATCAAGAAAAGTTACTAGTATTAGCTGAATGGCTTTTACACCGGCTACAGATTACTTACAGATACTACACGTTTGAGTTCAGATGTTGAGTTCAGATGTTCAGATGTTCAGAAGTTTGAGTTCAGATGACCATTAATTATTATTTTTTTTAATTTCAAAAGATCTAGTAAAAAATATTTTTTTTTTATATTAACACAGGTGTAAAGCTGCTGGAAACATACTATCGGACGCGGCTTACGGACGCGACTGACAGCCGCGACTTAGCAATGTACACATTCTTAAAACATCCGGCGCGTCATATCGCTCTCGGACGTCCGAACGCTCAAGGTCAACCCAAGGTGACGTCCGCGACTTCTGTCCGATAGTGTGTCAGTGTACTTTCATAGTCTAGATACCTATCAGTCGCGGCTGTCAGTCGCGTCCGTAAGCCGCGTCCGATAGTATGTTTCCAGCTTAAGTCACTCTTAACCAAATAGGTAGACGCTCTACTATAGTTACGATCGCATTTGGCGATCTTTTTCAAGATTAGAGTACTAGCACGCGGGCTCGTCTCGCATAGCACTGATGTGAAAAACTAAGCTAGTTCTCATTTAATTATTATCATAACACGTATGATTTTTGATATAACCGAAAAAAACTGTTGTGGCGAAGCCAATAATGTATCTTCTGTGTTACCAGCTTAGTAAAGGAGAAATCAATAAACTATTTTAATAACTATTATCCCAAGGGGAGCATTGTATAATCCAGCTTCCAGTTTTCACAGGCTAGCTGAATTCATAAGCTGACTGAAGCCATAAAATGAAGGAAACTGGGGGCTACCACACTGTCATTTAGTGTTTTTAACCGATTCTCAAAAAGGAGGGGTTCTATGTTCGTCTGTATGTATTTTTGTGTGTATGTTCATCGATATGATCGCCAATTGTGGACCGAATCGAAACATTATTTTTTAGTTCGAAAGGATACACTTTCGGGATACTGTACCAGCCTTTTTAATAGTCCACTGCAGGACGTAGGCCTACCCACGAAGGGTGATTGGGCCATATCCACCACGCTGGCCTAGTGCGGGTTGGTGGATTCACATACGCCATCGAATTTCTTCTACGGACGTATGCAGGTTGCCTCACGATGTTTTCCTTCACCGAAAAGCCAGTGGTGTGAAATTCCGTACATAAATTCCAAAGAACTCATTGGTACGGGACCGGCGATTTGAACCCACGACCTCACGATTGTAAGGCGGGTGTCACTACCTCTAGGCCACCACGGCTTTCGGGGTCGTCCCATTTAATTTTCACAGAAATCGGATGAGTAGGTATTTTTGAAAAATCAACAATAATGTAAACAATTCGAGAAAAATATTCGAATTTTGCACAAGATGGAAAGCGGTTTTGCTTTTGCTATTTTTTGCGAAATATAATTATGTGAAAATATTGACAACAGGAAAAGTGTTGATGGACACATTCTTAGTTATTAAAATAACCTGGCAATTTAAGTTAGATTTTTATCAGCCAATGGCTAGATTTTATTAAGGAATGCTCGTAGGCGTTTCTTAAACAAACAAAAAAAAATGTTAAGTTTTACTTGTTTTTCCATATTTTCCTCTAAAAGTTACTTGAAATATAATTTAGTTTTACTAGAATTTTATCATCATCAAGTCATTATAGTCACTAAATTGATATTATTGGCAGGAATACCTATCATCTTCTCTTTTCGTTTCGTTTTATTTTTACAAAATGAATCTTTTTTAATTTTTTTAATAATGTCACGATATTAAATTATTATCATTACAATATTGTTTTTTAAAACAATTTAATAGTTTCACCTGTATATTTGTGACTGACTTCTTTTAATTCTATTTTGACAACCAGATTTAATTTTAACTTTGTAGACTTATCAGGAACCGATGACAACACAAAGATTCGAGCGTCTGTTTTAGTTTTCGATTAAGTTTCTAGACATATATTTTATTGACTGTTATTCACTTAAAATCACAAGCAAAGCTTGGTCCTTTGGTAGGCATCAATGGGGCCGAAGCCAACACTGAGAGGCCCTTTTACATCTTTTTTTATAAAATTAATCTAAAATGTTGTGTACATAAAGTAGAATGAAAATAAAAATAACTATTGCTAGATGTGACTTACAGTATATCGGGCTATTGTGATGTGCTGTTCGATGACTTAATACGGGCTATGGAATGAGGTACGGCACCCGCCAAATAATGCCTCATTTCAAATATTCAGGCGGGTGGTGACTTGCCATCCACTAAATGGGCCCCCCATAATAGCTACCGTATATTGGCGCCGGAGGGGCAACATTGGTGTGGACGGCTTAGGGTGTCGAGAGGTGTGCTGCGCTTTCACTTGACTGTTATTATTATTATTTAAATTTAGCAAATATAACTCTCTAAGACTTGTATATTGAATAATTTATATATGTTTGTCAATAAATGTTTGATGTATACCTACCTACTATTAAACATGTATGAATAGTTTATCAAATTGGAATTTATTATTTCAAGTCGATTAAATTATTACATGACATGACAAGAGTTTGTAGTAACTCCCCTTCCTTTTTCGGTTTCGTCGTTTGACGTCAGTGTTGCCGCATTCGTCTGCACGATACGGATTTTGACCCGATTTTTTTACGAGCATCGGAAATCGATTACGTGTTTATACTCGATTTTTATTCTGCAGTTGTGTTTCAACAGTATGGACAATTATTGATCGTGGTTTCATTCACATTGATGTGTTCAACGGATTGTTTTAATAACTACGCCTCAATTTTGTTTTTTTTTTTATATATGTCTAGGTTAACAGTAGCAGATATGAATGAATGAACACTTTATTGTTAACACTAAAATACAATAAAGAAAAATAGATAGAAAGGAAAAAAGCGACGTAAACTAGTGCAACAAAAGGCGGTCTTATTGCTTATAACAATCTCTTCCACGCAACCCTTTCATCTACATAGGAATTAATAAAAAATAGAAACGGAGTGAGTAGTAATAGAGAACTTATTACAAATAATAAATACATAACGAGCTAAAAAGCGGTGCTACTTCAAAACCTAACAGACAGGCCTTGTTAATTGTTTCAGGTAATTTTCTGCAGCAAAACTTTTTTTAGTTATTATTCTACCCGCACGCAAACTTTCAGCTTTTAAAAGAAGTTGCAAGATACCTACTCATTCATTTAAACGGGTATCCCCACCAAACACTAAGCATCCCAGCTGACTGACTCCGGGGTATTAATGTACACCACCATGACTACCTAATACCAAAAAATCAGCTTTTAGATAGTTGCATTTTTTGCGCCTATATACCTCCCGGGCTAGTAGCGCACAGAAGGTACTTATTTACCCGGGATTTAAAGACACCCACGTTGTTTTTTAGCGGGAAGACAGACCCAGGCAAAGCGTTCCACATTCTGGCTGTTCGTATGAGGAATTATTATAGCTCTTACTGCTATTTGCCAGAACAACATTTTATCTACTCTCATAATAGGTCGTTTATTTGACGTCAGGGCACAATTTATGAGGAATTCGCGAATCGGTTGAGTGCTTTGGTTTTGGTTTTGCGTCACACCAGCGATTTAGGTGATGAATTGTGTTTGTTTTACAAAAGTGCGGTACCGACGCCATACTTTTTGACCGACGAACCACCGGAGGAGGTATACATTCGACGCGTATATATATTTTTTTTATTTATAACCACGCATAACTTTTTTCGTAGTAGTCCGATTTCAATAATATTTTTTTTATTGGAAAGAGTATACTTTGAAATTGGTTCCATTTAAATTTTATCGAAATCGGCTGAGCCATTTTTGATAAATCAACAATAATGTGAAAAATGCTACATCGATCCATACGAAATATTCGCGAATTATGTACATGGGTAAAGTCGGTCATGCTAATTTTTGCAAAAAAATAATCTAGTCCATGAAGAATTTGAAAAGAAAGTAATATCACTACAAAATAATAAAGAAATAAAGTCACCTTTATTGGTTATCTGTCTGTGTGTTGTATTCCGTAAGATCTATCTAACAAAAACATTCTTATGTGAAATATAGCCAAGACCAGTTCGCACTTTCAAAAAGATGTCAGATCTTATGTAGAGCCAAGCTTATAACTCTACACGCCTTAACTCAACTAGTCTTTACTCCAAAAACTCTACAGCTTAGTCAATATATGTGTCTTGACCGTTTCGTTACAAGAACTACATATTTGTACAGCAAAATCTTCACTTTACGCCCATGTGCAGTTAGTAAAACAGCCAAGCCGCATATATTGACAAAGGTGTAGACTTGTAGAGTTTGTGAAGTAAGTCATCACTGGCAACAGTAGCAACACACACTGGTCGAAAACTTTCGACTTGAGGCACTGAGGTATGTCGAATATGTAATTAAGGCGATGATATTATTATGTGCAAAATATGTTTTTTGCACCCATTTTCTGACCTTACTGCATGATGTGCAAAGATCAAAATTAGTAAATAAATATATCTAATAAATAAATATTTGGGGACATCTTACACACGGTCTCTGACCCCAAACTAAGCAAAGCTTATGATATGGCTGCCAGAGACTGATATACTACATACACATATATTTAAATACATACTTACATAGATAGCAACTATAACACCCAGACACAGAGCAAACACCTATGTTCATCACATAAATACTTGCCCTGGGTGGGGATCGAACCCACGCCTCTTTGACCCAGAAGTTAGGTTCACTAACCACTGAGCCACCAAGGTAGTCAAAACCTTGTTATACATATCTTTGGTTCCTGGTTTTTTAAAATACATGTTATTAATATTTGGAACAACATTAAAATATTACTATATCACTTTTATTGTTTATCGTATTTTTCATGGATCGGAGATGGATCATGGGTCATTTTGAAAACTTATAATAAGTTGTTTGTGGTATTAGCACCTTTTGGTTAAATAAACGTTCGTTTCTAAATTTAATAGTTTAATAAAGTTTAAGGATAAATACTGCTAAAGCCAGCTGAAAACTATTCATTCAGAAATAAGCGTTGTCCACATCAATATTCATATCCATTATCCATCCATATTATTATGACAGGCGCCAGCAGATAACTAGTGAGTAGCTTTAGACACTTGTAATGTTGCATGCCCGAGCACAGATGGCGCGCATGGTCTAGACAAGTAAGTTACTATTGTTTAATCTGTTCCATAATCGCTGAGAATGTTTGTCGTTACTCTTTACCTTCACCTCCTTTCGTTTCGACCAAGTTGCATCATGCAAAGTATAAGAATAATCATCATTTTACATCAGTATATTAAATGTTATAATTTTATTTTGAGTGCTTTCCACACTAGATTTTATATCAAAGAGTTATCTTTGTGTCCCCTTCGGATCACTAGCCCGACGCTCTAACCAACTGAGCTAGTGATCCGAAAGGGCAGGTTCAAATCCTGCGTTCGCTTCAGATTTTTGAAATGCTTATCACAAAGATAGCTCTTTGAGATAAAATCTAGTGTGGAAAGCACTCAAAATAAAATCATAACATTGATTAAGCAGTGCGTCATCTCTCGTCAATCTTTAGAAGTTCTAATAACTTCTAGTTGAGTGATAACCTGTCTAATACGGGTATCACAGGTGGCGCCACCAACGCTATAAGCTGGTGTAATGTAAGCACTTCAAAAATTTGACGCTTGCGTAGGAGGCGGGCTGGCTCAGTTGGTTAGAGCGTCGGGCTAGTGATCCGAAGGGGCAGGCTCAAATTCTACGTTGAAATGTTTATCACAAAGATAACTCTTTCAGTATATTGAAGGTGTAAAACATAAAAGTAATCAATATGAAATTAATCAAATTTATTGTCAATCAATTTATTTACAATAAACACTAACTACATTTATTCATTTTAAAAATAATGATAATACTCTTATTTGTAAAATCTAAAAGAGCTGCCATTTTATTTTTTGTAATTATCTTACTTTAATTTAGTGTTTATCCATCAAGGATTTATTTTTAATTTTTATCTTATTAATTTAATCATTGGTGTATACGCGACATATTTTTTTTATAAAACAAAATGTGGGGTATCTCTTTACAATATCATGTGAAATGAAATTAAAATCATGATTTAGAATAATATTTTTTAAATTATTGTTATTAACTCTTCGAGCAAATATCTATAGAGTCACAATCGTGCAAAAAAGTGTCCGAGCCAAAACCCTGCCCAAGCGCCCCAAGCTACGTAGTGAGCAGGCTTTCTAGTTAATCGTAAGGTGATTGCAAGCCGATTACAACGCCGCGCGATGCTAAAGGGTTCGGTAATGTCGAGATTCGAGAAATCGGGTCTAATTCTAATTTGAAGTAGGGGCGATAAGTCCTGCACTGACGTCCCGCATGGGGTGTTTTGTGCATTTCCCCCTCCAGCGTCTACCCGAGCCAGCCCAGCTCCTTAAAGTAACGGAGCGTGGCTCTGGGCCGCTGGCATAACTGCTCCAGTAGCTTAGATGATGAATCAGATGATGGCGATGCAGATGCCAAAACTGATGATAATGCAGAAGCATCATGCAATCCGTTAGCTATTCTAGTGTCTTCCGTGGCCTTGCAGTGCCACAGAACATGCTCTACAGTTTCGTTCTCCTGCAAACAGCCACGACAAAGTGGGCTGTCAGTGGCTCCAAGTTTAAACAAGTGACTATTTAAGTTGCAGTGACCAGTTATGAGTCCTACCATAAGTCGGAGGTCTTGCCGCTGCAACTTCAATAGGTCTTTTGTGATGTTTCTATTTAGATTAGGGAAAGCAGCCTTAGAGTGCTTGCAATCCTCCCTTTTGTTCCAGATATTCTGTTGTTCTTTTTCGGTATGACGACGTAGCAACTCGCGCACTTCCGCCGCTGTTGGCTTACAGTGTTTTGTTGCCTCCTCCCCTACCTGTTTTCTCGTGCCCTCTTTAGCGAGGGTGTCGGCTATGTTGTTGCCTGAACATGATCCGTGAGAAAACGGGTCATTGTAAATTAATCTAACTCCGTATGTATGACGGCGCTCGGATATATTTTTACTACTTCCACTCAGGGACTATGGGCTCTGTAGATATTTGTTCTCGAAAAATCAACGTTAAAAATATCATTAATATTTTGGAATAGGATATAACCAAATTTGTTATATAAATAAAATTATACAGCTCTTTATAGATAGCAAGCTCATATAATATTGCAAAAATGCATATTTTATACTAACTTAATGTATTGATAAATATGTACATTATGCGTATAAATACTTTATTAATATTATTTCATAATATTATATAGTTTACTGACGAATATAACTACTATAAATACTGTTATGAAAACTTAATATTACAATAAAAGACAATATAATTATTTTTAGTGAATATGAATAAATGATAGATATTATAAGAAGGATATAATTTTGATACGTCTAGGAATACTTGTCATTTTAAACTAGACCTATACAGGGTGTCTTGTAATTAACAGGCGTCCCTTTATGTAGGTTTAATGATAAAAAATTGCAGGATTTTTTCTTCGTATCACATTCGATTTTACTTGTTTTTTTTTTAATAAAGTAGTCGAAGCAACTCCAGCAATCCAAAAAATTGTTATCCTTAGATTAGGTTACGTAGATTTTTTAGATTTTACGTAGGTTTGGATAGACACTCATTTTTTGTTGTTTGAAATGTACCAAGCTATTTCATAACGTATAAGAATACTTTTATTAAACACTTCCGACTTCGAAATTAATATAAGATTATTAAATTATGACTTCTGAATTACCAGACACTCTGTATAGTATTTATATTACAATATATTTAACTAACAAAACACTGGATATAACACGTTTTATAATAAAAAGGCACTGACTTAAATACTAATCCAAAAAGTATAAATTTGGAGAAATGGCAGGATATAAAATTTGTTGGTCAGTCAGTTAATAATTTGTTGACATTCAACTCAATAAGCTCAATTTTGAAAACTTTAGTTAACGAGACCAAAATTAACTAAAACTTTGATATTGGGAAAAAATTAAGCTGACAGCCTAAAAATTAAAAACTGCACAATCTTGTAGATGAATCCACAGATATTAATTTTATTACATTGTTGACATTTTTATTTTTGAATGATTGTGCAATGATAATAATTTAATATTGTATTTTTTAAATTATGAATTTTAATTTTAACTGGATGTCTTTTTACGATTGTAAATAACACTAATTTATTTCTATACTGTTATTATAAATCCAAATATTATTATTGATGGGATAATGACTTGTAACATAATGTTATCAATAAATTGATTATGATTATTTCACTTAGGCAATAGTTAAGTAGCTAATCTTTTTCAGTCATCCAAAATATTTACATTATTGACGCGATGTTTCGTCATTTCTGGCAACAAAGTTGATTAATTGTCAACATTAGGTTAAGTGATAACAGATGACATTTATTCAGAAGCATCGTAAAGGTTTTTCTGATATTAGATCTAAGTAGATATAGTCTTTTCGATATAATAACAAACGCAAAAATAAATAAACACTTATAATAAAAAAAATACAATCGAGACAAGAGAGTTTTTAGTATGTTTTGATCTATCAACGTAAGTTTTCAGAATTAGGAACACAAAAAATATGGGCATTTGTTCTGAAGATATTTTGTCTTGTAATACGTAAGAAACATTATATTTTTGGATACTTAAAAATAAATCTAAAAGGTACAAAATAACTAGCTTACGATTATACGTTACAAAAGTTTATTACAATCTCAAATCCATATGTGCATTGGCATTGTTATATACACATTATACATAATATAGTTAATACACAATACTCAAAATATTAAAGGTATCTACTAAACAATTTGTAATAACTCTAGAGTCATTAAAAAATAATAGCAGCAAGATCAGTGTTGCTACATTTGTAAAAAAATCTCATTATGGAAAATTGTAGGTATTTGGAGCCCAATCGTATTTTTGAGGATTTTCCAAGGACTTATGGTTAATATTGCAGAACCGAACATAATACCGAGAAAACAAAAATTCTGTTTTATTTTTAAAATTTATACAGATTTAGATATTGATATACAATTAAAAAGGTTTACACGGATATGGTCAGTTTGATAGATAAATACTTAGGTAATTAGCCAAATTTATTTTGTATGAATTAATTGGAAGGATTAATGTGGACCCGATGGAGATTTGAGGTTTAATTCTAATATGTTGTTAACATGTTATTTTTTACATATTTTAGCGTCGCATAGTTTTCATTTTCCAGTGTTAAATATGAGATTTTTCAAATTACTCACAATAACAGTTATTAATATGTAAATATTACGTTTTTATTGATACGTTTCATAGATATTATTTATATTGTATTTTGTAGTGTCTATTGTAGTTCAGATAATATTCGTCATGATGATATAACATACTATATTAGTAGGTATAATAATTATACATTATTGCTACAGTAAAATGTCCTGATATTATATTAAGGCGTAACATATTTTATCCATTGTAGAACTTGTGCTTTTTCTCTTGTAGATATTGTACATAGTTTTAAGCGTCCAAGAAAAACTACATCATACGGCTACGGCCTTATCGTCAACCAGTAACAGGTGTGATAGCTTTTTGAATATCTGTGTTTGGTCAGACACTTGGACGCAACCGCTGCCGCAATTGTAAGCGGAACGCTTTTATAAATGATATTTAACGTTCAAACAAATTGTTAGTTTTCACAATATCCATAAATATTTGAATGTACTAATGCTATCACGTGTTTATTTCTACGTATAGTAAATTCTCTCAATTTGGCACATCAATAAAACTAGATATTACATAATAATTATTTTATAACACAAAAACATCGAATGATAACATTTTACAGAAAAAATAGCTTAAAATATGAGTACCTAAGGTACTGAGGATGTTACAATATTTTATAAATAAACAATACAATTAAATGTTAAAAACTTACTACATCGCAAAGAATTTGCTTTATACATTTTAAACTACTCACACACATGAGTTACAAAATGTAATATCGTTAGGTATACGGAAAAGAGCTGACGCCGACATTAATTTGACTCACAGGTGGTACTAGTACCTACCTAACCATTAATCATTTAGACAAAAAGAAAAAACCTTACATTGAAAAAAAAACACAATATTCTTTTTTTTTCTTCTTTCCCCCATTTGGGGCATTTGGCTTCGCGCGATCGGCGCATTTGCCATATTCGAGTAACACAATATTCAAACATACTAAATAATAATGAGTGGATGTAATTAGGCATCATAGGTACCCAGAATATGGTAAGGAACTCTTTCATGCTCGAATTAACCATTTAACATGAGAATATTATTTACGGATATAATACAGGTGCCAGCATTTCCGGCTTGACGTTGAGTTCTGGGACATCCTGTATATACCATAAGGTGCAAGACAAAAATCGTTTAAACAATTATATACCTAACGTATGTGTGTGAGCATCCTTATATAATAAAAAGGTAATAATTCAAAAATACATTAAAAAATAAAATTAAAAATATCCCACCAAAATCAACCCGAAGAGATAATGAAGTCACATCTACATGTACAGAAAAAAATATCCCGGTTTACTTACACCACAGATAATTTACACAAAAAATACATAAAAAAAGATATCCCGCCAAACTCGCACCACAGATAACACACGCACTAAGTTGTCTATGGCCGTTACACAAAAACGGGGCCGTCATTCTCCGTCACTCACAGAACGTGTAAATTCTCACAGTTTTTGAATTTGGAGTCTTCTTTTCCGAAGATCCATGTGAACATTTGGCGGGCTTTCATACTGGCACGGACCACGCCTCGGGATTTGTACCAGTGGGCTGGAGAAGATTCTCTGCCACCTTCAGCGGAATACTGCTGCCGCTTTAGCCTAATTTGGTTTAAAATCCCGACTAGAAGCTCGTCAACGTTGTGGTTGATCCCGACGGAGACCTCGATGAATTTCGCTTTGTATGTGCAGGCGAGGCATTTGCCGTCTGAAACGAAAAGTATAAGTAAGTTTGTTATCATACCCACTGTTACGTAGGTATTGCTTACTAACTGAATTGACAGTTTACAGATGATGAGGTGAACTTCATCTCACCATCTGTCAACTGTCAATGACAACTCTTAAGCTCGAAACATACTATCGGACGCGGCTTACGGACGCGAGTGACAGCCTCACGGCTGTCAGTCTAGAGTTCTAGACTATGAAAGTACACTGAGCCGTGCACACTATCGGACATAAGTCGCGGTCGTCACCTATTACTAGTTATATTATGCAACAACTAAATAAGTCCTGTCGGCAATCCCTCACAAAGCCAAGAACAGCCCGAAACAGTACAAAGTACAAGAATCTCCATCATAATAAGTTTCACGCCGCTCCAGCCGCTCGGGAAATCAATTTCCACTGAATGAGGTTCAATGAATTTGCCGAAGCACTTGTCCTTTTCTCTACTAACTACTACATTATCTAGCCTTTTCTTTTTATAGTAACTGCTACGTATTCTAGATCTTACTTCGTAGTTACTGTTGTAGAATCTGTGGCGGGATATTAGTAGCTGGTATTTAATCTATGGCTTGGTAATCCACCGCAATCCCGCTGTAATTTGGCGTCCTAATGCCTATTATCTGTCCTGATACGAGAGTCAATGCTCCTTTGTATTTGTACGTCGATTGATTGTCTGACGTGTTAGGTTTTATGTTTGGCATTGTTTTTATAGTTTGAACAGCTCAGGAAAGTTTAATTTTTGTACTCTTTTGTATAACTAGCGGACCCGGCGAACTTCGTTTCGCTTTCCGTAAGAACCTTGTACAGAGTATTAGAAAACTACAAAAAAAAATAAGCCAAATCGGTCAAGCCGTTTTCATGTTATGTCGTGACAACGGAAAACGGGTTTCATTTTTATATATATAGATTAAATGATCTATAAAATTTTAATCTCAAAATTAAATGCTGTTGTTTTACCATGGGGCCTTAGATTTATATACTCTAAGCATGGGGCATATTATTACGAGATCTTCAAAAGGCGCGATTTGTTTTAAAGCTCGAAATCAAGCAGACTAATTTTATTTTTTAGGGTTCTCAAGACCAAGAGCCTGCGGGGCAATTCTGTTAACCGATCTCGTTGCCGAGGTGACACGTTATTCTTCTTCTTTTGTTTGGCGTCGCATTATTGTGCATTCACCAGTGACAAGTATTAAGTTTAAACATTTTTTGATATTTTATCAAAATAGTCACTGTCATAGTCACGTCATAGTCCAATAAAGTCGCGGTCAAGTCCAAACGTAGTCCAAGTCATACCTCAGAAAAGCAACTTTACTAGAGGCGTCTATGGAGTTTGGTAACATTATTTATTGTAATTTTACCTTGTGTGGAGACAGCACGACTCCTAGCCAGGTCTATTTTGTTAGCGACGAGGAGCGCCGGTCGCGCACGTAACATGTCGCAGTCTAAAAGTCGCGCCAGGTCTTGCTCAGCTTTCTGAAAGGATGCCTTGTCCACCACGGAGTATATGACTACGAATGCATCGGGGGGCTCGGCGCGTTCTATTTCTTCCTGTAAACAAATACGATGGAATGTAAATAAAAATTCCTCTTCACAAGAAATTCACATAAATCGGTCTACAATATTTTAACAACCTACTTTATTTGAACCTACTTTTTTGACTCCCCTTTATATCGAGGGATATTTTTACTGTAACTGACCGCACCGTATACCGTACCAGCCTTTTCAATAGTCCACTGCGGGACGTAGGCCTACTCAAGCGATTGGGCCTTACCCACCACGCTGGCCTAGTGTGGGTTGGTGGATTCACACAGGCCATCGAATTTCTTCAACGGACGTATGCAGATTGTCTCACGATGTTTTCCTTCACCGAAAAGCCAGTGGTGTGGATTTTCGGACATAGGTTCCAAGGAAACTACGGGACCAGGATTTGAACCCAAGACCTCGAGAGTGACAGGCCAGCGTGACAACCACTAGACCACCACGGCTTATAAATACTTCACAATAAACAGTTTTCTCGAATATCGACGTTATGTCACCTACTTGGTTCTTGTAACCGACCACATTGGCATCGCGAGGCGTTATAGTCGGCTTGCAATCACTTTACGACTAACTAAAAAGTCTGCCCACCACGTAGATTGGGCAGAGTTTTGGCTCGGACACTTTTTTGTACCATTGTGACTCTATATTATTATTGTTACCTACATTTTAATTAATATTTTATACAGTTATATACGACTATTAATTTTTTTATTGAATGACTTTAGTCTAAAATTATTAGTTTTGATAAGCTCTTTTTACATCTGATTTTTTAAATAAAAAAATAATAATTATAAAAGAAATTAATGCAATAAATTGTACATCACGTTATAATTTTTTTGACGAAGCCTTTTTACAGCAGATTTTTTTGAAATGTACAACTAAGAAGATATTTCTATTTTACTATAAACTGAATTGTATTACTATATTTAAATTTTGGTTATATTTTTGACAATGCCCTTTTACAGCTGACGCGATTAAATTTATAGGATTTATGTACGTAGGTTTTGTAATGTAGGTAGACTGGAAAAACAAAAGAATTGCTGTAAGTAATGACGAGTCCATAATAGAACCATTTATACTCCTTCTCGTTATATGAGAATGTGTAAATGTAATATTATGTCAATAAATGATTTTCTTTTCTTTTCTCATAGATATTTGCTCCAAGTTTTTTGTACAAAAAGTTCATCAACGCGCGTCAAAATGTACGGAGAAGCGAATTTTTCTGCGATATAAATAGTCGTTGTACAAAAGTTTTTTGTCTAGATGTACTAGACCCGCCCTTAAAAGGTTTTGCGTTTAATACCTATGACCCTGTATACTAAAGGACTAAGAAATAAAGGTAGTTAATATTGCTTACCTTAACATTAGTGCAGTTAACAAAATATAGCTCTGATTCTTCTCCGTTTAGTAATATCGAAACCTTCTCGTCTGCACCGTCCGCTTCTGTAAAGAAAGAAAACAATTCTATATTAATATTTTAGATTATAGGTACCTTTTGCTTTGTGGAGGACAAAAAACAATCTGTGTTCTTAGTTGTCCAATGTTTTTATGCACACAAACTCATAAGTAAAAAATGTTAAATGGAAATTAATATTCCCCACAGAGTTTTAGAGTTACAGAGTTGGTACATTGGCTGTATTAATCCTATAGAACTAATTGTTTACGCCAACTCTTTCGTGAACGTAAAAACTTGACATACACATGTTACCTACGTACAGGGCTACGATAGCGCTGGGGATTTATAATTCAACATTCGAACAGCTAGGACGTATGCAAATTGCCCGGCATCAGGGCATCAACAGCGACTGGGCTCGGGGATGGTCAGAGTTTGGGCTCTGGCCACCCACTTAAGCGGGCCCGGGTAGGACGACAGCGTGTGTGGCAACGCTGTCGTACAGGACCGCACTAGCCTGGTCCTACTGCCAGGCGAATAGACACACAAAGTGCTGGGAACACCGGTGCGTTCCTTTCGGAGATCCCGGAGCTCCCAAGAAGGCATAAAGACCACCGAGGGGGTTTTAGTGGATACAATCCCACATAACCCTACTGCACCCCAATGCAGTTAGGGCATCTTCCCGAAGATTTCCCCCTCGTAAAAAAAAAAGAAAAAGACGTATACGAAAGTTTGCGGATACTCAATACAATTATGTTAAAGTTTCGTATTCATCCTTTAGAGTCACAATCGTGCAAAAAAAGTGTCCGAGCCAAAACTCTGCCCAAGCTACGAATTGGGCAGGCTTTTTAGTTAGTCGTAAGGAGATTGCAAGCCGACTACTACGCCAAGAGATGCCAAAGTGCTCGGTTACAAGGATTAATTAGGTAACATAACGTCGAGTTTCGAGAAAACGGGTCTTTGTGAATTATTTGATGTCAATATCTAGGTCGGTTTGTATGACGGCGCTCAGACATTTTTTTACTACTTTCACTTAGGGACTGTGGCTCTGTAGATATTTGCCCAAAGTATTCATCCTAGCCGTTCAAATGTTCAATTTATAGAACCCCTGAGCTGTAAATGATACCCGATCGGAAGAAATCGTTTTGTTGCCAACTTGGACACTTATTATTATTTAGGTACGATATAGGCTTGCAATTGATCATTTGCCTAAAGTAAGTAAGTTCGTATAGCCCTGGTGTCAGTTTTTAAGCCGCCTGAAGGCCTCTTATCTTATCTGATACAGTATGTATTATATCTTCATTGCTGTTGCCTGAGGATTGTTTATATTCCCTCGGTGGCTTAGTGGTTAGTGAACCTCACTTCTAGATCAAAGAGGCGTGGGTTCGTTCCAAGGGCAAACATTTATGTGATGAACATAGGTGTTCATCACATAAATGTTTGCCCTGGGTGGTATTTAGGTACTATTTACAACATGTATATGTTGTATATCAGTCTCTGGCAACCATATCACTCATTTTTTAATACATACCCATATAAATAGTACCTAAATACCACCCAGGGCAAACATTTATGTGATGAACACCTATGTTCACATTTATGTGATGAACATAGGTGTTCATCACATAAATTTTTGCCCTTGGAACGAACCCACGCCTCTTTGATCTGATATACAACATATACATGTTGATACATGTTGTACTGAGACTGATATACAACATATACATGTTGTATATCAGTCTCTGGCAGCCATATCACAAGCTTTGCTTAGTGTGGGGTCAGAGACCATGTGTAAGATGTCCCCCAATATTTATTTATTTTTTTATTTAAAATAGCTTAAGTATTTAGGACTCCATATTAATTAATATTTTCCTAATTAAAGCTAACCACAAGTTTATTTCACAAGTATTCATGATCAAACATACATAAAACTTAAAATTAGAACAGTAAAAATAAACTTTTCCTTTCAAAAACGTGTTCTAAATGCAGCTAACTAAACTTAAATAAAACAAAACAAGCGCGTTATTTAAAATGTAATCTTGGAAAATGTCAACGAGACTGCGTTCCATATGATTACACTGGAAAATACCCTCAAGAAACTCCGTTTATTTTTTAAAATATCTCTTGAGCGGTGCTTGAACAGTTTGAAGGAAATTGCTTATTCATTGTTTGAAATAAACTGCAATAAAGTTTCTTAGAATAATGTTAAGTATTGCTTTTAAGCTATCGCGATTTGAACACATTATTATTATATACTACGGGACTAATCGCGCACTAAAATTACGAGATAAATAAATACCTCATCATCCCGACGTTTCGGCCGAGTTGCATCGACCGTGGTCACGGGTTACAGTCTACCCGTGACCACGGTCGATGCAACTCGTTGGAAACGTCGGGATGATGAGGTATTTATTTATCTGGTAATTTTAGTGCGCGATTAGTCCCGTAGTACCTGTACCAGCCTTTTTTAACAGTCCACTGCAGGACGTAGGCCTACCCATGAAGGGTGATAAGTGAGTCCCGTAGTATATAATAATAATAATGTTATTCATTATATTCTCTGATTTCTGTCCATCCAAAGGTAGCCTGGAAGAAATCGCTCAAGGTGATAAGGCCGCCATTGTACCACCTAATGTTTAAGACTATTGTGTACTTTGTTATTTATACTTTTTTGGTGTACAATAAAGTTATATTGTATTGTATATTAGTGGCTGCTCTATAAATAATGCCTGAAGCTAGGAGCTTACTTTAAAAATGTGTAGGTAAGTAACAAGGACTATACAGGGTTATTATCTGCTTGTACTGTGCTGTGCTGTACCAGCCTTTATAATAGTCCACTGCAGGAAGTAGGCCTACCCACCAAGGGTGGTTGGGCCATATCCATCATGCTGGCCCAGTACGGGTTGGTGGATTCACATACGCCATCGAATTTCTTCTAAGGACGTATGCAGGTTGCCTCACGATGTTTTCCTTCACCGAAAAGCCAGTGGTGTGAAATTACGTACATAAATTCCTAGGAATTCATTGGTACGGGACTGGGATTTGAACCCACGACCTCACGATTGCTGCCCTGTACTAAGCCGAAATGGGGCGATTAAGACCATCATTATGAACATTGCTCTAAAAAAAAAAATTTGCTGTTACATACAAGATTGCAACTCGGTAGTATTATTATATCTTCTTTGACTCGGTATCGACGAAATATAAGAAACAGTTGATTTTTTGCCCGAATTTCTGTTTGGCCCATAGTAAAAGTTTAGAATAAGATTATGATCAACTTTTTAGGGTTCCGTACCTCAAAAGGAAAAAACGGAACCCTTTTAGGATCACTTTGTTATCCGTCCGTCTGTGTGTATGTCAAGACTCTTTATCTCGGGAACGCGTAACGAGTTGAAATTTAAACTGTATACATATATCTGTTATCGATTAAAAAAGTTAGAGCCGTTTATGTCTTAAAAACCGCATATTTCGCACTCACAAAAATTAAAATCTACGTGGTACTTCCCGTTGACATACAACTATGAAATTTGGCGAGAAGCATCGTCTCAGAGTACATATATAGGAATAAATCTACAAACTGTATATTTTCATTTAAATCACAAAAAATAGGGCCTCAAAATTCACAAAATATGGGTTTAAAATTCAAAGTGAGTAAATCGTATCATGTAAGGTATCATATAAAAGAACTTCATTAGCACATGCTAAAACAGGTTTTTAATTATTTTAGCAATGTGTAGTTTTCGATGTATGACGAGTGAAAAAAAAATTTGTACGGAACCCTTGATGACTGACTCGCACTTGTCCGGTTTTTTTTAGTCTGAATCTTCTCTTTTCGGCATAGAAAACCAGTTCTGGATATTTTTTGATTTAGTCCTTGATTAAACCAACGATTCGCCTTATCGTTCGCAACGTGGTAGAAGCACGCAGATTTAGAATTGCCGACCTAAAAAATGGACCAACGTTTATTAAATAAAAAACAGAGGCAAACACGATGTTCAATTATAATTTTTCGCAAAAAATATTATGACCGACTTCAACCGTGTACAGAATTAGCGAATATTTCGCGCGGATCGATGTAGCATGTTTCACAAAACGGCTAAGGCGATTTCAATAAAATTTAAATGGGACTGAATTCGAAAAATTCTTTCTAATAAAAAAATAATAGTCGAAATAGGACTACTATATAAAAAGTTATGCGTATGGTTATACATTAAAAAAAAATATATACGCGTCGAACTGAGTACGTCCTCCGGTTTGTCGGTCAAAAAAGCCTGAATTTTATCGATCTCAAAGACCAAGGCGCAAGTAATAGTAAAAAAAGTTGAGATGGCGTTCAAACAGGAATAAATCCGAAATTCGAAATTTCGAACGGATTGGAAATGATGCAACAAGTTACAGGTCCCAGTTTTGGTCAAATACCCCTTAACAGAAAAACAAAACAGTATACATCACAATGACGCGTCGACTAAATAACCATTTGATTAGACATCGACGCGGGTTGGTGACGAATGGATGCTATTTGTGGAGTCAAGTGGCCGCCTCATCAATCATAGCAAGTGGGGCCAAATTAGGCGCGGTAGGGCTTCTCCCAACTGGTGGGGCTTTATATGACGCGAATTTATACTCCTATCGAAAAACGACGGTGCAGCTATATGGGATGATTTATATATACAGGGTTATTTCTGAAAAAAAGAATGGAACGAGTTGTACGGGTCTCGTCCGGGTCCGTCCCGTGCTCGCCCCGTCCTAATACAGAGTTATTTCACTGCGCAAACTATCTTTAGACTGTAACAATATTATTTGATGCTGTGTACGTATGTACTTTTGTTTTATTTTGCTTTTGACATATATCTTAGTATTTTGACATATACTTTTTATTTTTATCTCATTTCGAATATAGGTAATGTGGCAACGCTTTGCCTGAGCAGGCAAAGCGTTCCACATTCTGGCTGTTCGTATGAGGAAAGAGGATTACGCTTAGTTCTAACGCACGGAATGTCCACCATAAAAGGGTGGACATGAATAACCACCATAAAAGGGTGAAGGCTTTGGTTGCGTCTGTCTAGCCGTACGATAGAAGAAAGGGGCAGGTGGGACCAGATTGTGCAACTCTTGAGCGCACTCTCCGAAGCGTATCCTATAAAAGGCCGACAAACACGCTACCTTTCGTCGATGCTCAAGACTTTGCAGCTGCGACTTAGTCAAAGTGTCGTTGTCAATCAGCCTTCTGGCTCGCCTCTCAATCGACCCCAGAGCTTCCAGTTGATATTTGGCAGAGCCATCCCAAGGGTGAAATGTAAGAAACAGTTGATTTTTTGCCCGAATTTCTGATTGGCCCATAGTAAAAGTTGAGAATAAGATCATGATCTACTTTTTTAGTCTGAATCTATTCTTTTCGGCTTAGAAAACCAGTTCTGGATGATCCCGTATTGTTATTTTTTGATTTAGTCCGTGTTTAACCATCGATTCGCCTAATCGTACTCTACTTGGTAGAAGATAAAGCACGCAGATTTACAGGCCCCGTCCGGGCGTCGTACGGGCCACTACAAAAATGTATGGATCGTGCGTTGTACGGGCCACGCCCTGGCCCGTGCCGTATTCGCTCGTCCTAATATAAATCATCCCTAAGTTTGACGTGTCAGTAGCACCATAACTCCCGGACAAAACAAGCGATTTCATAGTAATTTAGAAGAGACAACAAAAATGTCATGGCATTCTAACGTATGTACCTGAATATCTTTAGATTTTTGATTTGTAAAATGATTTCGCCATTGATTTTCCGATCATATTGTAATGACATTGCTCGAAAAATAGGACGGCTATACAAATAAAAATCAGTCTAGAAAATATTATTTCAAAAAGTAAATTAGTATTAATTGCCATTTTTGCAGTATTTTTGATTGCCATATTTTTAGGTTCATTTTGTAGCATGGTACAAAATCTGGGGCTAACGTGAAATATTTTTTTCGATGTACTATAGCTATAGTTAGTGTTTGTACATATATCCTGTACCTGTATCAGCCTTTTTAATAGTCCACTGCAGGATGTAGGCCTGCCCACAAAGGGTGATTGGGCCATATCCACCACGCTGGCCTAGTGCGGGTTGGTGCGTACCTACCTATGTCTGCTTGTAGTAATTACAGCTATTATTTTGATACTGGCCGGTTGATTAACAATAGACGCAGCGCCAGTTGGTGACGAATACCGGCTATTTGTGGAGCCAAGTGCCTCATCAATCATGGGGAGAGTGGCCAAATTAGGCGCATAGGGCTTCCTTGAACTAGTGCATAGCGGGGCGTTACATGACGCGAATTAACTTCCTGCCGAAAAGTGGGAGTGCTGTTGGTATAGGTACGTTTGACGTGTGTCGGTTGCATTTTATAGTTACTATATAATTAAATCGTTTTTTGTCTAATATTTACAAATGTTGTGTTACAGTGGTCGTAATTGAACTCTTCCAAGATGGCTTGACCAATTTTTATGTATATTTGGCATGTCTGTGAACAAGTTGTATGCTATTACAGGCTACCCTAGTGTGGGCCCCAGTATACACCGATTGTTTAAATAATTATAAAGTGTCAGTAAACTGTATTCTGTTTTAATAATGTAAGTTTAAATGTAAGTTTATTAACACTAAGGTTTATTGAATAAATATTTTATTTATTTACTATTTATTATTATAATATACCCCTTGGTGGTAAGGGTGGCCACACTTACCACCTCTCCAAATGTTTGTTTTAAATGACAAACAAAGTTTTGCTGTGTCCACTGGTAAAGCTGGAAACATACTATCAGGCGCGGCTGTCAGTCGCGTCCGATAGTATGTTTCGAGTTATATCGTATATCTGTTTGGGTTTAAATAATTTTAATTTTCATTTAAGACATTTCTGTCGCTTACATGATAAAAATAACAATTAAAATTTTCGTTGCCACACTTTACACAGAGATGAAACAAAAAACCCACAAACAACAAAATAAAAAGAAAAAAGTTATTGACTGACTTAAAAAAAAAACAAAATAATGATATAACTACTAAAATATATAGATACTTAAAAAAAAACAAAATTATAATAATAAACTTAGTATAGCAATTCAGCGAGGCAACGCCGTCAGCATTCTGGCCACGTTACCCTCTGCCCCGGGTGTTTTAGATTACTTTTATTTTAGTATAAGTTTTAGTGTTTTAGTGAGTCCTGCGTCGTTTGGCCCCGCAAGCGGTTGGTCCCGCGGGGCGAATCGACCAAGACTCTTTTTGAAGGTCCCCATTCGGCCCGCACCAAACAATGCGGGGCGAATGGGGACCTTCAAAAAGAGTCTTGGGCGATTCGCCCCGCGATTCACTTTTTTATCTGTACATTTAAGTAGAAAAGTAGTCAATGGAAAAAATAAACAATTGCATTATTTTGAGGGCGTCATTCTATGAGTCCTATGGGAGTGTATGAACAAAAATGCATTTGTTTGAATGATGCAATTGATGATTGAATGATCATCACATGAAACTAATGTGCCAAATTGGTTTCACGTATTTTGTAAACATAAATATTTCATTTGAAGCAAACAAATGAACCATTCGATGTCTTATTATCTACAATATACTTTTTAATTTTATCTACAATAAAAATATAATTGTCATGGGGCTCTTTAGAAGTTTGTGGGATTACCAACCGTGTCCCACAGCTGCCATGATAAAAAAAGATTTTTATGGTAAATCTGTCACACTGTCTCACAGAATTTTTTGAAAATCATTTATCTTCTATCTATATTTATAAAAGAAAGTCGTATTAGTTACACAATTTATAACTTAAGAACAGCTGAACCGATTTGGCTGAAAATTGGTGAAGAGATAGCTTAGAACTAGGAAAAGGATATAGGGGATACTTATTTCCAGTTCCTTTTAATATATTTTTTTACTTTTACTTATTATCTGCCAAAGCTCTGTGTGCAAAAGTAATCCGTTTGCATGAAATTTGCTTTGACAGCTGTAAAAATTATAAAATGACAGCTGTCAGTTAAAAACATCAGCTACCTGTCATATATCTCATGTAGTGGTATATCTCTGTAACTGTCAATTTTAGACTATTGATGTTTTCACAAAAGTGATAGAGCTCAACGATATCTACATTTCGAATGACAGCTGTCAAACTTAAATCAATTGTTGAATCAATAATAACCGAGATAAATCACTTTTAAGTTTGATAGCTGTCATTCGAAATGTAGATCTTGTCAAGTTCTATCACTTTTGTAAAGACAGCCGTAGTCTAGAATCGATAATAACCGTGATATATCACGTTGAAGTTTGACAGCTGTCATCCGAAATGTAGATCTCGATGAGCTCTATCACTTTTGTAAAGAGAACAGTAGTCTAGAATCAATAATTACCGAGATACATCACTTTTAAGTTTGACAGCTGTCATCCTAAATGTAGATCTTGTTGAGCTTTGTCACTTTTGTGAAGACAGCAGTAGTCTAGAATCGATAATTACCGAGATAAATTACTTTTAAATTTGACAGCTGTCATCCGAAATGTAGATTTCGTCGAGTTCTATTACTTTTGTGAAGAAAGCAGTAGTCTAGAATCGATAATAACCGAGACAAATCACTTTTAAGTTTGACAGCTGTCAACAATAATGTAGGTCTCGTCAAGTTCTATCACTTTTGTGAAGACAACAGTAGTCTAGAATTGATAATGACCGAGATAAATCACTTTGAAATTTGACAGCTGTCACTTGGACAGCTGTTACTGTGACATTAGTCGTGACAAATTACACGATCCGATTTCTAACGTGTACGAGGGATTTTTCTCATCTTCATTTTAAGATTGAACGGTTGTCGTCAAAACCTTTTTTACCCACTAAATATTCATAGAATACTCGAATACTCTAGATTTAATGTCTAAATCGCTACCGGCAACACTGGTCGCCGCGGTGATGCCGCGGTGCGATGTCGCGGCGACACCGCCCTTGTGGCATGTCTGTAACTGAACACCTTTGATCCAAATTGGCAGGAATCAACACAAGACCGACAAAACTGGAAATCTCGAGAGGAAGCCTTTGTCCAACAATGGGACATTAAAAGCTCATAAACAAACAAACAATTCTTTTTACAGCGTTGCATATCTGTTGATTTTTTGTAGTCGGATTTTTATTTTATGTCATGTAATTTTATGTGTGGCTGTACCATAAGAAATGCGTAATACTGATGCGGGAAATTGATCTTTATCAACGTGGGCCCAAACAACCACTTCTTTTATAGTTATTGGCGTTTCGCCCCGCGGGCCCAATGGGGGCCTTCAAAAAGAGTCATGGTCGATTCGCCCCGCGGGACCAACAGCTTGCGGGGCCAAACGCCGCAATACCCGTTTTAGTATAAGTTTTTATTTTAAGTAGGTTTATTTTAATAGTTATAGTTTATGAAATATTTTTTAAGTTTTGCTAAAATAATAAACAGTTGGTACACACACAAAAAAAACAATACGAAAAATACTTCACTCAAAGTTAGTCGGTATCAATTTTTTGACACACTTCACGCATCATTCATTATTATTTAAATCATTTTTGTGCATTTTCAGATAAAATGTATTGAGCCCATTGCTTTTTGAATACGTGAAGTGAGTTTATATTTTGTTTGTAGACTCTGGCTAACGAAAGTTGACACTGAAAAAGCGCAGCAAATTAAAAAAAAATATCAGTATGGCAGCCCTAATCTAAGAGGGAAACACTTTCTCTCACTCACACGATGTTGATGACCATTGTTACCATACTGCGATTCTGATTCTTCCAAATCTTTGGGGTAATCGCAAACCATTTTTTTCAAGCTTTAACTTGAGTAGGTGTTTTATATTCAATACGTTAATTATTTTCTATATTTTGACGTAATTACTATGCCAAACAGGCTTTCCATTGCTCTTCAAATGATGCAAATGATTTCAACGCGTACTTATATACTTCATTACGATGAAAACTATTATTATGAATCATTTTGTTCAGTTTAGTACATGACGTATGTTTAAAAAATGTTTTTAATACTATGTAAAATACCCCAACTAAAGGCAAATCCACGATGATAGTAGCATCGTGTGTTGTCATTTAAAAAGTTAGCGAAAAATTCGAGTTTCAACTTTCGTTAGTCAGACTCTTTCTAGTAATTAAAGCTAAATTTGGATACTGGCCGTTTGGTTAGCAATGGACGATGGTTGGTGACGAATACCGGCTATTTGCGGAGTCAAGTGCCTCATTAATCATAGCGAGTGCAGCCTAATAAGGCGTTGTAAGGCTTCCTTGAACGCTCACTACTAACGTTACACGGAGCGTTTTAACCCGAGAGGAAATAATTATATTTCGTCAACAATGGCACATCCATTCATCAACCATATGACGTCCACTGCTGGACATAGGCCTCCCATCAGACCGATTGGAAGTGGCGTGCATCCAGCACAATCCTGCGGTCTTGGTGAGATCATGAACAATGACACAACCGACTTCAATAATTGCGACTTACGAGTGCGTATGGTACAAAATTCAAATAGTACTCTCGATTGATGTATTACTGTACTGTATCAGCCTTTTTAATCGCCCACTGCAGGATGTAGGCCTACCCACGAAGGGTGATTGGGCCATATCCACCATGCTGGCCCAGTGCGGGTTGGTGGATTCACACACGCCATCGAATTTCTTCTACGGACGTATGCAGGTTGCCTCACGATGTTTCACCGAAAAGCCAGACGTGTGAAATTCCGTACATAAATTCCAAAGAAACTCTTGAAAGAAACTTGGTACGGAGCCGGGATTTGAACCCACGAATGTCGAGCCAGTGTTACAACCGCAAGACGTCCGCGGCTATATATTTTTTAAAATTATTGTTGATTTTCCAAAAGTTACTCGACCGATTTCGATAAAAATTAAATAGATCTACTGCTGCAGTGTGATCTACCAAAAAAAAAAAAATCGTCAAAATAGGTGCAATAGGCGGAATAACCGCGAAACATACAAATATGTACACAATCGAATTGAAATCTTCTTCTTCTTAGTTTTGGCGTCGCATTATTGTGCATGTGCCAGTGTCAAGTAATAAGTTTTAAAAATATTATCAAATATTTTATCAAAATAGTCACTGTCCTAGTCTCGTCATAGTACAATAAAGTCGCGGTCAAGTCCAATCATAGTCCAAGTTAAACCTCAGTAAAGCAGTGGAGACTTTACTAGAGGCGTCTATGGAGTTTTGGTAACAACATGGAACAACATGATACGTCACATTATATCACTTGCCTACACTCATGCACGTAAATCAGCTCATAATCAACGAAATACCACCATTTTTCACTAATTATCACTGATAAAAACACAAGTTTAACAAAATAATACAATGAGGCGACATGATTTTTCCGCGTTCCCGCCAAAACTCCGAATTGAAATCCTCTTTTGTGAAGTCTGAAGCTTTTCAAAGTCATATATTTACCTACCTAGTTTTATCTTCGTCTAATGTGTTGCCAAATTGAATGACTAACAAAATGACTAACTGGTATGTCAAACGATGATATTTGAACATCTACGAGTAAAGTGCCCAGAGCAAATAAAAAAAACAAGAGAGAACGTCGTTGAACAGTCAAGTGAAGCCGGTTTAATATACATGTGTGAGTGCGTCACTGTTGCGCCGCCATAGTTCGACTGACAAGCCAAGGCGTACTTTCCTTGTACGTTGATGTGTGTGTGATTGTCTTTACACGGCGTGGCGTAGTTCTGCACGGCCTCACTTGTTTGTTCACAACATTCTCTCTTGATTTTTTTATTTGCTCTGAGCGTTGAACAGTCAAGTGAGGCCGGTTTTTAATAAATGTGTGAGTGCGTCAAAAATGCGCCGCCATAGTTCGACTGACAAGCCAAGGCGTAGTTTCATTGTACTTTGGATGTGTGTGTGATAGTCTGTACACGGCGAAGCGTAGTTTTGGTCGGCCTCACTTGTTTGTTCACAACATTCTGTCTTTATTTTTTTAATTGGTCTAAGCTAAAGTGTTTAAGATTCCAATAAATAGCAAGAACAATATCGGAACGCTTTATGTGTCACTAAACTTACTTAATATTATACATTCGAAAGTGTGTTTGTTGGTCACTCTTTCACGCAGCAGTGGAGAGACGGATCTACTTGATTTTTTGAATAAATAGACTTTAAAGACTTGAAAGTGTCATAGGCTACTAATCAAAAATAAAATATACCGTGTACAGGCACAAAAACTATTAAATCACGCGGGCAAAGCCGCGGGTAAAAACTAGTTTATCTATAAAACACTTCAACTCCATTGTTTCGTGTCTACCACATGTTGAGAGATTTGAAACATTTGTCTTTCCCCACTCTATCGACTGGTTACATTTTGGCACGACATTCTCCGGTATTTTCCCGGAAAAAGTAAAAATTTCGGTTATGTCAGAAGTTCAATGCTATTGTAGCATGTGACCGTGAAAAAACTTGTTTTGGCAAACACTGAGAAAATATTGTTATATTAGTACTAGAACGGTCTTGAGTCATCGCACTTTTAGTTTTTTATGGACTTCTATAAAGATGAGGATGTTAATTTGCATGTATTAAATGCGTGCATGAAACTATAGTGAAAAAATAATTACTAGTAAAGTTATGCATTATTATAAAAGACTTTGTTTTATATAAATGTAGTGATAGTGATACTGAACTACTCACCTACACAGAATGAGTTGATATATTGTATGTCAAATAAAGCCACCACAATTAATAGTAACAGTTTCATTGAATTTCAAATATTTTATTACAATTAATTAAATGAGTAACACGAGGATAGTGCCAAGTATACTTAATAAATGATTAATAATTTAATGTTTACGTCTGATTGAAATATTAATTTTAATTTGACGTTAATTAATGATTATTTCTTAATTGCTTCATTAGTCTTATTATTATTTTAGTTTTGAAGTAGTTTTCAATATATTTAGTAACTAAATTTCGTTAACGAGCCGTTTAAGATTTTACGAACGGTTAATAAAGTAAACATCTGTTGGTGAACTCGGTTGGCAAAATGGCTTTCTTTTCACTTGTCAAAGACGAAATACATCTGAAGCTTTAAAAAAAATACGGAATCAGTTGCCATGGAGGATAAACTATATCTTTGTATGCAATTAGTCGCGTACGAAGAGGAAAATCTCCTCGTAGGCAACCAGTTGCGAACATTGGTTGCGTACGCGGCAGAAAGCTGCGAATCAGTTGCGAAACTTATATACTTACACCCTTATACCTACTACAGCACAATATTATACCCGTCAGTTATTTCGTTACACAAACTGTTACTAGAAAAACAAAGATCTCAATTTTTCGTTTATCTCAATTTTCATATTATAGGTAAGTAAAACTAGTTCAAAACTTTAGCTCAGTTTGAAGTAAAAATATTACCCTATTTTATTAAATACCTACTAATTGTGCCAGCGGCTTGGTCTGTATTTTATTTCATAGGTGTAAAATAAAAAAAATGCAGATGGAGTATCATATTACTCCATTAGTACGTGAATTATAACATAAAATAACAATCTGATTAATCCACCTATTTCTAACCTTAGCAAAAAAAAAACACTATCTATTATTATTGTGACATTTTTCATAACATTCAAGAATAACTAGGAAAAGATTTACTTCCCTCTGTGATGTAAAAATGTTGCCATAATATATCTATAGTTGTCCAAGCTTCTTTCATGTTTTAATATTAAACTGGGCTAGATTAAAGACGCGCAACATTGTCTTTTTGCTCGAGGCTTTTATTCTTCAATGTTTAGTTAGGCTAGATTTATTCATGAATTATTGCGAAGGCGTATTATCAAAGCTGTATTACGAGTATAATAGCGTTATATATATTTAGGCTATTTTCAGAGTTCCACACCTAATTTTTTTCTTACTAATATTATAATGAAATAATAATCCGAATATGTGAATTGTTTGTTACTATTTCACGCCGCAACGGAGACACGGACGGACTTTATTTTTGACCGACGAACCACCCCGGTGGAGGCACCTGTACAATTCCACGCGTATATATATTTTTTATGTAAGTATAACCCATAACTTTTTTCTTAGTAGTCCGATTTCAATAATTCTTTTTTTATTGGAAAGAGTATAAATTGACATTCTTCTTTCTTCTTCGAAATTGACACATTTAAATTTTAACGAAATTGGCTGAGCCATTTTTGATAAATCAACAATAATGTGGAAAATGTTACATATCGATGTATATAATATTTGAGTTCTAGCGATGCGCCCCGGCTTCGCACAGGTGTATTATACATATAAACATTTCTCTTGAATTACTCTATCTATTAAAACAAACTGCATCAAAATGCGTTGCGTAGTTTTAAAGATATAAGCATACATGGGGACAGACAGCGGAAAGCGACTTTGTTTTATACTATGTATGTGTATACACGGGTGAAGACGGTCATGCTATTTTTTGCAAAAAAAAATATATTTGCAAGGATATATAATATAATATGTATACTTTAAAGATCAGAAAGTGACTTGCTACTTTTCACAAGCTTTTATTTAGTTATCTGTCTGTCTGTAATCAAATCTTGCAAGTTAAATTTGATCCACTTCCCGTTTACCGATAGAGCTGAAATTTTGCATACGTGTGTAAATTGCGTGACAATGCAATATTATGATGACATGATGCTAATCTGATGGTAGAGCTGCAAGGTGACCACAGGAACTTCGCAATGAAACGATACAACCTCATCGAGTTTATGCTCATTTGAATTGTCTTGGCAAGTAATTTGTCTTTCAATGGTAACCAGGGTCGGATGATGGAGCTGAAAGGTTGTCAAAGGAACTCTGTAATGAAACGACGCAACCCCATCGAATTTCAGCTCGTTTGATTCGTCTTGGCGAGTACTTGTACAGTAAACTCATTTTTAATGTAATTCTGCTATAGTGGCAAACCAAAAAACACGCAGGTGAAGCCGCAGTAAAAGCTGGTAAGAAATAAACCCAGACAATTGATTGTATATCAATCTGTTGTCCGTCTTTCTTTTGTACGTTCGCCATCGCATTACGCTTAGAAATTTCCGAGGGTAATTATGTCCCAAATCAAAATAGCATGTGCCATCTTGCGAATTTGTGAGACCCATTTGACATGATGCCTTTTTTACGATGAGGAAATCTTCCAAAGATGCCCAACCGCTTTGGGGTGCAGTCGGGTTATGTGGGATTGTACCCACTACAACCCTCTCGGTGGCCAGCCTTTGTGCCTTCTTGGAAGCTCCGGGATCTCCAAAAGGAACGCATCGGTGCTCCCGGAACTTTGTGTGTCTCGTCTGGAGTAGTAGAAGTAGGATTGTTGAGATGAAGCCTAGAAGATGAAGATAAGGATCCATCCATCCATTCTTAAGCGTCCCCTAATTGATCTCCTATAGACAAGTTTAAAACGATTTAAATAATTATAGCGCGATTCTGCGAGTCTTAATAAGATCGTTTGTCCACCTCATAACGATCCTCTGCTATGTTCTAGTCCTATTTTAGAAACGCTAGTAACCACTCTTAGAATCGCATAAAATGTTTTATTCGCACTAGCATAGATTTTCAATTCTCGTTCCTGTAGTTACTAGCCCTGGTGTCAGAGTTTTTAAGCCGCCTGAAGGCCTCTGACATGGCTGTACTGTACCAGCCTTTTAATAGTCCACTGCAGGACATAGGCCTACCCACGAAGGGTGATTGGGTCATATCCACCACGCTGGCCAGTGCGAGTTGGTGGATGACATGACAAACGGTTAAAATGATGGATTTTCAATGTGGCCATTTACGCATACGTCTTAGCGGGTTATCGGTTCAAGAATAGAATCCCTGTCTATTCGTAACTTACTGAATGAAAATGTTTTATATTTTCCTCACAATATGAACGGGTTGTTGTTATTGTTGAGATATTACATTCAGAAGCTTGTTATTAGATCGTTCCGAGAAAGGATTGGTAATAAATGAATCCTTTTTTCATTTCCCAGTTATTTGGCGGTGTAGTCAGCTCTTAACATAATAATATTTTTGATGTTGGAAGCCAAACGGATTGGGAAATTTGTGTTCATTGTAGATTTAGTGGTAGATTTATTAACCACCGACGCAAAAAAGGTGGATCATATTTTAAACTTCAGGCGGCCTAAAAACTCTGACACCAGGGCTAGCCACCCGGCCTATACGAATGTACATATACTAAGCTCCACACATATCGACGGATGAGAAGTTAGCCACAGATGACACTTTGCCGTGATTCGCTAATTATTGCGTATGTGTGCACAATGCCTATACAAATGGCGAAGTAGTGAGCTCAGGCGTTAGGAGCGCGCGGGAGGCATGAGGGAGAATGGCGGGCGTGTGTGCCCCGGCGTTTCCATATTTCGGCTTTTGCGCAGAACGCTGCGCATAACTTCCCACCCGTCGATTTGTGTGGCGCTTAGTATACGCAACTTTTAAACAGTGGATATATTTGATGTGTGTGCCTGTATTTCTTAGGTTGACTATAAAATTTACTTTTTTTTAATTTATAAAGTTCACGTCTGCCATACACGCACGATGCATAAAAACTACTATACAGGATGTTTTTCTAGACAACGTATACATAATATACAATTTTATTCCTCATTCCGACTTACTTTTACTATGGAACCAACTCTTGATACTCAAAGGAATTGAAGCTCCAAAAGGAATTGATTCAGGCAAATTATATTTAATACATTTTTTATTACTTAAACTGAAAATCGCAACCCAGAATCGACAATATATACGAAGCAGTTGATTTTGTATACCATATGCGAATAACCCTGTTTATGAACAAATAGTGAATAATATATGAATAATGTAATGTAGTGTGTATTTTACGAGCAACATTATGGCCCCCATTATCAAGATGGAGCGTCGATGCACGCCTTTACCCAATAAGGTTTTCGTGTTCATTGTGGGCGCTACTAAAATTTTCACTCGATATTTTCTTTCTTTTTCTTCTAAATTTGTCGTCGCAAGATTCATGCATTTGCTACTACAACTAGTAATAAGTGTAAGTTGTTTCCTTGACTAGCTAGCTTTTTGCTCGCAGATTTACACACTTGATATTTTGGTTTTCGTTCCATACTATGGAAACTTTTTATTTTTCCGGGATATAAAGTAGCCTATGACACTCCCCGACCTTTATACTATATCCATGTAAAAACACCATCGTTCTGTCCCTCTGTTGATGCGTGAATAAATAACAAACTAATCAACAAACATACTTTCGTATTTATAATAATAAATTATTATTTAGTAAGGTCGCTACGATTGCTTTGAGTGCTACGCCAACTACGCTACGGCAGTATCGTAGCAAATGACGTAGCTTCATGCTACGAAAACGTTACCCGCTGACGTAACATTGGTAAAACCACTCTTTTTTTGTCGGCCGTTAAAAATATCAATGGTCAATACAGAGCATACAGCGTACAGAAACGCCAGTGCATAAATAAATCACGATATTTGCCTAAATCAAACATGCACGCTGGCGTCGAGTTTCCGTAGTACCGTGTAATAGTGGCTCGTCACGAATGTAATCCATCACGCGTGGCAGGTCGATATGTCGCCTCTGCGCTTGTGTACTCTTTGACGTATTAATGGGGAAACCGGGTATTGCTTGAATAGAAGAGAAATATTTGCTTCCAAATGTCAACATTAATGCCTTTGGTGTAAAACGGGTGTGTATATGTATATTTCTAGTAATTGTAGCTAATGGTGTTTAGACACGTATAATTAATTATTGTAATCGTTTTCGTGATGTATTTAATTTTGCCCTTCTGTTGAGCTTAGGCTGCACTACTGTGCATCATATAATGAGAATTATTGAATATGCCAGTCGACCGCGCTGACCTAGCCCAACGGATTCGCAAGTTACAGACGAAGTTAGTAGGCACGTAGGGTGCAGAACTGATGACTGATGAGGGCGCTAATTTTTGAATGGATATCACGTACCGGTAAGCGCAGTGTAAGATATCCACCAAACAAATGGATAACTAAGGAAATAGGTGGATAGACCTAATTAAATCCAAAAAGATTACATGAACGCGCTGGCTGCAAGCCACTTTGAACCGATCTTATTGGAAATCTACATGGAGGCATTATGTGTCTAGCAGTGAACGTCCTACGACTGATAAGAATGATGCTAAACGGCAGTTTTTAATATAACGAAAGTTGAAAGTTAAAGTTCAGCGTGACGTCACAAGTGCCATACAAATGTATACACTGTCTGTAAAAGAGATGACGTCACGGACCCCACTCACAAACTTTGACAAGGTATAACTTTGTCATTTGTTGTTTGATTGACGAAAGAAAAAATACGTGCCCATTATTTTTTGATAATTTAACTTACGACAGTAATTATAATAATGATTTTTTTATCCAGTCATCATGTCTATTAAGTTAATTTTTAAGAACGTAATTAGAAAGGTTTTTGAACTTTACCAATGTTTCCACCATTTTATTTCTTTTTTAGTCCTAAAAAATGTACGAGCAGACGATAGGCAGCTGACACCGCTATACCACGTTCAATTCGAAGAAAAGTAAAGTTCCTACGTGATTCCTGTTAACTTCAAAGTTCAAATCACGTGTCACGCTCGCGAGGGTAATTTGGCACGTCGGAACGCGGCAGATCGATTTGTCCCTTCTGCGTGTTAATCTTTGACTTGTTATCAGGAAACCCGGATATAGTTATATGTTCCTTTTTTATTTCTAGGCTTTATTTTATTTTAAACGTGTTTGATTTTTGTGAGTTCGTAAAGAGTAGGTAGCTACTGAGCTAGTTTAAAGGACTTAGACCAAGGACCACAATTAAGCGTTTTATTATCCAAGTTCAGACATGCCACAAGGGCGTTGACGCCGCGTAATTGCACCGCGGCGTCACCGCCAGAGAGCAGTAGTCTAGAATCAATAATTACCGAGATAAATCATTTTTAAGTTTGACAGCTGTCATCCGAAATATAGATCTCGTCGAGCTCTATTACTTTTGTGAAGAGAGCAGTAGTTTAGAATTGATAATAACCGAGATAAATCACTTTTACGTTTGACAGCTGTCATCTGAAATGTAGATCTCGTTAAGCTCTATCACTTTCGTGAAGTCATCAATGGTCTAGAATCAATAATAACCAAGATGTGATGACACCTGTCATCCAGAATGTAGATCTCGTCAAATTCTATCACATTTGTGAATACAGCCGTAGTATATAATCGATAATTACCGAGATAAATCACTTTTAAGTTTGACAGCTGTCATCCGAAATGTAGATTTCGTCGAGCTCTATTACTTTTGTGAAGAGAGCAATAGTCTAGAATCGATAATAACCGAGATAAATCACTTTTAAGTTTGACAGCTGTCATCCGAAATGTAGATCTTGTCGAGTTCTATCACTTTTATGAAAATAACAGTAGTCTAGAATTGATAATGACCGAGATAAATCACTTTAAAGTTTGACAGCTGTCACTTGGAAAGGTGTTACTGTGACATTCGTCGTGACAAATTACACGATCTGATTTCTAACGTGTACGAGGGATTTTTCTCATCTTCAGTTTAAGATTGAACGGTTGTCGTCAAAACCTTTTTTCCCGCTAAAGATTCATAGAATACTCAAGTACTCTAGATTTAATGTCTAAATCGCTACCGGCAACACTGGTCGCCGCGGTGACGCCGCGACGACGCTGACGCCGCGGTGCAATGTCGCGGCGTCAACGCCCGTGTGGCATGTTTGTTACCGTACCGCTTAGAGTGACGGCCAGACTATGTTTTCTATAAGGAACTTTATAAGAGCGCCGGAATTATCTTTGCCGCGCACTTTTTGAATTTGGAACAAATAAGTGCGACGGAATGATTTTTGAATTCAGAAGTATTTGTTATACGTTTTATTTAATAATAATATTACAATAAAATATGAGACTTCTTTTATTTTCTCATAGAGGTGATGAAAAGTAGAGTGTACCACTCGGGCCCAAAATATATTTTTAGCTCGGGCGACGTACTTTGAATCCCTCGCTACGTTCAGGATTCTACTAAAAAAAGAAGAAAGAAGAGGGATTCTACTCTAGAATCCATCACTTCGCTCTGGATTCAAAAAAGCGCCCTTACCGTAAAAATATTATTTTGCCCCTATACGATACAATCTACTATTACTTACTATATTTTGATTGTTTAGCTATTCAGTGGTGTAATTGAATTTTGGATTGTAATGATAAATATATAACTGTAACACCAAACTGTACCTATCTCCCAATTTTGTTGTTATTCGTTTTTTGACTTGCCTCCATTGAATGAATGAATGAATGAATGAATGAATGAATGAAATTATTTATTGCTCAAAACTGTGTACATTCAGATCTTCATAATTTGTTTATCAAGCACTTTAAACAGTTTTGTCTCTTCAGACATGCAATATGTTATTATTATAGTATTACTAACATTTTACGTACAATAATTATAAAATTAAATTAAACAACATTTCTTACATGTCAAATTTAAGCTAAAAATAATTATTAAATTATGTTAATATCAAATTTAATGTTAGACAATAATAATATTATGTACAAAAATCAATATATACCCAAAAATTCATTTATTGAGTAGAATCTTTTCTCTAACAGCCAGGTTTTCAACTTATTTTTAAATTTAGGTAAAGGCAGCACTTTAATATCTTCGGGTAGTTTATTATACACGGTAATTGACATCCTCATGCAACATTTTTCGTAACGAGCAGTTCTACTTGCATGAGTTGCCATTGCAATTTTTATGACGTATTCACGTCAACTATAAGCTTTGACGGTTTGCACGACTTCTTCAGGTTTGTGTTTTACGAAAGCTTTGTTTCATTATAATTACTCTGTGGTCAAGGTCCACACATGATAAAACGGCGAGAGAAGGAAGCCTGCGCTAGTGGAGGAATAGTTGAGATAAAAAGGCGAGGCGATATGGGTCGAGTTGCGTCCCTGCTGATTGAATTTGCCGCTGTCAGCGACATGGCTCGGGCCACTAACTAGGTGTTTCTAATAGACGAGAATTTTGTTACTTTTCTTTTGTACTATGAAAGAAATTGTACTTTTGAGATTTTGTACTATTTTGTTGCCTGGAAGAAATCGCTTAAAGCGATAAGGCCGCCAGTTAGAAACCTATAAATTGTACTGTTTTGTCCCTGTAATTTGTTTTTTATGTAATGTGGTTGTCTAATAAAGTGTTATTGTTTGTTTGTTTGTTACTATAACACTGTTATTTCATTTAAAAAATCGATAACTATGCAGAGAAGTCCTAAGTAAAAGTCCTCAGACAGATAGTCCAATCGTATCAAATAAACGGAATAATATGAGTATCAATGTACCAGATTGTACCTACCATACTGTTTAATTATATTTTTTAATTTTTATTGGTCGGCACTTATAAACATGAGCCATGGTTAGTAAACAACTTACAAAATGACCAAAATGCTGATGTTTATCTGGCTCAACGCATTGCCATACAGCGTGGCAATGCTGTCAGCATGCTGGGCACGCTGCCAACTGGCCGTGGGCTTGAGCATTTGGATTATCTTTGGGCCTTCAAGGGTCTATGGATGATCCAATTGCTTTTTATGTAGTTTTAGCATATATTTATATTTAGTGTATATAGTTATAGTTATATTTGTTCTAGTTAATAAAGGCACTTTAGCCCGAAAAGAAACTTATAAATACTATCTTAGTAGGTACTTACCTATCTTAAAACAATTCACATCAAGTAATAGCTATAGAAATTTACGTGGTTTTCACACATTTTATACTATATGTAACGGGACTAAACTCACGTGTGCATTGCGAGACAATTCCGCGTGCTAGCACTCGCCAACTTGAGAAAGTTCGCCGAATGCGACCGAAACTATAGTTGTTACGACTATCCCTACACGTGAGTTTAGTCCCGTTATATATATATTGTTTTTAAACTTTCGCGATTTGAACACATTATTATTTTATACTACGGGACTAATCGCGCACTAAAATTACGAGATAAATAAATACCTCCTCATCCCGACGTTTCGGCCGAGTTACATCGACCGTGGTCACGGGTAGACTGGAATGTAGAACAGCTGGTACCGCCAATTCAATTTGAACTTGAAAAATTGTCATTACGACACACAACACTGACGGTATCTAACAATGTCCTTCTGCCTACACTACGCGATTTGCATTTGTTGACAACAGGATTCCACGACGCCGATAACTTAAATCCATCCTGCCGGTTGAAATTCTTATGTTTTTTGATTTCCACCGCTTCACGAACTATTCTTGAAAAATAGTGTCGATCCGTGGAGAGGACTTTTGGGTCGTGGAGCTCGATCCAATGACCAGTACCTCCGTCAAGCAAATGCTCAGCTATAGCAGACTTCTGTATCTGGCGGTTTTTGACTGCCGCTATATATGCCGCTATATATGCTGCCGTTATATATAGTATACAAAAAATAATAGGTAGGTATATTTATCGCATCCAATATCATGTAGCATAGCCCAAAATGAATGATGAAAAAATATTCTAACAGTATGGTACATAATATATGAGTATGCCTATTATTCCGTTTATTTGATATAATTATTGGACCATTCGTCCTAGGAATATTCTCTACTACTACTAGGATACTACCTACAAGACGACCTAAAAGCATATTTTACAATAAATTTCAACTAAGTATAAAAATCAAAACCAATATGAGCTTATGAGCCAAAAACCCAAACCAAACATTAAAATAAAAAGACTCGATCGTTTTCTAATGAACAATAAAAAGGCATTACTTACAATTAATACTACAAAAGCTTATGCTAATGTTACTAAAGCAGTATAACAACTGTAAAATAAGCACTAAAGTGGCTTTATTACAGGTTTAAACTGTTAAGCATTTAACGCCATCTCGACGCTCCATTGCTCTGCCCCAGGGGAACTTTAAATACTTTATACAATGTTCATATAAGCTTAAGGGCTTTTCAACCAGCTACAGCTTTCTCATTTGCACATTTTGTAAGTTCGAGTACATAAGGATTGAATTTCTAAAAACTCTATGTAGCATTTACTTATCAATAATACATAATTCGTAAATGTTCTAAAGAAAAACTAGTTTTGATATCTTCTGATTTTAATGTAGGAGAGTGATGAGAACTTTAGAAAATTTTAGATTTTTTTTCGATCTATAAAATCCGTTATATTAAGAAATTCAAAATAAAAAATACTACATAATATAATCCGTAAAACTTAGAAATTACGTTTGTATCATTGGGTTGTAATACATTAAGTAGGTAAGTATTCATTAAGTGCATTAATTCCGAATATCAAACTTTTGACGTAAGTATAACATCGCGTATATACGCATCAATAAATTTTCATGTTATCGAATAAGTTAACACGAACACGATTTCGACCAAGAGAAATGCATAAAGGTGCTGTTACGCATAAGCACTACTACATCTACGCGTAGACGTAACTTTTTTTATTAATTTGGCATCACGTTCATCGCGTTGTCACACTCTGATTAAGTACATTATTTATTTGATATCTTCGAGCGCATTAGGACAATAAAAATAATTAATTTTAGCAAAAAATAGCATGACCGATTTCACCCGTGTACAGAATTCGCGAATATTTCGCACAGATCTATGTAGCATTTTTCACATTGTTGTTAATTTATCAAAAATGGCTCAGCCGATTTCGATAAAATTTACGTGGGACCAATTTCGAAGTATATTCTTTCCAATGAAAAAACAACTATTAAAATTGGACTACTATAAAAAAAAAATATGCGTGGTTATACATAAAAAAATATACGCGTCGAATTGAGTACCTCCTCCGGTTGGTTCATCGACCAATAAAATTATAGTCAAAGTTACGTTTGGGGTTTCGTTACAGTCGTAGCGAATCGCGAGGGTAGGTAGCTACTGCAGAATTTACATGTAGTATTTTTGCTTGTCGTCGTTGAGATTTCAATAATTTTTGTTTCGTGGCGAACTTGACCCTAAACTATTTTGTGTTCATAGTCATGGTCAAAATGTGAAACAGAATGAAAAAAAATGTTTGTGGAAAAATACATTACATTACATACTTAAGCTACCACTTACATAAAAAGAAATCGGGTCATCCACATCCTTGGAGGTCTAAACATCCTACTTCCTACTAATATTATAAACGCGAAAGTTTGTGAGGATGGATGGATGGATGGTTGTTACTCTTTCACGCAAAAACTACTGAACGGATTGAGATAAAACTTTGCAATAATATAGCTTATAAATCAGAATAACACATAAGCTATAAATTATAATGATATTAATATAAAAATCAAAATATCATGCGGGCGAAACCGCAGGTAAAAACTAGTATTCAATATTTTAAATATGAAGAAAATCCATTTCCCAAAATATAATTAGTTTACTTGAGCGTTTGTCAACCCTACTAAATAAAACTAAAAACGTATTCACTGAATATAAAGTAGACGTAAAATCCAGCGTATTTAAGCCCCAATTCCACTGCATTGAACTAATCACGTAGATATGGCGTCACAATACTTTTGAGTTTTTTGTTCATAGTCATAGTTTAAAAGTAACCATGCTAAGTATCGAAGCAAAAGAAAAGGAAGGAAATATTTACGTAGAACGTATTGAAATATCAACGATGATGTGCACATTGCGTAAGTTAATGTGCCTGACTGTACCAAGCGTATGCAAACACAACTTAAACACATGTAAAGGTCGCTTGAACTTGTGATTTCTACCCAATACCAATACAACATACGTTTTTTGCGCTCTTGACAAAACTGCTCATAGCCGCAGCACCCATAGTCTTGTCGCGAGCTTTATGGCCCGATCCCCCAGAGTACACTACATATTGCGCGGCGCGTCGCTGTAAGCTTTAATAGCCTCTTTGTGCCGCCATACGTGTTTAGTTCGATGCAGTGGAACTGGGGCTTAAACACGCCGAATTTCACGTCTAGTTTATAGTCAGTGAAGTGTTTATTTTAACTAATAATGAACTGTGTCAAATATTTAATATTAAAAAAAAACCTGTATGTGTAAGACCCGATTGATTTTATAGGTATGTAGTAAGTAGTAGTTTAAACTTATTTTATTGTAGTTAATAAAAGTACTTGCTTAGAAAAAAGCTTTTTTGTAAATTTTATTTATTGGATGTTTTAGATGTTACTACTAAAAACAATATACCACTCTCACCCGAATATGCAGTGCCCGACAGGGTCCATACTGAACTTTGTACCTATTTGTTATTAACATTGTACTGTATGGAAACATGGATAAATGAAGTGAAAGTTAATTTATTGATTCGTGAAGTTTTCTAAGTTAATAGAAGCAAAGTAGAAGACGTTGAAAATTAAAGTTTTGCAGTTGTCTTTTAGCAGATCAAAATGAAGAAAGTTAAGAAAACTTTTAATATTGAGACTATTACAGAGTTTAGAATGACCAATTTATACACAAATGTCTCATAATACCTATCCTTACTAATATTATTTATAAATCTGAAAGAGTGTTTGTTGGCTTATTATTATTATATACTACGGGACTAATCGCGCACTAAAATTACGAGATAAATAAAATACCTCAACATCCCGCCGAGTTGCATCGACCGTGGTTACGGGTATACTGGGATTAGTCCCGTAGTAAATAATAATAATCATCATCATCAGCTTATTTCGGCCCACTGCAGGGCATAAACCTCCTCCCCCTTACACCAACTATCCCTGTCCTGTGCCAGTCTCATCCAGGTGAAATTATAATAATGTGTTCAAATCGCAAAAGTTTAAAAACAACAATTTGTTGGCTTACTGTTTTATATTAGTTTGTTTCTTTTTCGCGCAGCAACGGAGCAACGGATTGGCTTGATTTTTGGTAAGGACATAGTTTGACAGACGAAACGGAGCAACGGATTGGCTCGATTTTTGGTAAGGACATAGTTTGACAAACGAAACGGAGCACCGGATTGGCTTGATTTTTGGTAAGGACATAGTTTGACAGACGAAACGGAGCAACGGATTGGCTTGATTTTTGGTAAGGACATAGTTTGACAGACGGAATGGAGCAACGGATTGGCTCGATTTTTGGTAAGGACATAGTTTGACAGACGAAACGGAGCAACGGATTGGCTTGATTTTTGGTAAGGACATAGTTTGACAGACGGAATGGAGCAACGGATTGGCTCGATTTTTGGTAAGGACATAGTTTGACAGACGAAACGGAGCAACGGATTGGCTTGATTTTTGGTAAGGACATAGTTTGACAGATGAAACGGAGCAACGGATTGGCTTGATTTTTGGTAAGGACATAGTTTGACAGATGAAACGGAGCAACGGATTGGCTTGATTTTTGGTAAGGACATAGTTTGACAGACGAAACGGAGCAACGGATTGGCTTGATTTTGGTAAGGACATAGTTTGAAAGACGGAAAATGACTTAAGGTTATTTTTATCACAAAAAATAAAAGGCTCCAATAGGATAGCACAAAAATCAATTATATGCTTATCTTCACATAAATTTAGCTTATTAGTCACCTATAATTATTAACAACTTTACTAAGTGTGGACAAACATCGAAATTGCGAATAAAAATTAGCTATTCCTATGTGAACCCACACTAAAAGTTATCATAATAATGAGTATAATACCCTCAATTAGGAAAGTTCCTGAACTTTGCAAAACACCTTGTAACAGCTTTACCTTACTTATTTCATCCGACTTTTAAACAGAGTTTTTGCGGGAACGCAAAAAAACCATGTCGCCGCATTGTATTATTTTATGAAACTTGTGTTGTTATCAGTGATAATTAGTGAAAAATTGATGTTTTTCTTTGATTATGAACTGATTTACGTGTATGAGTGTAGGCAAGTTTGTGATATAATGTGAGTTATCATGTTGTTCCGTGTTGTTACCAAAACTCCATAGACGCCTTTAGTAAAGTCTCCACTGCTGAGGTACTCGTATGACTAGGACTTTGTTTGGACTTGACCGCAAGTTTATTGGATTATGACGTGACTATGACTATTATGATAAAATATGATCAAAAATTAGACACTGGCAAATACATAACAATGCGACGCCAAAACATACAAGAAGAAGAGGACTTTTAAATCTGAATTTTCAGTACAAATTACCTATGTATAACAATATCGGCTTAGCAAATGGCTCCGCAGGCGGCAGTATAGGTATATTCATAAATCATGATGGAAACTTGTAATAACTTTCCGGCCTCCGAGGAGCTATAATCACATGAGCTCAGGTGTCGCCAACCTTTTGTTATTAAGGGTACCTGTTTTCACGGTGATATAAGTGATTTTTAGGGATCCGTAGTAAAATGTGGAACCCGTATAACTTCGCTCTGTCCGTCCGTCCTAATATTGCAGTCTCATTTATGAACTAAATTGCATGAAATTTGATTATGATAGTTTTAGTATAGAACTCAATTTAAAACAAGTATTAAAATTATGTATTTAAGGGGTAGCTCCCATACATGTACAGTGGGGATGAAAATTTTTATTTAACCCCTACCCCCCGTGTGGGGTATCGTTTAATAGGATTTTGAAAATGAATGCGGTTTGATTGAGTACTTTTTGTCACGTATACCATCCGTGCCTCCAAAAATAGTGCCCCCCCCCCCTTAATTTCTAAAGTGTACGGGGTATCTTCAAACTTTCTGAGTTTAAATACCATAATATAAACTTTCTATTAAAATTATTTTGAGCACTGTGGAGTGGTAACTATTATATGTATATGATAGCAGTCAGCCATCTAATGACACAATTAAATTGGTTTTAATCATCATCATAATCATCGCCACCGTCTAAGGAAGCCTATGGTATGCGAGTCTCGACACGCACTTGACAACTTATTTTTAGATTTATGGATTTGAGGCTCACATGCGCCGTGACTCTCTATCGACATGACGTCTCGTAACTTGCCAAGTTTTTTATTTTTATTTTTGCAATATTCAGTTTGGTTTCAGATTGACGGCCTCTGTGACTCAGTAGTTAGTGGCCCTGACCATTGGGTCAAAGGGGCGTGGGTTCGATTCCCACCCAGAGCAAGAATTTACTTGATGAACATAGGTTTTTGCTCTGTGTCTGGTTGTCATTAGTAATTATCTACTCGTATGTATTTAAAAATATGAATATGTAGTACTTATAAGTATCTGGCCCCCATATTACAAGCTTTGGTTAGTTTGGAGTCGGAGACCGTGTGTAAGATGGCCCGTAATATTTATTTTTTTATTTATTTATGTATAATTAATGAAATTTAAGCCGCTTTTGATGGTAAATTAAACAACAATCCAGTTTAAAAACTTTCTTTTTTGGGATAAACATTTCAAAAAATGACGCGTTCTGTTATATCCATCCCCTGTTAGCATTAGTGCACCGTCTGCAATCACCGTCAGCATTCCTAGCTGTTTGGTAGAGGTTCATACCAAAGTACTTCAGTATCTCTCAATCCTCCAACGCGAAGAGGCTGCTTTAAAGACATTTTAAATAATTTCTAAATTTATTATTCAATTTAATCCATTGTATGTAAGTTTAAATAAAACTCCTTTTTTTTAAAAGTGATTTTCCTTAATCCGTCTAACAGTTCGCAGGATTTGAACCTGCATCTCTCTGAGATTCCGGCCCAGATGCTTTGTCCAAATTAAGCTAGAACGCTATCTGCGAAAACGTTGAATTATTGAAAGTGGTATTTTACCAACTTACAACATTTTTGGAAGCGCCATCTTATGAGAACTGCTTAAACCAGTTAGTCACTTAATGTGAAATTATTAGAACTTCTTACCATTAACGATGTTTATTGCGATGTTTATCACAAATAAGAAAGTTGATATACACCTAGTGTGTGAAGCACGATAAAAATCATTTCAGCAATCCAGTTTAAATTATAAATTTTGCAAAAAAAATATATTTCACACCTAGATATTTCATTTGCCTTTGCGGGGGATACTTATGATTTAAACAATAATCCTAATGAAATAGCCTAATTTTAAGCAGCACACGTCAAAGCTAGCTTATACCAGTGCTTTTACTTTCGGCCGACTTGCATCAACCGTGGTCACGGGTAGACTCGACCGAAACGTCGGGATGAGGAGGTATTTATTGATCTCGTAATTTTAGTGCGTGATTAGTCCCGTAGTATATAATAATAAAACGCCCAGCTGTTAGTATTAAGAAAGTCCTTGAATGGCTTTATGTAATTATTATTGTTATAAGAATTTTCTCATTGATTGGAAAAAAATGTGTTATATAGAATGTTTGTAATTGTAACTCATGGAAATTGTACCTGCTGTGCCGTTTTACTTATTAAATAAATAATATAAAATGAACTGTAAAAAGTTTGAATTGAAAATTTGTATACAAATGTGCGAAGAACACATTTTACTTTTTAAATATGTATTAGGTAACTTTTATTGGTTTATTTGCATTGTGTAAACTTTCAATATAGAAAATTATTGAAAACTAATAATATACTTGTACGTTGTCGTAAGAATTAATAGTATTTGAAAATTTTGAAGGCATCGTATAAAAGTTGGTCAACAAATGCTAAAAATGGCGTAACACACATACAAAACAAGAGCCGAATTCGTTGACGACGTTCTTTTTAGAAGATGAATGAAAATTAAGGCAAAAGCTTCTAAATCTTGGTCTTTAAAATACACCAGTTGTTAATTAAATGACGAAGTTGTGGAAACAGTTTGAATTTCCGGAATTATTCGGCTCGCCGCGCGACTCCACTCGGGGCTTATTGAGAGCTCGCGGAGATAAAATGTTTTAGACTTCTGGCTTTATTCATGTTCCATAACTTCTGCGGGTTGGATTTTTGGGAACATTAATTTTTATTTTATTACGGAAACTAACGTAGTTTTCGCACATTTAACGTTAAGTTTACACATAGAGAATACCTACTAAGTCGAAAGGGAGTGATTCAGACCATGTTATGAATAACTTTTTTACTTCTTAGTACCAACCTGGAATTTAAAGTAATAATAAATCCGCTATACCTTAGAATATTGCAACGCCAAATCAGCAAAATACTTGAAACAGCGGATTTAATTCTCGAATTTTGGTTTGGCCCCATAATAAAAGTCGTTCATGATGACGGTGTCAATCAGACTTTTTCGGCACGGTAAACTTTTCTGAATATTCGAAACACTGTACTCTATAAAATTTAACTTGATCTCTGCGACAGCTGTCAGAAAAATCACGCCTATGAAGTCCTGAATTTCTTAATAGTACAGACAGTACCTGTCAATGTCATAGTTTATGGGCATGCCGATTAGTGATAGGCGACGAATGATCGTGACCACAGAGTTTTAGATAGAGTTTTAATTAAAATTTCGATAGTTTATGCTGACGATATTTTAAATAAAACATAATTTATCATTAATTTTATTGTATATTTTAATATCATAACATTTTATATGTGTAATTTAATTAAACCCAATTATATGTTACATTAGCATCGATAATAGTGAAAAACGTCGATAAATACTATCGTTACATTATTATGAGTATTTAATTAATATCATAACATTATTTACATGTGTACATACTTGATCTTAAATAATAGTAAGTAAATAAAATCCAATTTCTCACCTTCAACTACTCATTCGATTTTATTACAACATTGTTTGAAAATCGATTTTTTCCACCACTATCTCAACTCTAAATATGTATATATGTCACTGTCGCAGAGATCAAGTTAAATTTTATAGAGTATAGCCTATCCCGACAGCAGAGTAATGATAAGACAGAATTTACAAGTGGGCACTAATCATTAAATTATTAAAGGTAATAGAGAATATCTCACTAACCAATATTTACAACATGTTTTATTTACAAACATTTCGCATAAACGTCACAAACATCCAATATAAGCTAAATCATTTAATTCAAAATGGCGGAGTTATAATCCCGCCTAAATCCACATGTGATTGTGATCCGGGTTGCCATTGTGATAAAGTGGATTTTGTAGAGCGCAGTGCAAATAAATTTATTTTTCATTAGAAATAACAGATTGTCTACTTTGCAGGTCAGTGCATGATCTCTTTTCGAGAACTTAGCAACTGCTTATACCTATCTATTTATCAGTTAAGCGTGCCAAGTCTCCTGCCCTTTGTCACTCCGACTAGATATCTAATGATAAAGTGTGTTTTTTGTGATATGTAATTTATTATTATTGCTAACCAAATTTGACATTGACGTAATGTTAGTAATATTTATCATTAGTGTAATTGGTTACTGTTATGGTGCTAATTTGATAAAATTTACAGTTTTCAGATTTATTCCTATATGTGTACTCTGGAACAATGCTTCTCGCCAAATTTCATAGTTCTATGTCAACGGAAAGTACCCTGTAGGTTTTGATTTTTGTGAGGGTCGAAATGTGCGGGCGGCGGTCATAAACGGCTCTAACTTTTTTAAACGATAACTGAGAAGTTTTTTTTTACACACCTGCAAGAGACCATAGATATATGTATACTTTAAATTTCAACTCGATATCTTTACGCGTTAAAGAGTCTTGACATACACACAGACGGACAGACGGACAACAAAGTGATCCTATAAGTGTTCCGTTTTTTCCGTTTGAGGTACGGAACCCTAAAAATGAAGTTAACCCGTCGCTCTAATTACTGCTACAAAATGTCATCGATCAAAATTAAATTACATAATAACAAATTGAAAAAGTTACGTATAATCTTCAAAGACAACTAGCAAGCTTAAAGCCGGAAACATACTATCGGACGCGGCTGACGGACGCGACTGACAGCCGCGACTTAGCAATGTGCACAGTCTTAAAACATCCGGTGTGCCAGATCCCTCTCGGACGTCCGAACGCTCAAGGTCGTCAGATAGTGTGTACGGCTCAGTGTACTTTCATAGTCTAGGTCGCGGCTGTCAGTCGCGTCCATAAGCCGCGTCCGATAGTATGTTTCGAGCTGAAAAAACTCACCCACCAGTTTCCGTACTGGCAACCTTTTATGTGGGCGACTCGCTGACATTAAAATGTTTGTAAGCCCTGCTCATTTGTCACGCGAGCAGGGATAAAGAACCTTCGGCACAATTTACGGATTCATATTTTATGAATCGCCCGCTTTCTGTAATTTGTGTTTACATGTTTTACCTCGATGCTCATGTTCATTCGTTAATGTCACATTACCGTAATGAAAATATACAATATGGTTGAAAATGGTTTTTTGATGTATTGGAAGTGAATAATAGTAGTGGTTTGATTGAATAGTTTATACGTGACTGTTTATGGATTTTTGAAGAGGTTTTAACGATGGACTTGAAGCTTACACTCACTGTCACTGATGGCATTTACAACTGAGTGCTAAAGTCGCTCAGATGAGACGTTACATTGTAGACCCACCGTTTAGCTATGACAGAGGCCTTCAAGGCGTCTTTGAAACTCTGACACCAGGGCTAGCCACCCGGCCCATACGAATATACTTACTGATGCAATTGTGGGGGTAAATCAGGAAACGTCTATACCTTGTTTCAAGTGTTTAGGCATCCTTAGTCTACCATATAGGTACTGGGCTATTCTAAGAGGTTTGGTATACAGCCGTTCAGAACTATGGTACAACAAATAACGTCGACGGCTAAACCCTATTTCAAAAGTATAATCATCCTTACTATCTACGGGACTGTTCAGAGAAACGTATTAGGTACACAACCTTAGTTAGAGAATAATTCAGAATATCATTATGAACAAAATTTTACTACGAGGCCGACTCGAAATTTTAAATATTTTTTTGCATAAATAGCATAACCGAGTTCAACCGTGAACAGAATTCGGGAAAATTTCGCACGGATCGATGTAGCATTTTTCACATTATAGTTGTTTTATCAAAAATGGCTCAGCCGATTTCTATTAAATTTAAATGGGACCAATTTCGAAATATACTATTTCCAATAAAAAACTATCGAAATCGGACCATTACGTAAAAAGTTATGCGTGGTTATACATATATGTATATGTATATATAATACATATATTAATTTAATCTATAATCTATGATATTTACATGGTACTTTGATATTTTATATTGTTTCGACATTATTTAATTTTGAATTCGATTGCCTCTCTACAGCATTTAATCTTGTTGCTGAAGTAGATAGTTATTTATATTTTATTTAATCAATAATGTTAATGTTATCTGTTGAGTTTATTAATTTAATCAACAGAAATTCCATACCTTAAAAAACAACTATTTATAAATTTAATTTTTGCGATGATGTATTGATGAGATGAGATATATCTTATTATTATACAAATCGTTGTATATTTCATTTTAGTATTAAGCTCAATACATATTATTAATATATATTTATATATAAATAAAAAATATAAATAAATTAAATATCTACTCGGAGCGTGTAAAATAATAATAAAATAGTTATTAAAACTTAACATTAGTTTAATAAAATGTATCAGCACGATTTAAAGACAAGGTAAAAGATTTCAATTAAGTGTTTATCCTAAATAACTCTATACAGATTTAATGAGATCGTAGCATAATTTGATTAATTTTGCATTAAAGCAGTAACTGGAGATTGGATTAAATAATTACTGTCATTACTGAAGCGTATGCCGGCAATTAACCTAAATTAATAGACTAAGTTGATGCCCATCACAATCACGACTTAACCGCCTGGGAGAGGTTTGTACTTAGTTTTAGATGCTTGATTATTATATTAAGTATGATAATATTCTACAACAGGAAGGTGAAGTTCAAATTAAGTAGGAGGTTCTCAATACGACTTATTTTTATGTGTAAAAGTTCAAGTTCAAATATATTTATTTCTATTAAGTACCTAAGATACACGTTTGAAACGTCATTAATGTACATATTTTATAATAATTAACAAATAACGTGAAAAACAATAATAAAACCGTAGATCAATGATTGGTCGCGTGACCTTTATTCAAAATGTGTTATAAGTTTGATATGCTTGTCTTGTCTGTACCTGAGTATGTTTGGTATCAAACCCAAATTATTTATTAGTTATTAGCTTTTACCCGCGGCTTCGCCCGCGTTACAATTTAATTTTCTCATATTATATTATGTTTATATTGGTACCTACCAATTTTAGTAAAATATGTTATCAAATAATATGCTTACAAAAATAGTAAGTGCGCCAAAAAATACTAGCCCCATTTCAATGTGAAACTGAACACAAATATACTGTACTGTACGCAAATAATAATTTCAAACCCAAAAAAACTCATCTAATTTGTTTCATCACCGTTATCATCCGCAGCTTTCTTTGTCCCACTGCTTCTCTCTTGCAGTGGCACCGGATTTATAATACTATACTCTAAAAAATTTAACTTGATCTCTGCGACAGTTACATATTGACATATTTAGAGTTGGGATAGTGGTGGAAAAAATCGATTTTCAAACAATGCTGTAAATCAATCGAATGAGTAGTTGAAGGTGAGAAATTGGATTTTATTTACTTACTATTATTTAAGATCAAGTATGTACTCATGTAAATAATGTTATGATATTAATTAAATACTCATAATAATGTAACGATAGTATTTATCGACGTTTTTCACTATTATCGATGCTAATGTAACATATAATTGGGTTTAATTTAATTACACATGTAAAAAATGTTATGATATTCAAATATACAATAAAATTAATGATATATTAAGTTTTATTTAAAATATCGTCAGTATAAACTATTGATATTTTAATTAAAACTCTATCTAAAACTATGTGGTCACGATCATTCGTCGCCCATCACTAATCGACATGCCCATAAAGTATGACATTGACAGGTACTGTCTGTACTGTTAAGAAATTCAGGAGTTCATAGGCGTGATTTTTCTGACAGCTGTCGCAGAGATCAAGTTAAATTTTATAGAGTATAGTAGTCCGCCCCGGACTTGGACCTCGCGCTAATCCTATTTTATATTATTTTGCTACAATGTTTGGATTATGCTAAATCTGGTCATATTGAATGGAATTTAATGCTCACAGAAGTCGCATTGCTTATAAAGCTTCATAAAACAAAGAGAGCGGTTATTTTTTTAATTATAAACAAAATACTCGAGCGTGCTCTGATATTACGTAGTCCGCAACTGCCGCAGACAGTGGCGCCGTTTTGCCTCTTTTTATCACTGCCCTCGTATCTTCCCAACCACTGAACAGAAGATGCTCATATTAGAACTTAACAATTCTATATATATAAACTACGTTCATGCTAAATTTCCTGGAGATCGGTTGAGCGGTACTTGAGTTATCGTGGAACAAATATACATACAAACATTCACCGGCTCCTCCCAGTAGACTCTGAGACCTCACTTACGACGACGAGACGTCAATTAGTACGGATGAATAAATTTCATCAATAAATACACCAATTGTAAAGCAGCTTTTTTGTTTATAATATGTTTTAATTGAAATGACTCATAGTTCTATTTATTTATCAATTATACTGAGATCAATTTTTTTCATTTTTTAGCTAAAACTACAACAGTTTAAACATTTATATTCTCACTATCACCATCGTCAGGCTAGCTTTAAAACACCAACATCTGAAAATAGGTCACCTCTATAGATTTACAATTTAGCCCGTTAGAAACGACCTGTATCCAGTTATTTAGAAAAAAAAAACACTGCTCCTGGCTTTTGTACCCTGTGTTCTATTCCCGTTTTCAGCGATACCCAATTTACAATTTAGTGTTGCCAGTGCTAGAAAAAAGATACAAAAATACAAACTGAAAAGCGCCATAGAGAACTAAAAAGACCAGTGAAAAGAATAATCCGTTTGCATGCGACTTGATGGATCCGTTGCGCATGAAAAGATTTTTTTTAATAGGGTTAGGGGTTTTCAGTGAACTATACTATCTACTCCACAGTTAACTTTTGTGGACTACTAACTAAAGTCCTTTTCATCAAAGAAGTCCCACGGAAAATTACTAGAACTAGTTTAAACCTTAGAAGATCGGACTTTGATAGATCGGCCATGGGGTTGTGGTGCTGCATCTGCGAGACTTCTTTCGTGAAATGGGCTCTATCTGTAACTTTTGTGGGGTGAAAAGCTGAAGTACGGTGTTGTTGGGAATCTTGGCAAAGTGAAACTGAATTACCAAAAAGTGCCAAGGATACTGTAACCGCCGTTATGTATGTATATATACACATAACGTCTGTTCCATGTACCTATGCTATATTTCGACTATACACCTTATAGATTAATAACTAAAATTTTCTTTCTCTCTCAGACTTTGTAAATTTGTTGTATCCTGTGTCCTTTTCATGCTAATGCGGGTTTGGAAATATTTATTGTTCTTAAAAAAAATTGAGTCGTGAGAAGTTCTAGGAAGAATACCACGACAGGTTGCTGCTCAGTATTTATTGGAGAATCTATAGCACTAAAGAATAAAGTTCAAAATTGCCATTCTCTGACACAGGTCAATCGCAAATTATTGGAAACCTTACATTTTCAAGTGCCTGAAGTACGGGGGTCTCAAAAATTCTTTAGAACATGTTAGCAGGTCATATTTTTCCCTTTTTATTTCCTGCGTTAACAGAAATATTGTTTTGAGAAAAAATCGAACACTGAGGACAGGGTTGTCACTGTCTCAGATGTACTTAATTATATTTAATTTCAATGAGATGTATTAAATAAGTAAAGAAGTAAATTTTGAATATGAGAAAGGAACGGTTCGGACATCATTGTTTTCTTTTATTTTACATACATTCGATTTTAGATCATTTTACTTACTCCTATACTATTTTTGTATTAAAATAATTAAAAATATTAATATTAATGTCTGAACTTTATATGATAACGATAATCAAAATAGTTTTATTCATTTTATACAATTATAATCTTGGTTATGTTATTTTGTGTCACGAAAAAATCATCGGACACTACAATTACAATCTTACGTATTATTCTAAATACGAGTATGTAAATTATACTATTTTCTAATAACGTTTTGAAAATTTATAAGAAAGCGAAAGTATGTATAAATTGAGAACCTCTCTTCTTTTGGTAGTTGGGCAAAAATATAAATGTGTTAACCCTAGTTGTCCTTTATGCAATCCATATTGACTGCCATAAAAAAAACTTGAGTGGCAACTGTCGCGTAGAGACAGTATAAACTTAGACAGTAAGACAACTTGGTATGTCAATAGGGCATTAAATTTTATGACGAAAATGACTTTCAATTAATGAAATAATGATAATTTATGGTTACTTATGTGCTGATTGATAGTGGTTTGAAATAATTTTACGAAATCAATAAAGTATCACAGGTAACACGGCAGACTGTAATGTAAAATAAACCTTATAGCTATATAAAATCAAATCACTTAATAATATAGGTACTGAAATACAAATAGAGTACTATGTCTAGATAGTCATCACATATTAGGTTTGTTTCTGTCGAAGACTCTATATTTGTAGCAAGTTGACTTACTGGAAATAGAAATAATTTATAGCACCAGAAATTTTTACAAAAACTAAAGTGATTTCGAGTGTTTCAATTTTTTCGTCCGTTTTGTACAAACTCATAAATATTTTTATAATTGATTTCTCAAGTATTTGACAGGCGTGGAATTCGTCAAGATTACAATGATTTTGTATGGGAAAAGCTAGGATTTTGGGCAGTCCGGGTTAGACCGCGGTAAACGATACTCGTTTTGAAAATAGTTCAGGTGTTAAATTATAACGCGTGTGAAAATTTGGAAATTAGAGCTCGGTCGCTTCGCTCGTTTCCCAAGTGTATAAGTGAACAGAAAGCCTTCATCAATTAAGGCGTATAGTGTTTGTGTTGTGAAAGTGATATATCATAAATCTCTTTGAGACCTTTGGCGACGCCTTTCAAGGATTCATCTTTTTTGCAGTACCTAATAGCTAGCTTGAACAAATCAGATATTTGCTGTTGTTATATTTTATCTAAATAATGTAATCGATTTATAGTTATTTCCTGCTGTTCTCTCGTGCCAAAGATAAAGTTTTGCGTTACCTCAGGTCTCAAAAGGATTTCTTACTAATTAATATTCTTTCAAGGTATTTATTTTCAGGTTTATTTTCCAAAGTGTTTAACTTTCAGATAGCGGTACTTACTATAAGTACCTACGATACTTTAGTCTCCGTTTATTTTCCATCATCTTATCAGATTTATTGATAGATAGATTACAATAGTGGTAGCGTAATGTCCTTTCTTTCAGAAGCAGTGCGCCTACTACGTTGTTTTTGGGCCATCTAAGGGTAGACTATTTATTAGTTTTCCTTACGTTAGGACTCATGTGATGTATGTTTGGAGAGGCTGAGTGGATGAGTGCTACTAAACATTAATTTCATTTACATGTAGCTAGGTTGTGTTTTTATAGTTCCGGTACAAACAAAATAATAACATATTTGAATGAAAACTTTTGATAACCTAATGACCTTCTACATCAGCTGATTTATCCTCATGATATTTGTATATGTGAAACACATTATGCTGCACATAATATATTATTGTGCTGTTATAAAAATATGACAGCATGTACATCACTCCATAAGGAGGCCAAACATCTATGCAAGGAGATCAGACATCTACCTAAGGAGTTCCGAGTTGATCTCTATTGAACGAGACTCAACATATTAATGCATTCTCACTGCAAGTTCATGTTTCATGGATGCAGTATGAGATTTGAAACATCATCATCATCATCGTCTTGCCCTTATCCTACTGGGTAGGGTCGGCACAGCGCGTCTCCTTCTCTCTATCATATTGTTTCAAATTGTGAAACATACAACATAATATGTGTTGACAAAGGTATCTGGCTATCGAAGGTTTTCATCATAAACTAACACAAAACGGACAAAATCTTATTGGAATTAGGTCTCTTTTCCCCAAATGAAAATTTAATATGAAAAATCATTTTCTTACACACTTGCACACTATTTGACTCTTATGAGGGGCCTGGCATAGTTTTTTGCCGGCGGATCTACGTGACGGGCGCTATGGACTCTCGCCCCTTTCAGCAGGTTAAAGCCGGCCGCACCAGGAGGGGGGGAATTACACAGGACATCCGGCCGAAATAGTGACCTGCTAGCGGCTGCTATCTCGCAACTGGATGTCCGAACATGCACTAGGTACACACACCACACGACCGTGATATTCCTGTAGGGATCTTTCGAGTCATAAGGAATCTCTTGGTCACAAAACTAGCTTAGGGAATCAAATAATAACAAACTTTGAGAACCTTAGGTTCTAACCTTATTAAAAGAGTGTTTGGATGTATGATTGGATTAAGAGATGAATGAATGGTGATCAGTAAGAGATAAGAAGGTTTGAAGATTTAGTGTCTTTAGTGGCGTGGTTAGGGCTAAACCCTGACGGATTTGTTGGCAACGCTTTGGAGTGGGGTGAAGGATGGCAGGGAGCCCCACATTCTATTTCGCTTAGGTTTTCCATTTATAGATCTTAAAGATCTAAACTCCATATTCCATACCTGTTTTCCTTCCAGAGGATGGTGTTAGCAGCGATGCAGTTTGGCGCAACTCAAAGGAGCAGATAATATTATTCTCACTGCACTAATGTTATTAATCGGTATTTCTTTTAGCATAAAGTTGGCCACGAAGAGAGAAGAAGGACAGACTGCGGATCACCGATCGCTGTAGCTGTAAGGAGTAGCAGATAGCCGGAATCAAGCTAAGTTGCATGCTTTTGTATAACTGTACTCTCTTTATTTTGTATTTCCATATACCTTCCGTATTCAAATTTACTTAATTTCATTCCATTATGTGTTTTATGTGCTGAGCGATTGTATTTCTTTTATGTTATTCTGAGACTGCATCTTATTTGAATCGTATTGAACTTATTTTTATTTTGTTTTGTTTTCCTTTTTATAATTTTACTTTTGTATCTGTTTATGATACAAAGAACTGGCAACACCCATTATATTCTGGTTATTTATAGATTTGTATAGGCTAGTGTATAAACTAATTTAGGTTCACTATTTAACCTAATTTTATTATCTAAACACAACGTAAACTTTACACAACGTATAAGGGTCCATTTGAGTTAAATATTTTCTAGACGATCACATTATAAAACTAGACGATCACGTTTATTTTGGCCAAACAATTAAATAAATAATTAATAAATAGGAATAGCTTTACAATACCAATTGTGACCTGTAAATGGCGTAACACAGGGTCAGCAGACTTCAGCCAGTCTGCGACATCCACGTCCCCGTCGACCAGCTTGGGATCTGGGGCCTTATTGTGTAAGCGCTCTGACTTTTAGCTTCGCTTTTCCTCCCGCTCGTTGACGTAGCGAGAGTTAAGGCCGATTCACACATACGGCGGGCGAGGGTCGGGTGCGGTGCGGGGCGGAAGTATGGCGTGTCTATTAGAACCTATTTCAATGGACGACAACACACAGAACGAGTGCGCGGATCGGGCGTAGGGCGGTGGCGTTGTGTGTGTTGTCGTCCATTGAAACAGGTAGGTACTAAAAGACACGCCGTACTCCCGCCCCGCACCGCGCCCGACCCGCACCCGACCCGCGCCCACCGTATGTGTGAATCGACCTTAAATGGTGCGAGCACGAGAAATAGCGAAGCCGAACGTCAGAGCGCTTACACAATAAGGACCCTGTTGCAACCGCGCCGCCCGCGCCGCGCCATAGCCACACAAAGCGCTACAGCCGCGTAGGATGCAGGGCGAAAGGCTATTCTGCGCCTCAAAACAGAATCCAAATCACCAGAGAGGATACCAGAAAAAAAGCTAGTCCATGAGTTCCGAGATGGCAGCCCCACCATCAGACCAGGACGCAGTAGGTTAATCACCTGCTCGTCTGAAAACACATGATTAAAGAAACCGAGACAGAGATAACTGAAGATGAGAACAAAGAACAGAGATAACTCTGTGGACGCCCTCTGCCCCACCCTGGGGACCCAGGAATTTAAGTCAAGTAAGTAAGTCATCTGTAACTTTTGTGGTTACTTGTTACTCATCGTGTCCATACAACTAATAACTTAAATTAACAATGAATTACTTTCGGTAATGATCAAGATAATGCAAAAGTGTACAGAGCTTAAACCATCACCTTGTACAGTATTTTATTATTTGGTTTGTTTGTTTTAGCAAATGATTTTCCTATTATTTTACTTACTATAATAGATCCAACCGTTTATTTTCTTTTTGACAGCACCAATAGTACGTAACTGCGTCATGTTACACAAAAGTTCATTTTTACGCATTTGAACGCATTTAAGCGTTCAAAAAAATTACGTTCTATGGCTACATGATAGCCATAGAAAGTAAATTTTTGAAAACGTTTGTTATTTTATGTAATTTATAAAAAAAACTACTGCACTTATGGACTCAATTTGTCAAAGATGATTATATACGGGATCAAGGAGCAAACTTACGCAGTTGTCATAATTTTAAAACCTCGCATTTATAAGTGAACTTTTGCGTAACATGACGCATTACGTTCTATTGGTGCTGTCAAAAAGAAAATAAACGGTGAATCTAAAGTAACTAGCAACTAAATTCAATATTTTCTTTTTTATGATTTTATTATAATGACATTGTTTGTAAAATACTGCGGCGTGATGGTGGCCTTGAACAAATAAAAAAAATTGGTTGTTTTTTTTCTTTGCATTCATTTACCATATAATAACGCTTTTTTGGGCTACTGTAAAAAGTCTAGGCCGACTTTGCAAGTCTTTTTTTTTGCAGGCAATGGAGGTATTTTCATTTTAAGTGAGTCCACTAACCCGTGTTAGGCCAGTATGGTGATTATGGTAAAATCTACCTACGAAACTAAGCCTATTCAGCTGTAAACTAACATGTCGGTACAGTAAGTTGCGTGTCTACTTGATAATTAATAAAATGTGTACTTAATTGTGCGGTAAGTAAAGTAAGAATCTCTGCAAAAGAAAATTCGACTGCCTAGTTAGCCCAGGGGCTAGTGCTGTGCCAAGCTGTGCTGCTATCCCAAGCAGGGTAACCATTTTTGTGAAAACATAGATGTTTGCTCTGTGTCTGGATTTTACTATCTACAAATTTTAATACGTACCTATACTCTATCAAATTTAACTTGATCTCTGCGACAGTAACATTGACAATAGAAGATTGACAGTGGTGAAAAAAACGATTTTCAAACAATGTTGTAATGAAATCGAATGAGTAGTTGAAGGTGAGAAATTGGATTTTATTTTCTTACTATTATTTAAGATCAAGTTATAAAATGATGATAATTTAATATAAAAATTGATAAAAGGCATGCCCATAAAGTATGAAATTGACAGGTACTTTTTATACTATATATAACGGGACTAAACTCACGAGTAGGGATAGTCGTAACGACTATAGTTTCGGTCGCATTCGGCGACCTTTCTCAAGTTAGTTTGAGATCAGAGGCCATGTGTAAGATGTCCTCTGTTATTTATTTAATCTACCATGGGTATTCTGTCATTCCGTTTTACAGTTTCTATCAAAACACTAAACTGGTGAAGCGCACAGCCTCGCCAAAAGAAATGTAAAGAGAACCAAAAGCACCCCGACAAAATTAGCCTCGGCACGTCCTGATCGTATTTCCCGGGTTTCTCAACATGCAGATGGCGACTACAAAAACAGCAAATAAAGCAAAAAGATAGCGAACGAAAAAGTCTACTAAAACATCAACTTACTAGTTCTAGAGATGGTTGTACTAATATTTATTTTATACTCGCTGCCTATCGCGGCTTCGCCCTGATACGTACAGATTTTATACGTCCCGGCACGTAAGTTGAACAAAAAAATATCACTCTCTCCCTTTCGTTAGCAGAGAAAACAAAAGAGAGGTAGGTATGGTTTAACGTTCAAGTTGTTTGCCGGCTACTATACAAGTATAATAAACAAATGAGATAATAAATTGAGATATAAACTAACCTATCTCTCAAGTTGTATCAAACTGCACATGGAGTGCAAAATTTGGTTGAAATCGGTGAAGTAGTTTAGGAGTCCATCGCGGACAAACAACGCGTACTGCACTAGCCTTTTTGACCGACGGGCCACCGGAGGAGGTATACAATTCGACGCGTATATATTTTTTTATGTATAACCACGCATTACTTTTTTCTTAGTGGTCAGATTTCAATAACTATTTTTTTAATTGGAAAGAGTATAAATTTCAAAATTGGTCCCATTTAAATTTTATCGAAAGCGGCTGAGCCATTTTTGATGAATCAACAATAATGTGAAAAATGCTACATCAATCCGTGCGAAATATTCGCGAATTCTGTACACGGGTGAAGTTGGTCATGCTGATTTTTGCAAAAAATTATCTTGTTTTAGTAGTCCACTGCAAGGGTGCGCGTAATTTATACATATTAAGAGATTGATTGGTAACGCAATTATACCAAAAATTAGCTAGGTATGTACGTGATAGGTCGGTTCGTAGGTAACACTCAATAGAACGTTTTCAGGAAGTTTTTTTTTTTTTTAATATTTTCTTACAATAAAAAACAAAGCGCAGATGAACTAAGAACCTCTTTTTTAAAATTAAAGTAGTAGTAGGAGTAGTTTGAAAATTATGACAACATGTAATTGATAGAATAAAATACTTTTTACTGTCAGTATGCTTACTATGCTCTAAAAATCTGCCTACTCGTAATAATTTAAAATGTTCATCTAAAATATTTATTTTTACGAGATTTCATTTAAACGAAAAAGCGTAGGTATGCTTTTCCACAAATGTTTTACATTATCTACATTCTACATTATATAAGTAGGTAGAAATATTATGTAAATTTATTTTTCTAAGTTAAAGTATAAAGTACCTATATGTCTATGAAGCAAGAGAAAATAAAAATGCAGGTGCGAGCTCGTTTCGCTCCCATTGCGTTGCAACGTCACAGTCTGTAATTTCAGGATTAAGGCCCGCACTCCGGAATAATTCCCGAGATAATTGGTTTTGAGTACCGCGTACAGTTTGCACTCCACTTGTAACCGTTAAAGGCTCCTGCCCTAGATAAATAAAAAGACTAAACTGCCTCTGTACAATAACATTTTATTTGTGTAATGCAATGGAAAAGCATTTAAGAGACTTAATGCCCAAGAAACTGGCAAAAAATAGAGTGAATATAGACGGGTCTCTAAACTCCTTTAAATGTGATATGTAGTGTAACTTATGTTTAACTGTACGGTAAATGAGTATAAGTTTTTGTGTACAACCCATTACTAGATCAAAACCCTGGCAAAACTTTGGGTGAATGTTACGTTGCAACGTCATAGGAGCCTGTAATTCCTGGATTACGGCCCGCACTCCGGAATAATTCCCGGGATAATTGGTTTTGAGAACCGGGTACAGTCTGCACTCCACTTGTAACAGTTAAACAATGATGTTTAATGTCTAGATAAGAAGACTCAAACAACTGCGTTGCTAGGCATGGCGACACATTAACCGCCCGAATATCGTTGGTAGGTAATCAAAGAATCATATCTCTATCCCTGTTACACTAGTTGCTAAAGTACGGTAAGACATTGAAAAAGACAGAAACAGCAACATTTTTAAATTTAGTCGGACAATGCCTACTTAGGGTGCCAGTTCATTAGATTGAAATTTCCCCAAAATATTACGATATCTTCTCAATGTCAGTGATACAAACCGATATTTTTAATAATCAACGTTTTAGTAATAACATTATGAATTTGAGTCATTAATCAAAATCAAATATAATATGATGTAATTATGAATAAAGTTATAATACAAAGAATATTTTATTAATTTATTCGACCATTATTTATTCGTTCTTGATAATTAAAATAATTATCGCCATAATAATACTTAATTATCAAAAACGTGTCATATTGTACGACAGGATATTCCTTAAGAAAATTCGAAAGCATTGCATGAAGAATCTACAATAAGTATATTGTTTTGAAAATTGCAGTGATGTTTTTTATTATGGAACCGTTGGAATAAACAATTATAATAAACAATAAACAATTATAAATATAGCAGACTAACAGCTAGCATAGCCACACCGCCACCCGCGCCCGAGTTCGCAAGTTCTTACCACTAGTTACCACGCACCCCGCACGGCCCGCGTGCAGTCTGTGTCACTTATACATACCTATACCACGCAGCGCGCGCTTTTCCTAACTATCAATAATTATAAAAATAGTAATGATTATTAGTATTATTTAAAATCGCTGTAGACGTTTATGCCGCCCATTAATCTAGCTACCGGATTTGTTATTATCTTTGTACTCTTGTATTTTTAGTATTTATTGAAGTTATATTGTTATCTATTGTAATTTTACTATTTCACTATTTACTGTTATCCAGTCAGTTTCTTTTCGTAATATTCTAATGGGTTTTATCCATTATTTATCGTTATCTTTACGTATTTCGTCTGCGGATATCCTATAGTATCAAAAAGTAATTAACGATTAGTCGAAATCTCCCATAATTATGGGGAAACAAAATCATGTTTCACCTGGCAACACCAACTGTAAAATTATTTGCTTTTAAAATCATGATATTTTATGTGATAGTTTCAATTAATACGAATAGTGTAAACCGTATTTACTTGTGAAAATAAATTCCAGAAGCTTTATGAAGAAATTGGGAACGGGATTAAAAGGTTTTGACTGCACATTACCCTATTTTTAATTTTTTAAATAATATTTTGACGTCTGATATATTCAACCATTTTGTTTAATCGCGACTAAGGCCGGTCGGCGCGCTTCGCCGGCGTACGCCGGCAGTTGGCTGACGTCGTCATAGACAACAATCTTCAGTTCTCGTGTATTATACTTCAATGCAGTTAAAGGCCTCTGTCGTAGAAATAATAAGCCAGTCTCATACTGGCTCTGATATTCACTGTTTGTTTATCGAGTTTTTCCTATATAAAACCCATTGCCCCTTGGCATCGGGCCCTTGCCACTAAAATTTATGCTAGGTATATATGGGCCAGATGGCTAAATTTGTTGTCATAGCCTTTAAATAGCTTAAAACTCTCTGATAGGGTTTTAGCCCTTTTAGGGTAAGTGTATAAAATAAACTGCACTCTACTGATAATTAATCACTAAAGGCCTTCGTAAGGGATGAAAAAGTTATGTTTAAGATTAAATGAATATGAGTTAATTGAAGCTAGAACAAAACTCTGGCTAAACTTAGGGTGAATATGTTACACTTACATTGCAGCGACCCAAGAGTTTGTAATACCAGGATTGCGGCCCGCACTCCGGAATAATTCTCAGAATAATTGGTTTTGAGAACCGGGTACATTCTGCGCTCCACTTATAACCCCTGAAGACCTCTGCCTTAGAAACAATATGCTGTGGGTACTAGCTCTGTTTAATGATTTTCTGTTTGTTTATCGCACTACCCTCGTATATAAAACCTATTGCTCGTGCTACCTTGGTATTGGGCACTTGCCACAAAAAATTATGTATGGACCGGATGGCTAGTCCTGGTGTCAGAGTTTTAAGCCGTTTAAAGACCTCAGATATGGCTTAAATTTTAAAAGTAAGTGAGTAAGTATATTATACTGTTCTCTACTGATAATTCATCAAATGCCTTCACATGTGACGTGTAACTTATGTTTAAAACAATAAAATAATATGAGTTAAATAAAATTAGAGCTAAAACTCTGGCAAAACTTGGGGTGAATTATGTTACATTGCCACGCACTTCGAAATAATTCCCAGAATAATTAGTTTAGAGAGCCGGTACAGTGTGCACTCTACTTGTAACCGCTGAAACTCTCCGCATATGAGACCCACTGCTTGAGCAACCTTGGCAAACTAAGGGTGTGAACATGGAACAAAGGCTTCAAAATTAAATTTCTCCAATATTACTAATTTTGTTCGTGGAAAATAAAGTTTATCTGAATATGAAACACGGGAAAATTATTAAGATTGCGAGGCCAAGATCCTCCAAGACAAGAGATTTTTTTAAATATCTACCCAATATTCGTTTCATTCTCTGAAACCACGATGAAAATGTTTTATATGTTTGATCTACAGTCTATATTAAAATTATTAATTGAAAACTCCTCTAACTGTGTAACCAACTCCTAAAACATGCAGGTTTGCTCACGTTGCTGTGTTGCCAACGGTACCTCTCAAGTGAATACAAAATGCAGCAAGGTTTAGTTTGCAATTAGGTCCCATGTAAGTTTCATATCGTAATAATGCCTGTGATATTCTGGTAGGTGGGTTAATTTGATGATACAAGTGAAAGGAGCTCGGATCTTAGTTCTGGAAACCAAAATTCTACAAGTACCTAGAAGTGCTGCGCGAGCGCAGCGAGCATGAAAATAGTTAAATGTTTTTTAAGAATGCTAAAGAGCAGATGTAAGCCAAAAAATCATCACGTTTAAACACGAGCTTGCGTTCGAGCTTTCACTCAGTAGCGCCCGTGCTAGCTAAGAAGCTATATTACTATTGTATTTTCAATATTTTAAATTCTGTTTTTATTGAGTTCTGATTTCTCAGTGGCGTTATGTGCAAGCGCACCCTATTTCTCAACATGCGGCCTGCGGCTGCGACCAAGACACCAACCCACTAAAGATCTTGACTTGAATACATCGGCTAATGTTTTTACCGCAGAAGCAGGTCGCAGCAGTATGCGGGATGTCTAACTTCTATCTATCTAGAATATACTGTGACGCAGTAGGTAGGCCGCGTGGTAGTGATGGCAAGTTGTTTACACCTAAGTGCGAGATTTATGGTTTTATGACTCAAGCGGGATCAATCTTTGTCTGCCGTCTATAGTTTAGTTTTTTTTTTGGTTGTTTACGTATTTGAAAACAATAGGGAATTCTCGAACTGTTAAGTTGTTTACCTGTTAACACAATAGCGTTTATTAGATCGAGTAATGTCGCGAATTATCTCGTAGGTTCGAGACTGTAGGTAATAACGGATATAAATACGCCGGCCGACTCTTGGGGAACAGTTTTTCATTTACCGTCGAAGCGAAAACATCTCGTGTTCAAGTGTGGTAACAGTGATTGTGAAGTGACTAGTTTGTGTGTATATAGTGCCAGAATGAAGTGTTTGTGCGAACCAGTTGTGTCGTGTGTTTTGTGATTTTGTGCAATAAAGTGCAAAGTGATTAATCGGCATTTTAACTGATTACCCAAGAATCCATCTCGTAACAATACTTTTAACACAACATTTAAGTGCATTATTCTTCCTCAACGCTTGCATTTCTAAAGAAAACAAGATTACCATAATATGATGCATAGAACACGAATATATTCTCGTGCTAATTGCTATCCGTTATGCAAATGTAGCTAAGGGCCGTGCTAAAATATGCTAATACGATTATTTATTAATTTTAAGCCAGGGATAGGACGGACGGCGGGTTTTGCTAATTGAATATGATAATAATAATGTTATGAAAGGTATTGAGAGGGATGAAAGTGGGCGCTTACATTAGATCCGATTAAAGACCGTGATTATAATATCTGCGCGTTATAATAATGACTTATAACAGCTACTTGTGCTAGAAAGAATCACATGCCGCGAGACATAGGTTCTTAGGCTTTTCCCATGAATTTTAATAAGAAAGGTATTTTGTATTAATTTTGACGGCCTATGTCCATCTATTTCTAATAGGTTCAAACGTTCTAGTTCAATTTTGTGTCTGATATAAAAATTAGGAGCATGAGATAACTGTTAGGTTCGATTAGGTCATATTAAAGTAAATAAAATGTAGAATAAATATAACACATAAGTGTTCGGTATGGTTAGTTTGAATAGTACTTAATTTGATTATTGTTTAAGTTAATACATTTCATGTAGGTAAACTAATTGGTAGTTATGTCTAGCCAAGTTTCGCCTTTTATATATTGCACGCCCGTCATGGGTCCACTATTGAAACTAATATTTATTATTAGGAACATCTTTGTACATAGTGTTGCAATAAACGATTTCTGATTTCTACATCGATTTGTTATAAAGGGGAAATTATTTAATAACTAGTTTTTACCCGCGGCTTTGCCCGCATGATATTTTGATTTTTGACGCAATATCATTATAATTTATAGTCTATGTGTTATTCTGATATATAAGCTATATTATTGCAAAGTTTCATCTCAATCCGTTCAGTAATTTTTGCGTGAAAGAGTAACAAACATCCTTCCATCCATCCTCACAAACTTTCGCGTTTATAATATTAGTAGGATAGGATATAACTTGGTTCACTTAATACTTGTATTATATGATGTATTTCCATCTGAACAGCTAATTCAGGCACTTTTATAGTGCACGGATTTAGCTCCATGTGTTTACGAAAGGATTTCCCGCCTGGTTCGCGATATTTTGCTGTTGTTCCTATGATTTGCGCATTCTGTTACGGTTTAAGCTTACGTAGGTTTATAATGCTATTGTATTTTCTATTTCCATATACCTATTTTGATTTATTCTGTCATAAAGTGCTCTCAAGATAGGTAACACTGCTGGATAAGTTCTCTCACTGGGTGACAAAATACTGCTCCTGAGATTTTTAAGCTGATTTTTTTTTCTGGTGCATTTCATTTTCTCATCATACTCACAGCAACGCCAAGGCACATGTCGAGTCATTATTTTACAATTTTATTTTATGTCAGTACAGAGCTGAGATATTTTTTAATCTAGATAAATGTCAAAACAGCCAATTACGCGTTGACTATTGTAGGCCCCGGTTGTATTAACAGTTAAGCCATGTCAGAGGCCTTCAGGCAACCTTAAAACTCTGAGACCAGGGCTAGCCCCCTGGCCTATACAAACTTCAGTCAATCACGCATCGATGGCGCGATGCCTGAATCGCGCAAATAAAATATTTAACGGTAAGTCATTAGGCAGGGTGGCTAGTCCTGTCAGAGTTTTTAAGCCGCCTGAAGGCCTCTGACATGGTTAAAGCTAAACGGTTGAAACAGCCAGAACCTACAATTTAAAGCGTCATCCGAGCCACGGTAGCGCTCAGTTGTAAATGCCACTCGTGGTCACCCATCCGAAGACTGACTGTGCCAAACGTTGCTTAACTTCGATGATTATATTATCGAAGTGCAACTTTGTTGGAAGTCTAATGCGACTTCCAACAAAGTTGCATTAAACGTTTAAGGCTCAGCGCAGACGGGCCACTGACCACAGCCACCGGTAGCGGCCGCGCGCTACCGCTACATCTGCAGAACGAGTCGCCGCCATCGGACACTCGTATGCGCCGCGTTTTAAGAAAATGTATGAAAAATCGTGTGAACTGCTTGTCGTTGGCCACCGGTCGCTGTGGTCGGTGGCCCGTCTACGCCGAGCCTAACGCTACCATGTAGGGGGTATGAAAGCACTGTTGCGTTAAACGTTCAACGCTCCTAAGGAGGGGGAGTAGTAACGAAGTTTCACTTCTTCCGCGTGGAGAGACTCTACGTACTATTTTTTTATTATTTATTAAATTTTTATTAACTGGCTGACGCGCTTACCAGCCAGGTCCAACAGTTTTCACTACAGCGCAAATAAAGCTGTAACTATTTACTCCACTATTTACAGCGCCACTATCCTACCACATGAGAATCTCGCGCCCCACGTTTTAAAAACAGCCAATCATGCATTGAGTCTTACAACCTAACTTAGGCAATTACGCATCGACGCCTGAATCGCGCAAACGAAACATCCATCGCTGGCTACTTAAGACGACTTCGAGTAAAATCAATCAAAACTGTATTCACGGTTATAACGATACCATCAGCACTACTTAACTAGTTGACATAAAAAAATATGACACATACAACAAAGAATCAGTTTACCGTTTCTATGTAACAGAAATAAATAATTATGTTTCACTTTATTTAAAAAAAAACGTAAATTTACACCAAAACGCCTAAAATGGCATACTTGCGTTTAACTGAATTTGTATAATAAACAGTCGAACTTCTATACAAACTTGAATTAATTTTAATCTCTAATATTGAAAGTTTTAAATCTATTTATTACATTTGTAAAATAACGTCAGATAATTTAACTATGAATTTTCTAAAATCTCGTCTCAAATTCCCCATACATTATTTGTATGGAGGCGCGATGTTGAATAAATACGCGACGTATGCGCTCGGAAAATCAGTCGACCACCGGAGCTCAGAGCGAGGTCACGTCGATTTGCGGAGCGACGCGCTGAGAACACTCGACCGCGATCTATTGTGTACGAATGATCAGCTGCACACACGTAAATGAGGTAAGTTCAGTTTTGTGATTGTTACTTTTTTCGTGTAAGTTGTTTATATACTTGTGTTAAAATAATACTTATATTTCGTTCATTTATGTTTTAGTGATAATGGGAAAACGTAAGGAAAATTATTACAAAAAGAAAGGTGGCGTTTTTTTTCGAAATGAAAATCGAAAAAATAAACGATACCGTTGAGTATTTTGAGTCATAAATAAATACTCTTAATCCAATATGGCGGAATTCTAAAGATGGCGGACTAAGTTTTTTTTTGCACTGCTACAATATGAGTATCAAATGAAAGGGCTTGCTGAGAATAACTCTAAGAAGAAAATGAGGTCACTTTAAATCCAATATGGCGGACTTCTAAAGATAGCTAAGTTTTTTATACATTCGTACAATATGGGTATCAAATGAAAGGGCTTGCCAAGGATAACTCGAAAAATATAGTGAGGTCACTCTAAATACAATATGGCGGACTTCTTAAGATGGCGGACTAAATTTTTCATACATTCCTACAATATGGGTATCAAATGAGAGGGCTTGCCGAGAATAACTCGAAAAATAAACTGAAGTCACTCCAAATACAATATGGCGGACTTCTAAAAAATGGCGGACTAAGTTTTTTATGCATTCTTACAATAGTATCAAATGAATGGGCTTGCCGAGGATAACTCGAAAAATAAAGTGAGGACACCCTAAATACAATATGGCGGCCTTCTTAAAATGGCGGACTAAGTTATTTATGGACTCTTACAATATGGGTATCAAATGAAAGGGCTTGCCATCAGGCGAGTTTGTTGTCAAACGCGGACTTATTCGCGATAAAATAAATCTACAATGACATACATTTTAAACTCACACTCGTGTTTTTATTCCCCTCATTATGTAACAGTTTTTGTTTGCTTCCAGAAATTTTAGACTCAAGACTGGACAGAAAAATGCCACTAAAAGCACCAGAGTATATGCTGCGAGCTCTTGAACAAAAAGAAACTGCACGACCTAAACGTAAAGGACATGTCCACAAAATGTGTGGAGGCTGGTATAATAATAATCATAAATTCTAACCACAACCAAAGAAGATATAATAATACTACGTATAGAACGGCCACTCGTTACCCCCACCCGTTTGAGTCTTCCTCACTTCCACCCCGCGTCAGGACTCGTGAAATTCACTCGGCGCGCGGGTTGCACAGGCCGGTGATTTCGACTACAAAAAATACAGACTTACAATGGGGAAGACGTGTGCTGTTTATGGCTGTTCTACAACAATTCGCGACAAGATATCATTTCATTATTTCCCTAAAGATAAAATAAGGTACCTTATTTACTTTTAGTAGGTAGATAATATTGTTATAAAAATTATATAATTCAAATTTAGTTCCTTTCTCTTGATAATTTGTTTCAAATAAAATAAATCGCTTACTTTTAGTTACAGTGCTGTCAAATTATTATGAATTCATTATACTTTATAAGCACTAGAATGATATTCATTTTTGTAAAATTTCGCATCTAGCTTACTTCCGCATGAAAGTATGGCGGATCGGTCGTAGAGTAGGCCAAGATAATTCTGCGCGCGGCCAAAATTGGGAACTAATTCAATGCTGATAGAGAATTCGTAATGCTACCAACATAACGTACGTAGCGCCGCTACTCGTGCGCATAATCTCTCGTTCGCTCGTCGTGCTGATCACAGATAGAGTTGCCATGGGCGTGAAAATACTAGTTATCATCGTAACGCAACTGTTACAGAATATCGGTATCGATATGCAATGTATTGTTTCGCGTTAACACATACATACCTAGTAGATAAGTGCTAATTTGTATTTGTATATTTTCTATAAATAAACGAACATGTATATAACATTGAGTTAATATGTACAGTCCTATAATTTGTAGTTATTTTTTCTACATAAATACTAATCTATATTAATAATTTCGTCAAGGGGTACGGTAGACTCGATCGAAACTTTATCTGAATGATAAAACATAAAAAAATAATGATTTCGAGTCGACAACATATATCCGGAAAATTCGGATTATCGAGTATTTTAATAAATTTATAACGGTGCTGACAAACAAAAACACGGTGTCCATATTGACACCGGATGACGGATGACATAACTTGAGAAGTGTTGCCAACACCACAAATAAAGAATCTGCTAAAGTGGTGTTAAAATTGTGACAAAATAATGCTATATAAACATGCTAAAAATTGTGATAACATTTTTCAATATGAAATGAAACGTAACATAATTATAAAATTATTATTAATTAACAAGATATGTGTTTTAATCGACTATGACCTATTATTATGTTATCAAATAAAATGTAAGTATCTTGGTCTTCATCGACCACTAATGGTCCCCTTGGTACCTACAGAGCGTAGTGCGTTCTCTGGAACTGCGTAAGACTAGCAGCATTTCCTTGCCCTTTTTAAGTCGAATCTTATAAGTATAAAATAGCATTTAAAGTTTTTACCGACAAACAATTGCGTAGCATAATTTTTAATACATTCATTTGACTAAGAGAAACCCGTTCAATTTCGTCATTCGAAAGTGGTAGCGTTAAAAACGATATTGCTGACATAAATCTGCAATTCTGCATGTAATTTTAATGGTAAAATACTTATTGTACAATTATTTTACATGACAAAAATATGACGTATGTTAAATTGCAAATAAATATGCTAAACAAGATGAAAATATGCTAAATTTAGCATAAAAATGCTAAATTGACATCACTGATATTGAGCAGTCAAGTTTTTTATGTTTTGGCGTCGCATTTTGGTGCATTTGCCAGTGTCAAGTATTAAGTTTTAATAATTTTTGATAATATTGTATCAAAATAGTCACTGTCACGTTAAGGTCCAACCTTTAGTTAGTACCACAGATACCTAATACACTTGGTTAGTACCTAACCGAAGGTTAGGTACCTACTTAATGTTTTCAATGATCCGAAACATAAAATAGGACAGGAGTGTAGGCTATTAATTTTGTGAATGTAGTAATCAGACTCCACTGGAGAAGCAAAGGATACAGGCTACATAAAGTACATCATAATATATCACCAACCGGCCTTTTTAGAAATCTATGAGCCTTATGTCCAGCTGTGGACGTCCTACGGCTGATAGATAGATAGATAATCATAGAAAATATAATACTTGCCATACCTAATCTTTAAAGTTGACGTTGCCTTTCTTTTCGTTTTATCAGAATGTTATAGATACATTTTCAGTAGGTACTTATTCATTTAGTTTTGATCAATTACTTTGGGATATTGTTTACACCCATCATTCCGAAATTACCTATTTTTTAATATAGGTATGTCTTTCATAATTGTTTTGCTTGACCTTCATCATTTTGTTATCAGCCTAATCTCCTTGCCATAGATGAAGGATAAGTTTTCGCTCAGAGCGAAGCGATCCTTCCTTCATCTATGCTCCTTGCATTTGGTAATCATTGTCATGATTGTAAAAAATTGATGCAGCGAAGAGCTCTTCGTAAAGATGGTGATCAAGTAAAATTATGATGTGTGTGTATTATAAGTCATATTTCGCCCGAGCGAAGCCGGGTTGTCATCTAGTCTATATTAATAATTTCGTCAAGGGGTACGGTAGACTCGATTGAAACTTTATCTGAATGATAAAACATAAAAAAATAATGATTTCGAGTCGACAACATATATCCGGAAAATTCGGATTATCGAGTATTTTAATAAATTTATAACGGTGCTGACAAACAAAAACACGGTGTCCATATTGACACCGGATGACGGATGACATAACTTGAGAAGTGTTGCCAACACCACAAATAAAGAATCTGCTAAAGTGGTGTTAAAATTGTGACAAAATAATGCTATATAAACATGCTAAAAATTGTGATAACATTTTTCAATATGAAATGAAACGTAACATAATTATAAAATTATTATTAATTAACAAGATATGTGTTTTAATCGACTATGACCTATTATTATGTTATCAAATAAAATGTAAGTATCTTGGTCTTCATCGACCACTAATGGTCCCCTTGGTACCTACAGAGCGTAGTGCGTTCTCTGGAACTGCGTAAGACTAGCAGCATTTCCTTGCCCTTTTTAAGTCGAATCTTATAATTATCAAATAGCATTTAAAGTTTTTACCGACAAACAATTGCGTAGCATAATTTTTAATACATTCATTTGACTAAAAGAAACCCGTCCAATTTCGTCATTTGAAAGTGGTAGCGTTAAAAACGATATTGCTGACATAAATCTGCAATTCTGCATGTAATTTTAATGGTAAAAAACTTATTGTACAATTTTACATGCTAAAAATAAAACGTATGCTAAATTGCAAATAAATATGCTAAACAAGATGAAACTATGCTAAATTTAGCATAAAAATGCTAAATTGGCATCACTGATCTTGAGCAGTCAAGTTTTTTATGTTTTAGCGTCGCATTGTGGTGCATTTGCCAGTGTCAAGTATTAAGTTTTAATAATTTTGGATAATATTGTATTAAAATAGTCACTGTCGTAGTCACGTTAAGGTCCAACCTTTGGTTAGTAGGTACCACAAATATCTTATATACTAGGTTAGTACCTAACCGAAGATTAGGTACCTACTTAATGTTTTCAATGATCCGAAACATAAAATAGGACAGGAGTGTAGGCTATTAATTTTGTGTATGTAGTAATCAGACTCCACTGGAGAAGCAAAGGATACAGGCTACATAAAGTACATCATAATATATCACCAACCGGCCTTATTAGAAATCTATGAGCCTTATGTCCAGCTGTGGACGTCCTACGGCTAATAGATAGATAGATAATCATAGAAAATATAATACTTGCCATAGAATACCTAATCTTTAAAGTTGACGTTGCCTTTCTTTTCGTTTTATCAAAATGTATAGATACATTTTCAGTACTTATTCATTTAGTTTTGAGCAATTACTTTGGGATATTGTTTACACCCATCATTCCGAAATTACCTATTTTTTAAAATTTATGTCTCACAATTGTTATGCTTGACCTTCATCATTCTGTTATCAGCCTAATCTCCTTGCCATAGATGAAGGATAAGTTTTCGCTCAGAGCGAAGCGATCCTTCCTTCATCTATGCTCCTTGCATTTGGTAATCATTGTCATGATTGTAAAAAAATGATGCAGCGAAGAGCTCTTCGTAAAGATGGTGATCAAGTAAAATTATGATGAGTGTGTGTGTATTATAAGTCATATTTCACCCGAGCGAAGCCGGTTTGTCATCTAGTACTAAATATTTTTTCATACATAAAGAATTAGATTTTGTTAATCTCACAATAAATGACAAAGATAAACCTTGTCAAAGTTCGGGAATAGGGAGTTATACTTTTCTTTTTTATTTTTGCTTTTCGCGGAGATGATTTACATAAGACAAAATGTTTGGAACGTGCGTTGTACGGGCCCACGTCCGCGCCCGTCCTGAGCCCGCCCTGTCCTTAATTATACCTCAACGAGCTATATCATTAACAATTTTTAAATCATTGTTTTGAATAAATATTTAGTGCTACTTAATTGACATCAGAAAAAAATCGTGTCAAATATTATTATATGAACATATTATATGAACAGGAACACACACGATTATGTATACTGGATACTTCAACAATATGTGAGAAAATTAAGGGAATTTCGTAACAGTGCCGTGTTTTGGTTATGTTCTACGTAGGTAAATGAGTGATTTCATCGAAATAAGTGTATGTACGATTGTATGTGAAACCTGCAGCGGCTAGTACATCGTATCAGTACTCACAAAACTTCTTGGTAAGTCAGAATTACAATTCATACGGTCGACATGGGTCGTTGACAACCATAGGCGTTCTACACACAAATACCCGTGTAGCGTTCGTGCGTATGTGTAGTGTCTGTGAGTAAAATGTACTGTTGTGTGCGTAAGACAGCAGGTTTTGTATGAAGAATCGCGGAGTGTCCGGGCTGTGCCACAACACTCGTTACATTTCAAGAAAGTTCATATTTTTCTGAGTCTATTACAACAGTTAAAACCAAAAAAGACTTCTCCGATTTTTTTAAAATTAATTTGAATTTATTAGAAAAAATAAATATATTTCGCCCAATAGATAGTTTATCTCTAGCAGCCCTGATTAAGTATATCCTCCAAATTGTTAAATAAAAGCATTTTTACCAATTAGACACACTTTTTAAGTGATTTTTTGTCACATTGTACCAACTAACTGGTCACACTGGTAGGTTATAATTTTTAATTTTAGCAAATTAAGAGATGAATGTGGAAGAATCAGCTACGAATGCAAGTAAAATAACGATAGAAGCACTTTATTATTGCTAAACTAGAAAAAATAATAAGCTGTATTGTTATTTTTCATACAATTTATTTTTTGCATTTAAAAAAAATTAAAGGGTTGATAAAATCTAAATTAAATATTTTTGGGAAGCCCATATAACAAGCTTTCAAACGATGTATATATCATCTTAGTTCGATTTTTCTCTGAATAATATACCACTTGTGGAAGTCACCTTTAACGCAAATTATTGTCAAACTGTAAAACGTAAAAAAACATGAATGTTAATAAAATTACTTTAGGTATCGTAAGAATTTTTCATTTCTAATCCTAACTAATATATATATATATATATATATATTTATTTTGTGTTTTTCGTTTTTAGATTAACAGTATTTTTTTGGTATACCAGATCAGGTTACAAAGTACTTATCACTTTAAATTATGCAGAAGTAATGAACAAATTGTTTATGTTACATAAAAAGTGACATTTTAATTGTACTAATTTCACGTATGAAATTAAATACGTATTTCTCACGATAGATGGTGAATGGACTTGCGATGCTCAGTATTTTTTGTCTTAACTGTCATTACACCACTTTGTATGAGAGCGGCCGGCTTCGCGTAGCGATTTAAATGTGTGCGAGGACACGCACACAAGCAATGAGCTACGCGGATCTACGCCGGCCGCTGTCAAATACCTAAAACTAGTTAGCAGCGTAGCTTTGGAGTGCCCTTAAGTAGACAGGTGTTCAAAATGAGAATGAGAGTCGCAAAGTAAAGTGATGGTCCGGAGAGTGAGAGTGACTAACCTCGTTCCTTATCGTACGCATTGATACACTCGCTGGTCTGGAACTGGCTGATGAGTGCAGTCTTGCCGACGCCGGGCGCGCCTACCATAGCGACCCGGTGGCAGGCCACCGGCCGGCGTTCTTGCGGCTCGGGTGCGGACTGCGCGGGGGAGGAAGGGGCGAGACTGCCGGACCGCGAGCGTCGCCGTCGGAACGAGTCGCCTCTGTTCACTATGCCTGGAAAGAGAGAGAACGCTGTGAGAACTTTAACTTAATTGACAGATTGTATAGATAAATAACTAAAAAAAATATTCCGTCAGTTAGACTATGAAAAAACTGTTCGATCGATTTTATTTTGGAAATTAAAAGGAAATGTATGAAAATATAACACGTTGAAATTTCGCGTGACTTCACGTCTACTCTACATTTTCTATTATAGAAGTGACGTCAAGAGCCGCCGATCTGGAACTTTAAAGATCTTTATTTTGATAATTTCTTAATTATTTAATTGACGTAACAAAATATTCCGGTCCAATATGTTTTGATCAATAAAATCTAGGGAAGTACAAATTAAGTAACATGATTTGTTCGTATAGCATGTTAAATAACACGGTAGTTCGTAAGAGAGCGCCCAGGAGTTGCACAATCTGGTCCCACCTGCCCCTTTCTTCTATTTTACGGCTAGACAGACGCGACCAAAGCGCCACCCTTTTATGGTGGACATTCCGCGCGTTAGAACCAAGCGTTTCGAATCCTCATTCCTCATACGAACAGCCAGAATGTGGAACGCTTTGCCTGGGTCTGTCTTCCCGCTAAAGTACAACGTGGGTGTCTTCAAATCCCGAGGTAAATAGGTATCTTCTAGGTAAGCGTGCTACACCCTAAACCGCACATCTGCTCAACATCAGGCAGTATGTAGTCAAACGCAAACCTATTCGGCATAAAAAAAATAAAAAAGGTGCGATCGATACATATCTGCATATCATACAGATCTGCACCTTAACGGACTACCTATTTCAGATTTTTTACCCAGTCGTGCCTATTGTTACATCCAATAGAATATCGCTTTTCTCGGTGACACAGACACAAAAAATAGCAAATAAAGAATATTCTTTTCGAAAACCAGGTGACAATATCCAGCACCAACAATAGACCTAAAGTTCTAAAAATATCCGCGCAATCAAGCAAGAAAGATTATGTAATGCGGTTCGAGTTTATAGCCGAGTAAAATTCAAATTCAAATTCAAAATCTTTATTAGGACACAAAATATACGTGCTATTGAATTGAATCCACCGGTTCCGAACTAGTTAGAAAAACTGTGTCTCGGAATCCGGTGGCTTCTCCCTATAGTTGCACTAGATTTAAATAATTATAAACAAGAAACTTGAATCAATATAACCAATAAGTTATGAAATAATATTTAAAATAAAAAAAATTAAACATTCATGCATAAGCTATTAAAACTATGATAAGCATAGTTAGAATCGTTTTTTAACATAAATAATTAATAGAAGAAATTTAATGAACAGAGATAAAGCTTTCAATGTTTTGATAGTCCATATCTTTTAGGAAAGATAACAATTTTTTTGTTAAATTTATGCGCATTTAGCGTCTGAACAGTAGATTGTTTACTAAGTTTGTTGTATAATTTAGGACCCAAATAGTAGGAAAAGTGCATTGCAAAAACTGTTTTTGTCAGTGGTACAGTGTAAATATTATATTTGTTCCTATTGTTGCGTTTATTATGTAAGTTATTGTTTATCGCTGACTGAGGCTAAGTGTGTTGTTGTATAAACAATTGTAGAAGATAAAGTTGTCTAACAGTGAGAACATTACATTCCTTGTACACATTCTAAAGATTTTAGGCTAGTCTTACATATTCCCCCCCAGCTTAGGATACAGTATGTAAGCGGAGAAAATGGAGCAGCTCTGGGCGCGACGGTGTAACGCTGACATTACCGAGCTTCCCTTGTATATTGCTCTTCACACCCTTTTAATCTGTGCACATATACACATATGTCTGTTAAATAGACGAAATGAGATAAGTACATATAATTGTACAGTCAGGAGCAAATAGTTAGTCTTCAAACTCTATTATTTTTTGACAATAAAGATAGCAACTGACTTCATACAATCGAACTCCAGCACTTCCAAACTAATATTATGGTAAAAGTACCCAATTTTCACTTTTGTTTTTATCGGCACAATTTTCATCCATTTTCTAGACCTACCCCAAAATTACTGACGTAAAATGTTGAAAGGTTAATGTAGGATGTTTTTTTTCATTACATCTATTCCAAAAGGACTACTTGGTTCGTCTTTAAGTGCTCCCAAAGGAGGTGTTTTCTATAAGGAACTTTATAAGTGCGACGGAATTATCTATGCCGCGCACTTTTTGAATTTGGAAGTATTTGTAATGTTAGAGTTCAGCGCCAAGAAAATGAATGAAAAGAATCTAAATATAAGTTTTCATTTGTTTTAATATTAGATACCATTTAATTTCAATTTAGTTGTTACTCTACGTTTTATTAAATAATAAAATATGAGGTGCCTTTTGTTTTCTCAAAGAGGTGATGATTTCTCATAGAGTGTACCACTCGGGCGCAAAATATATTTTTGGCTCGTTACGTTCAGGATTCTACTAAAGAATTTTACTCTAGAATCCCTCTCTTCGCTCTGGATTCAAAAAAGCGCCCTCGCCGTAAAATCTACAATCTACTATTTGCTGCCCACTAAGTAAACATTCTAGCACTATAGACCTAACATTCTAGAAATACCTACCCGCGCACGGCAGTCAAGCGAGAAAGATCCTGTAATACGGCTCGAGTTTATGTGCCGAGTAAAATGGAGCGGGTTTTACCTAATACCGAAATTACCGAGCTTCCCTTGTACATTGCACTTCACACCCTATAACTTATGCGTGTGTATGTCTGTTAATTATCCTACTAAAATTATAAACGCGAAAGTTTGTGAGGATGGATGGATGGATGGATGGATGGATGGATGGATGGATGGATGGATGGATGGATGGATGGATGGATGGATGGTTGGATGGATGGATGGATGGATGGATGGATGGATGGATGGATGGATGGATGGATGGATGGATGGATGGATGGATGGATGGATGGATGGATGGATGGATGGATGGATGGATGGATGGATGGATGGATGGATGGATGGATGGATGGATGGATGGATGTTTGTTACTCTTTCACGCAAAAACTACTGAACGGATTGAGATGAAACTTTGCAATAAAATAGATTATATATCAGAATAACACATAGGCTATAAATTATAATGATATTGCGTCAAACATCAAAATATCATGCGTGCGAAGCTGCGGGTAAAAACTAGTAAAGAATAAGAAAAGATAGCATATAGATTTTGTACTGTCAGGAGCAAAATATAGTCTTCAATATCTATTATTCTTGTCAAAAATATAACAACAAACTTTATAAAATTTTCTTAAATAAACTACTCGACCCCCTCGAATCAAACTGTTTTAGCAGAAGTATCGATATTTAGCTATTTGGTTTTATAATCATTATTTTTTTAGAACTGATTCAAAACTACTGAAATTCAATTTTTTTATGGGACCATCTCACTACAGTTTTATAACGATCGGAAAAAAGAAACGTATGTGAATCGACGTGGAGAAATCACTATTAACATCAGATTAAAAAAACAAATTGAGATCCCTTTTTAAAAAAAACAACCGGACAAGTGCGAGTCAGGCTCGCACATCGAGGATTCCGTACAAATCCAGAAAATTTCACAAAATTGGGAATTGGAAAGTAAATTGTTAAAATCTCTATACTATAACCATCGAAAATTACACTGGTTAAAATAAATAAAAACCTGTTTTAGCATGTGTTAATAATGAAGTTCTTTTATATCATACCTTACATAATACGATTTACTCACTTTGAATTTTGAACCCATATTTTGTGAACTTTGAGGCCTTATTTTTTTGTAATTTAAATAAAAATGTACAGTTTTCAGATTTATTCCTATATGTGTACTCTGAGATAATGCTTCTTACCAAATTTCATAGTTCTATGTCAACGGGAAGTACCCTGGTAGGTTTTGATTTTTGTGAGTGTCAAAATATGCGGTTTTTTACGACATAAACGACCCTAACTTTTTTATACGAAAACTAAGAAGTTTTTCTTTTACACAACTGCAAGTGACTATAGATATACGTATACAGTTTAAATTTCAACTTGATATCTTTACGCGTTCCCGAGATAAAGAGTCTTGACATACACTCAGACGGACATACGGACAGACGGACAACAAAGTGATCCTATAAGGGTTCCGTTTTTTCCGTTTGAGGTACGGAACCCTAAAAACGGTTGAAAAGTTTGTTGTCATGTATATTACCAATTTTGACAAACAGATTTTAAAATTTTGATTCTGACTGTACGTTTTCTCCTAAGTAACTCTTAGCACTTTTTATTTAGATTGTACTAGGCGCCTAACTTTTCTAGCAATGATCTTCGCCTTGTGAATTAAACTGGCTTTCCTGAAGGCCAGACGGTGTTTCGCAAAGGTTAAATAGAAATGCTAGCCAATAAAGACTAGCTATTAGGTCAATAAGCCCGATTACAGAGACGCCAGCGTAAATTAAATAGCAGCGTAAAAAGCGTTCTCTCTATCGAATGCCTAATGTCAAAAAGAAACAGAACTATGCTATTTAGCTAAAATACTTAGTTACGCTGGCGCCTCTGTAATCGGGCTTAATATGTACCTACGTGGAATAATATTACTTCGAAAACATTTTTACCACACAGAATGTAAGTTCGTATAGGCTGGGTGGGTAGCCTTGGTGTTAAGAGTTTTTAAGCCACTGGCGTCATATGGCGCCAGACTTTGCTGTACTGTACTGTATCAGCCATTTTTATAGTCCACTGCAAGACGTAGGCCTACCCACGAAGGGCGATACGCAGACGTTGGTAAACGGGTAAAACAACCAAGACCTATAATTTAATGTGTCATCCCAGCCACGGTAGAGCTCAGTTGTGAATACCACTCGCGGGCACCCATTCGAGACCGTGCTAAACGTTGTTTAACTTTGATGATCACTGACAAACTCCTAGTCAAACTACGCCATAGGCGGTAAGGCTTAGATACAGAATGAAAGGGAAACGCTCCCGAAACCAAAAGAGAGTCATTTTACTCATCATTATCACATATATACCTACTACATAATTATAATATCGTAGTAATACATGTTAGTTTAGAATATGGGCCAATATATTTCCAAATAGGCCTTTCCCTACTTCAAACAGTTCATATACTAAGCTCTCTTTATACTGTACCTACTAAATATTTAAGGATCCTTCGCCACTTCGGCTTTCTGGAAAGTTTCCGTAATGTTATCTTGTCGGTTTGCAGGTAAATTACTTTTTGATGTTTCCTGCGTCGTTAGATCTTGTGTTTATTTTTCATTGAGGTTTTGAAAATGTGTTGTTGCTTAGTTTTGTGCCTTTATGGTCACCGCTATGTATATAAGTAATGTTTCACTATGTATACAGGTATGTTTCACTATGTATATAGATATGTTTAACTATGTATGTATATAGGAATGTTTCACTATGTATATAGATATGTTTAACTATGTATGTATATAGGAATGTTTCACTATGTATATAGATATGTTTAACTATGTATGTATATAGGTAAGTTTCACTATGTATATTGGTATGTTTCACTATGTATATAGGATAGGTATAATGTTTCATACCTACCAACACCGATTTAAACTAAACACTACAGCTACACTTACAGCTACGAGAGGATTGGGTTTCGCTCAGTTTGTAGCCAACTTCACGACCGTCTATTAGTTTAATTAGGCCTCTACCGGGGTACTGATCAAAAGAATACGCTTGATTACGCTTAAAGAATATTCATTCATTCTCATAGAGTAAAATATTTGATGCACATTTTTTCTGTTGCAATAACGTTTAATTTATTTATGGTGCAATAAAATCGATTGAATATTGAATATATTTTATTAAAATTAATAAAATAATAATTTATTATGATCTCAAATCTCGATGGGGGATTTTAGTTAGTGTACCTAAGATTCACTCATCAAATCAAGAGAATGAAAATAATACCTAAATGATCCCGCCTGCTGTGACGTTAGGTTTTCTTTACTAGCACTAAAGATTCTTTTATCACTGTTTTTACAGTTATGTTAGGTTTATGTCCTTTTTATTAAACTCTGGGCATGTTATAGGCTATCAACTTCCGTTGAAGGAAGCTGGGAGCTTGATAGGCGTAGTAATTCGGTCGGGATACGATATTACGACCTAATATTAGTTCTGGAATGGAGAACTTATCACAGAACACAGGCGTTTTTAATAGGTTACACATTTATACTATCTATAGGCTGAGTGTGAGTATTGTCATAAACATGACGCGCTCTTCGGCGAGCGCGTAAGCATGTAATTTGTATGAACTTGTTGTGTTTCAAAAACGCGCCGCTGGTGGCGCTGTACATTTCTTCATACAAATTACATGCTTACGCGCTCACCGAAGAGCGCGTCATGTTTACGACAATACTCACACTCAGCCTAATGTTCGAGTATAGCGAAGATCTCCGTTTTAACACGGCGATTTTGCTTTCGTCTTTCCAGTAGGCCAAACATGCGAGCACGAAATGCCACGAAAAGAACTCTTTTAGACGTGTGAAAAAGTGACAGATATACTTCGCCATAACTATATCTCGTTCAGACACGTCATATATATAGGAAGATATATTTCGTGTAACGCATCCTAGCACGGCAGCAGGTGTTAGTTTTCGTCTACAGGTCGCATTTTTTAACTAATCTCGATGAAACTTGGTACACAGGTTCTGTATATTATTATAATAGATTTTTTGTAGTCGGCCATTTTTGATAAGAGGGGTATTTTCCTTAAAAAGGGGGGACATTTGCTATCGCGCTATTTATCAGATTTCGATAATATTTGGCATGATTGTTAAGTACCTGTTCAAAGTGGCCAAAAATGACACTAAGATAGCTAAAATTGGTGCATCTACCATATGTCTGTGGTCTAGAAATACAACCTGTATCTGTATAGTCTAGCCATGCAAAATATTCGTGCCTTTTTGCATACTTGCTATAAGTAAGTACTTGTAGATAAATGCGTTCATTTTCTCAGTGAGCCGTTTGAAGAGTTATTTTTGGTAATGAGTTAGTGAGCAGCCGTCGATTCGATGAGGCGTGCCAGTTACTCATAGCTGCTGTAGTATATACAGTTATAAACAAATTGCGAACTCTTGGTTCAGAGATTGGTTTATGTTTGTTAGTGGTAGGTTTGAACTTTTCTTCCCATATCCGTGGAAGTTTTTAGCATATAGCGTCATAGATCTAACAGAATAGGACAGGACAGCTCATGTAATAGGACTAGATACATACATTTTTTTCCTTTTTACGGATCACTCTCTCTATAGAGAGTGAATCTATATCCAGTCGATAGATCCACGGTAGATCCAGTGAGACATTAGAGGGGAAATCTTTGAAAGATGCCCGATTGCTTTGGGGTACAGTCGGGTTATGTAGGATTGTACCCACTAAAACCCCCTCGGTTGCTAGCCTTTGTGCCTTCTTGGGAGCTCCGGGATCTCCAACGGAACGCACCAGTGCTCCCAGCACTATCACTCGCCTGGTGATAAAACCAGACTTGTGCTGTCCTTTACGCCAGCGTTTCCACACACGCTATCGCCCTCCCCGAGCCCGTTTGAGTGGCTGGCCAGAGCCCCATCTCTGACCATTCACGACCCCAGAGGTTCCCTTTTAGTAGGCTCTTACTACAGGCAGGGGATACCGATACCGTATTCTAGTGCCCCGGCATCAGGGCAAACGGAATAGATACCTCATAGAAAACAACGTTCTTTCTACAAGTTCTCATGGACATAACTCTATACATTTAATTCAAATTAATTTTCTAGTGTTTATTGTATTATGACTGCCTCGGTGGCTCAGTGGTTAGTGACCCTGACTTCTGGATCACAGAGGCGTGGGTTCGATCCCCGCCCAGCGCAAACATTTATGTGATGAACAAAAGGTGTTTGCTCTGTGTCTGGGTGTAATTTAGGTATTATCTATATAAGTATGTATTTAAAAATATGTATATGTAGTATATCAGTCTCTGGCAGCCATATCACAAGCTTTGCTTAGTTTGGGGTCAGAAATCGTGTGTAAGATGTCCCCTATTTTTTTAATTGTATTGTTGTGATATTTGTATGTCTAACACCGTTAACACCGCGATTCGCATACGATGTGCGTAAGGTTGAGAATAATCAAGCAAAACAGCTGACTTAGACCACTATTACAAACAACTTTTACTATGAGGCCAATCCAGAATTTGAACATTTGGCCTATTCGAACTCACTCACTTAACTCTCTACTATGAATCTAAGATAATAGAGCTTTAGAGTCGGAAGCTGCGTTCATAGCCGGTATCCTTATTTTATGATTGCTCATGTTTAGACCGATTAAATTCGGTTGTTTTCATATTCCACCATTCAATGCAAGCAAGACATTCAACAATATACCGGCGTGAGTCAGGGTACTTGCGCCGCTGACGTCAATGGCCACATGTTTACCAACACTGCCCTGCGAGCGCTAATTCCGCTTTACTGCCTCAACGACAACCGTTCTGCGTAATAATTATTGTTTTAGATACGCGTCATCGTTTATTTCCAAATCTATGTCTCCAACAAAAACATTATCGTGATAATTATCTCTTATAGGACGATCACTAGTGAACGTCTCTCCTATATTACCTACTATTACCACATATTTCATCGTAAACACACATTTGATTTGAAAATTCAACAAAATCTACAAAATAGCTAAATCATCAATTTAAACTCTATTCACAGCAATTATATACTAGTTAAATCACATTACGTTTAGGTACATTAGAAATTAAAAACGAGTAAACACAATAACGCTGCCAACTGGCAGTGGGCTTGAGCACTTGGATTATCTTTAGACCTTCAAGGGTCTGTGGATGATCCAATTGCTTTCTATGTAGTAGTAGTGTAGTATTGTAATATTCGATGTATGACGAGAACACAATAAGGTGCCAGTTGTATAAATGACGTTGAATGATGAAAACCTACCAGATCCATCCAATTTGGATGAAAATGAATTTATAATAAAATATTAAGTAGAAACTTTCTTTTTGTGATAAACATTTCAAAAATTGACGCGTTCGCAGGATTTGAACCTGCATCTTTCTGGGATTCCGGCCCAGATGCTTTGTCCAAATTAAGCTAAAACGCTGACTGCGAAGGCGTCGAATTAGTGAAAGTGTTTATCATTTTTACCTAACTACTACATTTTTGGAAGCGCCATCTGTGAGAACTGCTTTAAACCAGTTAGTCACTTAATGTGAAATTATTAGAACTTCTTACCATTAACGAGAAATGGCGCATTGCTTAATCAATGAAATGATTTTTATCGAACTTCACACACTAGGTAAACACCTTTTCATTTCATTAAATATTAAGTACCAGATTTCATAAGCCTTGATTGAATTTTCAAAAACAGTAACGCACTGGCTGCTTGATGGGCCTATTGTAAATCCATAGAGAAGATCTACGTGCAGCAGCGGACGTCCTACAGCTGATAATAATGGAATGAATTTTTAAACTCTGTATACAGGGTTACTGGTTAAAAAATGCTATCCCATAGAAATATATCGTTTACCCTCGACAAAATGTATGGAACAGCTGTTATTTTTTTCAAAACATCTATATTATTTTAACAATATTATATTTATTTTAAATTCAACAAAACACACGTGAATAAAATACACAACAATAGTCGTATTGGAAACTATGTTAATAAAATCATATTAAAGAAGCCATTAAGGCAATCGTGAGGCGCCAACTTGGCCATACACAAACAATAAACTCTTATCTACCTCTAAATATTATTTGATTTGAGTGATATTTTTGTTCATGGTAATCAGCACTTCAATCGTTAGGACTATTCGTCTTAGTTTTTAAAGTTTTTTATATGGTCATAAAGTTATAAGTTTAAAGTACGTTACGTTAAGCAAAAACTTTGCTGAAAAGTATACATAAATTAAAAACTTTTCCGAAAAAAAATAAGGCGTGTAATTTTTTTACTCAAGCAAGTGACACGAAAATCATTATATTTCGTTACAATTTTTGAGATGAAAAAAGTTTTCTCCCGAAACGTAAATTTTATCAAAAATGCACCGACTATTTTCCAGATGTTATACAGAATTATAAGCCGTGGTAGACGAGAGGTAGTGACACCCGCCTTACAATCGTGAGGTCGTGGATTCAAACCCCCGGTCCCGTACCAATGAGTTCTTTGGAATTTATGTACGGAATTTCACACCACTGGCTTTTCGGTGAAGGAAAACATCGTGAGGCAACCTGCATGCGTCCGTAGAAGAAATTTGATGCTGTATGTGAATCCACCAACCCGCACTTGCCCAGCGTGGTGAATATGGCCCAATCGCCCTTCGTAGGTAGGCCTACGTCCTGCAGTGGACTATTAAAAAGGCTGGTACAGTACAGTACAGTATACAGAAATCGCGTAAACACTGGTCGATTCACGATCCTCTTAACACCCTTAACTAACTAAATAAAGTTCCGTCAGTACAGCTAAAACCAGGCTTAGCCAAAACCTTAATTAATATCATGTCACATACGCGGCTTCCCGTGCTACATACCTATCTAGAAAATCTTTCTGTGTAGCCTGGGTTAGACAGAACTGATTTAAGAGCCGAAAGGGGTTGTAAACACACGATTATGAATAAATTACTCAAGTACTTACGCAAATAATGTTTTACGCACATTGCCTCCTACTAAAATCCCTTGTATAGAGGATGCGATAAATAGGTATTATCCAGAATATAAAAAAAAATAGTTGTCTGTATTTCTGTAAGGTCGGTTAATGGACTTTGAGCAAATAATCTAGCCACAGTCCCTAAGTGAAGTAGTAAAGAACTATCCTAGCGACGTCATACATACCGAATTAGATATTTACATTAAATAATTGTTAAATAATGTCCCAAAATATGAAAAAAAAATCACAATGACCCGTTTTCTCGAATCTCGTTATGTCACCTAATTAATGCTTATAACCGAGCACTTCGACATCGCGCGGCATTGTAGTCGGCTTGCAATCGCCTTACGACTAACTAAAAAGCCTGCCCACTACGTAGCTTTCGTAGAGTTTTGGCTCGGACACTTTTTTTGCACGATTGTGACTCTATAGATATTTGCTTGAAGTTTATGGACGACAATTTTAAGTGATAAGGTCATATTAAGAAAATATTGTTCAATCAACATCTGAAACAAGCCGATCGCTTAGGCCGATCGTGCCTCTCTATCGGCGCAGTTATGTATGTTGCAACATCATCGTTTTCTTACCGCAATCATTTTTAATTTTTGTGTTAAACAAACATAACGAAGTAAACAATTTCGGCGATTTAATTGATGTTCAAGCCTTTCACACTCTACATTAAAAAAAAATATTTTGGCCATCAAATTGATTTTTCGTTGCATATATCGCGATTTTGTTTGACGTAGGTTTGTAGGTACATTAAATAGTCACCTATCGAGCTATTGTAGTTTTTCCATCTGAGCTCGTTTGTAGCACTATTCAATTGACATGCGGCCGAGGCCACTGACCTAGGTCATGTTACTATAATATCATAGATAGCTGTACTAAAAATCACCTAGGACTAGGAGTGAAATTATTTTTTTTTTTTGCAAAAAATCTCAACACTGACTTCCACCGTGTATATTAATATATAATATACATTTTCGTCGATTTAATAAAATTGAAATGGGACTACCTCAGAAGTATACTCTTTTGAACAAAAAAAGATTTTTTTAGATCGGTTAACAATTGGCGAAAATATCGAAGAACATAAAAAAAAACACATACAGACGAACATAGTACCTCCTCCTTTTTGCAAGTCGGTAATAATAGCCACGGCTTATTCTCAGACCTACGAATTTTTAAAAAATCGGTGTAGCCGTTTGGATCATAGCAGATAAAAAGTCAAGAGATAATGTTGTGACAAACAAGCCAACTAATACTACGCCTCGCCGTGTACAGACAATTACACAAACATCCACGTACAACGAAACTACGCCTTGGCTTGTCAGTCAAAGTATGGCGGCGCAACACCGACGCACTCACACATGTTTAAAAAACCGGCCTCATTTGACTGTTCAACGACGTTCTCTTTTGATTTTTTAGTTGCTCTGAGCCGTTTACGAGGAGTTTGGTAACAAACATTGATCTTGGATCAGTAAATATTATAAAGAAGATATAATTATTTTACGTGGTCACGGATAGACGGGTCTACCCGTGACCACACGGTATTTATTTATCTCCGACGACGCCGATGCAACTCGGCCGAAACGTCGGGATGATGAGGTATTTATTTATCCCGTAATTTTAGTGCGCGATTAGTCCCGTAGTATATAATAATAATGTGTTCAAATCGTGAAAGTTTAAAAACAACATAAAATAATTATATCTTCTTTATATTCGGGTAGATGGGTCTACCCGTGACCACGGTATTTGTTTATCTCCGACGACGCTGATGCACCTCGGCCGAAACGTCGGTATGATGAGGTATTTATTTATCTCGTAATTTTAGTGCGTGATTAGTCCCGTAGTATATAATAATAAGTGTTTTAGGTAGTTAAAATGACCGCCTTTCGGGACTTAGCAGTTGCGCCTGGCCATATTTACCCGTAGTATATCGACATGTGGCCGAGGCCGTTGACCTAGGTCACGTTACTATAATATCACGTAACTTGTGTCTCGTAGCTGTACTGGAATAATAAATGAAATCATATTATGCTAGGGATAAAATACGAGATGAAAAATGTACCTAGTCTGTGTGAGGCATCACCGCGTATGTTTCGCTGAGTAAAGCTTTACTTTCAAGGTAAGAAAATGCGAAAAGAAAATACATTATTTGCAACTGTCCTTTTTATGATTTAGTGATATATAGTAGATATATAATATATAGATATACAGGGTTATTTCTAATCAATTAGCATCCTTCTAGGGGCTTATTCTGTACATCAAAACTAACAACTTTTGTTCTACGACTTTCGTCAAAACTTAAACAAAAACTCAGCTGTTCCATACATTTTGTCGCTGGAGAACTTAATTTTTCTATGGAACAACAAAAATTTTTTTTGAGTTTTGACGAAATTCGTAGAACAAATGTTGTTAGTTTTGATGTACAGAATAAGCCTCTAGAAGGATGCTCATTGATTAGAAATATTCCTGTATAGAAAATTCTGAAGGCAGTTTATAGGGAATTTTTAGGTCCCATAGTGGATGTCCTATATAAGGATGGTGATGGTAAAACCTGTCAAATATAACCGTATTTTTAAAAGGGTTAGTGGTAATCAATTCGCATCCTGTTCATCAAAACTGACAACATTAGCCATGCGACTTTGTTAAAACTTAAAAAAAAAACATCGGGTCCTTACATTTTGTCAAGGGTAAACGATATTGCTCTATGGAACAACAATTTTTTTTTTGGGATTTGATAAAAGTTGTTGACAAAAGTTGTTAGTTTTAATGTACAGAATAAGCCCCTGAAAGGACGCTAATTGATTGCCAGTAACTCTGTCAAACCTGAGGACGATCGGCAAAGGACCTAGGCAAATGACACTATAAGAGAGAGGCAGTGGGATAAAGAAGGCTGTCGATGATGATGATGATGATGATGATGAACCCTGTATGATAAGTACCTACCTACTCCTTAACGAGATCATGTCAAGGGCTTTACATTGCTGTTTTCTAGTAATCGGAAAGTAACGGGGCAGGGCACATAGAACTCGATTGATGCTCAATGGAGTGGAAAAGCGGAGACTATTCCAATGTGGGACGTTTACCCGTAAAGTGAACGGATAACCTCACGAATAGCGCCGGATGCAAGCCGCTTCTACTGGAGATCTATCTATCAGCCATAGGACGTCTACTGCTGGACATGGTATCTTTGACGTAAAAAAATGTTAGATACAAGCCGCACTTAATTAGGTAATTTGTCCACCTTGTGAGTGGACGTCCTACGCTGCGCTTTCCAGTGCGTGGTCTCCACTCGATAACTTTTCGACCCCATCGGTCATCAGCCCTTTGTGCTATGTGGTTTGCCCACTGCCATTTGAACTTGCCAATCCGCTGGGCTATGTCGGTAACTTTGGTTCTTCTACGGATCTCCTCATTCCTAATTCGATCTCCCAGAGAGACTCCGAGTATAGCCCTCTCCATAGCTCGTTGGGCTACTTGGAGCTTATTAATAAGGCTCATAGTAAGAGACCACGTTTCAGTGGCATAAGTCACCACTTTCGACTTGAGGCACTGAGGTATCTCGGCGAGAAGATATTACGTAATTTTCCGAACGCTGCCCAGCCGAGTTGGATTCGGCGATTGACCTATTTCTTGAAGTCTATACTTAACCTACCTACTGGAGGACTATAGGGGAGACCTATCTCCATCTCTTTGGAATTACGCTGCTCAAGCAATCCCACGAAAGTCAGTAAATTGGCGCATAAATACCCTAAACCAGGTAAAACTACTTGGCGTTGCTAGTACATTTATAATCCGGGTATAGATACACAGGGATACATCTACTTACTTTGTATAAGAGAAAGCACGCCAGAGTGATTCCATCCACTCAAGGGGTGCTCATAACCCGAACAAATAAAATTACCGCCCGCCGGTTTATATCTCTCGTTACCAAGATAGGTTAATTCTGTCCTGATGCTATTATACTTGGTATCAAGGATACAGATATTGTAATACGAGTACCTATAGAGGGTTCTTCTTCGTCATCGTTTTAGCCATAGGATGTCCACTGCTGGACATAGGCCTCCCCTAACGATCTCCAATAAGACCGGTTGGTAGCGGCTTGCATCCAGTAGCACCTTTGAGTAAATATCTATAGAGCCACATACCTAAGTTAAATTAGTATTCATTCATTCATGCTCGCCATTGAAGGCTCCTTCTTGCGGCGGCGTCGTGTGTCGGGTCGTTCTCTTCCCTTAAATATGGTCGAGGAGAGCGATGGCTGATACATGCGTCACACTCGTGATCGGGTATTGCATGCGGGTCGCCGGTTTGCTTGTGGCATTCACGCAATGCATTGAAACCACTAACTTAGACTAAGATTTAAACTAACCCCTCTCTATTGTACAGTCGCATTCTTTCAATTGTAACTTACTTAACAAAAGGCACAGACCCTGGAGTCTGCGGGCCATTAATTTAAGTAAAAAAAAAACTTAAATTAGTAAAAAAAAAACCGAGCGCCGCGCGCCGTCATTCTTACCTACTTAGATTTATACATAAAATAATTCACAATGACTTATTTTCTCGAATCTCGACGTTCTGTCACCTAATTAGTGCTTGTAACCGAGTACTTTGGCAACGCGAGGCATTTTAGTCTGCTTGCAATCACCTTACAACCATAAGGTCTGCCCACTACGTAGCTTGGGCAAGGTTTTGGCTCGGACACATTTTTTCCATGATTGTGACTCTATAGATACTTGCTCGATGAGTAGCACCCAGCTAATCACCTAGTAATTACGCAGCAACTTAGTTTATCGAAGATAGCCACAGTTTCATTGCAGGTTGTTTGTTTTATCACTACAGCCCCCAGGGCGGTCGTAAAACCTGCTACTTAAGGCTTTAAGAGCTGCCAAATCGAGACTGCTGAAAAGAGATAGTTATAGATACTTCCGACAGCAAAATCTAATAAAAGTCTGGTTAATTTTTTTTGTTGAGATTCAACGAACTTTTTGTATGAATAGCTGCTTTTTCCGACTCCGGTTTTGCTCCCATAGTGAAAGTAGATCATATAAACGAGCACAACTATATTCTCAAGAATGAAGATGACTTCGCAGACATCGATACTTTTCGATTCATGATTCAATTTTTATTATTATCTGTTGTAAGATATTTATTCTCTTGAATATGGCGAATGATAAAAGTGAATTAAAAAACCAGACAAGTGCGAGTTAGGCTCGCACACCGAGGGTTCCGTACAAATCCACAAAATTGGAAAGTACCTATGTAGGTAAACTCTCTAAGTATAACTATAATCATCGACAAAATAGTTTTTTATTCTTTTCACTTTTTTCGTCATATATCGAAAATTACACATTGTTATAATATATAACCTGCATGTGCTAATAAACCTCTTTTATATGATACGATTTACTCACTTTTAATTTTGAACCCAGATTTTGTGAATCAGGGCATTTTTGTGATTTAAATAAATATATACAGTTTTCAGATTTATTCCTATTTGTGTACTCTGAGACAATGCTTCTCGCCAAATTTCATAGTTCTATGTCAACGGGAAGTACCTACCTTGTAGGTTTTGATTTTTGTGAGTTTCGAAATATGCGTTTTTTACGACATAAACTCTAACTTTTTTGTACGATAACTAAGAAGTTTTTCTTTTACACAACTGCAAGAGACTCTATAGTTTAAATTTCAACTCGATATCTTTACGCGTTCCCCAGATTCGAGTCTTGACATACGAACAGATGGACAGACGGACAACAAAGTGATCCTATAAAGGTTCCGTTTTTGCCTTTTGAGGTACGGAACCCTAAAAAACGAATATGCTGTACAGACCTCACATAAATGGGAAGTCACAATATTTATTGAATTTTATTTAATTCCTACGGACCGCTAGGGATTGGAATGCCCTGCCAACGTCATTGATTCCCGACAACCACAACCTGGATCACTATAGGGCAACATCGAATAGGTATTTTCTAGGTCTACATATACCATTAAGTACCTAACCAAAAGGAGTCGACACTGCAAAGCGTACCCCTCTGCCAAAAGTACGCGACCGGTGGTCATGCTCTATAAATATATCGGTCTGGTTGCGCTTGTGTTGCGTAAATTTTCAGCTAGTGTTAGTTAGTTACATTTGTGTGCGTGTAAACTTGCTTATATTTTAGTTTGTGTGCGTTTCTTCACCCCCCACGGACTTGGCAGACTTCGGTGCTTAGGCGTGTCGACTCCTTTTGGTTAGGTACTTAATGACATACACAATCTTTGGCTACAATTTCGGTTTCCATCTGGCGAGTTGGAGGCCAAATGAAGCTTCTTTATGTATAAAAAATATACATATGTTTTTCTTTAGTAGTTTTAGAATATTAAGTGGTATTATATTTTTTGTACTGAATAAAGACACTTATTCCCGATTAAAAAAACAAACGTGTGTAATTATTTTTTTCATTTCACTTAACATTTTTATTACATTGAACGTTTTGATTTGGCAACTCTTAACTCGACGTGCGTCGCGCGGTCATATATTTATTTTAACCTTTCCTCGTCAGTACCCACCCTGTTTATGTGGGCCCCATAAAAAATTTAGGACCTATGACGGCCATGTTTTGCCAAAACTCTTCCAATTCACAACTTTTACGCAGTTTGTTTATAGTCACAGCCATTTATCAGGATAGACATGGCATATTATCCCATCGACAAGCGCATTTTGTTGTTTCTTTTGTTCCTGGCGTTGCTTGACTTATGTTATTTGCTAGTGTCAATTATGTATCAAATGTTTTTTTATTTTTTTTTGTTTGAAAATTACAACCACAGACTCCAGGGTCTGTGCCTTTTGTTAACTAAACTGTACAATTATTTGATTTTACTGTACAAAAAGAGTTAGTACAATAGAGATGGGTTAGTTTTAATCTTAGCCTAAGTTAGTAGTTTCGGTGCATTGCGTGATGCCACAAGCAGACCGGCGACCCGCAAGCTGCTCCCGATCACGAGTGTGACGCATGTGTCAGCCATGTAGCCATTGTTAGTTTTGCTCAACTTTGTATCAATAACTTCAATAAAGGTAAACATTCGTCCTATATATCGATTTTGAGAAATTCTGTATGCCACCCAAGAACTCAAAGTAAAATTACCGTATCTCAGTTAAACGTAAAATAAAATATAGTAAAACAAAATTTTATGATGAACATTTAATTTAGCAATTGCCGTTCTACAGTTCAAGTAATAATGCAAAAACGGTTAAGTTAAAACCTAAGTTCAAATAAATGTTTCTACTTACCCCGCAAAATTAGCAGTACACACAAAACAAGTAAAGTTACGTTGTCCATCCTGTAATGCGTCTGTGTTCACAGCTATATGTAGATACTTTTATTAAAGTGTTTTGAGTTAAAAATTTAGTACAGTTAACGTTTTCATGGTGCTATTTCACCGCACTGGGTATGTCATTTTTCTGCTAAACTTTTGAAGAGGTTTTTATAGCTCTAAGAGCTGAACAGAGGAGAGATAATGGTTATAGTAGAATTATATTTTAGTTTAACAATAATGATAAGCTGAAGCGTACCTAAGCACAACCGCTCAATATTCGCTTTGAAATTAAATTATGAGCATAAAGAAACGGGTAATTTTCAGAAACCGATTTTTTTAATTTACTTTAACACGGAAAATTGTGTGGAAACAAGCAATTTCCCGTGACGGAATGACGAAGGCTTAGTTTTTCATCATCATAATACGAGTGGCTGAATGATAATGGCTAAAACTACTGATTTTTAGTTAAATAAAATATTTAATTTATTTATGAAATAATTTTGAAATTTTTAATTTTAGGTATTTTTTTTTTATACTTAGTGGCTTTTTTCTAAATTTTTGCTAAACATATCACATTTTAATTAAGTAACCTAATAAACTGATGACCGATGGGGTCGAAAAGTTCTCGAGTGGAGACCACGTACCGGCAAGCGCAGCGTAGGATGTCCACCCCTCAAAGTGGACAGATGACCCCATTAAGACCGCAGGCTCGAATACGAGCTAACCCACGTTATAAAGTCATAATTAAGCATTATGACTGACATCAAAGGCTCCCGAAATATTCTCAAGGCGTAATTTAATAGGAAATTTTAATAAAAGAGGATTTAATATCGTGTATTAACCCACTGTTATATTAATATTTGGGTTGGGTGGCGCCATAGATATTAAGAGTTGGGTTTTCCCTATTTGAATCTACAAATATTGTGTTGTCTTTATCCGAACTTTACTATTTCATTCTTTCGATCTTTCACTCTTTCTTTCTCTTTGTCAAATATATAAATTAAAAAAATAATAATAATTCTTGTTTATAAAAAGAAAGGTTTGATTGAGATATTGTAACAAACCTCAGGTGGTTTGTCGTTCACACCTGAGTAATTAGGCATAGAAAGAAGGCATATTTGTAGGTCAGGAGTCTCATATGAATTTATCATATTTTCTAATGTTATTCAAAGAAACTTTTCATTCAAATAATATTTAAACAAACAGGTTAAATAAATACATTTTAAAAGGCAACAAAACTACAATCTAGGTATATTAACTCTTTGCAGTGCGCTTAGTAAAGAAAAAGTCATGATTTAAACAAGAGAATTAGAGAGAGAATGGGGGTTGACGGGGATTGTCAGTTAGGACTTCATTCGGGAAAAATTATAATTAATTTTGCAGAATTTCAAGATATTTCAGTGATTTTAGCTTACAAAGTGATATAAAACAGCGAGGATCATGTGCAGAAAAGGAAATGCGGTCGATGTTGAGCTATTACGACGAAAAATCAGACGTCCTTAGAATATGAAGTTGGAAGCAGGAAGTTTTCTATCGAAGGACGAGAATGGTTACAATTTAATTTTGGTATCGTATTTATTTCTATAAATTACATGAAGAAGTTCTGAATATGTTCAGCAGATAATGCTATGTCCAGCTCAGTACTGTATTGGAATTTTGGATGTTTAACTGTCTAATTAAGATATACTCAAGGAGGATAAGCCTATGTCCGCCTTGCAGGCATGATATGGTATGAATGCTCATACGTATATATTCTCTACGACTATGTTTGAGTTCGAGTTGCTTTCGATGCAGCGCTCCACTATAGGGACAGGCAATATTAGCTACGCTGGCCTGTTGCGGGATAATAAATTCACGTATGTCTACGAGTTCCTATGGTGGTCTTGTTTGGGTTGTCTTACGATGTTTTCTGAAGAAGTAGAATATCTATATAGCAATAGAACCATATGAATTAAGTGGACTAATGCAAGATGAAGGATTTATATGCCATTGCATCTGCACTATGGAAATATGTTCCCGATATACGACGTTTTCCTTCTTCCAAGCTACAATGATGGTATAGTCTAAATACTGAATGGAATGGATTCATTGAAGTGTAATCAAGATCTGAATACTTTCTAGATAATGAGTCGAGTCTTTCAGCCCTATAAACTCTTAGAAGTTCCACGTGTGATTTACAGATATTATAATGGTTTTACTGTTTCAGCTCTAATCATATTATGTGAACATGCAACCGATTTAAGGAAGTCCACGATACTCGAGTCTAAATCCTATAGTAACGCGATATTATAACCAGACTTGACAATATAGAAACTTGTGAAGGACAGAGTATTCTTTAGATTGATTATATTTTATTTACATTTTGTATGAGGATCGCAGAGTCGGCTATCGCTATACGACATTATTGCTACGTCACATTATTTGAATACCAGCCGTTAGTGCTACTTGATCAATGCTGTATTTTCATCAGTGTGCAGAACTCTTGAAGCCAGGTAGAGCTTGGGCCAGTGTTTCTCATTTCCGTAAAGGAGGGATAACCCGTGTCCGTATTAAAGAGTGTAAATTCCGCTCACTATGAAGTAAAGTTATTGATAACATAATGACTAATAATATTTTGTATGGCGAAGTCGATTCTCAAACCTTTATCTATAGTAATCTTGGAGCTTTTCTTGTGAACACTCTGAAATTCATGCAAAACTTATGATTTTCTTAACATTATGAAATAAAATAGTCAAGTGGACGAAATAACCGAGCTCAGACTGACAAGACACTCGCGACTCCTGGTTTTTATTTCGAGCTTTCTTTTCCAGGATTGCGTTAGATTTTCGAAAGCTTGATAGAGTCTTTTTTTCGTGGTTTTCAGCTCTCACGAGCGCCATGACTAGGGAAATAATCAGAGATAAACATAAAATAATATAAATCTCTGACAAATAAAAATTAATAACTTTAATATTAACTAACTGTCAGAAATAAATTAATACTAATAATTCTGACTTCATACAAATGTTTTATTTATTAATCGTAGTTTGAAAATTAATATTAGTTCAACGATAGAGTTTCTTTGTTATCCTAGAGTACAAGTTTTGGAATCTCTGGAATTATTTTCTCAACACATATCTTATATTTTCTTAATCTAAAATCTGCGTAACTTTATAAAGCTACATTACATTTAAAACAAAAATATTCCAATAATCTGCGCGTAAAACAGAGAAGCTCTAAAATCAGTATTTCTATATAGCTCTTGAGGCATTAGTTAGATACTTCAGTTCACTTTGAGATTAGTAAAATACTTACAGGTTCATAAAAGCTCAAAGTAGGTAAAACATAGGGTTTACTTTCTGAACTTAGGTAATCTATAGACAGATAGGTCTTTCGAATCACCTTTACCTAGGGCTTATGCGGTCTATAACGCAGGATCTATCACTAGACGAACACTGGCCAAACTAACGTACAAGTAGGTAAATAGATTAGATAATTATGATAGGAATGTCACTGCAGAATACTAGTATCAAAATGTAGGCAGTCTCTTTTCAAGTGAACCAGAAGCAGATGGCGCTAGTAGTACCTGATTATAGTATGAACCAGGGAGGTTCACAGTTAAGTATTGGTATTTCTTGTTATTTATCAATACGATTTGTAAGCTGGGGTGTTATTGGATGTCTATTGCAATATGTTAGGCGTTCTTAATATCTTAGGAAATTCTTTCATGAGGTTCAATTTATAATTTCTTCATAATTTAGTGAAATCAGGATGCATAGCTAGTTTGACTTAACACTAGGAACAATTGTAAGCAAATGACGTTTCTTAAAATCATTTCAATTGACATTTTATTTTAGGTAGGTTTCTTAAATTAGTTTCGACTCTTTTAGGTTTTATAAATTAGGTTATTTAGTCAGGTTAGGCAGGGTTTGTTACAATATACAGGTGTTTTTTTTTTCAGTGCACATACTTTGCATACGGAAAGGATAATGAACAAACAATTAAACCCCTACATTGGTTTTACTCACTTTAGTACAAAATTATTGAACTAACTTCAAAAGAAAGTATACAGATAAACGGAGTAATCAATGTCACCTTACATCTGAGTAGGTACCTACGTGGCCGCGTCGCTCGCACCTACGCCCGAGACGTTTCGGTAGGTTGTTATTGTCTGGAGTGTAGGGTGCATACAATATAATTTTCTCTGGAATAGTTTGACAAAAAATAGATGAAAAAAGTTGATCTTTCTATGAGCGAAATATATTAATGATATCTATTGCGCGATAAAAATTTGTGCACTGAATAAAAAGTCATGCTGTTTAATATAAAATCAATATTAAGCATCCGGTACGCTTAGTTGCCATTTTTTGTGCAAAATTAACCACGTGCGAATCGAGAGGATAAGTACAATCTCGTGAGATCTTTGGTTGTCAACTTTTGGGTGTTAATTGGTCCTAATATAAAATGTAGAATCAGTCCTTGTTTTGTGGGTTTAGGTCAGGTGTATTTAAGAAAAACACACAGTTTTTCCCGTTAGTGGTTTTTGTTACTTTTTCTCGTTAGGTACCTACTTTATTAATTTATTTTTTGACCGACGAACCACCGGACGAGGTATACAATTCGACGTGTATATTTTTTTTTATGTATAACCACGCATAACTTTTTTCTTAGTAGTTCGATTTCAATAATTCTTTTTTTATTGGAAAGAGTATACGTCGAAATTAGCCCCATTTAAATTTTATCGAAATTAGCTTAGCCATTTTTGATAAATCAACAGTAATGTGATAAATGTTACATCGATCCGTGTATAATATGTGTATTTGCGTTCTAGCGATGCGCCCCGGCTTCGTACAGGTGTATTATACATATAAACATTTGTCTTGAATTACTCTATCTATTAAAACAAATTACATCAAAATCCGTTGCATAGTTTTAAAGATATAAGCATACATGTGGGCAGACAGCGGAAAGCGACTTTGTTTTATACCATGTAATGATTCTGTACACGGGTGAAGTCGGTCATGCTATTTTTTGTAATATATAATAATTATTGTAATTGCTACATTCAGTTGCTTAGGCAGATTTTGGTTTTGGTTCTACGTAAACTGACTAAAAACAATCATTGCTGTCCTTTGCTAATAGCAGAGACTTATGAAATAGATACCTATACTGCATAAGAGATAGCTTGATCTCTGCGACAGTGACATTGACATAGAAGATTGACATTTTTAGAGTTGGGATAGTGGTGGAAGAAATCGATTATCAAACAATGTTGAAGTCGAATTAGTAGTTTCTGAACTGACTCGCAGATAGTTTGGATGATATATTTTTGCGGCATCACATGACTACGAGTTACGATGCTCTCGATTTGCGTCAATAAACGATATTATCATTGACGCGCTCTCCATCTTTCAGCGACAAAGTTAAGTGACGTGCCAAACGATAGATGTATTCGATATGTTTATTTTACTAGTTTAGAGGTTAGGCTAGATTAAAAGTAAAAAAATAAGTGTTTGTGAACGTAGCCCTAAAGTAAGTAAATTCGTAAAGGCCGGTGGCTTACCCTGGTGTCAGAGTTTTTAGGCCGCCCAAAGGCCTCTGACATGGTTAAACGATTAAAACAACCAGGACCTACAGTTTAACGTGTCATCCGAGCCACGGTTGCGCTCTGTTGGAAAATGCTTTGTCCAAATACTGACCGTGCGAAACATTGCTTAATTAGCGTGGCCGATACCGGGGCAATGGAATACAGTATCGATATCGATAGTTTGTAGCAAGAGTCTACTAAAATGGGCCCCTTAGGGCTCGTAAATGGTAAGAGATGGGGCCCTTGACAAATTCGGGGAGGACGACTTGTGTAGCACAGTTGTCGTAGAGGACCGTACAAGCCTAGCTATAGGCTCCAGTCGTCATATAAAGTGGTAGGCCACCGGTGCGTTCCCCTGGAAATCACGGAGCTGCCTATTATAGAGCGCACAAAGGCTGACCACCGAGGATGTTTCAGTGGTACACTCCCTCATAGCCGTGGTGGTCAATAGGTAGTAACACCCGCCTTACAATCGTGAGGTCGTGGGTTCAAATCCCCGGTCCCGTACCAATGAGTTCTTCGGAATTTATGTACGGAATTTCACACCACTGGCTTTTCGGTGAAGGAAAAACATCGTGAGGCAACCTGCATACGTCCGTAGAAGAAATTCGATGGCGTATGTGAATCCACCAACCCGCACTGGGCCAGCGTGGTGGATATGGCCCAATCACCCTTCGTGGGTAGGCCTACGTCCTGCAGTGGACTATTAAAAAGGCTGGTACAGTACAGTACAGTACAGTACCCCAAAGGAGTCGGTTATCTTTAGAAGATTTCCCTCTCGTAAAGAAATCTGTTTGTTAGGGATCGGCAAAGTTAACAACGTTCGCCACGGTCAGTCTTCAGATGGTGACACAACTGAGCGCTACCGTAGTTCGGATGACGCGTAAAATGTAAGGTCCCGGCTATTTTAATCGATAGACCATTACATAGGCCTTCAGGGGGCTTAAAAATCTGACACCAAGGCTTTATAAATGTTTTAATTTATCATTATCCCGGAAGAGTACTAGATCCCGAAAACTCTTAATTTATTTATTTTATTTTTTCATTATTATATATATATATATATATATATATATATATATATATATATTATGTTAAATTAAAAAGGTCTGCAACTAATTTATTATTCAAAATAGTTAAATTTTATTAAAATAGCATAAGATGTTTGATATTTTTGGTCCCTAAATAAATTATTTATTTATTAAGGGCTAGCCTTTACGCCTATACGAAATTTTTTACTTACTTATTAAAGGTAAATTCCGTAGCAGAATTGTACGCTGCAAAAGAAGACTACAGTTTTCGGGCGACTCATAGACTGTGCACTACGGCAGACTTCGCATTGCAAGCTAGGGAATGTATATTCTAGCCCTTTACAACCGGCTTAATACAATCGTGAGGATCGACAAAAAAATTGGCGAGAAAACCATATTGATTTTGTAAACGCAAACCGGTCTCATAAGATCGTGCAGGATTTTAAGCGGAAAATCGCACGGTCTTATGAGACCGGTTGCGTTCACGAAATCAATATGGTTTAGGCGTCAATTTTTTTGTCGATTTCACGCCTGATTGAGCCTGTTGTAAAGGGCTAGAAATACCTACATAGAAATTCGTAGTGCTAGTCCACTACTAGTTCCTACACTGATACTGTAGTGTGCTGCTGTTGGTTGCAATACGCTATAGAATTGTATCTAGGTATAGAAAAATATTTAAACAAATTTGTTCGCGCAAAAACCAAACTAATAAATACAAAACATCTACATAAATATACAAAAAAAAACAACACAATACACGTGCACAATGAATAATAAGGTTTGACGCCTTTTGATATCATTAAATTATATTTTGACGTATTATTCGTAAAACTATAATAAATACAGTTAATGTAAAACTAAAATAAAATGAGCATAAAACCCGTATTCAGCCACCCACGTTCCTTATCAAAGTATCTAAAACCGTATAGTGTATTAAGGTCATGACCCAACAAAATTAAACATTTATTAACATTAAGTCAAGTATTCATTACCTGGCCGAAATAAGTGTTCTCAGGACTCCGTTCTCCATAAGGTTAAAAGGCAATTTATACGAATAAATACTAGAATTCTCGCAATTCTCGTGAAACCTTTTCATCAGGATAAAACGTTGTCAAATGGGCCCTAAATAGATATAAATTGAATTCAACCTGTCTCTTCGCCGAAGTCAGACGAAATGTGGGACTTGGGGACGATAATTAGGATAATTGGCTTTGGTACGAGTAGAAAAGCTAAAAGAAACAGTATATTCTTTTTTGTATTTTGACTCGAGTATGTTTCGTGTATTTTTAAAAATAAGTAGACATAGATTGAATTATTCTTATTCTACGGGACTAATCACGCTCTGAAAACATCAGAATAGTTTGGTATTAATTTATCTCGTATTTAAGTGAAAAATCCATACTGTAGTGTAAGAGTCTTCAATCATGAAAGTTTTAAAAAATAGTTTAAATAAAAAAAGATATAAATTGAATTCAACCTGTCTCTTCGCCGCAGCCAGACGAAATGTAGGACTCCAGGACGATAATTAGGATAATTGGCTTTGGTACGAGTAGAAAAACTAATAGAAACAGGTTTTTTTATTTTTATCTTAAATATAAATGAAATTTATACAGAAAATAAATACAATATACGTTTTATAGAAAGTAACGTAAAGTAAGTAGAAAGATTTTCCAGTGAAACAGCCGTTTTATTTCTCGCTATTTCAAGAAAGTCGATCGTAACGATCGTTATAATAGGCTAGATAACTAAAAAAATATTCTAAGTCTGTCAGATAGATTATTATAAAACAATATAAGACATATTTTTTTTCCTTTTTTCACTAAACAATAATTATTTTTCGCAAAAACAGCATGACCGACTTCAACCGTGTACATAATTCGCGAATATTTTGCACGGAACGATATAGCATTTTTCACAGTATTGTTGATTTATCAAAAATGGCTCAGCCGATTTCGTTAAAATTTAAATGGGACCAACTTCGAAGTACATTGTTTCCAATAAAGAACCTCTTCCGTTTCGTCGGTCAAAAATTGATGAAGATATATAGCCCGTTGAAGTTCCGCGTAACGAGCGCCCACTCCCGAACTTTGACAAAGTTTATTTTTGTCATTTATTGTTTGATTGACAAAAGTAAAAACACGTGTCCAATATTTTTTGATATTCTAACTAACAGACTAGTTATAATAATGATCTTTGTACCCAGTCCTCATATTTTATAATCTGCAATGTGTCTGTCTGAGCCGTGGTGGTCTAGTGGTAGTAAAGCTCGAAACATACTATCGGACGCGGCTGACGGACGCGACTGACAGCCACGACTTAGCAATGTGCACAGTCTTAAGACATCCGGTGTGCCAGATCACTCTCGATCGAAGGTGACGTCCGCGACTTATGTCCGATAGTGTACCTACACGGCTCAGTGTACTTTCATAGTCTAGGTCGCGGCTGTCAGTCGCGTCCGTAAGCCGCGTCCGATAGTATGTTTCGAGCTTAACACCCGACCTGCAATCGTGAGGTCGTAGGTTCAAATCCCGATCCCGAAACAATGAGGTTCTTTGGAACTTATGTACGGAATTTCACATCATTGGCTTTTCGGTGAAGGAAAACATCGTGAGGCAACCTGCATACGTCCGTAGAAGAAATTCGATGGCGTATGTGAATCCACCAACTCGCACTGGGCCAGCGTGGTGGATATGGCCCAATCACCCTTCATGGGTAGGCCTACGTCCTGCAGTGGACTATTAAAAAGGCTGGTACAGTACAGTAAAGTAATGTGTTTGTCCGAAGTAAGTATACAATGTGTTAAATACGAGTAATAATGCATTTTATGCCACACTCTACACTGAGCAGGTGTTTCTAAACAATTCAAGTAACGCTATTTCCTCAATTCAAAACATGCAGGTCGCTGTCGGGAGGGGGGCGGAAACGGCGGGGGTGGGGGCCGTACAAAGCCGCCGCTGCCTTTGAGCCGCCTGCGATAGTGGCGACACCTGTCCGCCGCTTGTCGCCTCACTGCTTGTTCATTGAATACCGGGGATATAGTTTTAGAATAGATTACTATTTCAATATTTTATTTCACAATAGCTTTTATGTGTGCTTTGCCTTTGATAGTAGGATAAAACGTGCTTATTACACTCTGTGATCCGTCACTCTGTTGCTGCGTGAAAGAGTAACAAAATAAGGTGTGGATACTAAGCCGAAAAAGGGTGATTTAGATCAAAGCCGTGGTGATCTAGTGGTAATGACACCAGCCTTACAATCGTGGGGTCGTGGGTTTATATCCCGGTCCCGTACCGATGAGTTCTTCGGAATTTATGTACGGAATTTCACACTACTGGCTTTTCGCTAAAGGAAAACACCGTGAAGCAACCTGCATACGTTCGTAAAGGAAATTCGATGGCGTATGTAAATCCACCAACCCGCACTGGGCCAGCGTGGTGGATATGGCCCAGTCACCCTTCGTGGGTAGGCCTACGTCCTGCAGTGGACTATTTAAAAGGCTGCTACAGTACAGTACAGTACAGATCATCACTATGAGCAACTTCCACTATGGGGCCAAACCAAATTCGAGAAAAAATATCTACCCTATGCAAAATTTACTCGGTTTCAGCAAAATGATTTTTTTTTTCGATTTCTGAGTTAACTAGAAAAGTTACTTTAGTACTCCCTGCGCTTGAGCTTCATTAATGATTTACTATTTCTCTTTTCTTGAAAAACTATTTTCATTCTTGAAAACCGCAAAAGTAAAATTATCTTTCATCGCTTTAAAGCCGGAAACATACTATCGGACGCGGCTGACGGACGCGACTGACAGCCGCGACCTAGACTATGAAAGTACACTGAGCCGTGCACACTATCGGACATAAGTCGCGGACGTCACCGGACGACTCGCGGCTGTCAGTCGCGTCCGTCAGCCGCGTCCGATAGTATGTTTCCAGCTTTAATCGTACAATAACGACTATCGCAATATTTTACTGGAAAATACGATCTCAAGTTGACAACCATTTCTCTTCAGTGGTTAAACTACGAATAGCGTGTGAGAAAATTTCACGATTTTCAGAATTTTCAACAATGTCGGTGGCATTACACGCTATCGGGCAAAAACATAATTTTCCAATTCCAACATAACGTGGTAACTCGATTGATAAGCTTGCACGAAATGCTTGATACAATTAGTCGTTTATTTCTAGTTAAAGAAAGCTATTCACATTATGGGTTTTTTATTTAAGATAAAATGTTATTTATTTAATTCCAAATTTGAAATGGGTACGCCGACAATTTCCTTTCTTCTCCGATTAATAGGAACATTACAAAAATTTGGTGCAGGAGGATGTGTGTTTTTTTTATCGTGAATTCATTCGTTTGACCATCAACTTGCCTGATGGTGGATTGAGGGTGCATTGTGGTTTGAGATGAATAGCGGAGACTTTGAACATAATGCTGATTTGAGGTTTGAGTGTATAGACCTAGAAAAGCTTCAGATTCTTATCTATTAGGAAATAAGATAGTTATTTTTCGCAAAAAATGCTAAAACTGCCTTCCATCGTGTAGAAAATTCCAATATTTCGCTCGAATTGTTTACATTATTGTTGATTTTTCAAAAACAGCCTAGCCAATTTTTGTAAAATTTATATGGGACCACCTCGGGAGTATGCCCTTTAATAATAATTATGTATTTAGATTCGGTTCACAATTGGCGAAATTATCGACGAACATAACCAAAAAAAAAAGACGAACATAAAACTTTCTCCTTTTTGGAGGTCGGTTAAAAATCGGTAGTCTGTTCCATTACGGATTAGAGATGTGGAAACAAACCGCTTCGTACGTATCGAATGAAAATCAACAGTGTTAGGTTGCAGTGACGCGTCTTTATACTTGATTTGTTGTAAAATAGGGATGGTATAGGATCGTGTAACTCAGATGCACATTCTGAAATGAATTTTATTGAAAATGCGCAATAACATTGCGACGGTGGAAAAATTAACAAGCTTATATTACATATTCACCATTTAAGAAAACACTATTGCACCAGCCCCCCGACCGCCTAAGCAATAGCAATCGTAATAGCAATCGTTTATGACTTCATTTTAGTCATTTGGCACCGCCTATGTGACGTTAGCCATCAATTGCTTTGCGCGGATTGCGAAAGCAATCGTTGAATGAACAACTTTGATGGCTAATACATACAGGCATACAGGCATAGGCGGTGCCAAATGACTAAAATGAAGTCATAAACGATTGCTATTGCTTAGGCGGTCAGGGGGCGGATTGACGAGGCACGTCGGCGTCGCATCGGTCTCGGCCGAGCCGGAGCAAAAACGCAAGTAGGTACCTACGGCAGCCTAAATGAATAGGTGACCGCAAATTTTACTTACAATAAATTAAAAAAAAACCTATTTGTAACCTTCGAGCATATACTAAGATAAAATTGATTGGCAACCGACGCAAGATATGGAGTGTCCACATCTTATATATGAGTATATAAACAATAATATAAATAACTGCTACAAGAACTCTGAATATACATATAAAGTTAAGGAAAATAATTCAAAACGGAACAGCTATGGTTGGGTAAATAAAAATATAATAAATCTGTGTCATAAGAGGGATAAACTATTTTCAACTTACATCAAAGATACTAGTAATAAAAAAAAATTGGGCACAATACAAGAAAGTGAGAAATCTAACAAATAAAGTAGTAAGTACATAAATATAGAAATACATATTATAAACAGGAGATAGATAAGAATAAGGGGGATCCGAAAAAACTGTGGAGACTCATTAATACAATGGCAGGCAGAATTAGTAATTCTATAGATGGACTCTTACAGAGGGCGTTTCACAAAGATCCAGACAAAATTATAGCAAACAATTTTGCAAAAGAATTTCAAAATAATGTCAAGTCAATTATACCAACTTGCACGACTAAATTGCTTTGTGAAAGCAAGGACGAAAACCACGCAAACAAATCCATGCTTTTTAAGGCAGCCACGGGCTCAAAAGTTAATATAATTGTTAAAAATCTGAATGCTAACAAAGCGCCAGGGGTAGATGGGATAAGAGCCGTTGATATAAAAAGAATGTCAGAGTCAATTATAAACGTAATAGCACGGCTGATTAACACGAGTGTCTCCACTGGTACCTATCCAAAACTGCTCAAATCGGGGATAGTGCGTCCGATCCATAAGGGAGGATGTACAACAGACTACGGTAAATATCGACCGATTACAATTCTCCCGGTAATAGACAAAGTAGTAGAGAAGTATATAGGTGGGCAAATACAAGATTTTTACCAGAAACATGACATTTTGTCCTCCTCTCAGTATGGGTTTCAGCCTAAAAAAAGTACAACCTTGCTGCTGTCCCAATTCACAGATTACGTGAACTCGTGTCTGAACGACAAAAAGCATGTGCTTTTAGTGTTCATCGATCGTATAGCAAGGCGTTCGACACGCTCAGGCACGATTTACTGATCAAGAGGATGGACAAAAGCGGCGTTAGAGGTAACCTCTTGGATTGGTGTAGGGACTATCTGGGCGACCGTAGCTACAGAGTGAAGGTAGGGTCAGCCTTAAGTGATGAGGTTCAGGTAACAGAAGGCACGGAGCCCTGCGCCGTGCCTTGGACCCTTGCACTACTTATCGTACGCAAATGATATAAGCATAGTCGCAAATAGTTGTGTTGTGTTCCAATTCGCAGACGACACATGTCTGGTGGCTGCCGATAAAGACATATCCAAGGCTGAAATGCAGTTGCAAAAAGATTTTACAGCGATATGTAAATGGTCGCACGACTCAGGCTTAGTCCTGAATGCTGAGAAGACTAAGCTCTTATATGTCCATTCAAGCCACAATCACAGCTCTAAAGAAATAAAAATAACTGCGCAATGCCATGATTGTCTTCACCGATCGGCAGTAACTGGGCTGGAGACTTATTGCGGGGAATGTGCGCAGCTTCGGCAAGTAACCGAGCAAACTTACCTAGGGCTCATAATTGATCACAAATTTAACTGGGCTTAACATATTGCCAAAGTGAGTGACAAGCTGCGCGCATTACTGGCAAATTTTTATATCATTAAAAGTCGTGTTTCTTTCTCGATACTACTCACCATGTATAAAGCTTTGGCAGAAAGTATCGTTTCATACGGTCTCAGTAGTTATGGTCGAACATTTAAAACATACACTGATCAAATTTTTCTACTACAATATAGACTGCTGAAGATGATAGTACCACGTCATATTAAAGAAAATTATAAAGATAACCCTCTGGAATTATTTAAATATTGTGAAGTGATGCCAGTACAAAATAAAACAGATTATAGCATGCTAGTAGAACAGTATTACAGAATGGAAATTCAACATGAAGTTAAACATTCTATCATGACTCGAAGTGTTAGAAATAAGAAGCTGATAGTACCTACGCATAACAATTTTTATGGCAAACGTACTTCACAATATTTGGTTCCACATCTTATAAATAGCCTATCTCGAGAAATACGTGAAAAAATCAAACCGGTCAATATTAAAAGAATCTTAAAAAAATATTACATAACTAAATCATAATAATGTGGAGCATGCTTTATGTATGTTATTGCATGTTGTTATCGCGAAGTGGCCGGCGGCCGAGCGCGCGCGAGCTCCCGGCAGCTACCTTGCCTCGTTATATGCACGAGAGAAAGCGAGACAGAGTGCGACGCGAGCGCTCTCGCTCGGCTACCTGCGGTTTCGCACCGATCATAGATTACCGATTGTTAATTGAAAAATTTATTTATTGTGCGATGAACTTAACACTACGACAAACCTTTGCAAGGTTTTTTTGGTGTTACTTAAATATGTATTTATATTGTAACCTTTTGTTGATAATAATAAATAAAATAAAATAAACTTATCTATAGAGTCACAATCGTGCAAAAAAAAGTGTCCGAGCCAAAACTCTGCCCAAGCTACGTAGTGGGCAGACTTTTTAGTTAGTCGTAAGGCAATTGCAAGCCGCGCGATGGTAAAGTGCTCGGTTATAAGATCCAATTTGGTGACTTAACGTCGAGATTCGAGAAAACGGGTCATTGTGAATTTAATGTAAATAGCTAAGTCGGTATGTATGACGGCGCTCGGACATTTTTTACTACTTTCGCATAGGGACTGTGGCTCTGTAGATATTTGCTCGAAGTTTGTAACATAATATTTCTTTATTAAAGCGACGTATTCACGGTCAGCGCTCGGTTTATCCGGCCGGCTCCGAAAGTAAGTCACCCGTTATCATTTGTTTGAATCCCTTATTGGGGGAGGTTATCATTTCCGGACAAACAGAGGCCTGATTGAATGTCCTGTAGCGATGTATGCGGCGCCGGGCGGCCCGAAACCGTCGTGGAAAATTGTGTTTTTTCCCACTATAGGTAGGTACGTGTTTTACTTTGACCTGGCTCAGATTATACACTCACTCCGTCAATCTTAGATCTTCTAGCAATCTCCTTCTTTCCACTCCATCTCATTCTACTGTTCTTAGGGTTCCGTACCTCAAACGGAAAAAACGGAACCCTTATAGGATCACTTTGTTGTCCGTCTGTCCTTCTGTGTGTATGTCAAGACTCTTTATCTCGGGAACGCATAAAGATATCGAGTTGAAATTTAAACTGTATATACGTATATCTATGGTTTCTTGCAGTTGTGTAAAAGAAAAACTTCTCAGTTATCGTATAAAAAAGTTAGAGCCGTTTATGTCGTAAAAAACCGCATATTTCGACACTCACAAAAATCAAAACCTACAGGGTCCTCCCCGTTGACATAGAACTATAAAATTTGGCGAGAAACATTGTCTTACACATATAGAAATAAATCTGAAAACTGTACATTTTTATTTACATAAAAAAATAGGGCCTCAAAATTCACAAAATATGGGTTCAAAATTCAAATTGAGCAAATCGTATCGTAAGGTGTCATATAAAAGAACTTCATTAGATGCTAAACAGGTTTTTAATTATTTTAACAATGTGTTTGTACGGAACCCTCGGTGTGCGAGCCTGACTCGCACTTGTCCGGTTTTTTTTATGATTTTTCTTTCAGTTACCGTGCTGTAGCTCTCTGGAATGACCTTCCTGTGACTCTCAGACGACTTCGTTATTAATTTATGTGTAATATATTTATGTATCTATGTTGTTGTTGTATGTTTATTTTTATTGTGTGTATCATTAGAAGTAATTATGTATGGCTATTATTATGTAGTTTATTTTATTAGAAATTCGTAGTAACTATCTTTTATTCATTTTTTACGTTTGGTCCTTGTCGTTAATAAGTTTCCTTGCATCCAAGAGAGGTTGTCTGGAAGAAATAGCTTAGCGATTTGCCCGCCTTTTTTGTGCCTTTTCTGTGTTTGTTTCTTTTGTTATGTTTTCTTATTTGTTGGTGTCAATAAAGTGTTGTTGTATTGTATTGTATTATAATGTCAAAGTGAAGCTGGTTACAGAACGTTATAGCCCGTCATCATCATTCCCAGCCTTTTTTATCCCTGCTGGATATAGGCCTAGTATATGATATTTGCCTCGGTCAGTCCTTTGCCAGTCGTGTCCATAGGTACTACATAAATATTATATTTGCATGGCGAAGAAGAAAACACAGAACTTTCCGTTACACCCACTACTTATGGCACGGCAAAACAAAGCTGTGAACGGAGTCCCAGAACTAGTACAAATATCTAAACTCGTCTCAAACCGGACGATTACTGAATTCGATTTCTGATTTTGAATTGGATCCTGGAATCGACCGATGTTTGACCGATGAGTACCTCTGCCTTCAATAAAGATAGCCCAGGATACAAAAATCCCCAATAGCTATTTTTTTCTTCTTAGTAAAAGCTGGCCATAATGACTAGTAGATCATAAAATAAAATATTCTAGTCTATGGAAGCAACCTGTTTAAGTACAAAATTCTTCTATCAAGTTACCCCGTGCGAGAGTTCAAAGAAGCTTGTAGGCGTAGCGCAGACAATTGCATGCACCCACGGGAAATCGGTATAAGAAGGCTTTTCACCAATTTCTTGTACGCAATATCTTTTCTATGGGTTTCTATGTGTCGCAACGCTTGGTTCTTCTTATTCTTACTTGTAAAGTTTTTTAAGTATTGTCACATTACAAAATATGCTGGAAAAGTTCTTAGACTAGGTACAGGTTAGGTGATAATCCAAAATGGTCGCTATTTTGTATTGTAACGTACATATTTCTACTAAAATTACGAGATAAATAAATACCTCCTCTTCCCAACGTTTCGGCCGAGTTGCATCGACCGTGGTCACGGGTTGAGTCTACCCGTGACCACGGTCGATGCAACTCGGCCGGAACGTCGGGATGAGGAGGTATTTATTTATATCGTAATTTTAGTGCGCGATTAGTCCCGTAGTATTTAATAATAATGTGTTCAAATCGCAAAAGTTTAAAAACGACATATATTTCTACTGTCTCAAAAAAGGGTTATAAGACAATAATTATGAACAAGTTTTACGATAGAGCGTGTCCGAAATTCGAAAAAAAATCAGCTGTTCCATACATTTTATCGATTTTGAGTTTTAATTTTGTAAAAGTCGGCTTGTTTATTCTTCGAATTCCATATCATAAATATGTGAATTATTTCAAGAGTGTTTATTTCATTCCGTGTATACTCTGTCTTAGTTTTTTCTTTGAGTAGCTTTTCTAGTTTCGTGTACAAGGTTATTACGAAACAATTGTCGGGATTTGAAAAGACATGTCCACAAAATGTATGGAGGTTGGTATAATAATAATCAAAAAATCTAACCACAACACTTGTTACATTTCGAGAAAGTTCATATTTTTCTGAGTCTATTACATCAGTTAAAAACAAAAAAGAGCCCTGCATTTTTTTTAAAACTAATTTTGAATTTATTATGATAAGTAAATATATTTGGGTCAATAGGCATTTTATCTCTATCAACCCTGATTAAGTAATCTCCAAATTGTTAAAATAAAGCATTTTTACCAAATAGACACACTATTTAGTGTCTTTTTGTCACATTGAACCTATACTAACTGGTCACACTGGTAGGTTAAAAATTTTAATTTTAGCAAATTATGAGATGAATGTGGAAGAATCAGCTACAAATGCAAGTAAAATAGCGATAGAAGCACTTTATTATTGTTAAACTAGAAAAAATAAAATGCTGTGTTATTATTTTTCATACAATTTATTTTCACATTTCAAAAAAAAATGCAGGGATGAAAATATCAAAATTAGATATTTTTAAGAAGCCCGTAAAACAAGCTTTCAAATGATGTATACCTATATCATCTTGGTTAGATTTTTCTCTGAATAATATACCACTTGTGGACGTCTCCTTTGTTCAATGATTATTTAAGATCTCTAAAATGTAACGTTATTGTACTATTAATGTGGTAATTTTATGGCTACTTAGTATCGTTTATGAATGTAGTGGGAGGGCAATACCCCCATTTATTACAATTAAACGAAACTTTGCGTGTGTAAGGGTAGAGTGGAATTTTTTAAAAGGGTTTTATCGAAACTTATATAGGTATGTAAAAAGGCGGAAACTGCTGGTAATATGATAGGTACTTTGATTCGTCGCCATTAGTACCATTAAGTTCCATGATGGAACTACTGTAAAAAATTTACAACACTAGTTGCATTTACAAGATTATTTTTTGCAAAAATTCGCATGACCGACTTCACCCGTGGACCGAATTCGCGAATATTTCGCATGGATTGATGTAGCATTTTTCACATTATTGTTGATTTACCAAAAATAGTCCGGCCGATTTAGATTAAATTTAAATGGGACCAATTTCAAAGTATACTCTTTCCAATAAAAAAATAATTATTGAAATCGGACTACTATGAAAAAAGTTATGCGTGGTTATACATGAAAAAAAATATATATCTATTATATAAAAGGCTTCCCTGAGTGACTGACTGACAGACAGTCTACAGCCCAAACCGGTTAAGATATGAGCTTGAAATTTGGAACATAGGTACATTTAACGACGTAATGGAGCACTAAGGACGAAAATTTTGAACTTTCGACCTCTAAGGGGGTAAAACGGGCCCTTTTCGTTTGTATGTAACTTTTTATTCCCTATACCGATTGACTTGAAACTTTATATACATGCTTTTCAAACAAAATAAAAGTTACGTTTTTTCCTGTTTTTCCGAATTTTCTTCTTCTAAGGGGTCAAATAAGGTCCCAAAGTTGGTGAAAAAAGCGTCAATTACATCGAACCAGCTGAACGGTTATGGTTGAAAATTGGTATGAAGGAGGCACACATCATGTTTTAATACAGGAACTAATAAAATCCAGGAAAATCTATAAGGTTCCTTAGGGATACGCAAAATTAATAAGTTTAGGCTACAGCCCAAACCGCTGAAGATATGAGCTTGAAATTTGGAATATACTTACATCGTACGACATAATGAAGCACTCAGGATGAAAAACGTACCCAACTCTAACTTACGGGGTAAAACGGGCCCTTTTTGTTTGCATGTAACTTCTTATTCCCTGTACTGATTGACATGAAACCTTGTATAGATGCTTTTGAGACTAAATAAATAATATGGCTGTACCTGTTTTCTGAATTTTCCTTAAAAAAATCCTTAAAGGTCAGATACGTCCCAAAACTTCAATACGCTTTTTTAAATAATTTCGTATCTAGAATAGGATTATGATAATGATAGTTTAAATTAAAATGGGGCAAAATGGGTCCCCAAAAGTTAACGATTTTTTTTTTATTTTGTGAGCCAATAGTCTTAAGCTTAGCGCACATATAGATCAATATAGGTATTTTACTATGGGATCAACCCTGACAAGCGAAAATTACCTACATTTTCCATACATTTTGTCGCGGGTCGAGTAACTTTTTGTGTTGAACAGCTGATTCACGTGCTTTTGGGGTTGATATCATTGTAAAAGTTAATCAAATTATGAGTATAATAGCATCCTAGAACATGCCTGACTAGAATTACGACTTATGTGCCATTTTATTAATTTGCCTGGAAAATTAAATTTCTAATGACTTAATGAAACATGTCGAATACCTGTACCGGCCTTAATTAATAGTGCACTACTGAAAATAGGTACTACGGATAGCACTACGGATAATAGAAACAGGTGGGTCTTAAGATGAACATGGACAAGACGAAAGTCATGTGTAATTCCCATGTTTTATCTACCCCGATTTCTGTTGGAAACTCGGTTCTTGAAGTCGTTGACTCGTACGTCTACCTAGGACAAGTAGTCCAGTTAGGTAGGTCCGACTTCAACAAAGAGGCCAATCGCCGAATTCAACTCGGCTGGGCAGCGTTCGGAAAAGTGCGTAGTGTCTTCTCATCCGACATATCTCAGTGCCTCAAGTCGAAAGTTTTCGACCAGTGTGTGTTGCCAGTGATGACTTATGGCACAGAAACGGGGTCTCTCACTATGGGCCTTATTAGTAAGCTCCAAGTAGCCCAACGAGCTATGGAGAGGGCTATGCTTGGAGTCTCTCTGCGAGATCGAATCATTAATGAGGAGATCCGTAGAAGAACCAAAGTTACCGACATAGCCCAACGGATTGGCAAGTTGAAATGGCAATGGGCAGGGCACATAGCGCAGAGGGCTGATGACCGTTGGGGTCGAAAAGTTCTCGAGTGGAGACCATGTACCGGCAAGCGCAGATAAGGACGTCCACCCACAAGGTGGACGGATGACCTCATTAAGACCGCAGGATCGCGCTGGATGCAAGCCGCTTCCAACCGGTCTTATTGGAGATCCAAAGGGGAGGCCTATGTCCAGCAATGGACGTCCTGCGGCTGATGGATGACTGAAAATAGGACTATCCGCGAAGAGTAATTGGGCCATATCCATCACGCCGGCCGAGCACGGGTTGCTGAATTCACATACGACATTGATTTTTCTACGTTCGTAAAGGTTGCCTCAGTGTTTTCCAGCAATGAAAAGTGAAATTTCTTACATAGTTACTCATACAATTGTTATTATTGGCTCCCTCGGTGGCTCAGTGGTTGACCCTGACTCCTGGGTCAAAAGGCGTGGATTCGATTCCCAGGGCAAATATTTATGTGATGTTCATATGTGTTTGCTCTGTGTCTGGGTGTTATTAATGTATTTTTATTTATTTATTTAACACTTTCTTGCACACTATTGGTACAAAAGGAGGACTTAACGCTAAACAGCAATATCTGCCAGTCAACCTACATGTATATGTAGTATATCAGTCTCTGCCAGCCAAATCACAAACTTTGCTTAGTTTGGGATCAGAGACCGTGTGTGAGATGTACCCCAATATTTATTTTATATATTTATTTATTATTGAGTTAATTTCAGAAATTCGGCAATTTATCCTCCAAAAATTCACGTACTCCGTAATAAGCTTTAGATACAAGTAAATTAAATAACCAAATACTGAGACAATTCGGGCTAAACCGTAAGCATTATTTTTCAAGTAATACAATAATAGGCTCAGTTATGAAGACGCCATAGTAAATATAATAACAACATAAAAAATGTTCTCTCTATCGAATGCTTAAAGTGAAAATGAAACAGATATAATTATGATAATTAAAGATAAAGATATCATTTATTGCTCTAAACTGTGTACACTAAGGTGTTATAAAATTATTTAGACAAAACAGCCTATCCTAACGGACATGCAATAGGTATTTGTTTTACTTACAATTTAAGGCTTCGTGTTTCCCTCTTACGCCTAGATGAACCAAATTTGGTCTTATATTTACATCCAAAATTAGACTATAAAATAATAATTATAACTAACCACAATAATACTTAAAGCTATTTTTACTATTAGCACTTTTATACCTACTTATGAAAATGAGATCATTTTAACTTAAATCCTAAAAGGTCATTTTAATATAATATACTTATAATACTTATAATTAGCTATTATAATTACGATGGCGCCTTCATAATCGATCCTAATACAGGCTTAACCACGAGCTACTATTATTTTAAGTAAGTGCCAAGAAAATGCGGACCAAACTATGGGTTTTTATCATTTTAAGCAGTTACGAAAATAACGCTGGCCAGACCGTGGGCTATTATCATTACAAGTAATACAAAAACGCAGGCTAACGGCATGCTATTATAATTTTAAGGATTTATTAAGACAACACGGGCCAGACCGCGAACTATTAGATATTATTATAAGCAAATACCAAGATAATGCGGGTTGAACCGCGGGCTGTTATTTTAATTAAGTAAGTATTAAAATAACGTGGGCCAAACTGTGGGTTATTATCATTGTAAGTACCTAATTATTAACACAACGCGAGCTAAACCGCGGGCTATTATCATTTTGAGCAAGTACTAGACAATACGGGCCAGACCATGGGCTATTATCATTGTAAGTAATACGACACTGCAGGCCAAACGGCAAGCTTTTATAATTTTAAGCAAGTATTAAGACATCGCAGTCCAAGCAAAACGTGCCTAGTGTGTAGACCCTCTACGAGATACCCGTCCCTTCTATATTAGGGCCGAAAGCGCTCTGTAAGATAAATGATACTTCAACGGGTTATCACAAGCTTGATATTAGGTATGAATTGTTCATATTGTGGCAGATACACGGCTAAAGTGGAAAGGCAGTGAGTTATTGTTTTTGGGTAGAATCATAGAGATATGATAAACTGTGTAGTCTAGGAGGGATACGACCTCATTACTGTTACGTAATAGATTTCGTAGTATGATTTAGTGCGAAAACGAACGTCTTGCTTCTTTACTACAGAGTGTCAAGTGGGAGATTTGCAAATCATATCGAATTACTTTTACGTCGCGTTGACCGAGCGCGCCGCGCACACACGCGAGCACATTGACACACACGCTTGAATTAGCCAATCACAGACGTCGCCGCGCTCGTGCTCGATCGGTTTTGGCGCTCGTTACATTACCGTAAAAAATACTCACACTTAGCTATTCAGTTTTCTGTACGTGACACAAGATGGCGCTGTGCCATTTCCATACAAATCACATCAAACGTTAACGCGATCGAGCTCGAGCGAAAATCTCGCACTTAGCCCTCTGATGAGACCAAGATATAGAGATAGGTAAAGCAAAAAAAATAACGTGGTATAGGCTAGCAGCAGTAATAATATAGCGGCGGTATTATGTGTTTGATTTTTTACGTATATGTAGGCCTCTGATATATCTTAAATTAATTTAACCAGTGACTGGAATTGGAAGTGTCATCCGAGGTAGATTAGTGCTCAAATGCCAATGCCAATAAGTGGTGAAAATACGTTTTAAGTGCTACGTATTATTAGTACGAAGGCTACGAAGTAAGCCTAAATTGGACAGCAACGGTTTTTGTCACATTTTATCTCCTACCGACGAAAGACCTAGACCTAGTAAGACGAAAGCCAAATATATTTATATTAAGGTCCCCGGTAATATATAAATATATAAGGTTCCCGTTAAGGACTCGTAAAGAGGGTAGTTTAATGCCTAGGCAAGAGACTAATATACCTCAGAGTATAGAGAGAGACATACAAAGTACTTATCTGTCACTATTTTTTACCTGTAGCGCTCGTAGCGTAGTTTGACTAGGTGTTTGGCAGCGATCACCGAAATTAAGCAACGTTCTGCACGGTCAGTATTTGGATGGGTGACCGCGGGTGGCATTTTCCAACTGAGCGCTACCGTGGCTCGGATGACACGTTAAATTGTAGGTCCCAGTTGTTTTAACCGTTTAGCCATGTCAGAGGCGTTCAGGCGGCCTAAAAACTCTGACACCAGGGCTAGCCACCCGGCCTATGCGCTTACTTACTTACTATTTTTTACCCAAATAACTCTGACAATGACATAAAAAGAGATGTGGTAGGTGTAATGGCACACAAGTATGTCTAGTAATACGTTAATGTGTCGCAGGGGGACATGATTCAGTGCCTAGAGTGTTCCCAAGTGCGATTTTTTAAAGGACAGAAAGGCCTCAAAATTCACCGTACGCGGTGCCATAAAAATAGCCAAATTACACTTTCGGCCCCTATTGCAGGCTCTGATGGAGCCAGCAGCAGTCCCGTGAGCGCTGCTGCTCCTTCCAAACCGCTTTGGGAGGTTCTTAGCTCACTCAAAAGTTCTCTTCCTGTTTTAAAACGCATCCCGCGTGGTGCACGTTTTTCGGTTGCGCAGTGTTTATCTGCTGCTATTCGGAATGTTATTTCTAAAAATTCTTTAGTCGCCTGGGAACACCTCTTGACTTTTCCCTACGTTGTGCTTTACGTACATTCGGACCCAACAAACAAAAAATCCCTTACCACTAGGGTAAAGGAAAATTGCGTAAAGTACAGCGCATTGGAAGAGAACTCTTTAGATTTTGAAAGCATTATTCCGCCAACAAGGCAGAATAAACCAAATTCTAAAAAAACAGACGATTCGGTTACCATTAAAATAGTAGAGAGCAAAATTAGTGATGGCGATATCAAAGGCGCCGCACGAGTCCTGTTCTCCAGCGACACTATTGCCCCCCACACACCCGATACGGTCCAGTCACTCCGTGACAAGCATCCGCCGGCAGCATGTCTCCACCTGCCTGAGCCACCACACCCTGATGACGTTGTCATTGAAGTGTCAGCTCAGGAGATTGCAGCGGCCGTTTCTTCTTTTCGGAGCGGCTCAGCCGGAGGCCTAGATGGTCTCTCGCCTCAACATCTAAAAGATCTTCTATCTTTTAGCTCTGGTGAGGTGGCTGAGTCTCTCTTGAGAGAATTAACGGGTTTGGCAAATCTCATGTTATCTGGGCAGGTCAATGATGACGTTATCGAAGTCTTGTATGGCGCTAACCTATGCGCACTTGTCAAAAAAGATGGTGGCATCAGACCTATTGCTGTTGGCACCACATATCGTCGTCTCGCAGCCAAAGCCGGTTGTGGAAAAAAGGTTGCTCTTTTGAGTAGCCTTTTTCAACCAATACAGCTTGGCTTTGGTTCGCGGGGTGGATGTGAGGCTGCTGTTCATTCGCTTCGTACTTTTCTCGGTCAAAATTGTGGAGAGGTGTTGCTTAAGGTGGATGTCAAAAATGCTTTCAATTCGGTTAATAGAGACGCCTTGTTGGCACAGGTCAAAGACAAAATTCCCGATCTTTTCAATTTTCTTTGGCAATGCTACGGCAAACCCACTAAATTAATTTACAAAAATGATGTTTTGCTATCTTCCGTTGGCTGTCAACAAGGTGACCCTCTCGGACCAGCCATTTTCAGCCTGGCCATTCATCCAATTGTTCAACGTCTCCAATCTAAACTCAACGTTTGGTATCTGGATGACGGGACTTTGGGTGGCGATGCGAGCACAGTCCTACGTGATTTGGAAATTCTTATTGACGAGTTTCGTCAAATTGGTTTGGAGCTAAATTTTTCGAAATGCGAACTTTTCGTTTGCGACTCATGTCCGGATAAAGATTTGATACTTAACAAATTTAATGATTTGGCACCTAACATCAAATCGGTAGACAAGTGTTCTCTTCGCCTTCTAGGTTCGCCGATATTAGATGAGTCTTTTCCGCCTTTCGTTCAAGAAAAAATTCAAAATTTTTTGAGTGCCTCTGATAGGCTACTCAAAATTAACGCCCACATGGCTTTTACCATTATAAGATGTTGTCTGTTTGTTCCAAAATTTATGTACGCTTTACGATGTAGTCCATTGTGGAAACACAATGAGCTTCTTTTGAGCTTAGACGATGTTGTAAAGCAGTCCCTAGTATCGGTTTTGAATATTGACATGAGTGAAAGGGCGTGGCTACAAGCCTCCTTGCCTGTTAGGCTTGGAGGGTTAGGGGTCCGCCAAATTTCAAGTGTTGCTTTACCAGCTTTCTTGTCCTCCATTCATAGTACTCAGAACTTGATTGAAAAAATCCTCGCACCTTCTTTAGGCCATTCTGGCGTAGATGTAGCTCATTTGAATGAGGCAACGAATGCTTGGAGGGTCGCTTGCCCAAATACCGAGCTTCCAAAGACTTTATCGTCGCAGAGACTGTGGGATCGGCCGATCTGCGAACTAGCACGGAAATCTCTTCTAGACACGTGTCCTAGCGTCGCGGATCGCGCTCGTATCCTTGCAGTCTCTGTATGGGAGTCCGGTCTTTGGTTGCAAGCATTGCCCTCTTTCAATACTGGTAACCTTTTAGACCCAACTGCATTTCGTCTAGCTGTCAGCTTACGCTTGGGTGCAAGGTGTTGTGAAGCCCATCGCTGTCAGTGTGGTACTGCAGTTGACCAGCTCGGTCACCACGGTCTCTCTTGCTCAAGAAGCGCTGGTCGGATTGGACGCCACGCCAGCCTTAACGATGTCATGCGCAGGGCTTTTGTCACCGCCAATATCGCAGCCGTACTCGAACCGAGTGGGTTGGCGCGTGGTGATGGCAAAAGGCCTGACGGCATGACGCTGGTCCCATGGAAGTGTGGACGGCCCTTAGTATGGGACGCAACTTGCGTCGATACTTTGGCACCGTCACATCTTCCTGAGACTCAGAGTAGGGCTGGAGCGGCGGCCAATTCGGCTGAGCAGCACAAGCGGCGCAAATATGCTAACCTCGGCAGTGGTTACATATTTGAGCCATTTGGAGTTGAGACTTTGGGTCCGTGGGGGCCGGGAGCTCATCTCGTTTTCAAAAGTCTTTCTGAGCGTCTGGTGGACGCGACGCGTGACCAAAATGCTGGTGTTTATTTGGCTCAACGTATAAGCATTGCCATTCAGCGTGGCAATGCTGCCAGCATGCTGGGCACGCTGCCAACAGGCAGTGGGCTTGAGCACTTGGATTATCTTTAGACCTTCAAGGGTCTGTGGATGATCCAATTGCTTTCTATGTAGTAGTAATGTAGTATTGTCATTATATTAAAAAAAAAAAAAAAAAATTAAAAAAAAAAAAAAAAAGTATGTCTAGTGATGTTTCTTTTCACGATGAGTAGATCATCATGAGAAGAAAATATTTCAATAATTAGGAATTGTTTACTATATAAATGGTTATTTTTCCCACATAACATTACATAACATATTTATCCCATGCCTGCCCTCGAGGCGGCACGATATCCATGAAAGATTTTCCCTGGACAATAATGGTACATATCAGGTATGTTAACAGTATAGAAGGTGATTATTTGCCCATTTATAAAAACAGAATACATGTTAAATGTAACAATGATATTAGGTCACTGCAATATTAGTTGTACCATGGGCACAAATTTGTGCTTGTTAGTAGTATATCTGGTAGGACTACGGACTACGGGCAACAAACTGAAAGAAGTTTGTAAAGACAGGCCAAAATTAAAAAAGAAACAATATTTTGAAGAAATTGAATCTTCTAACTGTGCTTAAAGTAGACTAGTACTTTACTAAAGTAAGATTTCATGTACGTTACGTATATTTTCACGTCTAATGTAACAGACTTCATAACCGACCCTTCAGGGCTAAATTCACTTTAGGCATGAATAAATTACACCCATATTTTATTCATGTTACACCGGTACTTAGTTCAAACAAAATATTTTATATAAGACTACAGCAGGGCTAAAACCAAATTTTTAATATTAATTCGAATTTATGCAGACTTACTATTGAAATGAGGCTAAGTAATTTTAATTTTAAAATGTAGGAAAAATCAGGTAAGTATTTTAATTCAAGTAAATGAAAAACGGAATGATATAGATAAATATATAATTAATAGAGACTGAAAATAGTAAGACTTTTTTACATCATTTCATTAGATGGAATTTTTTTTACACAAACATATATTTTTATTAATTTAAACATTTTTAAGAATTAAGCATGTGCACCCATCTATATATGTTAGGTTTCGAGCGGTGGAATAATATATTTTCAGATATGTAATGCTTATTATTAATTTGCAAATAAGCAAATAAAATAAATATTATAAAACAAATCGATGTATAAATATGGCATCATTACAAACCTTTGAAATAATAAGTCACATTTATTAGTTTTATAATCTACATCGGCGCTTAGAAGAGGACAAAATTCTAGCAGGTATCTGAGACAAGTCCCTTGTCAAATAGTATATAAGAGGTACCTACATTATCTCTAGAACACAGGTTCTGAATCTTGTATTGCTCTTTTCAATAGTACGAGAATACATTTTCATCTAAATTCCAGAGCCCCTCGAATCGTTTTAATTACCAACTGTCGAAAACTAAAACACCTATCTTACCATCTTTACTGTGTTTTTAATATTCTTTGAGACTGTGGTTTTTAATCTGCCCAAGTCGACTCGTTATATTACTGTACTGAAAGGTTCAGACGCCTACAAGCCCGCGTTAGAGTCGTGGTGCGCAAGTGAGAGAACCCTCGCTTTGTCACTGTAAGATCATGAGTTCAAAGCCGTGAACTGCATTGTTTTTGGTGACATTTGAATTCGTGATACGTCAGCTGAAGAAATCCGATGACGTATCATATGTGAATCCACGTATTTATATGTGATGCACTGTCTCGGCACAAATGGGAATCCACTGGATCAGCGTCATCTATACAAGGTTATCTGCTTACTTTGCACTAAACCAAAAAAGGGTGATTAAGATGGGCCAAAGGCCAAAGGGCCAACCCAAAATTAGAGAAAAATATCAGCTGTTCCATTCAAAACTGCAACTTAGAATCGAAAAAACGATTTTTTGCTCGAATTCCGGTTTGGCCCCAAAATGAGAGTTGTTTATGATTAAGGAGTTATTTATGACGAAGGTCTGATTCACCTCCTTTCGGCTTAGTACATATTTCCTGGATAACCCAGTATGGGTCAATCGCCTTTGGATCATTAATAGGCCTATTATCAGCAACTATAAACTATTTACTAACTAGTAAAGTACACTAAGGGGACGTTCATCTTTCACTTTGAGAACCTATGTCCTAGAGATACATTTACTCATATCAAGTATGACAAGATTAAGCGAGTGTTTAGAGCCGCCATTATAACAGGTCCCGGGATGAATAGCTGGACATGATAAATGTTTCAACTTACGGCCTCCGATAGTTATAAGGGTCGCGACTTGGACGAATAAAGTAGAGACATGTCATTTAGCTGTAGAGTGATCATGAAGACGTGTTGAGTAAAACTGTTTTCAAATATCGAGATTTTCCGGATAAATACAAAATACAAAATAATTTGTTACCACAACAAATATACATTAGCTACAATTGCCAGGCCTCAAACTCGGCTAAGCTTGTATCTTGAGGTCCGGTGTAGAATTGAGCAAGTAGACTTTGTTGCGCGCGCTTTTCAAGGAATATTTAGAAATTAACTACAGAAAAACTAATTAAATTATAAATGCGGTCCTAAGTTTATTAGTCAGTAAGTAGTAAATGTATAAAAAGGTATAAACAATAAAACAAAACGTTTAAGTTTAAGCAAACGTTGACGTTTGCCAAATAGTGTATCTGCAAATGACTCAAGTATAAACTCTGTTCACTAAAGAAATCTCTTACTAATCTTTATAGACACCACAATAAAGAACAAAGTAAGAGAAGATCTTATTACTAAAAGCGATATCTCCTAGACAACCTTTGGATGAAAGGAAAAGTGTAAAAAAAGGAAATGGAAAAAAATCCCAAATATTATTACGAAGTGAGTAGATTCACACCGCCATAATTGAAGCCATATTGAATTGAACGTGTAAATTTTACTCGTTTCCTTTCATACAAAGGTTGTCTGGAAGAGATCGCTTTTAGCAATAAGACCTTCTATTACTTTGTTCCATATTGTGGTGTCTATATAGATTAGTAAGAGATTTCTTTAGTGAACTAACATATTTTGACACGACATTTTTTACCGTTTACATAATGTTAGAGCGTTTCACATCCCACTATTTATTGGTCGTCAAACTGATCTCTTAAGCATTCCCTTGGGTTGGCCTTTTCCCAATATTTTACTCGTGAGCCTTTTGTCGGGAGACTAACTTTATTACGAGTGTGTATCGAAATCATTGAGATCTAGAGCCTCTATTTAAAAAGGCCTTCTCTTTATCCGCCTCGAGAAATATTTCATCGTCATTGACATCATCATAGCCCAGCGGATAAAATGGTAGTGGGCGCGACACATAGAAGATCGGATAACCTTATATTTCTATTTCTATAATTATTTTTATGCAAAAAATGACATGACCGACTTCAACCGTGTACAGAATTCGCACGGATCGATGTAGCATTTTCCTCATTATTGTTGATTTATCAAAAATGGCTCAGCCAATTTCGCTAAAATTTACATTTCGAAGTATACTCTTTCCAATAAAAAGAAGAATAGAAGAAATAGAAAGAATAATCGAAATCGAACCACTATGTAAAAAGTTATGCGTGCGTGGTTATCATTAAGTACCTAACCAAAAGGAGTCGACACGCCTAAGCACCAAAGTCTGCCAAGTCAGTGGGGGGTGAAGAAACGCACACAAACCAAAATATAAGTAAGCTTACACGCAATTTTACACACAAATGTAATTAACTAACACTAGCAGAAAATTAACGAAACACAAGTGCAACCGTGCCGCTAGTATTTATAAAAAGAGCATGACTGCCGGTCGCGTACTTTTGGCAGAGGGGTACGCTTTGTAGAGTCGACTCCTTTTGGTTAGGTACTTAAAGGTGGTTATACTTAAAAAATATATATGTACGCGTCGAATTGAGTGCCTCCTCCGTTTCGTCGGTCAAAAATGGAGTCCACGTGCCTGCTAACGCAGCGTAAGTCGTCGACTGACTAGATGGACTGACGATATAACTACGCTGGGAGCAGGAAGCTTTCAACACACGAAAATTCCATGTCATTTTCTCAAATAATCTTATACTAACCTTACAGTGATCGAAATAACTGAAACGTCTTTTACTTTGTTTGTTTCATGGCTGCGCAGTTTTACGGACTGTTTAGTGCTTGCGGCGCACTGACGCAAGTACTACTTTGTGAATTTGTGGAAGCGGGTACAATGATTACTTTGTACTCATTTTAAGTCATTTCGTGAAATTAAACGACGAGATAAGATTCAGATTCAGATCATTTATTGACCACTAGTTTTTACCCGCGGCTTCGCCCGCATACGCAATATATCATTATGATTTATAGCCTATGTGTTATTCTGATATATAAGCTATATTATTGCAAAGTTTCATCTCAATCCGTTCAGTAGTTTTTGCGTGAAAGAGTAACAAACATCCATACATCCATCCATCCATCCATCCATCCATCCATCCTCACAAATTTTCGCGTTTACAATATTAGTAGGATTCATAACATGTCAGTCAAACAAGGTAAATCAGTTTACAAAATTAAAATATTAAAACTATATAATTTAAAAATTCTTAATCATAATCAATAATATTCAATAGTATATAAAATAATAACAAAAAGTTCAAATTATACATCAGCAATACGTAAAAGGAAATCATACAAATTAAATTACATATAAGTCATACAATTTGTTTTGTAGTGGAATATTTCTAAATGTATAGAGTTGGATCGAATCTTTGTATGAATCATCAAATAATATTATTAAATTTGACACCAAAAGAATTATCATTTAATTTCATCGCTAAAAACTCACCCAATTTTTAAAACCCATTGTTTGTTCAAAAATTTTTTTTTAAAGTAGATCAGTAATAGATTTGATAATTTGTTGTACATAAAAATCATTATACACGCCATGTCTTTGCGGTTTAGTTAATTTCGTTCAAGCACAGTCTTTCCTTAAATCTTGTATTGTAATTGTGTTAAGTTACTTAGTACGTAGGTATGACAAAGATGTAAGTAATCTAGCGAATTGGCAGGTGCAGAGTCGCTCTAGTGGAGTTACTTTATCTTCATCAATTTCCGGTCTAAAAATTGTACCCGACTTCCAATTAAGGGTATTGTTTTTCGCGCGTATCTTGTAAATCATAAATCATTTATTCTTGCGTACATTATGGGTACAAAGAGAGATCTTATAAAGAAATTAATAAAAAAAATATCCACCATATCCAACCTTTCGGCATGCAAAGAAAGTACCTAATTATGGAAGAAATAATACAACTAGAAATTTGGTTACCAAACTTATCGAGTAGGGTAGATATCAGAATAAAGTGAATTAGAAAAAGAATACAAAAATAAACGTAACCACGTCATGTATTTAATTTTGATCAGGAATAATTAAAGATACTTTAATTATATTTAGTGCGTTGCTGGTCTGTAAATTTTTTGCTCTTTTGTCTCTGACACCAAACTAAGCAAAGCTTGTGATATATCTGCCAGAGGCTGAAATACTACATATTTTGAATTACATACTTTATAGAACACACACACACACGCACGCACGCACGCGCACACACACACACACACACACACACACACTCACACACACACACTCACACACACACACTCACACACACACTCACACACACACACACACTCACACACACACACTCACACACACACACACACTTACACACACACACACACTCACACACACATAGGTAAAGACACTGACTGCTGCAACACAGCAGGCAGAGTTTCTATATTTTAAATATGTTACGCTTGTGTATTATAAACAATAAAATTATTTTGTATTTGTATAGAAAACAACTAAAGAACACCTAGACAATAATAGCAAACACCTATATTCGTTACATAAATACTTGCCCTGAGTGGGGATCGCACCCACGCCTCTTTGATCCCGAAGTCAGGGTCACTAACCAATGAGCCACCGATGCAGTCACTTATAGAAAAGATGATGGTGCAGGTGAATAACCGATGCAGTCACTTATAGAAAAGATGATGGTGCAGGTGAATAATTCTCCGTATTAACCTGCATCCCTGAATAAACTACGTCGTAACTTGTTCCTATTCATCACTCGTAATCTTCATTATGTTTTGTTATAGCCGATATTAAATAGAGAAAGACGTTCGTTGTAATTTTATGACGTATTTACACGATAACGGGTGACTAAATCATATTTTATAGCTCATTATGTTTTATGGATTCTTTTTTGTAAACGGGACAGTTCGGGGTTGTTACGGGTACGTAGGTAGTAGGAATTCATAGGTAGGTAAATATTATCAATTATGTTAGTGATTTGTTTTCGTCTTTGTAATTTCTTTTTTATATTGTTTTCCACAAGATTTAAGTGTATAACTTATTTTGTAGTAAATTATGTAGAGTAATTGAAAAGCAAAACGCACGAATATCTGAAAATTTTAGAATGATTATCTATGTCACTTTCCAATCTTTGAACAAAGTATATCTTTCCGGCCAAAAATTAAATAACTACATGTGAACTATATCTATTATGCCAAAAATGAAATCTACTTATCCGTTGCTCGGTTGCTGTGTAAAAGAGTAACAAACCAAAAAAAATGTGTTTGGTATTTTGTCCTAAGGTCAGGGAAATCAAACGAGTATATTCCATACATGATGTATATTTTCCATTTCCACATGAGTATTTACATTTTCCCATGAATATGAGCTACATTACTTTATAAAATAGTGTAATAATATGCTTTTTATGTAGAATAGGCTCTAGCGCCGTCTACTCCGTTTGCCAGTCCTCCAGCTCTGCCCTGTGATTCAGCTATCGAACAAAAAGGTATTTTACCATGATATAAACAATGTGAAGGAAACAGAAATACTCGTAAACATAACATGGTGGAGTGAGATAGAGTAGCTTTTGTATATCTAGTAGAGCAACCCTACAGGTACCACATATGTATACTTATTTATACTCTTGTTTGTGATCTCTTCCCGTTCAGTGGTTGCCTGGTAGAGATCGCTGTCACCGATAAGGCCATTATTTGTGGCACTAATACATACAAAAAATAGTTATATCTGTCTGTCTGTCAAACACGTTTTCAATTTTTTAATATTGGTTAGTAAAAGGATAATGACAGCTCGTGTGTTGTTAATTTCTATCAATTATTACATTCATCAAGTTGATTTTTTCTTTTTATATGCTATGTAGACCAAAATATCGGCTTTGTTCTATGATCTTGAACAATACCTATCGATTGACATTATTCATCAAAATTGAATCGAAAAATAATTCCAGATTTCATAGCTATTCATATAGGTAGTGTTAAAAATGTTCCGAAACAAAGGATTCTTCTAAAACGGTATTCAACATCAACAATCTGCCCAAAGTATAATTTAAATTAGTAAATACTCGCAAAATTCGCTCGAAATTGTTATTCCTGGCCAATTTCCAACGCGATAAAGTACGGAAAGCAATACGAATATCAATAACGAACCATCAAACCGTCTGCAGTCAAAATAGACGAAACTTACTGACGTACAGACTTTATTGGTCCGTGTAATTACTGACTTCTGCTAAATCTAAATTCTGGTAGAACTAAAATTTATATGAACACCGGATACAACTCACGATTATTTGAACGGTTTCAAAGTAGTTAGTACTCCTTCATCAGGGAATACGCGCGCCCGCGACAAGAACTACTACTCAGTTCTGGTAGAACTAATCTACCAAGAAATGTAGATTTTCTTACAGTTTTCCTACGCCCTTCTGTACAGTACCAGCCTTTTTAATAGTCCACTACAGGACGTAGGCCTACCCACGAAGGGGTGATTGGGTTTTATCCACCACGCTGGCCCTGTGCGGGTTGATGGATTCACATTACGCTATCAAATTTCTTCTACTGACGCATGCAGGTTGCCTCACAATGTTTTCCTTTACCGAAAAGCCAGTAGTGTTAAATTGCGTACATAAATTCCAAAGAACTCATTGGTACGGGACCGGGATTTCCCCACCCCACCCACGACCTCACGATTGCAAGGCGAGTGTCAATACCTCTAGGCCACCAAGGCTTCTGTGACCTTCGCCGTGGTGTAAATTTTTTAGGGCTTTGTATACTGTGACTCATAGGTTTGTGGGGGGAATAGAAGAAATTTATTTAGCAAAATAGCGCACAAGGACAAGTTTTACAATTGGTAGTCAAACTAAGCTTGATATGTACCTACAAACGTTTGCTTAGCTAGGCAAATTTAAACCGGCCATAGCTACCTTACTTTCAGAGGTAAAATATACAGGGTTGTTTCTAATCAATTAGCATCCTTTTAGGGGCTTATTCTGGACATCAAAACTAACAACTTTTGTTTTGCGACTTGAATGAACGATTATTTGTGGAAAAAGGCTGCGTGTAAAAATCTGAAGAAAATATTACTGACTATATTTTGAGTTTCTTCAACGGTGCACACATGACCAATACCTCTCGTGCCTCATTGAAGTCTAAGAGCGCTTGTTCATGGCAATTTATTTCACCGGACAACGGACCGTTTTTTTACCGAAATCGCGATGGTGTATGGTTTATAATGAACGTGTACCCGGCGACAAATGTAGGCGTTTGTTTATTGACATCCATTCTTCGGAGGAAAAAACAGCCGCTCTAACTCTAAAAGTACCGTTTGCAAAAATGTTGACCAGTCGTGTAAAATTACGCTCTCTAATTTATTTGGCATGAAAATACATATTACTTTAATTAAGGTTATATTCCACGGATAAATCTATCATCAATAGCATTTTTTCACGCATTTCGACTTCGGTGGTCTGTTCGCTTCGATTGGACACTGAAATGTTTAAATTAAAGAGAAATACAAATGTAAGTATTTCTGAGTCTGAAAGACTTATGACAGCAATAATTTTGAATTATATGACATCCGCCATATTCCACTTTCATCGGATCATTTATTTTTTCCACTTATGATAGTGAGGATTTTGCTAGATTCTGCAGCGTCATGAGATAGAAATGTTTTTATTTTCATCTCAATCGAGTTTTGTGGGATCGCGAAAAAAACATGTTAACTTCAGCATAATATAGGTATCTATGTGTACTTATTCAATACATTTTTTGTCTTTTCTTTTCTGTGTTTGAGTAAAAGGTAAGTAATTTCCCAAGTATGTGCCTGCTGTCTTGCCTGAAAACCCTTGACATGGCCTATCTGTTAGGTATTTTTTAAATATAAAAAACAGAGGCTAAGTGACGTTCTATCTATGCCACTAGCGCTCAGGGCGTAGTTTGACTTGGTGTTTGTCAGCGAAAACGAAAGTTAAGGACCGCTCGGCACGGTCAGTCTTCGTATGGGTGACCGTGGATGGCATTTAGAACTGAGCGCTACCGTGGCTCAGATGACAAGTTAAATTGAGGGGCATTGTTGTTTTGACTGTTTAGCCATGTCAGAGGCTTTCAGGCACCTTAATAACTTTGACACTAGAGTGAGCCACCTGTCCCATAGGAACTTACTTTTATCCAGGGCACGACAGCGCCCAGTTATTCAAGCACGTATAATAAATAAGTACTAAAATTCTAACCTGCTTTTGAAAATGTTAAAAGATCCTTAGAACAAAATCATTATTTTCCAGTCTAGACAATAGGTACTTACTGAATAAACTTTTAACTCAAAGCAAAGATGAATTAAAACATAATTAGTTTCTAAAAGAGCTATAATGACGATACAAATTAGAAACTAGAATTACGAGAAATGAGATGAAAATAAATTATTTCAATTTAATATCTCTACGTTTCATCTCATGCACATAATGTAGGTAGGTACATCATTACGTCAAAATGAAACATTAAAAACTACAATCCTAAAATGATCTACAAAATAACCCAGGTAATAACAATATAGTATCTAATTACTGTCTAACAAAAAGACAAATTAAATTTAACAGACCGTTAATGAATTCTCTTCGAGGTATTATTAATAATTACTATTGGATAAATTTTATATTAAATTGAGCTACGAAGGATGCTATTCTCGACTCCATTTGTGATATAATACCACGTGCGCAGGGCGTAAGTCATAAGCTAATTAAATAAATAAATGAACTTTAATTCAGACAAAAGACCCATTCAATATTTACTATAGTTAATAAAGTATTTTTAAAGCTTGCACAAATTGATTTAATTATTTTTTATAAACATAAGACGAGTCATAGGCCAGAAGCAAATTCGTTATGTCAACTGCGCAAGAAGCTCAGCTCAGTTGATGCGGATATAATTTAAATGGGATCACCTTATGATCTACAAAACAAAAAAGAATCATTGAAATCGATTCACAATTTTTGGAGTAATGGCGTAACATCATCGAATTGACATTTTTCTGTTTACGTAACATACGTAACGTTTTTTGAAGTCGGTTAGCAAGTCAAGTGTGAATATTCTACGTCTACGTCACGTCAATATTGCAGCAGCGGCAGCGGCTGGACCAGTGGCAAAGGATACGCGTTCAAATCGCTCGTAGCTCATAGCTTGCCCCCGCTCGCGGTTGCCAAATCAGATTTTTTCCCAAGGCCTCAGCTAATGTACGACTGTTTACAAAAGCCCCTTTGATTGAGATAACTGGCCCGACTCGCTCGATATCTCGGATGGATGTAAATTGAATATTAGCTAAGTGCTTCCACAAACGAGCGCGCCGCTCAGCCAGAAACGCCGACGCTAGGGATCACGTGCACGTGCTAGCCCCGGGACTGTACAATCGATTACCGCTGACGGTGCGAGATGCGCCCTCTAGAGAATCGTTCAAGCAAAAACTAAAAACCTAGCTTATCGAACAGGCATTCTACAAGTTTTACGATCTAGCTAGCTTTGAAATTTTCCAATCGACATTGTTTATTTTTATAATTTTTTTGACAAATTTATTAGTTAGGTATTTTGCATTAGTTTAATGTTATTTTTTCTGTTAATCCACTATTATTTATTATTATACAGTTTTTGTTATGTATTTTAGTTTTTCAATTTTCGTTTGTACATTTGGATGTTTTTCCGTAATTATTGACGTGTAACATATATCTGTTATTGAATAAACTGAAACTAGGAAAAGAAAACGGCTACTGGCCACGACCGTGTGCAGTGGCATAGCTACGAGTAGCCGACGGAGAAGTGAGTGACAGAAACTACATACCTAATCCTATTTCTGTAGAACACTAACACTGTCTGAACACTACTGTGTCACTACGCATAGGGCCTTGCACTTAAAGGAGTCTCGCAAGCTGTTATCATCATCATCATCCAAAGCCTTCTTTATCCCACTGCTGGGTATAGGCTTCTCTCTTATAGTGCCATCTGCTTCGCAAGTCCTCATTAAATTAATATTTTATGACGTGATAACGTCTTATAACGCCGGCTGCACGCATGAAAAAGCATGACTCATTGTCACCTTCCGCTTGAGCCGAGCGCGCAAGCCAGAGCACGGAACAAGCAATAGAGATACTAAGCCCGATTATAGAGGCGCCAGCGTAAATTTAATAGCAACGTAAAAAGCGTTATCTCTATCGAATGCCTAAAGTGAAAAAGAAACAGAACTATGCTATTTAGCTAATATAGTTACGCTGGCGCTTAAGCATTCGGCTTGTGACGTATGACTTTATTTACGTAAAATTATGGATCCGTAAACTGATTTTACAGATAACCAATTTTTATTCAATGTTTTTTCATGTGATTGATCTACGACGTGTACGCTACGCCACTGACCGTGTGCATTCATAAAATGTACGAAAAATCTATGTAACGACGTTTGCGGCTGCAGTATCACATTCGTTTGCGATGGCACTTAGCTGGATTACCACGCTTTGATAGTTATGCTTTTGATGTGCAAGCGGGCCTTGAAAAATTGTGTTGAATAACAAAACAGTTTGTATTTAGAATTGATGAGAGATTGGGATTAAATGGGATGATACGTGGGGATTTAAAGAGGATTTTCTAGCTATTTTGAGTCAAATGTGAATTTAAAAATGTAGCAAACTCTTGACCATCCTACATTTTATTAAAATAGTCTCATCATTCTCTCTCTCTCTCTCTCTCTCTCTCTCTCTCTATTGTATTAGTCATTTAAGGTCTAATTGCCTTCCAGTTATAATATTTTATACGACCTAAATAAGACTGCAAAAAGAAACCGCTTCAGTATCAGTGGAAATCTACAATTATAAAACTAGATTTATTCTTAGTAGTGGAAGTCTTACAAAAAATCAGTACGCTTTAGAGGATAAGTCAAATATTTGTTAATTACATAAAAACTTTGCAGTTAATTAAACTAACGTCTGTAACGAGGAGTTAATAGCAAATAAACGAGCGCGTAATTACAATTAACTCTCTATTAGAGTGTCACCTTTGTGTTCAGTCAGGGATTTTATAATCAAGTAAAACATAATACCCCAAACTAAGCAAAGCTTGTGATATGGCTGCCAGAGACTGATATACTACATAATTACTTATTTTTAAATACATGCACATACTTATATAGATAGTAACTAAATAACACCCAGACACAGAGCAAACATTTATGTTCATAACATGAATATTTGCCCTGGTGGGGATCGAACCCACGCCTCTTTGATTTACAGAAGTTAGGGTCACTAACAACTGAGCCACCGAGGCAGTCAGTGCTTTTGAAGCAATAGTTTTAAACTAAACCAATACCCAAATAACGAAAAAACTAGCACAAGCGTCCAAGAAACTCTATTCAAGAATGTTACTACTTTTGTTTAACTTTATTTGTCATAATTAGAACGATGTTGATGTAACATAGTTTTCAAAAAAATAATGCAGTTTTTAATTGCAGTTCCGGAGTACCATAAACCTACCATTGAATCTTTATAGAATCTGTGTTCAAATGTCTTACGTCTCATTATCTCTAAAAAAACACTTAGTACATAAAGTATATCTTTAAATAATGATAGTCATTTTAAGGCTATTTGAAAAAATGTCCGAGTAATTTAGCCCAACTGAAAATATTCTACGAAAACTCAGCAAAGGCAGTTTTCGCTAAATATTTTCAGTTCCTCGAGCACTAAATTTAATCTCTCTACCTTTCACGGCACTCTTGCTCCAAATCCAATATCTCCAGCAGGCAATGTGCATCAGATTTCAACGTCAGAATTTTACCTTTACCACATCTAGTTCAGTCAGAAGTCTATAGGCTACTTTGCAATGCAAGGTGTCGTTTTACAAATCGCATAAACTCTTTAACTGAGTTTCTGTCTGAAGTGTAATATTGACTCTGTCTGAAGTGTAATATGGACGATGTCTGAAGTGTAATATGGACTATGTCTGAAGTGTAATATGGACTCTACCTGATGCGTAATATGTACTCATTTTGAAGTAAATAAATGAAATTAGAAAAATTAGCATAAATTCTAATGAAAGATAAGAGTTCTATTTAAATATATTCTGATAAATAGCATCTGCCTCTTGGATTAATTCAAGAAATGCTTTGAAAAGTGCTGACACTTTCAGAGGTGTATATAATATGTGGAGATGTAGACCTATATTCAGCTGAGGATCATTAAAACGCCATACCTATGGAATCCCTAGTACTGCTATAATAATAAATATATTAATAGTTAACTATATAAAGGAGCAAGTTGATTTTATCAACTCGCTCTTTTATGATAATTTATATTTATTTCAATGAATTTGGTAGAAACTAGCTTGTGTCTAGTTTGTACCTTAATCACCTATACAATGTTCCTTTTAAGTGTAGTCTGTAATTTCGCTGGAAGTAGGTAAGTGTTAATCAATTGGGGCATAGTAAAGACAGTAAGTAATGTTTTATTTTTATATTTAAATAAATTTATAAAAGTAACTAGCTGACCCGGTGAACTTCATCTCACCATCTGTCAACTGCCAATGACAACTTTTACATGCAGCAACATATTGCATGGAAATTATTTTTTTAATAATTTTTATCGCAAATTTTATAAACTTTCTCACATTTTAAACCTTCCCTAAACTTCCACGGATATTTCAAGATCAAAATTAGCAGAATCGGTTCAGCCGTTCTCCAGTTTTAGCGAGACTAACAACCACGATTCATTTACAAGTAAATAAACTGCAATTTTTTTATAGGCTCACTTTGAAGTTGCAGTACAAGAGATTATTTTTTGTTGCTGATTGAGTTTTTTCGGGATAAAAGTAGTCTTTGACACTCTCTATTCTTTAAATTATGTTGCTGTATACAGCAACGGATAGAGGGAACGATTTGATTTTTGTTGCTGTATTAAGCAACAGAGAGAGGGAACGCTTTAATTTTTGTTGCTGTATACAGCAACAGAGAGAGGGACGATTTGATTTTCGTTGCTGTATATAGCACCGATTTGATTTTTAGATGGACATAATTTAAAGAATGGAGTGTCACAGACTACTTTTATCCCGAAAAAAAACTCAATCAGCAACAAAAAATAATCGGCATCACATTAGAACATATTTACAGCAGAACGTACTTCCCTACTTCGAGACTACGCCTTACTTTAGAGCCTCCGGGTAAATGAATGGGACTCACCGTAACTTGAACTTTTTATGAGATTAATCCGGTAAAGTACCTACTTTGTACCCGTAACTCGAGTAAAGTTATGGTTTACAGTAACGGAATTTGACCTAGCTTAAAAATTATGTGATTTACAGAATTTCTTGAAACAAATATAACTTTTGACATTCGTGATTTGAATATACTATCATCCTCATACAACGTGTTTGTCTACCGGTATCGGAGCCTTAAGCGGTGACATATAGGGCAAATTTTGAATAACTTTTACGAAGGGGTCAACTCTGAAAACGCAAAAAAATACAGCATTTCCGTACAAAAAGTATGGAAAAGTTGAAAGTCTATAAAAAAATCGTATGGAACAGCAGTTTTTTTTTCAGGTTTTTACAGTTGGTCCCATTGCAAAAATTGTTCAAAATTTGCGATAGATGTCACCGCTTAAGGCTCCAACACCGGTAGACGAACACATTGTATAACGACACTTTTATCGTATAAGTTACCTAAGTAGGTACTGTTTTATACTCGTTATTCTTATGGTATAGTATAGTATATAGACTTATATTTAACAAATTGTGATTATTTTATTATTGTTCTTGTTGTTTTAACAGACAGGCGTTTCAGTACTAAGACAAAAAACTTAAAAACTTTCAGTAAGACTTTGCAAAGAATTCCACACAAAAAGTTGTAGGAGTGCTTATTTCGTGATTGTTCTTGTTGTTTTAACAGACAGGCGTTTCAGTACTAAGACAAAGAACTTAAAAACTTTCAGTAAGACTTTGCAAAGAAGTCCACACAAAAAGTGGTTATACTACTTAAAATTGAGCTGTGGCGTTATTACAAGTACGTATAGCGTCAACAGTATTGACTCCGTCTAGACGGCTCGAATCAGCTAGCGTTACAACGAAAGGAAATGCTCTAGCTCTGAGCTCAATATTTACTGAAAAGAGACTCTACCAAAACGAAGATGAACGTACATGTGCTTACAATAATATTCTTGCATTGAAAGTCATTTCATTAAATTAAGTAAGTCCGTATATTTAAGTCGTCTGTCAGGCTGCGCACCACGCAATATTTCTTTCAACGTGTCAGAGAGTTATGGCGAATATATACTCGTATTATATCCGCCACTGTTTCACCCATCGAAAAGAGTTCTTTTCATGGTCGCATGTTTGGCCTACTGGTATATAAAGCTTCTAAGCCACGGACGAAACCCACATATTAACGTGTTAATCGAGCCACGGTTGTGCTTGCCTACAGGCTGCGCGCGGTCACCCATCCTAGGACTGACTGTGCCCAAAGTTGCTTAACTTCGGTGATCGCTAAGAAACTCTTAGTCAAACTGCCTACTAAAACCTTTTTACATGTTCTGTGGAGTTTATTACAAGGATTATTGTTAGCGTTAACAGTATTGACTCCGTCTAGACAACTCGAGTTAGCTAACGTTTCAAGAGAAAGGAAATGCTTTAGCTCTGGGCTCAATATTTACTGAAAATCCGGTACTAAGGTTTAGGCTCTACCAAAACGGAGAGGAGCGTAGGTGGTCGGAGCTGGATTAAGCATTGTAGTCCATAAGCCTGTCGGGGCATCGACTGTAGCACCATCTAGTGCATTGAGAGTGATCAACCACTCTAGCGGAACGCCCAGCCAGCAGTGTTACGAGAAGCGCGGGCGGACTTGTATCCACGTACACTGTAGAGTGGGGCGGGTCTCAAAAAAGGCATCTCGTGCTCGGCAGATCGCTTACGGATTACAGTTACGGATCATTATAATGTGATAGTGTTATTACTATGAACTTTTGAACAGGAAAGTGATTTGAGACTAAAATAAGCCGTGATACAGTATTACAAGCAAGATATACCTATGTCCTCGCCCACTAAATAACCCACGCGCATATGCGCATCAAACTAATGATGATGATGATGGACCCCAAGTCCCTTCAAGCCTAATGCAGAATTGGACATTTGTTTGCAAACATCGATGTATTTTGTTTCACGTCGTGCAATTTGTAAGTCCACTGCAATAATGCCACGTTTTCAAAATCAGAAACAAAATTCAATCGTAGAATTTTTATTTTGATTTTCGCTAAGCAAATATGATATTGCTACAATTACTTGAATAAAGTTTTGGCATTCAGTTAGAATGCCAAAACTTTATTCAACAAAATCAATGAATAAAATTATTGGAAACTAAATAATTTTAAATGTTAAAATGCCATATTCGTGTCTACTCTGCTCCATTTTGATAGAATCTATATCTAACTGAAAAGCCGACATTAAAAATGCTCAGGAAACGTGCCTCCAGCTGGTCCTGGGCACTTATTTTATTTACTGAAGTTGATGGCATGAAAGGCCATTTTCGAAAACGTTTCTCATTTATTTTTCGTGTTATTACTTTATTATGAATGGGGTTGACCAGAGCGGTTAAAAAGATTATACATAAAAGGTAAGCCAAAAAAGGTGATTAAGACAACACTTTTCCAATCCCGATTACAGTATCAAGCTTCAATCCAGAATTTGAGAAATACCTAAATCATTAAATTTTTCGTACAAAATTGGCAGTTGGTGTCGACAACAATACCTACATACCCACTTAAAAATTAAGTAACTTAACACCTAAGTACATACCTAATATACATAAAAAATCAAAGTGTCGTCTATTTTTTCTATTATTTAGGATTTAGAGGTGTATTTGCCTATTTATTGGAATTATCACATTTTTTTATTTTTATAGTTTTATAGATTATGTTATCTATTTTTATAGTTTTATAGATTATGTTATCTATTTTTCCTGTGTTTTGTTTTCCTCAAATGAATATATCTATCTACATGTATGATAGCTGATTTTTTCTCAAATTACGGTAGTCTCATAGCAAAAATTGTTCACGGTCTAAATCACTACTAACTTAGTATCTAAAATGTTTTTGAATATCCAGCCAGCCAGCCAGCAAACAGCCAGAATGTGGAACGCTTTGCTTGAGTCTGTCTTCCCGCTAAAGTACAACGTGGGGTGTCTTCAAATCCCGGGCAACTAGGTATCTTCTAAGTAAGCGTGCTACACCCTAGACCGCCGACAGTGTGTAGTCAAACGCAAACCTATACGAAATAAAAAATATATACAGGTTTATAGGTATACATAGTACATCTAGACAAACAACTTTTCTACCACGACTTTTGAAATTTCACAAAAAAAAATCTTTTCTCCATACATTTTGGCGCGCGTTGACGAACTTTTTATATAAAAAAGCTGATTTTTTTATCGTGATTTTCCAATAGTTCTAGACCAAAAGTTGTTCGTCTAGATGTACTAGATCCGCCCTTAAAAGGTTTTGCGTTTAATACCTATAAACCTGTAGGTATATCCTTGCATAACATTACTGTTTTTGGGTAACATCAATTTTAATTTCACTGGTCACCAAAACATTGTTTATAATGGTCTCTCATTGAAATCCAGGAAGCCAGAACTTTTTAAACTTTAAATTGAATCGAAACGAACTACCGCTGCACAAACTACGTTTCAAAGGAAACAGGACCAACTTCTGAAAAGCTATTTTAGAAAAGCGTGACCGAACTCAAAGTTCGGGCGTTGTATGGTTTGGTCAAGTTGGGACAATGGCATAGTTTGAATATACTCGTAGAGCCGATATTTGGGACTGAATGCAGGTACGCCCGAGTAACTATTTGCTTTAGGTCAATAGATAGTAATACATATAAATAAATAAATATTGGGGGACATCTTACACACGGTCTCTGACCCCAAACTAAGCAAAGCTTGTGATATGGCTGCCAGAGACTGATATACTACATATACATATTTTAAATACATACTTATATAGATAGTACCTAAATAACACCCAGACACAGAGCAAACTCTTATGTTCATCACAAAAATGCTTGCCCTGGGTGGGGATCGAACCCACGCCTCTTTGATCCAGAAGTCAGGTTCACTAACCACTGAGCCACCGAGGCAGTCAATCAAAAAGTCAAAAGTTCTTTAGGTCTAGCACAAATTCTGTTGAAAAGATTAGCATTATTTAAGTATTTTATAGCAAATTGAAAGAGATTTCAAATCAACCCATCATCTAGAATGTTATAGTGAGTGGCCAGTGCTCGGCCCACTAAGTGTTGTTTCGTTATTTCTTACAATAATCCAAAAACATGACACACTCGCCACACTTCATTTCACGGACAACAACACAAACACGTAAGTGCTAGTTATTTTTCAAAACTTTTAAATTTAAAAATTCTATATATCAAAATGTATTGTTATAATTTTATTAGCCGCACCGTACGTATAATGATAGTATTAGAAATGTAAGCGCCCCTGAGTCGGGCCCTGCGATACTGGTCATCCTAGTGCAGGGTCCACTGGTATTTTGGTATATCTGTAATCTTTTGCTAAATAAAACAATCTGTATTTGTATTTTTTTGACAATAATGATTTACTAATTTAGAGACGTAAAGTTCTCGAATATGACCTCCCTCACACAAGCGTAGTGTAGGACGGTGGAGATAGCCAATTATTTAATCTCATATAGAGAGGCAGTATGCGCTGGATGCAAGACGGTTTATATTGGTCTTATTAGAAATCTATTGGAGAGGCCTATGTCCGGCAATAAACGTCCTATAGCTAACATGAAATTAATTTTATAGGGGCGAGGCCAGTAATTTATGTGATACAAAGAGTAAAGTACTCTACAAGGGTTTAAAATGTTTAGTTTTTCTAAGCGCTAAAAGCCTTCGTGACCAGGGAAACAGCACGCGGCGTTATAAAACAGGTGAGTTACGACATCGAAATGGCCTTACAACGCAAACATATTGTGCCTTGACCTTTCTAGGGATACCCTTTTATACCCCTTATCTGAGAGTTAGGGATTTGTCTCACCAACGATGGGGAAGCGATGAACTATTAACTGTTATCTCGTTAAACAAAATAAATGCGCAGTTAATGCGGATCCCGTTTTAATAAACCACTACGCGTTAGCTTAATATTTTGATTTGATTTGTGTTTGAGATTTTAAGACTATGAATTATTAATAATTTTATGACATAGTACCTTCATATAGATATTTAGCATTATATATTATCTTAGCCGTGGCAGCCGTGGTGGCCTAGAGGCATTGACACTCGCCTTGCAATCGTGAGGTCGTGGGTTCAAATCCTGGTCCCGTACCAATGAGTTCTTTGGAATTTATGTACGGAATTTAACACCATTGAGTTTTTGGTGAAGGAAAACATCGTGAGGCAACCTGCATGCGTAGAAAAAATTCGATGGCGTAATGTGAATCCACCAACCCGCACTGGGCCAGCGTGGTGGATATGGCCCAATCACCCCTTCGTGGGTAGGCCTACGTCCTGCAGTGGACTATTAAAAAAGGCTGGTACAGTAAAGTATATATTATCTTGCCTCTCTCTTTCTCAACTATTATGTCGCGACAGAAATACTCAATGTCATAATATTTACCTTACCTTATTATTATATATCTATCTATTTTTGGACACAGCTCTTAAATAGATGTTCAATAAGACCAGTTAGAAACGGTTTAAATGCGCCCGGCGGTCCAGTCAGTCATCAGTTATCATACTATGTGTTCTACGCTGTCATAATAAACATCATTGGTCATAATCATAGCCCGGCGACATAACTGTAGACTCGCTTCTCCAGCTCTATTCGCTTTGCGTTTACCGTCGCCGGTGGGACAAGTGCCTTATCTGGGGTTTCGCCGATGGCCCAGCAGCAACGAAAGATGTTACGTTCCAATATTCTTAAACGCTTTTTGCCTTACTATTGGACTTTTCTTGAGAAATTGCTGTAATTTGCTTGAGCGCTTCTTTCTGAGGCCTTTCAAGAAATGGTTTTCTGTTCTAGAATTTTGTCAATAATGTTCTATTTCTTGTTTCGTAGTAACTATTCACCTGAAGACAACATTGTGATGTCAAAAAGATTCGTCATATTTGAGATGTTTAAATGAACTACCTACCTTCCTAGTATTTATCTCTCTATGGCATACAAAAAATATTCGTAGGTACCTATTTGATGAATAAATGATTAGCCGCGTACCCACCTAGCGCACAGGCTCGCGCGGCAGCCTCGCGAGCCAAATGCCTCGGCTGGTGTGGACGTGCCTCGGCCTACCTCGGGCGCGCGTTTGCTCGAGCGAGCACGGCTCGGCCCCGAGCCATCTGTTGTTGGTAAACTTGACGCGCTCATAGGTGCCTCAGTGAGCGCTGTGCGTTAGGTGGGGACGGTTATGTTTCGGCTCGCGCGCGAAGCTACTTCAAGTTTTGTCTCTTGCCGTGTTTGTCTTCTGTAATTTTGATATCATGGGCAGTCAGGAGGAGTCCATTCGCTCTATCTAGAAGCGTCTAGGTTTTTTCTTGATACGTGACTGTTTTCGTTTCTTTAAACAGTAAGCAGCTAGGAAAATAGCTGCAGCTGAAAATACACGACTGTCCATTACGAATAGTCGCGGAATTATGATGGCTCAGCCTGCCTCGCGAGGCGGCCTCGTGTAAATTGAACAAAACTACTGAGGCTGCCGCGGGAGCCATCGCTCGCGATCCGGACACCGAGGCTGCCGCGCGAGCCTATGCGCTAGGTGGGTACGCGGCTTTTGAATTGAACTGTAAGAATCTTCAGACGCGTTTCGAGAGATTGACGTTTGTCGCCATTAATGACATAAGTGACCACTCTCACTCGAATAATGTATCGAGTGCCCGACAGGGTCCATACTGAACATGCATGAATAAATGAAATTAAAATATAATAGCTAGTAAGTTTGTCTTTTAAAATTTTCTCTGCTCGAGACAGAACTTATGTAGTACTTATAAATGTTTCTGAACAATAATTCCAACGAACAGGACCTTTCACACTATCTGTGAAAATCAAACAGCAAATACACTGAGTTAGATATGCCAAAACAAGCGTCTCTACCTCAAAGAGCCGCGCTCTGATTAGGGTGCTGTAAATCTGGTCCCGTCCTGAACAAACAGTCGGCACGTGACGAGACCAACTAAACCTGTCATTTTGAAAAAGGTATAAGTCACATTTGTTTAAGAATCCAAGTAAAGGGAGCCTTGCGTTGTACGTATTTCCTATGAAAATGGCAAATCTTATCATTAATGGACTTTAGTTCTGTCCTTTTCGAAATGACGGGTTCAACTTTAGAATGACTCTACCACTCATATAATATGTCTGTCTTCGTCGTGATACTCATATACTTTCCCTTCTCTACAACGTTATCTTTAAGCCTTCTTCTCCTTCGTATTTAAGCTCACGCTTCACTTTTCTCTGTGACACTCTCTCTGTCAATCTTAGGTCTTCTAGCAATCTTCTTCTATCAACTCCATCTCACAATACTGTCTTTTACGATTCTTCTTTCTGTGTCCGAGTTGTGGCTCTCTGGGATGACCTTCCAGTGACCATCAGACGTGCGCAGGGCGTTAAATCGTTCAATACTCAGGTCAAGGAATACTATCTTGCTAAGCAGTTTTAAAAACTAATATTACTTATCACTTACGTTTTAACTATCTGTATTTATTTATGTATGTAAGTAGCTCAGAGCAAATAAAGTAAGTAGGTTTATTTTTATTGTATGTATTATAAGAAGTATTTGTGTATGCCTATTATTATGTAGTGTATTTTATTGTTTTTGGATAATTATAGCTTTAATTTATTCATTTACGTTTACACCACCGTCAATGTCAATTACATGTTTCCACACATTAAACGTTGTCTGGAAGAAATCGTTTTAAGCGATAAGACCGCCTTTTGTACCATTCTTCTGTCGTTTTTTCTTCTTCTGTTATGTTTTACTACTTGTGGTGTCAATAAAGTGTTCTTGTATTGTATTATTTACTCTAGCTGAAAACGGCTTATCGGTTATTGCAAAATCTCTAGACCACATTTTGCTCACTCTTAATATTAAAAAGACAAAATACATAGCCTTTAGCAAAACTAGCGCTAGTCGACCCCCTGCCCGGCTCCGTATCAGGATTCATTACTGTTCATCTGATTTTGAGCACAGACCACGCTCTTGCTCTTGCAACACTGTCGACGAGTCGAAGATAATTAGATATCTGGGCGTAACTATAGACGAAAATCTGACATACAGGCAGCATATATCGGATCTAGCTGCCCGAATTCGCCGGTTGATACACATTATGAAAGACCTCCGCGACTGCGCACCCTTACCACTTCTGAGAACCATTTATCTTGCTTTGTGTCAATCGATCATACAGTACTGTATCCCGGTCTGGGGCAGCTCCGGCACGACCATCTTCCTGGCTGTGGAAAGGGCGCAGCGGGCTTTAATTAAAGTCTTACTAAAGAAACCTTTTCGCTTCTCTACCGATTTGGTGTACGAAAATTTCAAAGTGCTAAGGGTTCGCCAGCTTTTTGTTTATAACGCTGTTCTGAAAACTCACTACAACCTGAAATCCCGCACCGACTACAACGCATTAACATCAAAAAGAACAAACCGATCTTTTATATTTCCCCTCCCACGCGTCCGTTCCCTGATGGCTAAACGCAGTCCAGCTTATTCTCTGCTTTGCACATATAACAGCGCTCGCTCTGCGTTAGCCGGATACAATGACTTGTCAAAGTATGATTTTAAGAAAAAGTTAAAGGGTTGGCTCCTAAGTCCATTCTACGACCAGACTGAGAGTTTGATAGGTTGCCTGTATGGAGAATGACTGCAATAGTCAAGAGCCAAAACACTTCATCTCATTCATTATTTTTCACAACACAAGAGATTTCCCGAAATTCCTATTTTCCACTATTTCCTTTCGTTAATAACAAACTTATTATTATTTTGGTAAGTAACAAGGTTTTAGTCTTCGCAAATTTGATCTAGAATTCTAATCTGTAATCTATAATCTGTAACAATTTCTGGCATCCTGGTAACGTCGCATATGAGCCCCAAGATACAAGCCTGTGCTTAGTTTGGGGCTCGCCGTCTACTTTTTTTATTGAAATTATTGCCGATCTGTACTTGATTATTTGTAATCTTAGAAACTCTAGCCTTTTGCATTGTATTAGTTTTAAACTTTTTTGATGTATTACTTTTGTTGTGTATTTCTTTTGGTAATAAACTTATTATATTATTATTATATTGTATCTGTAAGTATCCCTAAGTATTTAAATCCTTACTTCCTTACTAATGTTATAAATCCGAAAGTGTGATTTTTGGTTTATTGGTTTGTTCTCTTTCACGCAGCAACGGACTGACTTGATTTTTGCCACTTTTTATCCAGAAAAATATTTTTTTTTTTAGGATGGCAAAAAATTTAAAATGCCACTCGGGTAAAAGTTAGCACGATAAGTATTTATGTTGCTATCGTTATCAGGCTCGTACTAAGCGATTCGCTTTTTCCTACATAATGCGGACCGCCAGGGATTGGAATACCCTGCCTCCGTCATTGTTTCCTGACAATTACAATTTGGATGTCTTCAAGTCAAGAGTGAATAGGTATCTTCTATGTTTACATGCTCCATCTTCGGCCACAACTTCGCTTTCCATCAGGCGGGTTGGTAACTAAATGTAGCCCTATTATGCATAAAAATGTTGTGATCGTTTTGACTCATTTAATAAATAAATTAATAATAATAAATAAATAAATATTTGGGGACATCTTACACACGGCCTCTGACCCCAAACTAAGCAAAGCTTGTGATATGGCTGCCAAAGACTGATATACTACATAAATACTTATTTTTAAATACATACTTATATAGAGATAGTAACTAAATAACACCCAGACACAGAGCAAACACTTATGTTCATCACATAAATATTTGCCCTGGGTGGGGTTCGAACCCACGCCTCTTTGATCCAGAAGTTAGGGTCACTAACCACTGAGCCACCGAGGCAGTTAATAAGGTGCTTTGTGCTATCCATGCAGCTCCAAGCTTGTGGTGCGAATGAATCCATGTAGAAAGAGCTCTTGGGCGATAAACACCGCAATTTGAACAGATCTTGTGCGAAACGATAAAAGACCCGAAATTGGCGGACAGTGGACATTTAAAATCAATTAACGAATAACAGATGCTTATTACACGACGGATGTTTTTGGATATCATTTTACTCATGGTTTTGAACATTTTTAGGGTTCCGTACCTCAAACGGAAAAAACGGAACCCTTATAGGATCACTTTGTTGTCCGTCTGTCCGTCTGTGTGTATGTCAAGACTCTTTATCTCGGGAACGCGTAAAGATATCGAGTTGAAATTTAAACTGTATACGTATATACAGTACGTAGTCTCTTGCAATTGTGTAAAAGAAAAACCTTTCAGTTATCGTTTAAAAAAAGTTAGAGTCGTTTATGTCGTAAGAAACCGCATATTTCGACACTCACAAAAATCAAAACCTACTTAAAAATCAAAAACTACTTTAAAAGTACTTCCCGTTGACACAGAACTATGAAATTTGGCGAGAAGCATTGTCTTAACACACATATCTGAAAACGGTACATTTTTATTTAAATCACAAAAAATAGGGTCAAAATTCATGTAAGGTATCATATAAAAGAACTTCATTAGCACATGCTAAAACAGGTTTTTAATTATTTTCATTTTTATTATGTGTAATTTTTTATGTATACTAAAAAAGTGAAAAAAAAAAAAACAATTTTATCGATGGTTATAGTATAGAGATTTTACGCACTTACTTCCCAATTTTGTGAAATTTTCTGGATTTGTACGGAACCCTCGATGTGCGAGCCTGACTCGCACTTGTCCGGTTTTTTACTATGGGACCAACCGTGTGACCGCGAGAAAAGTCAGCTCCGTAGACACTGAAAGTTTATTGACTTTCCATAGTTTATTTTACTACGGGGATGGTTCATGGTACAAGTTGGTAGGGAAAAGTGTATCAACCTCAAAGGGGCTCTGATTTGGGCGCTGTAAATCTGAAGTCGTCCTGAACAAACGGTGCGCACGTGACGGAACCTATTATATGACTCTATCTATATGTATGATATTGCTAGTATTGCGTTACGTTTGGACGAGGGATAGAGCATCTGTTGCTTTGGTCTTGGATCTTATTTTAGAATGTTTTATCTTTTGTATTTTTTTGATATTTAACATGCTGGTTTCCATCCCTCTTTGGCAAGTAGTTAATTTTTTTTTTATATTACCATCTACATACAGAGTTATTCCTAATCATTTAGCATCATTTTAAGGGTTTCTTCTTATCAAAACTAACAACTTTTGTTATGCGGCTTTTGTCAAAACTGAAAAAAACAGCAGTTCCACACATTTTTCGTCTCAAGGTAGCGTGTTTGTCGGTCTTTTACCGGATACACTTCGGAGAGTGCGCCCAGGAGTTGCACAATCTGGTCCCCCCTGCCCCTTTCTTCTATCGTACGGCTAGACGGACGCGACCAAAGCGTCACCCTTTTATGGTGGACATTCCGCGCGTTAGAACCAAGCGTTTCGAATCCTCATTCCTCATACGAACAGCCGGAATGTGGAATGCTTTGCCTGGGTCTGTCTTCCCGTTAAAGTACAACGTGAGTGTCTTCAAATCCCGAGTAAATAGGTATCTTCTAGGTAAGCGTGCTACACCCTAGACCGCACATCTGCTTAACATCAGGCAGTGTGTAGTCAAACGCAAACCTACTCGAAATAAAAAAAAAAAAAAAAAAAAATTGTCGCGGGTGAACGACTACGATTTTCTATGGAACGAAAATTATATTTTTTTTGAGTTTTGACAGTCGCAGATCAAAAGTTGTTAGTTTTAATGTACAGAATAAGCCCCTAAAAGGATGCTAATTGATTTGGAATAACCCTGTATTCTCCAAATAATAAACCCGATCTTTGTGGCTACTTAAAAAAAACATTTAAAAAAAACGCATAAATACTCCTATAATAAATAATCCTTTCACATGAAATCATGAAGCCACAGACAAACAAATAAGTATGCCTTCAGGAATTCACGTCAATTTTACAATACCCCACTTATATCTACATAGACTAAAAAAATACACCTGTTTGCATCAATGTAATGTGAATGTAAAAAAAAAATGCCAAGTCATGACCTGTTTGTCCATAATACTTATATCTATAAATTCTGGAGTTTAGATTATAAGTACGTTTGTATTCGTCATAATATTTGGAATTCCGATCGCATGCCGTCCGTCCGCGTGTGTGACCGCACCCCACACACACACTCGCATAAAAATGGTTGTCACAACGAAATCTCTGTAGCACTGGAAACTCACACATCGACAGTACAGTGGAAGGCAAAATATGGCACAACAAAAGAGCTTTTAACGTCAATTAGACATTATAAATGAGCTTGCGGTATTGTGTTACAAAGCCTGCTAATATGGTTTTGTATATATGAAATAATGACAACGATGTCTAGTAGCTGTGATCATTTCAACTTCTGGTGTAGTACTATTAATTTTGCAACAAATCACCCACGCATGAACAGAATGACACGCACCGCCACAGAATACCCTGCATTCTACGATCGACATTTCAGAATAGCACAGATAGTTGCCTGGAGTTGCCCACAGTTTAGGGTTGACGCTCGTTTATGAGTTACGAGATTTGACGCCATTATTGTAAATTTTTTGAATCGCGCTCCTAATGTCGTCCTTCTAATGTCGTTTACATAGAGTTTTCAGTGAAAGCAAGGTTTATTACCACTAGTTCGATTGTCGAACTACTGAGTTTTTTCTCATTTTTTTGACCGTCGATCTAGTGAGGACAAAAATTCTCACTAATTCTACTGCTTTTAATTCGCTTTGCGGAAATTTGCTGTAACGCTGTATTTATCAACCCATTTTCATAAATATTAGGCAAGATTGCTTAGTAATTAAATTCTAACAAGGGTTTGTCTACCAGGATTCCCTGGCCCTATAAAAATATATAAAAAGTTATGCGTGGTTATACATAAAAAAATATAAACACGCGTAGAATTGAGTAGCTACTCCGTTTCGTCGGTCAAAAAAATAAACTTAAATTTTGTCATTATTTTGAAACAAAAATATACCTGTTTTCAGCTACTTACTCATCTCAAAAAAATTGTTCTGCACTATACAGCACACACGCATACACAGAATGAAACGCACCGCCACAGAATACCCAGCATTCTACTATCGACATTTGACATTTCACACTAGCACAGATAGTTGCCTACGCCGCGGGCGTAGGGTTACCGCTCGTGAATAAGTTACGAGATTGACGCGATTGTGTTTACTGTCTACCTTTATTTATTTGCACACCAAATAAGTTCAAATCTTACTGCGGTGTTAATAAGATTTTATTGTTAGCTCCAGATTCAAATCTAGAGTTTGTCCACCAGGACCCTCGTCACCAATTATAGGGGTAAGGGTTAGGTTAGTAGGTACGTCTTTAAAATTGCTTTCATAGTGTAATTAAAAAAACGAATGATAATAAAATCGGGGATACTGTTTGGTGTTGCAGCTTTATATCTATCCTCTCCATCTTAAATTTAATTACACTATTAGCATTAGCTTAAGGATCAAGGAATTTATTACTTACGCTAAGTGAGAATTGTAACGCATCGCGCGGCGGAGGGGGAAGCGCCGCCATTTTGAAGTCATTTTGCTTAGATTAACGTTTTCACGTTCAAGACACGGCTGTATCACCCATAACCACACCATTTTTTTTGTTTTCGTGAAGCTCCTCACAAACTAAAATAAAAAGGCCATTGCCACCTAATTAGCTAATCGACACTTACATTTTTTATACTATAACTAAGATAAATACAAATTACAAATAACACAACAAAATAATAAGCGCTTAGTATTTTTGATGTGCAAAAAATTTTTTTCTTCGTGATTGAGATCTGTTTGTGAGCCGGATTAATACTTTAGTGTGTTATTACAATTGTAAGTGCGGTCAGTTTGTTTGTCATATAAACGTTGGCAGAGTGAAATAAGAGGCTTTGGAGATTGGAGCATTTGGATCAGTTGGAAAGGAAATAGATGTAGGTATTTTCGATGGAAAAGAAACAAGCTAGCAAAGTTATACGGTAGATGCACCTGTTGTGGCTACTGTTCCGGTTTTGGCTGCTTGATTTCAAAATTATTGCGTAAGTAGATTATAAATAATGTAACACCGGAAATATTATTTGTGTGCATGTCAAAGTTTGAAAATGTATTAATAATTGAGTATTATTTTAATTTTACTATAGGTTAGTTGTCAATTTTCCTTTATTTTTTTCTTTTAACAGCTAACCATAAACAGAGCCGATTAATTACAACTTTATTTGAATTGTAATTCTGTAAGAATTATTATGTATATGTATTTTTTGTAAATAAATAAATAAATAAAATGAAATACGAAAAAAGAATTAACTTGGAAATAAAGAAGTTACAAGCACTTTATTTCCTTGCTAGACAAAGAGCGCACTACAGCAAAATATGACGTCACGGCCCGTAATTGTCATACATTCGCCATATTAGCAAAAAAGCTTGCTTTGTGGGAAAGAGACAAAGCACCCCTTCTTAATCCCTACCAAAATCTTAACAAGCTTATCTTTGAACTGGATTAGCCAATTTTAGTATTTTTTTCAGTTTACGAATCATAATTAATTGCAGAATTCACTAATCTTAATACTTTTAAATAATTCAATACTAGTCAACTACCCTATTGTGTAAACAATCATTAAAAGTCAAAGTGGCATAAAATTTCAGCAAGATGGCCACAACGGTACATCTACTACATATAATAGGTAATCTTTATATATAAAAATGAAACCCGTTTTCCGTTGTCACGACATAACAAGAAAACGGCTTGACCGATTTGGCTTATTTTTTTTTGTAGTTTTCTAATACTCTGTACAAGGTTCTTACGGAAACAAATATTAAGAAAATTTCTCAGAAAGATTGAAAAATATACTAATAGACTCTCTCTTGGTCGGTTTTGTGACTATTGACGATGATTTGACATTCGACTTCTAGGCGAAACGAAGTTCGCCGGGTCCGCTAGTATAATATATTTGTATGTGTGCATTTGTACATGCGTATGAATTTATGGTATGTTGGGTTGTGTTTAAGTACAAGTACGTGTATTTGTGCATGTATACAAATGTGTGCTTTTATAACTCCAAAACGAATGGACCGATTTTGATTAAGTTTATTCGCTACGCCTTGGCGCTCCTTGTGTTTTCCCCCACAGGTGCGTCTGTGGAGAAAATGTAGACAGCCTCGGTCACCACGGTTTGTCTTGCAGCAGGAGTGCCGGCCGTATCGCTCGCCATAGTGCTTTAAATGATATCATCCGTCGTGCCTTTGGTAGCGTAAACGTGGCAGCTACTCTGGAACCAACAGGTTTGCTACGAGACGACGGAAAAAGACCCGATGGAATGACCTTGATTCCCTGGAAGATGGGACGGCCCTTGGTGTGGGATGCTACTTGTGTCGATACTTTGGCGCCGTCACATCTTCTAGAGACATCAAGGCAGCCTAGCGGTGCGGCAATTGCGGCAGAATCCCTCAAACGGCGCAAATATTCATCTCTCGACAGAGGATATTTATTTGTGCCATTTGGGGTAGAGACACTTGGACCGTGGGGGCCGGGTGCTCTAGAGATATTCAAAGATTTGTCGGGAAGATTAAAAGAAAGCACACGTGACCAGAATGCTGGCCTGTATTTTGGGCAGAAAGTCAGCCTCGCAATTCAGCGAGGCAATGCAGCCAGCATTTTGGGCACGTTGCCTGTGATTAGAGACTGTTTAAACCTTTTATAGGTTTAAACATTCTCTAATTTTTAACTAGTTTTTTTTTTAGATAGGGTATTTTAGTTTAGATAGGATAATTTATTTAAGATTCGTTTCATGTTTTATAAGTTTTTTAATTGAAAATAAAAACAGTAGTTAGAACTTTGTAAATTACACCTTGTTTTACAGACAAATAAACTGTCGAATCGAACAACAGTTTATTCTATGTAAAACTGATGTAAACAAGATGATTCTTAACTTTAGTTCAAGGAAATATAAAGCCACAAATACGATACACAAATACACTTTCGTTAAACACACTGCTTAGATATATTCGATGAGGATTCAATATTATTTTTTTATATACATATAATTTGAACTATTTTTTATAATTTTAATTTATTACATGTTTTCAGTGGAATTATTTCCAACTAAAACATGTCAATTTACAATTAATTAATTATTACATTAAATTGTCTAATTAATCGTTAAAATTCAAAGAGGCCACAAATGATACTAAGATGGCCACAACTGGGGCACCTGCCCTTACCTACCCTTCCTGGCAGCCCAGTAAACATTAGATTATCCTAAATGCTGTACAAAACGTCGTCACAACAACGTCTAAGATTAGATTTTAGACATTTCTGAAATAGGGTCAAGAATTACGTAGGCAATGCGTGCGCTCGGCTATTTTCGGAGCCGTTCGGCTGCGTTCGGCTATTTCCGTACACTATTCGCCGTCACGAATTGGCCGATTTAAAATTGGAAACCGCTTCGGCCTTTGATGTTAAACATGTTTATGTATTGTAACGGTTTTTATATCCATTATTGTTAGATAAAAACATAAATTTCAATGGATAGGATCGGTAATGGAACTCTGATAAAAGAAGCTTTTGAAGTTCAGAATTTGAGTGTGTAAATAATATTATTTCGCTGAGAAGCGAAAGAATTGAGAAACTTTGAGAAATATGATCATGGCCAAAAATTTCGTACGTCGCCTCAGACCAAATAAAAAAACCATGACAGAACTTCTTGAAAAGACAAGTGAGGTCAGTTTTTTATACATGTGGTAAGTGCGTCGGTGTTGCGCCGCCACAGTTCGACTGAGTCAAGGCGTAGTTTCGTTGTACGTGTTTGTGTGTGTAATTATGTCTATACACGGCGAGGCGTAGTTTTGCCGGCCTCACTTGTTTAGAGTTCCGTACCTCAAAAGGAAAAAACGGAACACATAATATAGGATCACTTTGTTGTCCGTCTGTCCGTATGTCTCTTATAGACTCTTTATCTCGGGAACGCGTAAAGATATTGAGTAGAAATTTAAACTAGTAGGTACGTATATCTATGGTCCCTTGCAGTTGTGTAAAAGAAAAACTTCCTAGTTATCATATAAAAAAGTTAGAGCTGTCTATGTCGTAGAAAACCGCACATTTCGACACTCACAAAAATCAAAATGTTATTTCCCGTTGACATAGAACTATGAACTATCCTTGTCACAACTGCAGTGAAAATGATAGAATCGGATCCTCACCTAGACATAACAACGCGGTCAAATTAACTAGACGCTTGACCATGTGATGTTATTTTGGCGCTCAAGTACGGTGTGCAAAAAAAAACCGGCCAAGTGCGAGTCGGACTCCCGCACGAAAGGTTCCAAACCATCTTCTATAAAATATAAGTTTCTACCTGTTTATTAAAATGGAGTAAAAATTGTTTAAAAATAATTGCCGCGTTATATAAAGTTTCGTTTGCTCAATGAAAAAAAAAATCTTAAGAATCCTGAGAAGCTTCTTAAACAAGAATAAATAGTAAAAGAATAATAAAGTAAGATAACTTTTGAAGACCTCGAGCGGAGCTCTAATATAAAAGTTAGGTGGCCTGCAGGCTAATACGGCTTAGCGAAAGAAAAAATAAATCTCGTAAATAATGAATCCCTCGACACAAATGTCGTTAAAACTTCGAATACAAAAATTATCTCGGAATTTAAATTCAGTTTAGGAGTAGGTAGTTCAAACGTAGTTAAATGTTTGACAAGATTTGAAACATATACCTTAATAAATACGGGATGGAATCTAGATTTTCAAGGGTCTGTGGATGACCCTATTGCTTTTTTAGAGTTCCGTACCCAAAGGGTAAAAACGGGACCGGAAAATATAATTAAATTAACTAAAACTACTCGTACACAACGTCGATGATACACCAAGTCGTGTGAAATGTTTGTAAAAGAATCTGATGTCCTACCTACTTTTTTACGGTATTTCACACTGAGCAACTGCTTAGTCTTTATAAAGCGCAAGTCAGGTCTTGCATGGATACTACTCTCACCTTTGGGATGGCTCTGCCAAATACCAGTTGGAGGCTTTGGAGTTCATTGAAAGGCGAGCCAGGAGGCTGATAGGCAACGAAACCTTGACTGAGTCGAAGCTGCAAAGTCTCGAGCATCGACGTAGGGTCGTCTGTCAGCCTTCTGTCGGATACAATTCGGTGAGTGTGCCCAGGAGTTGTACAGTCTGGTCCCACCTGCCCCTTTCTTGCGTTTTGAGTCATTCCTCATACGAACTGCCAAAATGTGGAACGCTTTGCCTGAGTCTGTCTTTTCGCTAAAGTACAATGTAGGTGTCTTCAAATCTCGAGTAAATAGGTATCTTCTAGGTAAGCGAGCCCACTTACATCCTAGACAGCATATCTGCTTAACATCAGGCAGTGTGTAGTCAAAAGCAAAGCTATATGAAATAAAATAAAAAATTGAGATCGAGATTTATGCCTAACCTCCAAAAGACAACTTTTCCCTGTCGCCTTCAATATCTATTCAAAGATAACGCTAAAGCAGTGGCTATCGTCCTTCGCGGTCCATCTCTCCTTGCTCCTTCCTATTATAGCTCGAGGAAGATCAAACTCGAAGTCCAACGCCACTATACTTCGCCGATAAGGTCCCAGATTAAGTTATCATGTTAATTCATCCCGATTACGTCATTCCTTCACATTTCATTTCCTTTTAGTCCTTCGACAAATGGAGCGGAAAATGCGAGTCTTCGGAAGGTTATCATACATCTAGATAAGCACAAGTTAGACGACTATGCTCCGGGTTTTACTAAGATAGAGTCAGGAGTAAAATAATACTACTTAGAGAAATCAAGTATTTAGAGTTATTGATAAAATCAGCATCCTTTCAGCTAATCTTTACACTTGTTTGCCATATTTACACAGTATCACCTCTGAGGTCCGAATCTCGCGGGTGGCGGCAGCGCGCGCTCTTTACATAGAGTTAATTATGTTTATACCGGTCAAATTGTTCTTTTTTTTTAATGTTGTATGGAAGAAAACAGATACGAATTTTTAGAAGTCGTGGAACAAAAGAAGTGTGTTTTGATGTACAGAATATGCTATACTGTACTGTACTGTACCAGCCTTTTTAATAGTCCACTGCAGGACGTAGGCCTACCCACGAAGGGTGATTGGGCCATATTCACCACGCTGGCCCAGTGCGGGTTGGTGGATTCACATACGTCATCGAATTTCTTCTACGGACGTATGCAGGTTGCCTCACGATGTTTTCCTTCACCGAAAAGCCAGTGATGTGAAATTCCGTACATAAATTCCAAAGAACTCATTGGTACGGGACCGGGGATTCGAACCCACGACCTCACGATTGTAAGGCGGGTGTCACTACCTCTTGACCTTTAGCCTTTAACCTTTAGCCGTTCTGAGCCGTGGTGGCTCAGAACGGCTCAGAATATGCTATAAAAGGATGTAAATTGATTACCAGTAACCATGTACCTATAGTGAAGCCAGTACACCATTCGAGAGTGCTCTTTCAAACATCTCGTCGACCCTCTGTACTTTTATACAGCATTAGTATTAGCATAGCATTAGCATAGGTACTTTATCAATAACCATTAACCATAATTATAAAACTTTTTTTCATATTGAAAATGATAAAGGTGTTTTTCCTTTATCATTTTCAACCATGAACGTTTAATATTTCTACGTTTTCGATGAAAAAATCTGAGGGAAAAACTTGCGACCTGACAAAAAATGGACGCACATGACGTGCAGAGCCAAAATTAAAGGAAAAAGATACGGAAACGGATGTGTGCAAAAAGGCCAGGAAGCTTTGTAAACTCAACGGTGATACGATACGTGTGTCAGCAAAGATGTAAACATGTCAAAAGGGTGAAATGTACATAATATCGCTTGTTGCCCGTGGTCCTACCAGATGTACTACTAGTAGGACCACAGGCATTTTTTTTTCCCGTGGCCCTACTAATATTGCAGTGGCAGCTGTCAATGCGACATCTGTCATGTTTTAGAATTCATTCTAGTTGCATTACAGGTGTAAAAGTGACAGCAGGTCATATTCTAGAATCCATACTAGAATTGAATGAATCAGTGAATTTATTTGTCTATGAAACTAACTAAACGCATGATAATAATTGCATGATAGGTGTCAAAGTGACAGCTGTCATATTCTAGAATTTATACTTGAATCTACTTTTAAGATTGACAGCTGTCACTTTGGCTCCTGTCAATCCATTCTAGTAAGAATTTTAGAATATGACAGCTGTCACTTTGACACCTGTCATGCTACTAGTATGAATTCTAGAACATGTCAGATAATACTATGATAGCTGTCACTTTGACGTCTATCATTTTTTAATCTAAAAACGTAAGTAAATGTTAATACGTTTGGTTTTCTTTGACTCCAAGATCAATTACGGGCAAAATGGGGCTATAACTCTGAAAATTATGTCACTGCGATATTAGTAGGACCACGGGCACGAAATTTTTGCCCGTAGTCCTACCAGAGTGCTTGGTAGGACCACGGGAGAAAAATCTTGCCCGTGGTCCTACTAGTAGTACATACTAGTACGACCACGGGCAACAAACGCATAATATACCTACGTAGTCTGAGTCATAGAATAAGAACAGTAATAGAAACCGTACTTAAATAGCAAGAGATATACATCACTTTGTCCCATTTTAAAAATGAAATTTAAAAAGTGTTAGAAAAAGATGCACAAACATCCGAATTTACGTAATTTCGAAGGGTTTCACAAACTAGCATTGATCTATCTCAGCTGTCCAAATTTAAAAAGGTAAAAAGTAGCAAGGTAAAATGATAAGAGATTTGAACCTTCTTACTGGAACTAGAGGGTTCGAATTTCCGAAAAAGATATATCTATATTATAAAAAATAAATCTAGAAAATGTGATCTCATTTTAGTTTTGTAATGTACACACAGATTGTTTCAAATGTCTTCCTAGTTCTATATATTATTTTCGTATATAGTGTTTATAGAGTGTTATTGAGTAATTGTTTATTGAGTGTAAATATTTAATATGTAGTAATACTTAGTTAATAATTTTCTCTAGGCTAGGCTATATGAAGCCAAAAATTGCATGTCCGCTAGGACAGACTGTTGATACTAAGAAAATTGTACCTACCATCATTCTACACAGTTTGAGCAATAAATTTTACTTTTACTTTACGGCCTCTGACCCCAAACTAAGCAAAGCTTGTGATATGGCTGCCAGAGACTGATATACTACATATACTTATTTAGATAGTAACTAAATAACACCCAGACACAGAGCAAATATTTATGTTCATCACATAAATATTTGTCCTGGTGGGGAACGAACCCACGCCTCTTTGATCCAGAAGTTAGGGTCACTAAACACTGAGCCACCGAGGCAGTCAATATGTGCATAAATGTCGCACACTCACGTAGGTCCTTGTAGCTACGTTTTTTCTCACATTTCTATGGTCTGAGGAGTTCAAAGGTGGCGAAAAGGGGGATTGGGTTTTGCGCAGCTTGAAGCTAGCTTCACAGTCACCGAGAAGTTTGATTCGCCAAAGTCAAAGTCAAAATCTCTTTATTTCGTAGACACATTACATGTACTTGAAATCGTCCGATAACATTCAAAAATAACATTAGTAATAGTTATGCATAAATAATTTGTCTTAATAAATAAAAGTACGTAATTTACAAAATTTTAAATATCAAAATAATATGTAATAACATACATTTTAAATTATTAGGCAGAGATTAGTCCACAGGACTAATCAGATTAATTAACAAAAAGTGAAATGTCAGTGTCATTCAAAGTAACAATTTCCGGTATAATGGTCATTAAGAAAAGAGAGTACAGATAAAAAATATGTAACCTGTAGTATAAACGAGTAACAGTTATGTTATTAGCGATAGCATAGTTACATTATCAGCAATAGCATCGTCAAGTTACTTTACTTGCACCCATTACTTGTGACCTACGGATTTGGTTCAAAATGTGGGTAATGCAGTCCAGCTGCGATTGAGTGATGCGTTCGCATCGCAAAAAGGAAAAGGCTTCAGCCGTTACATTTTTTTTGCAACTGCTTACCTGATTCGATTTAAAATCGATTTTTCCCACTACGGGCTCGTCTTTCTAGCCCAATGGGTCGGCAGGTTGGGGGAAATGGACTGTGAACCGCTTTGACGACGCGAGATGGAATCCACTAACAAAATTCTCGTTGTGCCGACTTGTCGCGTTTACACTGAATAAACGGTTGCTTGTAATGTATTTAAAAAATAAGAGAGGCTTGAGTATGAGTTTTTATTCTAGGTAAACGTAAATTGTTATCGTTTGTGTTCGTGTGGTTGCATACATTTCTGTTTGTTACTAGATACAGTTACATACAGAGAAGGTTTATTTTACTACCTAATTTGTTAATACTGTATGGAGTCACACTGAAACTACACGTACAGTAGTTTTTGAAGTGAAACTTCTTTAGCAGCGTTGTGTACCTACTTTTAGGGAAGGGAAAAAAATGTTAAACGTGTCCTGACGGGAGACGTGACATAATCGAAAATTTGTAAGAAGGAGAGAGCACGATTTCACTTCTGCCGGCACTTCTGAAGTGCAACCCGTCGTTTTTTAGGGTTCCGTACCTCAAACGGAAAAAACGGAACCCTTATAGGATCAGTTTGTTGTCCGTCTGTGTTTATGTCAAGACTCTTTATCTCGGATCGAATTGAAATTTAAACTGAATACGTATATTGATGAATTCTTGCAGTTGTGTAAAAGAAAAACTTCTCAGTTATCTTTTAATAAAGTTAGAGCCGTTTATGTCGAAAAAAACCGCATATATCGACACTCACAAAAATCAAAACCTACAGGGTACTTCCCGTTGACATAGAACTATGAAATTTGGCGAAAAGCATTGTCTCAGAGTATACATATAGGAATAAATCTGAAAACTGTACATTTTTGTTTAAATCACAAAAAATAGGGCCTCAACTCAAAATTCACTAAATATGGGTTCAAAATTCAAAGGGTAAAAAAAGTAAATCGTATCATGTAAGGTATACATAAAATAACTTCATCAGCACATGCTAAAACAGGTTTTTAATTAATTTAACAATGTGTTTGTACGGAACCGTCGATGTGCGAGCCTGACTCGCACTTGTCCGATTTTTTCTCATAATAAGGCCTCAAATCAATGCTAATGAGAATTGTGTTAGTATTGTAGTGTTGTAGATTGGTTATGTTTTGTAAACCGCTCTTTAAATATATCCAGCATCCTGGAACTGGGGTAACGTGGTGTGTATGGCTCAAGTGCCTTTCAGGTGTAGAACTTCACCGAAATTAAGCAATGTTCTGCACTCACTCTTTTTATATGTATAGATAGTTGTATTTTTTTTTTGTTATCATAAATCCCTATTTAGGATTTTCGCATAAAACATATACATAAATTCACCTAAAGTACTTCAATAAATTATCGCTCGAAGTGTTCGTCACAAGCCCTAACAAATATTGGGTAATTTAGCAAATAAATTAGCTACTTTGTATCACGTTCCGTGGGTAAGCGCTACGCCAAAAATGACGCCCTCGAATAACATTTTATTTCCTTGATAAAACACCGGCGCCCCATCAAAGGACGGGGCGATCGATATGCTTGGGAAACGGACACAAAACATGAAAAATGTAGAAGCTAAGTTACATACGATACGCGTTTGAGAAACGCTCACATCGACATCGCTCGCCTACAGGGGATCTAATTTTGAACTTCGAACGCCTAGGAACGTATACTTATCTTTACGGACGACATTTTATTCTCGAAATTTATCTAAAATTTTTCATTTCACGTAGAACTTTAGTACTGAACATGGCAATGTCAAAAGAATCCATAGACCAGAGCAAAGATAAAATCGTAAAACGGAACGTTAATTAAAAAATAAAACGAACGAAACAAATATGGCGAATGATTTTCGAACTGTCACTGTCAAAGTTCCGTATTCGTTCCGAGGCATTCGAAGTTCAAAAATAGGTCCCTTGAAATAGCGCTGGAATAGTGTGAGAGCAAATACTATGCTTAGACTACCACGGATGTAAATAATATATACAGCCGTGGTGGTCCAGTGATAGTGACACCGGCCTAACAATAGTTAGGTCTTGGATTCAAATCCCGGTCCCGTACCTATGAGTTCCTTGTAATCTATGTGCGGATTATCTCATCACCGGCTTTTCGGTGAAGGAAAACATACTTTTATGAGATTTACTTCTACACTCTCATTATTTGTATTTACGGGCCAAATCAGCGACTATAAAATCAGGTAGAGCCCTAAAGAGACAACTTTACACCAACGATGGAAGGTCCGCAATGGGTTTCGGCGCCCACCTGAAAATATTTATATTACTTTCCAATACCTGCGATTCTTCGGCTATCCCTACTGTAGAAATCTAGAAGAAAGTTTTCGTATGCCTTCTTTTAACACAGAATACAAGACATTTATGTGTAGCATAAACGCCTATACTTAATGTTTGGTCTTGCTATGCTTGATATGTTAAAGAAAAACACATAGTTCAGAATAGAGTTTTGAGAGCAAAACGAAAAACGCATATTTCAGAATAGAGTTTTGAGAGCAAAACGAAAAACACATATTTCAAAATAGAATTTTGAGAGCAAAACGAAAAACACATATTTTAGAATAGAGTTTTGAGAACAAACATAGTATTAATAAGGGATTTACTTGTGGTCTGTGCACGATAATAATTGTTATCCGCTAGGTCGCAACGACTTAACCCATGTCGAGAGATCTGTGATAATATTAAAATTCTATACCGCAGTACTGACGATCTCAGAGGGCTAAGTATAAGTTTGGGTAGTAAACGAAAATTATTTTCATTTTCGTGCGGCTCCATACAACTTTATTCATGTCTTTAGTTTTACTACAAAAATCATGCGCATTACGAAATTCATGGAACCACACGGAAACTGATGTAGTGACTATTCGTTTCTAAATAAACTCAAAGGAAGGGTACAGATTTCTCTTTCACTTTTTAAAGTTTTTTTAGGATTGGTGTTCATAGAAAAGTCTGACAAGATTTCGAACCTTTTTAAAATTAATTGGATTAACTCATTATTGTTGAAGATTCATTACATTATCCACACTTTTGAATTTAATCACACTTACTTACTCCCTCTCTCAGTTCTTTTTTCTATATCTCTACCTATTATCTAGTGGCTTCTTTAAGCTTTTAAGGTAGATTGAGATGAAAGATAAATGGATAAGAAAAATTAATGAACCTTATCTCCCCTAGGGGAAAGTTTTCTGAATCAAACGTTTCATATTTCACTCACCATTTTATAGAGAGAGTTTTTTTTGGTAATCCAGTATTTTTCCGTCCGTTCTTTTACATACCTGAAACAATATATAAAAGTTTATTCTACATGCTAAATATTTTAGTGAATACTCAAGTATAAATACGATAATAATTATTAAAAATTTAGAAAAAAATATAAATACAGTAAACTTTTAAGACATCAATATTTTTTGAGAAATTTCCTAATTCATTGATTTTGGAAAATTTAAACACTAGAGTAAAAAAACGTAAATAAATTCGTTTTTCGATATTATTAAGATCGCAGGAACGCACTGGATGCAGGCCGCTTCCAACCGGGCTTATTTGAAATCCATGGAGGAGGCTTATGTCCAGCAGTGGACGTCTTACGGCTGATAATGATGATGATGATATAAATTCGTTTAAGTATGTCGGGTGGCTAGCCCTATTGTCAGAGTTTTAAAGTTGCCTGGAGGTCTCTAACGCAAAATGTCTCATAACACAAATAATTAGTCATAATTATACGGGGTGTTTCTTAAACAATGAACATAATATTCTAGGATATAATTGCATTTTTTTAAAAAAACAGCAGATTTTTCAACGATTTCAGCTTATTCCAAAATGACAATACAAAACATTTGTCTTCTAGAGATGCACCCCGAAGCTTTCTATAATCATTATCATCACCATCTAAGGCTGCTTTCATTCCAATGCACGGCATAACCTTCCTTCCTCTTTCGCCGATTTTCCATGTCTTGCGCCAGTCTCCTCTACGTGTCGCTGATAATAATACATATGTTTTTAGAAATATCGCGCTCGTAGTTAAAAAGCTCATAGTAAAAAATAGTAAAATAAATAGCAACCTGAAACGCTATAAATTGCAATCAAAATCTTCAATGCTACAAATTAATTGCAATTTAAATTCAAAACCACCAATTGCAATTGGAGGCGGCACTCCAAATTGCTACGCTCCAGCCCCTACCTTCAAGTGTAACAGATTCGAGTTTCTAATCAGCTTAGTAGAGAAGTAACTAAGTCTACACCGCTGTGGGCTGAGAACCGCAGAGCCGAAATATAGGTATACCCACGTAGGGCGATTGAGCAATATCTTTTTTTTATTCCTTATAGGATTGCGTTTGACCACATACTGCCTGATGTTGAGCAGATATGCGGTCTAAGGTGTAGGACGCTTACCTAGAAGAAACCTATTTATTCGGGATTTGAATACACCCACGTTGTACTTTAGCGGGAAGACAGACCCAGACAAATCTACTACGCTGGCCTAATGCTAACAAACGCTGTATACAGGGTTATTTCTAATCAAATAGCTTCCTTTTAGGGGCTAATTCTGTACATCAAAACTATTAACTTTTGTTCAGCGGCTTTTGCCAAAACTAAAAAAAAACAACTTTTTCCATGCATTTTTTCGCGGGTGAACAATATTTTTTTTAGTTTTGGGAAAAGTCGCAGAACAAAAGTTGTTTGTTTTCATGTACAGAATAAGCCCCTAAAAGGATGCTAATAGATTAGAAATAACCCTGTATTTGACCCAATCACTCTTTGTGGGTAGGCATATACGTACAGCAATAGTCTACTGACAGTAGTCAGTAGTAGTAAGAGTACTGTACTGTACCTATTGTACAAATTAATTGCAAGTCAAATTCAAAACCTCCAATTGCAGTTCGAGGCGGCACTCCAAATTGCTGCGCTCTAAGCCTAACTTCGAAGTGTAACAGATTCGAGTTTCTAATCAGCTTAGCCAAGAAGTAACTAAGTTCACACCGACGTCGGCTAAAACACAGAGTCGTATCAAGGGCATGCTGAAAGTAGTAGCCTTGAAGTAAAATAATAATACTAATACTAATAAACAAAGCCAAAAACTTACTAAGTCCTCACCGACGTCAGCTAAAAAATGCAGGGTCAAACCAAGGGCGCGCTGATAGGGCTATCTGAGCAAGGTTACGGCCGCTTAGCTTCGTAACTTTACGAGACGGAAGGCTTGGGGCGGCTTACAAGTTATGACACTTGGGTGTAATATTGTTTTCTGAGGTCTTATCTGTCTACCAAAAAACAGATAAATGGTTTCATAAAATAGACGCTGGTTTTAAGATATATTTGACTTTATTGAATTAGAATTGAATGTAGAATAGATGAGTCCCGATAGCAGTTTTTGAGTTAGTTTGGTTTGTTTGAGTTTAATGAATTTCAAATAGGTAAAATCGACTGTTTATTTTTCGTAAAATATTCTAGTAGTGATTTTGACTAAGTTATTGCACGAGCTGAAGAGTCTCCGTATGATATAAGATCACCATCAGCTATAGACAACTGTAACCAAGATATTCCCTAGTATCCCTGTTACTCTTGAGCAATTCTTACTATTCAGTCAAAGAATACGTAAATGACAAACTGTAGCCTATAAATATTATTGCTTTGATTTATAACTTAACAAATCGCTCACCAATGTTCAGAAGTCTCGCTTTTAGGTTTGACAAAGAGCAATGGAACGCAGTATACTTGGTATTAAATGTGTAGATCGCGTCCGGAACACCACACTGCGTTCCATGACAGGCGTAAGCGACGATGGACTAAAATCTGCAAAGCTCAAATGGGAGTGGGCGGGACACGTGAGTCGTATGCACCCAGATAGATGGGCAAAGGTCTCAACGGAGTGGGTTCCTCTATCCAGTCGACACCGAGGCCGTCCTCCAACACAATGGCGCGACAAAATCGAGAAGTTTAAAAAGGATTGGACGGAGGTAGCACAGAACAAAAAGGAATGGAAGTATGTAATATTTTTAATTTCTGATGAAAGACACAGCAGAACGTGGTGAGGCCCCTTCAACATAACTTTGCCCTACCTCTGAGATGTTTAATTTTGATCATAAAACGTCTAACATGTGATTACCTTTAGTAAAATGAGGATAACAAATGAATAACCTAGATAATTTGAACTTTGAAATACGACCTGGCCCTCACATAAATCTCGCTTCTCCCCCTTCGAGGAAGATTACATGCTCGAAGTTCTCCCCTGTCCCTACCACAGGTACGTACCGTACCTACCCCAATTAGGAGGATGGCGTTCGACCACAAATTGGCGCGTGCAGTCTTGCTCTCTACTTGATTACACCGATCAATATTGGGGAGAAACGACGGTCTTTATAAACAGGCACGCTATAGATATAACAATATGACACGAAAAAGTAACGACCCGATAAAACCGACCAAACAAATTTAAGGACGTATTAATGTGACTAAAAACGATTAAGTGAACTTACTACTACTACTAAATTATAAGTTTTCTTTCATAATAAAATCTGGAGTAATGTATGTTTTATAAATATGTTTAATATGTGGGCAAAACTTCCGAGCAATGGCTATTCACAGGAGAATATGAACGACAGATAATCTTTTACTACTTTGAAACCAATCCCGAAAACGTCAGAAACTTTCGATGAAATGCATGGAACAGCTGTCTTTAATCCATGATTTCGGAGTTTGATCTCAAACTAAAAATTAAGGTTAACTAAGAGTAATGAGCCCAATTATGAAGTCACCATCCTAATTATAATAGCTAATTAGACTATTATTTTCACTTTAGGCATTCGATAGAGACGACATTTTTTACATTGTTATTAAATTTACGAAGGCGCCTTCATAATTGGACCTAATGTTGTCCTAGAATATGTCTGTGGTATTTTTTTGGTGACGGGAGAGGGGGAAATCTTTTACAGATACCTAGCTACATTGGGGTGCAACTGGGTTATGTGGTCTTAACAATACAACCCCCTTGGTAACCGTCTCCTATGTTTTTTAGACGGCACTGGGATCTCCGTTGGAATGCACCAGTACCTTCTAGCATGTAAATTGACCCTTTTTAGGGTTTCGTACCTCAAACGTAAAAAAAACGGAACCCTTATAGGATCACTTTGTTGCCCGTCTGTCCGTCTGTGTGTATGTCAAGATTGTTTATCTCGGGAACGCGTAAAGATATCGATTAGAAATTTAAACTGTGTACGTTTATCTATAGTTTCTTGCATTGTGTAAAAGAAAAACTTCTCAATTATCGTTTCAAAAAGTTAGAGCCGTTTATGTCGTAAAATCCGCATATTTCGACACTGACAAAAATCAAAACCTACAGGATACTTTCCGTTGACATAGAACTATAAAATTTGGCGAAGAGCATTGTCTCAGAGAACACATATAGGAATAAATCTGAAAACTGTACATTTTCATTTAAATCACAAAAAAATAGGGCCTCAAAATTCACAAAATACGGGTTCAAAATTCAAAGTGAGTAAATCGTATCATGTAAGGTATTATATTAAAGAACTTCATTAGCACATGCTAAAACAGGTTTTTATACGGAACCCTCAAAATGCGCTCACCTTCGAGTCCTAGGTGCCCCCCCCCCCTTTTTTTAGTCGGCTTTTACGACAAGCAGGGGATACCAAAACTTTATTCAAACACCCCGGTTCCAGGGTCCACATGTCCATGGTCTATTGACCATAAGGCTGCCCGTGCAGCGTTGCTCTCATTCTGATTACACCGTCCAATATTGAGGAGAAATAGAAACGCTTCTACTAGCCAATACAATAAAAAGCATTTTATGATATTGAATAGATGTAAGAGTTTCCGGAGTGCAAGGGAATTCTATTTATTTGTTCAAAGCTTGCGAGGCATATTTTATTAAAAACTTTTATTTGATATTGAGAAAAAGTGATCAAAAATTGCGCATTTATAGTTTTAGAGAAAGAAAAAACTTTTCGATTTCGTTGCGTTTCTTATTCAGTATTTTTCAGCTCATTGAGCCAATGTAAATTTTTTTAGTCAATGGATGATCATTTTCATATTTTATAAATCCATACCTTGGCGCGGAAGCTGCTAAAATATTTACCGCGTGTTTCTTTGGCCTTGATCAGATCCTTTCTTGTCCTCTTTACCAATGGACGTCCTATAATACAGAATTCATCTCTCTAGTCGATACGCAGCGCTAAGTTAAAAACTTTCTGCCGAATAATCCACTGTTGTTGTTAAAATATTTGAATTACTTAGTTTCATAACCCTTATTTTTAAAATCTCATTTTACGCGCTCGATAGTTTTTAAACTATAATTACAAAAAAAAGTAAATTAAACTGCGTTAACTTTATACCTACCAACAGGGGCGCTGTACAAAAATTCTATCGAGCACGTAAAGATGTTGAGAAGCTCCTGTACCCGTATCAGCCTTTTTTTTAATAGTCCACTGCAGGACGTAGGCCTACCCACGAAGGGGGGGTGCGGGTTGGTGGATTCACATACATAATTTCTTCTACTGACATATGCAGGTTGCCTCACGATGTTTTCCTTCACCGAAAAGCCAGCGGTGTTAAATTCCGTACATAAATTCCTAAGAACTCATTGGTACGGGACTGGGATTTGAACCCACGACCTCACGATTGTAAGGCGGGTGTCACTACCACTAGACCACCACGGCTTCATTTCATTTTCATTTAGAAGCTCATACTAAAGTGATTTCGTATAGACCGGATGGCTAACTTCTGACATTACTAAACGGTTAATACTACCTGGATGTACTATTTAACGTTTTATTCGAGCCAGGATAGCGCTCAGTTGTAAATGCCACCCACGGTCACACATCTGAAGACTGATCGCATAAAAGGTTCTTTCTTAACTTTGGTGATCGCTGACATACACCTTAGTCAATCTACGCTATTAGCGCTACAAGCTCATAGGCATATACCAGGAGTACAGGACATCATAGAAGGTTGCATGATTCAGTTTCTTAACCCGTATTTGTACAATCTGATTTCCTCTATTTATTTTACACAAGTAATAATGTTCAGACAACATCAGAGCTTTTAGCATATGTTTGCTGAAATCATCTCCGTTGCGGGCGGAACTCAAATAACAATACAATACAAGCAATTCAAGGCAATGTTAGTATTATGGTAAGCGAGTTTCGGGATCGAATAACCGGAATTTGATTGCGGTTACGGTATTAATGTTCGAGTGTAAAAGGTTTGCGGTATTTTTTTTTTGTGTTCGTATGACGTAGTGACAATAATTGTAATCATTTTCAATTTAATTTAGTTTATAATTAAAAAATATAGTGTTGCTGACATTGTCATCTTGTAGATACTAATTTCTTATTTAGATGGGATTTGTTTATGAAAATTAATTGAGCATTATTGTTACTATTGCTGTAGTATCACTATCTACGTACTTTATTGCTGAATAGTGCAAAAGTTTACTTAGACACTAACCAGATTTAAAAAAAAAGGTATAATGCTCTTTACGTAAACAATAAATATTTTCGATTCACAAAATAATAACGTGGAACATAATATAATAATATTGCAGAGAAGATTTGAGTACCTAATAGTTGGTATTCTTCATAGTTCCGAGCCTTAAATCTGACATTTTCCCCCCACAGTGTAGATAAACAAGGCAGAAAAGCCAATAAACAACAGATGTGGTGGCACTAATCGAAAACCAATACAAGCAGTAATTATGTGGATACACCGTGAGGCTTTCAGTTAGTAGTCTGTTGCAATTGAGTTTATTTACGAGCTAGATGGCAAAATGATTTTAGCTAGAGTTCAAAATTCAAATTTAGCGCCAATGCGCGTCCAGCCACGTGTTCAAAGAAAACTGGCGACGCAGCGGCCGTGTGTAATATTACACGAACCATTTGGAGCTACTTTTGACCTCATCACAACTCGAAAAATAACTAACCTACATACATGAAATTTGGCGTACAAATTAAAACCTCATTAATTATTATTAGTAGTAGCAAAATTTTAAAAATTTTGCTCCAGCGGTTACTGATATATTAAGGTTAAAAATTGGGGTTTCATTGACTGATTCACTCACTCGCTTATAGATCAAAAACCTAACCCACTTCCAGATGACCTAAAAACTTGATATTTGGCACCATGGTATACTATCAGCCGTAAACAAGGAAAAAAACTAAAAATTATTGATAACTAGTACTATTGACAAAGTAATTGTAAAATTTAGGTAACCAATACTCCACTAGATGTCGTTAGTGTCGCGAGGCGCTATGTCTAGATCGCGGTAACAAGATTTTCGATAGATTAACTATGCCATTCGTGAATATTTAATTGTCTCTCTAAATCATCAATATTTAATTCTGGAAGTAATGATAAGTTATAAATCAAATAATAGTTATAAATCATGAGCTTGAATTACGTAAGTACATCCCTTTAGAACGTTGTGCGGTATTGTAGCTAACATTTTAGGATTTCCCACATAGCACATAGCCCTTAGCAGAAGAATTAAGATCTACATAGATCTTAATTCTTCTGCTAAGAAGTTGTCAACGACGCATATTAATTCTTATACCTATTGAACGCATGGCTCATATTTCACATTTATGTTTTTGATGAGATATAAAATTATCTGTATCGTCCTCTACCCACTTTTTAGTAGTCCACCGCTGAACATAAGCCAACTCACTATAAGATCGATTAGGTTATATCTACCACGATGGTCCAGTGTAAAAATTATAAAAAATGTAAATAATTTAAGACGACAACCTCAACAAAATCACAGGAACACATTGGATGCAAGGCGCTTCCAATCAGCCACTTTGGTCTTATTAGAAATCTATGAAGAGGTATAATTCATAAACAGACGTAAACGTCCCACAGCTAATGTGATATCTCTTTAAATAGTATACCGGTTTACTAAAATTAATTGAAAGCGGTATTATTCCCGACCTAAAAAGGACTAGTTAGCTCTATTTTGCGGTCAGCTCTGGCAAAAATAGTTCGCACAGGCAACAACCAATTACAACATCTAATATTATTAAAAAAACAAAAACGTACCAAGTAATAGTACCTCGGAACTTGCAATAAGGACGTAAAAACACAGTACAGTAAGAGCAGTAGTTCGTGTAAGTTCTAAGCCGTTCGTAGCCCACTCTTGCATAGACGCTTATGGTTGTCACTTTTATTTGTAGTTAAATATTTGCATATTATGAGTAGCGCTAGGTTTTATTTACATAGTACAGGAATGCGCTAACTAGGTGGGAGATAAGAGAGTTTGTGAATGCGAGCGGCGTGCAGAGTACAATAATAATGTGATCGCACATCACAGTATAATGTGTTGCTATTGAACAGGGACGTTTTATCTCCGGACTAGTAACGCTCTACCATTCGCACTCACTACATTCTGTCAGCTTTACGTGAGGCGCGGGGGAGGAGGTGTTCACTGAAATTTCGACCTTAACAATATCAGGGTGAAGTCGAAACGTTAACGGGTGACGGGTTTATGGAGCGGAGCGAGCGAGAACAATGCACCCAGATGCTGATAATCCATTTTCGCCTTAATTGCTTGAACGCTTAAGTCTAAAATTGTGTAATAAAATGTCCGGTGTCTCTTTTACGTGTAGGCACAATTTTTCTTATACCGTGGCAGAGGGGTACGCGTACTGAATTCTTCTCCACAATAGACAATAATAGATTGTAATGTATGGACATATGGCTGAATATTGCATAAACATGGGAGGATATGATTCTCGATCTTTGGCGGAGACTCCATTACTGAATCGATATATTCGATGCCGGTCCGAGTGAACTATTTTAAGTTTTTATATAAAAATAAGCTTCAATGAAACAAAAAAATACTTACATGTGAAACGTTACACCATCTTTTTGTAAATTTGAGGTATAAGATTTATTTTCACACGTTCTAACTGCACAAGCTGGCATTTTTTCAATGAGCACTTCGCGCAGCGGATTCAATCAGATGACTGTTGAAATATCGATTGGTAAGTGGTTTTTATAAACGTGTAAGAATTATAGTTCTCATACCATGACAGAGGGGTGCGCGCGTAGAATTCTATTCCCGAGGATAACTCTTCCAAGCTATTGAATGAATGGGTTTCATAGTGGAGGGTCAAATAATGCCTTAAAAATTGAAATTTACCACTTTGTAACGCGTAGCAGATGTACAAAGAGCTGTACATTTTCACCAGTTTGTAACCGTTGGCCGTAGATTTTGTCATTTTGGACCCGTAAGCCGTAGAAAACCGTATTTTTTGGAGCATTAGCAATACTGCGACGCTCACTGCCACCACCCGAGTCATCCATTGTCCCCGATAGATAAAATGACGCAACTAACATTTTTTTTCGTAACTAGTTACATAATATATTACCAGACTGAAATGTCCATTCTGCCAGTATATACAGCATGACCTTTTATTCAGTGCACAATTTTTTATCGCGCAATAGATATCATTAATAGACCATATATCGCTCATAAAAAGATCGACTTTGTTTCATCAATTTTTTGTCAAACTATTCCAAAGAAAATGGTAAGTACTGCATGCACCCTACACTCCAGACAATAACTACCTACCAAAACGTCTCGCGCGTAGGTACGACGCGGCCACGTAGGTACTCAGACGTAGGGTGACATTGATTGCTCAGTTTATCTGTATACTTTCTCTTGAAGTTATTTCATTGTACTAAAGTGAATGAAACCAATGTAGAGGTTTAATTGTTTGGTTATTATACTTTCCGTATGCAAAGTATGTGCACATTAAAAAAAAACACCCTGTATAACTCAATATCGTAGAAAAATATCAGTTGCGTCTTTTCAACTATCGGAGGCAGAATTGTGTAGGTACATGGCAACGCATTCAGGTCGGCAGAGATTAGTTTCTATGAAGATGACTTACTGTTTTTAATGTACTGTGGTAATGATGTGCTTAGTATGTACGTAGGTATCAACATTCGTACCGTTTCTTTCGCGTGGTTTCAGCTCGCAATAAAATAATATGACCTCCAGCTTTCTGGTGATATTATTTTATTACTCAAGGGGATCGATTTGGCTCTCTATCGACTTTAGAATACGTGTTAGTTTTGCTTAACTTTGTCTAAGTAGAGTAAGTTGTTGAATGTAGAGTATCGTTCGAGTATGTTGCGTAGTAATGAAAAGTCAATGGTTCAGTGTTGGGATGAAGTATAGTAAAATTCAGTTTTTTTTTCTATATTGAGAATAATAAAAATGGATTGTAAGTAAGTATGTAATGATTTAGTAATTTAGGCAGTTCCAAGTTTTTAATTAGATAAATGTCGTTTTTAAACTTTCGCAATTTGAACACATAATTATTATATACTACGGGACTAATCGCGCACTAAAATTACGAGATAAATAAATACCTCCTCATCCCGATGTTTCGGCCGAGTTGCATCGACCGTGGTCACGAGTAGACTACTTTTTTCTTTTTTATTTATACGGCAAGTGCCTTTAGTAACTACCACTAAATACAAGACTTACGTTATCTAAAACTACTCAAACTACCACTACCTAACAAGCAACTGCATCTTCCACAGATCCTTGAAGGTCTAAAGATAATCCAAATGCTCAAGCCCACTGCCAGTTGGCAGTTGCTTTACTTCTTGTTCAAAATTTCACCAACTACCCACATTTCACCATAAAGTACCTACCTAGTACACATAAATACTCATAGATAGGGACAAGGAAGAAAATGGTTTCATGAAAATTGTATCAACTCCGCCGGTCCTTCGGCACCTTATTCTTTCAGTAATCAATTCAATAGCAAGTAACCGCCCGAAATCTTAACATTAATTCGATATACACCCACATCAAAGGATGGGGGGCGGGCAGACGTCGTGTTCTCATGGAAATTATCTTCAGCTCGTTTGAGCGGAAGTAATCTATATAGAATTTTAGAAGCCGATGGACAATTTCACTTCAACATCAGCTGCACGTTTACTTCTTCTCGTGTCTAACGGCTCAAAATAAACGGCTCTAACTTTTTTTAATGGTAACTGAGAAGTTTGATTTTTTCTCAACTGTAAGATACTATAGATATACGTATATGGTTGAAATTTCTATTCGTTAAATTTACGCGTTCTTGAGTTAAAATGTCTTGACATACGGACAGAAGGACATCAAAGTGATCCTATAAGGGTTCCGTATTTTCCTTTTGAGATACGGAACCCTAAAAATTACTCATATTGATGAATAGGTATTTAATACCTTTATTGATGTAAAGCAGCACTTGTATGTAGGTAATAATATTAATCTAATCATTATCTAATTTTATAAAAAGTAATAAAGAAGGATGCGCGAGCCCATACATACCAGGACCTGTTATATACGAACAGACTAATTTTTTCTCACTTATTTTCTAAGAATGATATGTTCACCAATGTGATTTATGTAGTATCGTAGAAAGAGTCTAAAACTGTTCAGATATGTACAATTTGGCTAAAATTGAATATAAAATAAGAAAAAACGAAAACTATTTTCAAGCTATAAGTACCTATTTATAGACATGTATACACACTAAAGATTATGGATTGCCAGGTTTGTTATGTTCAGAGTGCTAAAATGGTGCTCGATTTTAAAAACTTGATGTCATGAATTTTTAGTCAATATTGTCTCAATGATATTTATATTGATTTTTAAACAGTGCATGTCATCTTATCTGTAATTTCAGATTACTTTTTGGAGTTCATCGATTTATAAGACGTTGTCACGTCAAAAAAATCAATACTCCTGACTGATATAAAAAGAAAATGAAAAACGGAATGATAAAGAAAATTCGGTATTCATCCATTTCATTAGCAAAAGTACAAGAACTGCAACTATAAGTTAAGAATATAAGTAAAGCAGCTATTCGAACCTCGGCACGAAGGTACGTTGGACTTGTTTAAACAGGCTAACAACACTTGCAGCCGAGGCTCGGTAGCACATGCTGCCGCAGCCGTGTTCGGAATCTTTTTGTAGAAATTCATACAACTACGTAGATAACCAGAGCCCTTAGTCCAGGTTTTGTGTTGTTTACTTAAACTTTTGCGTTTGCGTGTGGCTCCATACATTTGGGTTAGTTCTTCATCGTTTCGGCCAGGGGCGCTGTACAAAAATGTATAGAGCCATATCGAACAGATGTAATTTCAATTTATGTGTAAACCTGGACTAACGCCTCAGTTGTGTAGCCACAGCCGGCCTAGTGCAACTGCTGCAAGTGTAGTAAAGCAAGTGTTTAGTAGTGCTGTAGCCTGAAACCGAGATTCGAATAGCACCCTTAAGGATTATTACGAGTAATATTAAAATTGCCACGAATTTCTCGGATAACTTCAACTACAGCTTTTTGTTTTTAGTAGTAAAGTATATGATAAAAAGTACATAATATAAAAATAAGAGTATTCTTTCTTTTTGATAATCTTTTAGTATACAAAAATGTATCTTTCTATAAAAATGTATTATAACACCTCAGTTCGTAAATATTACGGGCTAAAACGAGTTAACGCAGGATTATGTGCCAATAGTTAAAAAAGAAAATAATTATTACATCAACACGTCAACATTTCCAAATTTGCTAAGTCTGGATACCGAGAACGAAGTCTGGCAACACTAAATACGTCATCTGATTGACTGAATTTGACATTTCCTTTTTTTTGACAGCAACAGTAACAAAAGATTGATTTTTTTTTTCAAATAATTCGCCCATTTTTGGACAGGCCTTTAAAGCCTTAAGCCTTAAAGCCTTTAAGACCATACCGCCACTTCTTATGTATGTATGTAATCCGTAATGTAAAAACAATAAAAAAATCATTGTAATTTTTCTTGTGAGTTAATTTTAATTTTAATTACTGATATGAAAACAGCAAAAAATCCCTATATTTTTGAAGCACATATCATTTTTAGAAAATATGTTTGGTTTTTTACTAACAAAAAAAAATAAAAAATATTGACAGGTTAATTCCGTGCATCCTTCTTTGTTAAAATGACAAAAGAAAAATACGTGCCTAATATTTTTTGATACATCTATAGTCCGTAAAATTTAACTTGATCTCTGCGACAGCTGTCAGAAAAATCACGCCTGTGAAGTCCTAAATTTCTTAATAGTACAGACAGTTCCTGTCAATGTCATACTTTATGGGCATGGCGACTAGTGATGGGCGACGAATGATCGTGACCACAGAGTTTTACATAGCGTTTTAATTAAAATATCGATAGTTTATACTGACGATATTTTAAATAAAACTTAATTTATCATTAATTTTACTGTATATTTTAATATGATAACATGATTTACATGTGTATATACCTACTTGATCTCAAATAATAGTGAGTAAATTGAATCCAAATTCTCACCTACTCATGTTAACATTTGGCGCAAAGGCCGTGTTACCAGGCCATAAACTAAAAAAAAGGCACGCCGCCATCTTGTTTGATAGTTTTGATACGAACCGTTCAGTTATCATCACTTTGTGTTTGTTACTATTGCTGTTAATTTGTTGAGTTTTGTTATAATTGTTAGTTTCTTGTTGGCATAATGCCAAAGAGAACGACGAAAACTGTTTTGAACAGTCAAAGTCGTGAGTTTGTGATTCGTTTACGTGAATATTTTGAGCGAGAGAACCAAAATGGCGGACCGCTATTACCCATGGAGAAAGTTTGTGATAGAGTTGCAGATGCTCTTGGTATTGGGAGTGCGACAGTAATTCGCATCAACAAAGAAAAGTATGGCGAATTTTCAACCGCAGCATTGACTGAAGACGAGGACAAAAAACTTGCGAAGCCAAATAAAAAAAGGAAAAGGGCTGCTCCTATCACAAACATTGACGACTTTGACGCCGCTGCTATTCGCAACCATGTATATGGTTACTATACACGGGGTGAATTGCCTACATTGAAAAAACTTGCCACGTCTCTCAAAGACGCAGACTTGTTCACGGGAAGCTTGCCATCTTTATCGAAAATACTGAAAAATATTGGTTTTTCCTATAAAAAAAGTGACAAAAGAAAAATTATAATGGAAAGAACCGACATTGCTGTTGCTCGCGTGAATTTTCTTCGAAAAGTCAAAAATATCAAAAATTGGGACAAAGTAGTGTTTCTAGACGAGACGTGGCTAAACGCCAATCATACCGTATCCAAAGCTTGGACCGATGATACTGCACAATCAACCACCAAAGCACCCGAAGGTAAAGGTCAAAGATTAATCATCACTCATGCTGGGACGTCATCAGGTTTTGTGCCTAATTGCCTATTGGCATTCAAATCAACTAAAACCACTGAATACCACGAGGAAATGAATTTTGAAAAATTTAAAGAGTGGTTTTTAAAATTATTAGATAATTTAAAGGAGCCACATTGCATCATTATGGATAACGCCCCATATCACTCGGTCCAAAAGCACAAACCACCAACTTCGGGAAACAGAAAATTAGAAATCATTGCATGGCTTCAAGAAAAAGGAATAGAGGCCAATGAAACTATGCTCAAAAATGAGTTATTAAAACTCGTTGGTCTGCACAAACCTAGCACTCCAACGTACGTCTTAGATGATATAGCCCACGAAAAGGGTCATACCGTCATAAGACTACCCCCGTACCACTGCCAGTATAATCCGATCGAGCTTATCTGGGCCCAAGTCAAAGGTTTGTTTGCTTGAATTTAAGTTAGATAGATTCTTTAAGTATTAACTAAGTAATAATTAATGCTACTAAAAATAAGTTTTCTTTTAAGGTAACGCTGCCAGACACAACACAACGCCGCCTTTCACAGCAAATAAAATGTTGCAATTATTAAAAAGTGCGGTCGACAATGTATCTGCCGAAGACTGGAAAAAGGTGGTAACCAAATGTAGAAGAACAATGGAAGAAGATTGGGTGCGGGATGTCCGTTTTGATAATATATGCGAACAAGAATTCATTATAAATTTACATAATTGTTCTAGCGATTCAGAAACTGAATCAGATGTGGATTTTGGGTGTACTCTTTTAAGAGAATAAATGTATTTTTTAATAAAATATTCGTTTAATTTAGTAAAGTTTGTAATTAAATTAAACCCAATTATATGTTACATTAGCATCGATAATAGTGAAATACGTCGACAAATAATATCGTAACATTATTATATTTTATTTAATTAATATCATAACAATATTTACATGTGTACATACTTGATCTTAAATAATAGTAAGTAAATAAAATCCAATTTCTCACCTTCAACTAATCATTCGATTTCATTACAACATTGTTTGAAAATCGATTTTTTTCCACCACTATCTCAACACTAAATATGTCAATATGCAACTGTCGCAGAGATCAAGTTAAATTTTATGGATTATAATTGTCGAACTATTTGTATTTTATTAGTAAACAGGCCTATTATGCTGCGCATGCCTTGATAAATGCACTGCAGACGATCATTACAAAGCCACAGAATATGCCATTGTGGAGGCAACATTTTGGTTAAGAGGGCTATTACAAAATTGAACGGCGAGCCTGACTCGCACTTGTCCGGTTTTTAATACCTAACCCTGAATAAGCAAAAAACGGCAATCCACACTAAAAGTTTATTAACGTTCGATGAAATTATACGACAACTTTAGTTGATTTTTTTGCGCTCCGTACATTATTATTTTGTGCTTGGGGTGTTAACCGTAAAAAGTTGAAGTAGCCAAGAATTTGGGGCAAAGAGAAATGTTTCGTGGATATTGTTTGTGGTCGGATTTCTTTATCCTGTTTTATGAGTATTTATATTTACTTCCTTTTACAAATAAAAATAGGAAAGGCGAGAGGTTTTTTGCAAATTGAATTTTGTGCCGCGTTCTTGTCTTGTTTGTCATTTATCATTATGTCAACTGACAATAATTGGTTTAATTAAGTTTGACTTGGCAACAGTTTATTACTTTTTAGCACGAATGGCTTGGTCACAGGTAATTTAGATATTTTTATTATGTATACATAATTATAAGATAAACTAAAAATACATAAAGAATTAGTATAAAATACATTACATAATTGAGCAAATTATGTGAATTTCAACTATAGCCGTATTCTATTTAAAGTAAATAATATTTGTTTTAAAATGGCATATTGTTTAAAAGTATTGTATTGTATTGTATTTATTTGCATAGTATACATAGCATGCTTACGCTAAGTACATACCCTGCCTAATAGGGCATAGCAAACATTGAAATATTAAAAATTACTTACTTAACCTATCTTATTTTAAATATATACTAATAACATAATAGTACACATTTTACTTACAAAAAGATAATTATAGATTAGAACTAGTTTATCATAGATTCTTGGCCGTACTACAAGTTACTATTATTACTATTAAATGTTACTATAATTTGATTTTATCAGTGAGGTACTCGTCTAAACTGTAATAACATTTGTTTATTAACAATTTTTTGAGATTTTTATGGAAAGTTTTTTCATCATGTTCGTCTTTTAAGTGGGTAGGTAGAGCATTGTATATTTTTATAAGCATGTATTCTGGACCCCTTTTCATAATTTCAAGCTTTGGTTCTGGTGCTATTAGCTGATTTTGTCTTCGGGTATTTGTGTTAAAAGTGAAAAGATTTAGGTGTTTTTTTACAAACATTGCTGCTTCTAAAATGTAAATACAAGGCAAAGGTAAAATTTTTTGCTCATTAAAATGGGGTTTACAGCTGTTACGTCGGTGAATATTTACCAAGATACGGATGCATTTTTTCTGCATGATAAAAAGGTCCATGGCATTTGTACTGTCGCCCCATATAATAATACTGTATTTTAACCAGGCATTTGCGTAAGCGTAGTATGCACTGGTCGCTGTTTTTATATTAGTGTTTGCTTTAAGGATAGATAGGGCGTAAACAAATTGAGATAACTTTGTTTTGATTTTTTTAATATGGCATTTTAAGTTCAAATGTGAGTCTATGTCCACTCCCAAAAGTGTGAAATTATTAGTTATGTCAATATTTAAGGATTTTGATACGGTTTTTAAGTTTAGAGGATTTTTTTGATAGGGGTGAAATTGTATTAGTTTAGACTTCTTTGTATTCAATTCTAAGTTATTTAATTCCATCCAGGATTGGACTTGTCTATAGGTATCTTTTATTTGATTTAATGAGTCAGTTTCGGATGTGCACTTGAAAATCAGTGACATGTCATCGGCAAATAAGATGCAGGGAACGTTTAATGTTTTTGGCAGGTCGTTTATATATACCAAGAACAATACACAGCCAAGCACGCTACCCTGTGGAAGGGACCAGTTTAGTGTGAGTAGTTCTGACTTAATGTTATCTTTCAGTGGATTATTTTTGTGAAAAAATGGTATTTCTACAAGTTGTTGTCTGTTTGATAGATATGATTTTAACCAATTTATGGCTTTTCCTCTTATGCCAGTATCATGCAATTTTGACAGTAATATTTTATGTGATACTTTATCATAGGCTTTTTTCAAATCTAGTAGAAGTCCAACTGCGTAATGTTTTTCTTTTATGTAGTTAAAATTTTTTTGTATGTATTTGTAGAGAGCAAGGGTGGTAGAAGATTTTTTCCGGAAGCCATATTGATTATTATCAAGTAGTTGGAATTTATCTAGAAATTAATATATGCGGTTAGACACTATAGTTTCAAATACCTTTGACATTGCTGGTAATAACGCTATTGGTCTGTAGTTACTCACATCATCAGGTTTTCCGGATTTTTTTAGTACAGGTCTCACTTTAGCTATTTTAAGTTTTTCAGGGAAGCATTCTTGTTCTATTGATTGATTTATAAGTATTGTTAAGGGAGGTGTTAATTCTTTTATGCACGTTTTAATTAGGGAAGGAGGTATATCATCTATTCCTGCACTATGCTTATTTGGAAGTTTTCGGATAGTCTTAAATACTTCTTTTTCTGTGACTGGTGACAAATACATGGAATTTGACACTGAACTTTGAATGTCTTTGTTGTCATCTATATTTTTAGGGTGCACTGGTTTTCCTATTGAAGTAAAATAATTATTAAATTCATTAGCTATTGAAACAGGGCAAGTTATGGTGCTGCAGTCAGTTTTTAACTCGATGTTTGTGTTTTTCTGAACAGGTTTCTTGTTTGTAGTCTCTTTGATTATATTCCACATTGTTTTTATTTTGTTTGTTGATTTGTCCATTCTTTTTATATTGTTTAATTTTTTTGAACTTTTTACACATTTTTTTAGTATTTTCTGGTACTTGTCGTGGTATTGTTTTAGAATATTATTTTTTGTACCATTAATTATTGTTTTCAGGGCTCTTTTATGTTGACAAGACTTTTTTATACCTTTTGTGAGCCATATATTTTTAACGGTGTTCTTTAAAGCTACCTTTTTACATGGTATGTGGGTGTTTAGTAGGTTGTTCAGTGTATTATCGAATTTATTGTAATTTTCATTGACGTCGAAATCTTCGTGTATTATTTTATTCCAGTTTATTTGAGAGAGTGCATTTTTGAAACTATTGATATTTGATTCACTGAAGAATCTTTTGTTTATAAATACTTTACTTGGGTATTGATTTTTGTTAGTGGTTGATTTAAATTTATAGTGGAGAGCTTTATGATCGGAGATGCCATAATCTAAAACATCTGTAGTGCAATTTTGCCCATGGTTTGTGAAGAGTAGGTCTATACACGTGGAAGTCTTGGATGTCTCTCTTGTGGGGAGAGTTATTTTTTGGTGTAAGTTATTTTCGAGCATTATATCTATTAATTTTGAGTAATCGTTAGGTTTTTTTCCTTATCTATGTTGAAATCTCCGCCTATTACTATATGCTTCTTAGTTTCTTGTTTAGTTTTTGCTAAGAGTTTGTCTAAAATCTCAAAAAATGTTTCTATCTTGCGGTCGTTGCGATATATAGTAAAGTTATTAATAGTAAGTTTTCTTTAGGTATTTCGACAGCACATATTTCAACATGAAATTCAAGTGACAGTTTCATAAAGTCTATTCTCTCTTTGTACTCAATATCTTCACGTAACAAAATGGCTACACCGCCTTGTGGGTGTAATTTCCTGTAAAAAGCTGCAGCAAAAACAAATCCTTGTATTTGAATCAAATCTTTTTGTTGATCAGTGATCCAAGTTTCGGATAAACCTACGACTTGTAAATCTTTATTTTCTTCAAGCGTGCTTTCGAGAAGATGTGTTTTGTTTTTTATGCACTGTGCATTTTGAAATATTATTTCAAAATCCACGAAAGGGCGTCTTTTTCTTATATGCCTGTCTTTTGGGAGCTGGCTTCTTAGTTTTAGATTGCAGGTCTTCGCAGTCTTGGCTTACTATACTATCCGTATTTGTAGTTTTGTTTGGGCTTTGGTAGTGTAATATATCATGGGGGGGAGTAATGCTTTTCTCTGGTGTTTGTGTTATATTTTCAAGTAGTGAAATCTTATCAAGATCTGATTCTTCGGGGTTAAGGTTTTTTTGTCTGTATATGTATTTTTCTCCATTTACATATAGTATGTTATTCCTTATAACAGCATAATTTCCTTTTTTTCTTTCTTCAATCAATATTTCTGTAAGTTTTTTCCTGTCTTGTATTTCTGTTTCAGTCAGGAATTCTGAGATCGCTAATCCTGAGTTCTTGAAGTATTGGCTATTATTTAAAAGATATCTGGTCATCCTCTTACTTAAAAGTTCGATTATTAGCGGTCTTTTGTGTCCTCTTTTACCGATGCGGTTTAGGTCTTCTATATAGCCGGTAAGGTCTACTCTTAATAGGTCTCGAAAAATATTGGTAACACGTCCATAGAGGTTAGATTCTTCTTCCTCATATTCTTTCAATCCGTATAAGACGAGTTTTTTGCTAACGTTATCGTCATTTTTTATTATCTTGTTGTATGTGCCTGATTTTAGATCGGCCAAGTTCTGTTTCAATTGTGTGTTTTCTTTTTCAAGGGCTAATATTTTATTTTGGATTTGGGTTATTTCTGTTTCAATTTTTTGCTGTTTTGAACTGGTGTTTTTTTTATGTGCAGCAATATCTTGCTCTAATTTATATACTGCTGCGCCAATTTCCTTATGGATCGAGGATTTTATCTCTGTCATTTTAGTTAATATGTGCTTGGTGTGGCTTTCTAACTTCTGGTCAAGGAGAGCGCTTATTTGCTCTAGTGTTACATTGGTTTTTGAGCTGGGACCGGGAACTGGTGATTCAGGCCTTTGTGTATCGCCTGGGATCGAAATGTTGTCTTGTAGATATTCGTCAATTACTGACTTTTCAGTGCTATTATATGTTCGTTTAGATCGAACCGGAGTATCGTCGTTATTTTTTGCACAACGCTTAGCGATGCAACATTCGGGACATATCCAGGTGCGTTCTAAGTCGTCCAACTTTGCTATGTAAAATTCCTTATGAATGTTGACACATGAGAAATGGTACTGTTTTTGGCATTCTGTGCAGTATAAAATCTCTTTCAGTATTACGTGGTTACAGCACGCTGCGCATTCCCTCATTTTTATAAAATAGAGAACAATGTTTATTTGGCTGTGAATAAATTGCTCCTGTGCGTATCAATCCAGTGAGTAGAGTAGCAGGAATTCTCCGAACTTGCAAGGTCAAGGACCGTAACCTAGGAGACGGGCTGGCGATGTCACGCGCACGCGACGAATGCACACTTTTGTTGACTATAATAATAATAACCAATTTCTAATGCGCTGGTATTTTGGATTGGTAAATCACTGTGATATAAAATGTCGTAATCGTATTTTTGCAGTTCTAGGTACACTTTAAATATTGTTAGTTCTTCAGTATTGTACCTACTGTGTAGTATGGATGTAGTTTTAATAACTAAGCACTTGCAATAAGCAGGTATAGGGAGTTCATAATCACTTTGTAAAAATGGTTTTCTTGTTTCATTTTGGATAGTTCGAGTTTGATAACACTGGTACACCTTATTTGTAACACTCTAATGGCACTTGTTGTAATTTTATTACGTAGAACACAGTTTTTGAATTTTAATCGAATTTTAAACGGGAGATGTTTCGCGCGGTGACGCGTCGTGTTAAAATGTCAAAAAAAGTATAATTCTTTAAGATGTGTGACATCTGACTTACCTAATCATTATTGTCTGAATAAACTTAAAACCTTATTCCTTTTCTTTGTTATTCTTCTACACGTACCTACCTAAAAGCTTGCGAGCATGTAGGAGTCTACAATAACAAACGTGATTGTGAATACATCACATTCCTATTCAAATTGTGTCCTTCGTTCGTCGCAGCTAACCCGCACTTCAATGTTTCCAGTTCAGAAGATATCCTACATTGTCTTTAAAACGTAGTATTTTACTTCATTCATTCAAAACTTAAGAGCCATGCTCTTGTAAGTGGAGCAGTTTCTACGCCTCATAGTCTTCTGCTAGCTATTTCAGCTCCCTGTACGACATGACATCTACCTTTTAGGGTTCCGTACCCAAAGGGTAAAAACGGGAGGCTATTACTAAGACTCCGCTGTCCGTCCGTCTGTCACCAGGTTGTATCTCATGAACCGTAATAGCTAGAAAGTTGAAATTTTCACAAATGACGTGTTTCTGTCACTATAACAACAAATACTAATAACAGAAGAAAATAAATCTTTTAGGGGGGCTCCCATACAACAAACCTGAATTTTTAACCGTTTTTCGCTCGATATTAATATCGGTGACAGATAGATGCTTAAAATATTCACAGCATATTTAGTTATATATATTCTTTAAAAAAATATTATTAAAATATATAAGGGGAGGCTCTCATATAAGAAACGTGAATTGTTTGCTCTATATTAATAAAGACAACAGGAAGATGCTTGAAATTAATATTTACAGAATATTAAGTTGTAAATTTACTTCAAAAATAGACAATTAAATTAAAATAAGAATATTAAGGGGGGTTTCCATACGGTAGCCTTCGTGCGCGAGTCTGACCCGCACTTGGCCGATCGTTTTAAATTTCGGTTATAGACTAGCTGATTAACAGTTGATGGCTGATGGATTTGTAAAATTATCAAATGAATACCACATATCAGCAAACCCAGTGAAGAACGTTTATCTACGTGGTGGCACAGCCCGGACACTCTGCGTATCTTCATACAAAATCTGCTGTCTTACGCACACAACACTATATTTATTCACAGACACTACACATACGCACGAACGCTACACAGGTATTTGCAGCGGCCTGTGTGCAGCCCGCGCGCAGAGTAGTAAATCGTGTCCTGACGCGGGGTGGAAGTGAGGAAGACTCAAACGGGTGGGGGGTAACGAGTGACCGTTCTATACGTAGTATTATTATATCTTCTTTGGTGGTGGATAGACGATCTGATGTGGTGTTTCCTGTGGTCTGAACCACAGGAAATCACTAGACGCAAGCCGCTTCTAAACGATCTCACAAATAATCTACAGGTGAGGCTGATGTCTAGTAGTAGACATTCTAAAACTGAAATGATGATGACCTCAATTCGTCGCAGCCAACCCGCACCTGATGGTTTCCAGTTCAGTAACCCTCTTTGTCGTGAAGTGCGGTCTGTCTACGCCGAACGCTAACGAACGGCAAAGAAGTTTCAGACTGCGTAAATTATATGGTTTCTTTGATGTGATTTCTTGCGTTTAATGTATTCATAATGTTTGGAAGTTGGAGTTTAGGACGCGGCAGTAATTTACGAACTTTAGGTATTCGAGAAGTTTTTGTGAGATCAAAATGCGTAAACCGGTTACACGGTCCTTTTACTTTTTATTATGAATGACCTTGTTATGAATGATATACCTATTTTCATCAAGCGATATATTGCATGTTTTATGATTTCCTATGAAATATTTTTTTCAGATGTATTCAAGCATTTTTTTACAACACACTTAATCAGAAATACAGAAGTTCTTGTCATCTTACTGTGGTGGAACTACAATATATAACGACTAAATAGCGAATGTTGTGTACGCCTATAATAATTAATATATTTAATAATTATGTTTATCAATTCTTTATTTCTACTGTAACCTTATTATGTATTTTTTTTGACATTCACAAGTACTTATACATATAATTGTACGAGTATCTATATTGAGAAATAAATGAAATGAAATGATTAATGATCATATCAGTCCTGTGTATTACTGTACTTTTATTTATTCATATTAAGTGTCCTTAATATGTTTACTGTTAGCGTATCTTTAATAAAATAAAATACAAGGTTATTCAAAGGGGCTGCAATACGCCGAAGGATAATTCAGAGCCTGATTTTTTTTTTTAATTTAAATTAATGGCCCACAGACTCCAGGGTCTGTGCCTTTTGTTAAGTAAGTTACAATTGAAAGAGTGCGACTGTACAATAGAGAGGGGTTAGTTTAAATCTTAGTCTAAGTTAGTGGTTTCATTGCACTGCGTGAATGCCACGAGCAAACCGGCGACCCGCATGCAGCACCCGATCACGAGTATGACGCATGTATCAGCCATCACTCTCCTCGACCATATTTAAGGGAAGAGAACGACCCGACACACGACGCCGCCGCAAGAAGGAGCCTTCGATGGCGTGCATGAATGCTCAAGGCATGCACGCAATGCTAGTTTCTATTTAATGCACACTTATTCTGATTTATTTTGTGAAGCGATCACCAGCAGAGTCCAAGGCTACGTTTCCATGTGTTACTCGGTGGTATCTACTCTGCTTGTGATCGCTCCCATGTCCTTCTATTACAACTCTTTTGCCTCCTCCCGGCCCAGAGCCTCCATCACCGCCGCGTTCCGGTCTCTGATGGCCATCTGCAGGTTATAGTCCTTGATAGCCTTCAAAGACGCAGACGATGCACGCCGCACGAATCGACTGATGGCATCACCTTCAATGTCGTCAGCGTAGTAGATGAAAGTTCCAGTGTGCCGAGACAATGCAACGACAGCGTGTGAGACGCTTTCGTGTAGCTTTATTCTAGGCTTAGTTTTAATGGCGATTACCGACTCGTACGTCAGTCCCTGAGCTTCGTGGATGGTAAGGGTGCGCGATCCTGAGCCACCACCATAACCCTGGCTTATTAGGGTCTCCTTTTCTTCCTGCGTATGCACTAAGAAAAGGGTGTTGGGGAGGGTTTTGGATATTTGAGCCCCCTTGAACCTTTTCTGCTCAAGAGACCTAATACGGGGAACTGAGGAATATATACCTGAGTATATTTCCCTCAACGCATACGCGACATCCATTGGGTTTCTATGTGTGCAGAGCAACTCCTGGGTGATGTTTGCAACCAGGGTAGGGCGATGGTACCTCATCTCGAAGAGATTTTCTCTGTCGATATAAGGCAGCTGATTGACGTCCCCAATGAGGACAAGTTCGCTAGCACCAGACAGTCGTGCAGCCATTATTATAGCTCCGAAATGGTTCATTAGAGCTTCATCCACCAGAAGGCGGCTGAAGCTCTCTTTTCCAAAACCATTTACGAGGGATGAAGCCATGGTTCGCACTCTTGATTTTACTAGATCTCCTATTAGAGCTTGATTTAACAACTTTCACTATGAGGCCAAACCAGAATTTGATTAAACATGAACGGTCGCAACACAAAATTGCTACTTGGAATCTGAAAAATGATTGAAACGAAGATTTTTTTCTTAACCCGTTTCCTTCCAGCACCTTTTCCTCCACTCAAACATAAAATATGTACATATACCTAGCTGGAACTGTTTATGTACTTATTAGAGCCTCTGTGAGCTTCGTAATGACCTACTCGTATGTGAATATTAAGGCGCTGCCCAAAGACAAAAATCCGTAAAACGTCATGTTTTTCGTCGCACAGTTAGGCGTAACTATTACGGATACAAACTTAGAAAAAATACTGAGCACACAATAATAGTTCACATGAGAGAATTTTTCAATAATATTTCAAAAAAAATATCTGGTATCTTGAAAAAAATTCACATAAAGAAGCTTTAGAAAAAAATTTTTCGTTTCGCATTTCTCAATATTTAGATCAATAACTTCTATATTTTTTGTAATCATAAAATAGGAAATTTACTAAACTAAAGATATATCTATATATTTTATTGCAAACACGGGTTCATTTCTTTTTAAACGAACTAAAACTGCGAAAAGTTATCGAATTGTCATCTCTAAAAACAAACGACACACGATTTTAGACTCTATTTGTATACTGCAAGACATTATTGTAAAATACCTAAAAGTTTACTGGAGCGTCTTAAATGATTTTTTTTCCAACCGTTGTGGACACGCTTGGCTTTCGGTCAGTTATGTTTAAAATATCTAGAGTTATTTCCCAAACAGTTGTATCATGTTGTAACGCCATGCCGAAGCTATTCACAGTTCAACACACATAACTCTTTTGCCACATTCTTCGAGCGTTAATGTGCCCACTTCCGTTTTAAAATAGTATCGGCTGCCTAAGGTGTGATGCTTATTTAAGAGGCATACCTTGCTAATGGCATAATGAGCTTGTTTTTGACCGACGAAACAGAGGTACTCAATCCAACGCGTACATATGTTTTTTTTTGTGTAACCACGCATAACTTTTTACATAGTAGTCCGATCTCAATAATTCTTTTTTTGACCGACGCACCACCGGAGGAGGTATACAATTCGACGCGTATTTTTTATGTATAACCACGCATAACTTTTTTTATAGTGGTCCGATTTCAATAACTCTTTTTTAATTGGAAAGAGTATACTTTAAAATTGATCCCATTTAAATTTTATCGAAATCGGATGAGTCACTTTCGATAAATCAACAATAATGTGAAAAATGCTACATCGATCCGTGTGAAATATTTGCGAATTCTGTACACGACACGGGTGAAGTCGGTCATGCTATTTTTTCTAAAAGAAAAGTTTTTACTTATGACCTGACTAGGTGTGACAAATTATCCTCATTTATTTACGCGCAAATACGTGGCAAGTCGCAAATAAAATAATAGCAATTTAAAAAAAAATACAAAAAGGTTTTAGGCAGTTGTCTAAAATAAATTTGAAAAGCGTTCAGCGTTTGTAATCTACAATACAATAAGCCCAATACGAGATTACCTTTGTCCAAATCAGTGGCATTGTTCGAGTGATTTAACCTTCATCAAGTGTCACAACAGTGAGTAATCACGAAACAAAGCTTGTGCGTGACGTGGCCTGTATGACGTACTTTATGCTCGTATATCATACGTTTCGCGTGATCTACGGTTTTAAAAGGTGATCGCACATCATTTACACTCAATTTTAAGTCAAAATTGTAGGGACATTGGTATACACACCTTCTAGGGGGTCATTTAGAAATAAATTGAAAAACTGGCTGATCGAACATGCATTTTACGATTTTAATGAGTTAACTAAGTTAAAGGAATTATGAGTATTATTTATGCTTTGACAGTGAAATTTAATTATCTAAAATGAGTTGTTGACATAAATGTAGTTATTTTTGACATTGAATATTTATTTATTTTTGGCGTATTGACATTGAATATTACGTAGTTTAGACTGTTTTCTATTATATTAGATGTTTTTTTTTATTTTGATACAAATACACACTTATTCGTTAATTAATTAAACTATGCAATTTTTGCCATGAGTTTTGGTATTAAAGCATTGTTCAGATTTATGTTGTATGATTAGTATGTTGTTTATACAATTTAATATTTGATAACTTGTTTAACTTTGTTATTTTCTTATTAATTTTAAGTAGTTTAAATTTTAAGATAATTGTGCTTTGCTGTAGCAAAGCTGAAATTTTAACGATTAATATTATTATAACAACAATTGTAATTGACTTGTATCTTATATTTTGATACCAAAAAAATAATATGAATATAAAATTAAGTGGCAAATTGTTGTGACCGATGGACGATAACGTCATACGTTTCATTCCATTTATTTTCACAATTCACATATCTTTACAGGTTTGTTTTGCCTAATGTTACGCATGCCCATGACAATCATGTTTATAAAGAATTTAATTCAACGTGTAAGCGTAAAAAGTTTTAGTATTAATTTTTTTACACAGTTGTATTGTTTTTATTAGAATATATACTGTATTTACTTTTCGATAATCTCCGTTTTGAGTGTCTTAAAAACGTAGTAAGCCTTATGCTCGTATATCACACGTTTCGCGTGATCTACGGTTTTAAAAGGTGATCGCACATCGTTTGTTTACACTCAATTTTAAGTCAAAATTGTAGGGTCATAAAATTGAGTGGCAAATTGTTGTGACCGACGGACGATAATGTCATACCATATGATTGACGAGACACGCTGCGTTTGCCTAATGTTAAACATTGCGCATGCCCATGACAATCATGTTTAAAAAGAAGTTAAGTCAACGTGTAAGCGTAAAACGAACTAGTATTAATTTTTTTACACAGTTGTATTGTTTTTATTAGAATATATACTGTATTTATTTTTTGATAACTCTTCGGTACGTTTGCAAATGTTATACACTTATCTCATTTTGACGTTAATCAACAGTAAATTCGGTTAGTAACTGAATTAAAAACTGCAAACAATGAAAACATGTCGAATTGAAATCCATTCTAGTACACAGTAACTGGAATCCAGTTACTTTATACTTGCAATGCGCAAATCATTTAACCAATATTAAGTGGCACAAAATAGCTGCACATAATTTAAGACAATTGACTCATAATATTAAAATACATCATCTAAATGAACGGGTCTAATACGATCGAAGTAAAAAAAAAGTTTAGTCGTGCGCATTCAAATTGACTCGAGTCAATACGATGTGCGATAGACTTTACGTTATTTTTACGTGATCTGTGTTTAATAAATCTACGTTTATGCGTATTCTACGCACGCGACCTCGCGTTTACGTGCAATTTATTTAGCTCGGAGTTGTTAAAATTATATTTAGAATTTTAATGCTCAGACGAAAATGTCATCGCACGTGATTTTACGCGAGATTTTGACCGCTGACAGCGAATGCATAAGGGCGCTTGTTAACGAGACGGTTTCTACCCGATCTGGCGCTGGGCCGGGTGCCGGCTTAGCTTGTTTACGGGCTTGCTTTGCACCACGTGCTCGCATCGTCACTAGCGCCGGGTCTTTAACAGACCTGGGGCCTTATTGTGTAAGCGCTCTGACTTTTGGCTTCGCTTTTCCTCCCGCTAGCTCTCGTGGCGTAACTGGTGCGAGCAGGAGAAAAAGCGAAGCCGAACGTCAGAGGACTTACTCAATAAGGCCCCTGCAAAGTGTTCCATACATAACTAATGACCTGACGTACCTACGCATGGTTAAGCGCGCGTCGCCCCGTCGAAAAACCGTCTCGTTAACAATCTTAGCCGGCACCGGCCCAACGCCGGATCGGTTAGAAAACGTCTCGTCAACAATCGCCCTAAGAATGTATATTGCAGTTTCCCTCTTACTCCAACTCATATTGTATTCTTATCTCGTTTCGTTCCAACAGAATTCGTTTAAAGATAGAAATTGGAAAAATATAGTTTGTAAGAGCAAATGGCTAATTAATTTTTTGGCACGTATCTATATTGTTTTTGCAGCAGATTTTATCTGTCTGATAAATGCGTGGATTTGTTTTGTTTGTTTTAGTTATTTTGAGACTTTTTTGTTTTCGAAGTTTACTGCATGAGAAGCGAGACGCTTTATTAATTTTGTTTACAATTTGATTGATGCAATTGTGTAGCGTTAGTTTCTAGCATGTTGTTTTGTCGTAAAAACTGACTAGTCCTGCCGGGCTACGATGCGCACCACGAAATATTTCTTTCAAAGTGTCAGAAGCTCAGAACGACAGCGTTACGGCAAAGTATATTTGTCACCTTTCACACGTCGAAAAGATTTCTTTTCGTCGATTTTCGTGGTCGCTTGCTGGACTAGCCAGTGTGCGACAATTAATTCTCTTGAAGGCCTCTGACACGGACGAACCGGTTAAAACAAACGGGACCCAAAATATGACGTGTCATCAGAGCCAAGACAGTGTTGACACGGTAATGATTACTAACAGTATTTTTTTTTTTTTTAGATAAGATAACGTTTATTTTGCTCAAAAAGTTACAGGTTTTGGAGTTAGTAAATCTTGATGATGCTGTATTCCGTCTTTATACAAACGATTGAAAAGCGAATCATGACTATTCGCCTCGGAGTGCGATATAATCTGGTATGCTAGTCAGTCGCGGCGCGCCGTAGTACGAACGAAGGTGTGGATATTTTGTAACTAATAAGCGTGTTTTGGGGTTCTTCGTTTTACGGAACACTAAAACCATCAAACAACACAATATGTATTTTTATATATGCTTCCTTCTTTATTCACTACTAATTTCTTTTTTGTAATTAATATAATCATTTTATAACGTAATAGATAGAAACTAGAAGAAACTGAAGTGGGTAATGTGTAAGTAGATGAAATTAAAATACTGCAGGCGGGCAGCCCTACCGCGCCATACGGTATGTGTGGTCACGTGGCGCTGTAGGTAAATATTTTAAGGACAGGGCCAATTTACAAAACTGGTAGATATCGTTACCGTGGTGTTGAGCTGTAAATGCCGCCCTCGGTCCGATGACTGATTCTGCCAAACTTTGCCCAACTTCGGCGATCGCTAGAAACACAGTCAAACTACGTTACGAGTGCTACACCCCTATCAAGAAGAAGAGTGTCTATTCAATATGCTAAATTACTAATAATATAAACATAGTTTAAAAAAACTAAAAAACACGCTTAGGTGTCATCAATTGTTTTTTTTATAAATGCATTGTCATCGGTATTTGATAGGTGTGCAAAGTTTAAAGAAAATCTGTTCGCTCAAAGTAGGTCAAAATCGAGCTCAAAGGCGTTGGTTACAAGCAAGCAAGCAAACAAGTAAACATCCACTTGAACGTTAACGGGATATACCTTATCCCATGACTAATCTTCACAAAACTGCTACCGGGACAAATATGTCCCGCGGTGCGATTTTTCAGAAATCAGCTTTAAGCCGTAACGTTAGAGTTCCTTTTTGTAATAACGCTAGTATTTAATACTCGAAAAGAACGGTAGATGCATAAAATGCCGGCCTCAGAATGCATAAAAATTTATTCCCCTTTTCGAGTCGTTCGGCAGCCATTTTAGTATCGGCGCCAGTCGCACCGGTCCGGTTCCAGCGGCATTATGTGCAGCAATTTTGTGCTAAAATATGTGGTAAACTTTAACTAAACAATAGAGTGTTATATATGAAAACGTTGCCAAAGACGTTTTCTATCGACTGGTGTATGTGATTTACAGTGTTAGTTGTGTTGTGATTGAAATATTGTGCTCTAAAGTCGGGGATGGCCGATCCGGCCATTAGCGGCTCCGTGTTGCTGCTTACCATTTTTTTAAAGTATTAAGGTAAGACTTGAATCACAGACTTTTAAAAAACACTTTTGGCAATTAATTAGGCTATGCCACGGTATTTTTTATTAGAACGTAGCTTGTCTATTTGTTCCTTTGATAGATGTTTTTAGCGGGACGGATAGTACTCAACCGCGCGCGAAAAATTTGACGCGGGTCCGTGACGTTTGATGCATAAATAGATTTGAAACAGTAACTGACAAAAGAAAAAAAATACGTTTCTAATATTTTTAATAACTTAACTACTTCGCTACTTGCGTTAGCACTTTTGCCGCCACGCACCTGGGTCGAACCATCTACACTCCGGCAGCTGCAGCGGAGGAAGCTGCGAGTAGAAAGCGGGTGAAGTATGCACCGATGGAGCCGCTCTATAACTTTGTGCCCATTGCGGTGGAGACCATGGGCAGTTGGGGGGCCGAAGCTAAGGCTTTGTTTCGCGAAATTGGGCGGAGGATAAGGGACAGAGGAGGTGACTCCCGCTCTGGGTGGTTCTTGGTGCAAAGGCCGTCTATCGCTATTCAGCGTGGTAATGCTGCTAGCATTATGTGCACCTTTGCACCGGGAATCATGAAGGGCGGGTTATTTGATTTTTAAGTATATTAATTAATTATTTGTATCTTGTGACAATTATTATAACTTGACATTTAATGAAACAAATTGTATTTATTATGATCTGAAAATAAACTTATATTAACTAACGGATTAATAATAATAAGTAAAAATTACCGAGTCATCATACCTATTAGAGTTTGTTTAAATATGCATTCGTTTTTATTTATCACTATTCAACATTCATTTGACCCCATGAAATACCTGAAATGCCTCGCTAACGAGGCCCACAACAAAATGACGTCGCCAAAGGGCTACGTCATCGTATTCGTCACCCTGCGGTCATTTATGACGTCACAATGCGCCTTTCATGATGTCATAATACCGTGTGACTTTTTGTACCGGTGAGGTGGGGACGCTAACGTGGCTTTTAAAAATAACGTGACATTAAGTGAAGGGTTGAGGGGTATTTTTGCTTTTTGCGGGAAACGTCTGGCGTGGGTTACAACGTGTTAACGTAATGGAAACAGACAGGGTGAAAGTAGAATGAACAAGGGAATTTTCGAGACAAATTAAAAGAGCTGTACGTTTATTTATATTTCATTAACGGGAACTTGGCTGCTTGAATTGTAGGGAATGTTGACGGAATTTTGGTATTACATTTTTACAATACAATAAAAAACACTTTGTTGACACCACAAGTAGTAAAACATAACAGAAAAATAAATAACGACAGAAAAATGGTACAAAAGGCGGTCTTATCGCTAAAAGCGATTTCTTCCAGACAACCTCTACTGTGTGGAAACACGTAATTGACGTGGACAGTGATGTAAACATAAATGAATAAAATAAAGCTATAAATATCCAAGAACAATAAAATATACTACATAATAATAGGCATACACAAATACTTCTTATAATACATACAATAAAAATAAACCTATTTACATACATAAATAAATACAGATAGTTAAAACGTAAGCGATAAGTAATATCAGTTTTTAAAACTGCTTAGCAAGATAGTGTTCCTTGACTTGAGTCTTGAAAGATTCAACGCTCTGCGCACGTCTGATGGTCACTGGAAGGTCATTCTAGAGCCACAACTCGGACACAGAAAGAAGAATCGTAAAAGACAGTATTGTGAGATGGAGTTGATAGAAGAAGATTGCTAGAAGACCTAAGATTGACAGAGTGAGTGTCACAGAGAAAAGTGAAGCGTGAGCTTAAATACGAAGGAGAAGAAGACTTAAAGAGATCGTTGTAGAGAAGGGAAAGAATATGGGTATCACGGCGAAGACGGATAGGGAGCCAGTTAAGCTTGTTACGGAATTGAGTAATGTGATCATATTTCCGAAGACCGACTTTTAGTCTGTCTATAAAATTTAAACACATTGTCAAAAATTTGCGCCTTGTATAGCGTAGTTAGGAAGACAAGTAAAAAAATGATCCAATTAGAATATTTTAATTTGTAATTTTGATCAATTTTAAGAACTATTTCTTGATTTTATGCCTTGAGGTAAACGAAATAGTTCTTAATAAATTATTACAATAACATAACTTTTTGTAAAAATCAATAAATACAAGCTTTTGAGATCCTAGATATCATGTAGCAGCAGAGTGCCAGCCAAGACAAGTAAAACGAGCCCAAACACGACCAGACTATCTTGATTAGTACAGGAGTTCCTATGGGCACCTTCCGATTTCATCATTAGATCAGTTCCATAGCACCATATTATTACACTATCACGCGATATACACGTGCGTGCAAAATTTCTGCTCAATCGGAAACCGGAAAGTCGGTCTAACTTTATTTTTAATTATGTAGATAGCTGTAAATAATACGTTTTCCAATGTTATTTTAGTTTACTTGCAAGATTCCACCCGAACTTACATACTTACCTATATATGTACATCTAATGTAATGTTTACTTACTGACTTGTAACCAATGATGTTATGAATAAATGACTATATGACTATATATATATTGCAACTTAAATAAAAGCTTGTAAAATTGATTTAGACAAAAGACGCATCAAAATAGATCAATTTTATTCGGAACGTATATACTACAAGAAGCCGTGGTGGCTTAGAGGTAGTGACCCGCCTCACAATCGTGAGATCGTGCGTTCAAATCCCGGTCCCGTACCAATTAGTTCTTTGGAATTTATGTACGGAATTTCACACCACTGGCTTTTCGGTGAAGGAAAACATCGTGAGGCAACCTGCATATGTCCGTAGAAGAAATTCGATGGCGTATGTGAATCCACCAACCCGCACCGGGCCAGCGGGTGGATATGGCCCAATCACCCTTCGTAGGTAGGCCTACGTCCTGCAGTGGACTATTAAAAAGGCTGATACAGTACAGTACAGATATGCTACAGATAAACCTACTTAGGTATACACGTCAAAACGACACCCTTTTGTTTCGTTCTTTTAAACAACATTCTATTACATCTTCTTCTATTCTTTTAATGTAACCCACAATGGGTTTCATTACAGAAGGTTCTCTGATTCGATTTTATCAGCAAAAATAATATCTTTTCCTGCAAAAATACGCTCAATCTTTGTGACAAAATAATTCGTACTCGCAGCTTAATTATTAATTAACAAAGCTGCCATTAAGAACCCCGGGCTTTGGCTTAAACCTCACTTATTTGTTTCTGGCTAATTGTGCGGAAATTATTGACGATCGTCGACGAAACCACTCAAATTAATTTACTTATTTCAAACTCTGTTGTTTTGGAAGATGTGGTTTGTCATCATCGTCGTATTAGCCGTAGGATCACTGCTGAACAGAGGTTCACCCACGAAGGGTGACTACATCTGCCACGCTGTGGTTCGGCAGTGCAGTTCGGTGAATTCACATAGTTACGGTTAATTTGTTCTGCAAACTTTTGTAGATTGACTAGCAATGTTTTTCTTCAAACAGAAACTAAAATATAAAACCCGTATATTTATTTTAAAGAATTGATTGGTACGGGATCGGATTTAAACCCGTGTCTCACATGTAAGGCAAGCGTTCTCCCACTTGGTGACAACGGCCAATGAGGTAATTGGAACTTAAGTACGAAAGTTTAAACCAGATGGCCTAAGAGCCGCTGAAGAACGACCTTCTCCCACGCGATAACCAGATGAGACATATTTTTCATTAATTGTTATTTATTAGTAAACAGGCCTATGATAACTTGCCTATCGAATAGTGTTCAAGGCTTTTTTTTATTATGTTTAAAATATGTCGTGAATGATTTTTTGAAGGCAAACCTTCATGATTCATTTTGCAATTAAATTATGTATATGTACACAGTTGCATGCCAGGTAGTATGAACAAAATTAAGTAAGCAAACCTACCAAGGTATATTCTCTACATTCAAATTTATCAGCTGAAATAAAAAATACCGGCTATCAAAAGGTGAAGGTAAAAAAAATAATTTACAAAAGAAACCAACGAATTAAATACAGTCCTGCCGGCTTAGCATGCGACCCCAAGCAATTATTTCGTCCGAAATACCAATTCGTGTGAAGTAAATTCTTGTCATAGAATCGTGATCTATGGTCACGAAAAACTAGTGTCGCCCTGTGACTACATAATTTGGATATTTAATTTTGCAATGAAGCTACACTGATTTAGTTCATTCAAAACACAGCGATTCCAAAGGGATGATGTGGTCTATCAAGATAATCTGAAAGAGATCCATTGATTTAATTTTAATACAACATGAGTTAAAAAGGTAAATGAACTCTTGTTAGATTTTTCATTGAAAAGCGTTAAATTTCAATAGAAATTTGACAACAGCAATACAACATAACAATAAAGAAGGAAAGCCATTAAAATCACAGAGATACCTACTTCTGTCTATGATTATCACAAAAGTACCTCTACGATTATCAATTATCATCATAGTTTATATCACGAAGTTAGTTTATATTATGACTGAAACAGGTAACATTAAGCATATTTAAGGTGTTTTGCTTTTCGTGACGTTAAAATGAACTGGTACAAAACCACAAATAAAGGTTTTAAAATAGTAAAATAAGATTTAAACTTTTTGGAAGACTAAATATTATGCATAGGTACAGGAACTATTAAATACTTATGAAGCCAAAAAAAGTAATGTCGCCATTTTGGTAGCCAAGTTTTAAAAAATAAATAAATGTCAAACTCTAAAATACCAGCCCGCTATTGGTTGTTCGAAGATTCCTGTCTGATACGGGGTGCGTTTACGCACTCCAGACTGAGATAAAAATTAAACTGGTGAAGTCAATTTCTCCCGCTTAGGGCATCTGTCAGGCGAAAAATTGTTCCGACTAAAAATTAATCTGGCTAGGCTAAATATCGAGGTTTTTAGGTTGATAAATTTTATCTTGTCTTATTGTTCAGCTACTAGTCATCGAATCGAATTTGACAGATGGTTCTAGAGATTGACGAATGTGATTGGTTTGTAATAAATTTGAGGGCTATGATTGGTCTAGAGCAATGACTCTGTTTACGGACGCCACACAGAATATTTTTTATCCAGCAGAAAAGCTAGAGTGCGTAAACGCATCCCAGTATCTTTAGTAGTCTATGACAGTATCACTCAAGAGCTCGGTGCAATCTTAGATTATAGATGGGTGCACTGTTGTAAGTTTGATATGTTGTACAAGCTCTGTGTTTGATATTTACAGCATTGCCAATACCGATTTTCCTAATTCCCAAAAACCCAAAGTAAAATTCTCTATTCCGGGGAGAAAAATTATCCCGATTTCCAATCTAAACTGATACCTCGCCAAATTGCAATCGAGAAGGAGTTTCAGCACGGAGCCTGTTTTCAAAAAACTACCACGCTATGATTTATATTAGGACGGGGCGGGCGCGGGATGGGTCGGCGATGGTCCGCACGGGGCCCGTCCTAGCTTTTACACAAAATGTATGGAACGTGCGTCGTACGGGCGTCGTACGGCCCCGTCCGGCCCGACTCCGGCCCGTCTCGCGCCCGCCCCTTCCTAATATAAACCATCTCTAAATCGATAGAATACTCGTAAAACATCTATCCCCACAACAATCTCTAATGGAGATAATTCCCCGTAATTTGACAAATCCTTCGCAATGCATCAGAGTTGGTGTTTTACCTATCTCGTAGTATTTCGTCCTCAAAAAGTTTGACGAAAGATATTCGCGGTGAAATGTCAAAATACGGCTAAATTCGCGTGCACATGTTAGAGTTTGTCGACAAGTGCCACAAGTACATAAATCATTCGCGAGAATTGTATACCACAGAGTAAAAATAGACGAAATAAGTGTGTTGTCATGTTAGAGGAGGTAGAAGTATCGGAATATTTCTATTGTACTAGAAATAAGATCGTTTTCGTGGGTCGCATCCTAGAGGGCCTGACCACTTTTCGATAGGTTAACTATCATACGTCTATTTCTATGTAAATAGCATTTCATAAAAAGTATGTCTCGTCTGGTTATCAAATGGGTGAAGGTCGTTCTTCCACGTCTCTCTCTCTAAGAATAAGTCCATAGACAATTCGATTTAGTAGATTCGAAATTGAGTCTCATATGTGGAACCGCCAATCCGCACTGGCGTAGTAGATATAGCCCAATCACCCTTCATGGACTAATTGTTAGGACTATTATAAAACTGGAGTACTTATAGTAGTTTCTAATATAGAGATAATAGTGATAGTAACTTTTTCAGAGTGCTCTAACAATGACATTCACGTGAAAAATGGTTTTCCAGCCGTCTGTTGAAAATGCGCTTATTGTCGGGCCGCTGCACAATGCGCTATTCACTGAGCCACTAAAGCACGGGTATTATAGCTCTTGGGAGCTAATTTTCTAACCACTACAGAAATGAAGATTTTTAGCTCCTGATAAAAATAAGGGGTCTTCATTGAGCAGTTTTTTTTTATATTATCCTTATTCGTTTGTTTCATAACATTATTTTCATTTTTCTTGAATTCTTTTTCATTTATCATGAAATGAAATACAACAACAAACAAACAACAACACTTTATCAGACAACCACATTACATAAAAAACAGATTATATCGTCGCTGTAGAGCGAAAAGTCACTAAGTCGAAAAATCATGTTTTGAGATACGAGCGTTTAAAGTTTTAAAAACTAAAAAAAAATATTGCTCGGTTTCAGTGTTGGATATTAATGACTTTATCATTTCATATTGTAGGAAATATCTCAAAGTTGAACTTACACCTATTTAATTACTAGAAAAAGCTACTTTTCATGGAAATTTTAAGGAAAACAAAAAATTAGTTAATTTTTACTTTCAGTTTCCTGCCCATAAATGTGTTAGTTATTTTTCTTCCCTAATTAATGATTTCTCGCTTAACTGAAGCTCTTGGATACAGACAATAAGTTGACTTAGTTATATTAATTCTTATTACCTCAAATACTAAACGATACAAATAAAAATTAACTAAGTGATATAACTATCCATTTTGGATTATTTAAGTAGGTAAATTGTAGGACATGTTTTTGAGAAACAATCAGTGGACAAAAATAACTTACCTAACTTTATTAAATAAGTAAGAAAAAAAACCAGCGATAAGTACCCTACTATTTTTCTTTAATTCAATCTTCATTAGATTCCTCTAAAACGTTTGGCTCACACAGTGCATCTTTTACATCTATGCTGGTAGGTAGAGAGTGATACCAGTAACGTAACTCTTGTGGAATAATTCGCTTGGTACACAGATTTATCAGATCTCTTTTTTTGGCCTCTGAAATCTGGAGAGGACTTAGGTAAGCCTTTGCAATAGTGTAACTCTTTATTTCTGTATGATGATGGTATTCCAGCTATTGTACTAAGGACTTGTGCGCCTGAGCTGTCGCCTGTGTTGACCCGCCTCTTTCGCCTCTCTCTGAAGACAGGTCAAGTGCCCAAATCTTGGAAGCTTGCTAACGTGCAGCCTGTTCCGAAAAAAGGTAAATCTATACTTTGCAAGAGTATGGAACGTGTTCTTAACAACAGGCTCCTGGCATACCCGGAAGCGAATAACTTACTCGGTGATCATCAGTACGGCTTTCGCCGAAACCGGTCTACTGGGGACCTTCTGGGCCACACACATCTGGAGTGAGGTCAACGATAAACACGGAGAGACGCTGGCTATCTCCTTGTCATTTGACAGAGTCTGGCATGAGGGCCTTATTGGCAAGCTTCCTTTTTACGGCCTACCTGCTGATTTCTGCGCTTAGATATCTGATTTCTTGAGGAATCGGTCAATACGAGTAATTGTAGATGGTTGTTCGTCTGACCAAATGGCTATCAATTCCGGTGTTCCTCAGGGGTCAGTGCTCTCTGCGACGCTTTTCCTACTGCATATTAACGACTTGCTAAAGCCTGGTATTTTTGGGTACGCAGACGACAGTACAGTCATGGAGAGCTACTCGTACACATCCGAAGCAAGAACGAGCGGGCCACAGATCGAGTCACTCAGAGAGGCTATGGTTGAACGACTCAATTTGAGTCTGGAGGCGGTATCTGAATAGGGTGCTGCTAGCCTGGTCAAGTTTAATGCCTCGAAAACTCAAGGCTGTTTGTTTTCGGCCAAAAAGAGGCCCTTCCAATTGTCTCCTGCTTTCCGTGGTGTGTCCGTTCCGGTAACTAACAGTCTGGAACTATTAGGCGTTACGCTATCATCGACTCTCAACTTTGGCTCTTTTATAGAGTCAAAAGCACAATTAGCCTCAAAAAAAACTTGGTATTCTCTCTAAGGTAAGACGGTATTTCACACCTGAGCAACTGATTAGTCTTTATAAAGCGCAAGTCAGGTCTTGCATGGAATACTGCTCTCACTTTTGGGATGGCTCTGCTGAATACCAGTTGGAGGCTTTGGAGTCCATTGAAAGGCGAGCCAGGCGGCTGATAGGTAACGAAACCTTGACTGAGTCGAAGCTGCAAAGTCTCGAGCATCGACGTAGGGTGGCGTGTCTATCAGCCTTCTATCGGATACACTTCGGTGAGTGCGCCAGCGCAGGAGTTGCACAATCTGATCCCACCTGTCCCTTTCTTCTATCGTACGGCTAGACAGACGTGACCAAAGCGCCACCCTTTTATGATGGACATCTCACGCGTTAGAACCAAGCGTTTTGAGTCCACATTCCTCATACGAACTGCCAGAATGTGGAACGCTTTGCCTGAGTCTGTCTTTCCGCTAAAGTACAATGTAGGTGTCTTCAAATCTCGGGTAAATAGGTATCTTCTAGGTAAGCGTGCTGCATCCTAGACCGCATATCTGCTTAACATCAGGCAGAGTGTGTAGTCAAACGCATACCTATTTGAATTATAAAAAAACATGCCCATCGTATTATTTTAATTTTTAACTCCATTCGTCGATTTGCACTATCGTATCGAGTACATTTAGTGCACAGATCTTTCTTTGGTCAAAAGAATGCGCGCCAAACTTACCAACTTCAACGTACATTGATGTTGTTTAAGTTTAAACAACATCAATGTACGTTGAAGTTGTCAAAAAGATCAGTAAAAGCTTTTAATGACCGCTTAAAACTATATTCAATAGCTTATTAAATAAGGGAAAAAGGTACTTAAAAAGATTTGGGAATTTCATACTTTCGTTAAGTAGTGTCTAAGGTCCTTAGGACATCAAACCGAAATTCGCTAAATAGGGTTAGTTAATTTTCGCTCTCATATTTTAAGCGAGCAGTGTGTTCTAAAATTAAGTAAGTTGTTTTAGTGATCTTACGAATGGATACTGGTCCAGATTGAGGCATTGAAAAGCAGTGAAAAAATAATTAAAGCTACTTGGGTATGAAGATGATATACATCTACGTAAACAAAAAATATTTAAATAAATTAGGTAGTTTTTCCTTGTCATGAAATGATTCAAATGACATATTTAACCAGTTTCAGAATTTTCTAAAACAGGAACTATGGCACTAATAGCTGCAGCGATAAGACTGAAATTTGGAGAAAAAAACGACGATTCCAATGACGTTCCTAACTCAATTCGGCCATTTTACGACTTAGTGACTTTTCGCTCTACAGCGACGATATGGACAAAAACAATAGGTCTCTAATTGGCGGCCTTATCGTTTTAAGCGAATTCTTCAAGGCAACCAAGCACGGATAGAAAATAGCATTTGACAAAAAACGTGGGCATAATAGCAAGGAAATTTAATAGCATAGACAAGAAAATTAATACTTGGTAATACCTTACAAATATACTAATAAATTTTTTGAAGAAATATATCTCTACACACATACATAACATATAAACTACATAATTATATCATACTAATATTATAAATCCGTAAAGTTTGGTGGTTTGTTCCTCTTTCGAGCAGCAACGGAGCAACGGATCGACTTGATTTTTGGCATGGATATAGTTCAAGGGCCTGAAAGTGACATAAGCTACTTTTTATCCCGAAAAAATAAAAGGTTCCTGTGGGATAGCACAAAAATCAAATTCCACGCGGGCGGAGCCGCGGGCAAAAGCTGGTACATAATATAATATATCTTAATAAGAACTTATAAAATAACGAAACACAAATGTGTCGAAAGGGGCTCACCTCAGCTATAAATGTTGAGTGCTGGGAGGACCCAACACTCAACGCTGGTATTCTAGTCAGCCCCTTTATTCAAGGGTGGGTGTAACAACAAACCATATAAATATTATAAATATTTAAACAAACAAAAATAACAACCCCGTGACAAAGCGCCACAAATAGCAAAAACTTCTAAAATCCTGGTATCTATCATAATTTTATTATTATCTATCTAAAAAAAGGCCTTCTCAAAATGTATCTTAGGCTAAAAATACATGTTCGCAAAATATGCATGGTTTCACAAACAAACTTTACGATCATTTTCCATCCGTCTGTTGAAAATGCGCTTATTGTCGGACCGCTGCACAATGCGCTATTCACTGAGCCACTAATGCACGGGTATTATAGCTCTTGGGAGCTAATTTTCTAACCACCTGAGTTTTGAGAGAATTGAAGATATTATAGCCCCTGAAGAAAAATGGAGTGTTCATAAACAAATAAGTCATCTGTCTAGAAAGAGGCTACATACAGGTCAGCGATCATCGAAGTTAAGCAACGTACGGCACGATCTGTCTTAGGATGGGTGACCGAGGGTGGCATTTCTAACTCAGCGCTATCATGGCTCGGATGACACGTTAAAATATAAGACCCGGTTGTTTTAAACCGTTTCGTTTCCGAGGCCATGAGACGACTTAATTTTTTTTAATAAAACTTTGACACTAAGATTATAGCAATACAGCCTATACGTAGTTTAAAAACCGGACAAGTGCGAATCAGACTCGCACATCGAGGGTTCCGTACAAACATATTGTTAAAATAATTAAAAATCTGTTTTAGCATGTGCTAATGAAGTTCTTTTATATGATACCTTACATGATACGATTTACTCACTTTGAATTTTGAACCCATATTTTGTGAATTTTGAGACCCTATTTTTTAGTGATTTAAATAAAAATGTGCAGTTTTTAGATTTATTCCTATTATGTGTACTCTGAGACAATGCTTCTTTCAATGTCAACGGGAAGTACCTTGCAGGTTTTGATTTTTTTAAGTGTCAAAATATGCGGTTTTTTACGACATAAACGGCTCTAACTTTTTTATACAATAACTGAGAAGTGTTTCTTTTACACAACTGCAAGAGATCATAAATATACGTATACAGTTTAAATTTCAACTCGATATCTTTACGCGTTCCCGAGATAAAGAGTCTTGACATACACACAGACGGACAGACGGACAACAAAGTAATCCTATAAGGGTTCCGTTTTTTCCGTTTGAGGTACGGAACCCTAAAAAGGGTGTGTTAAGATGAAAGGGGGTAATCTAGACCATCATGACAACTTTGACTATGGAGCCTACCCGGAATTTGAGCAAAAAGTCAGATGTTTCATACATTTCGTCGATTCTTTATATAGTGTTACAAGTATAAAACTAGTAAAGACAAGGGTGTGTGTAATTATAATAGATTTTAAAACCCATCTTTTTGTGTTACCAGAGGTCCTCGCAAAATATAAGCCGCACACCTTCGAGTAAACATCTATATAGAGTCACAATCGTGCAAAAAATCGTCCGAGCAACAACCCTGCTCAAGCTACGCAGTGGGCAGGCTTTTTAGTTAGTCGTAAGGCGATTGCAAGCCGACTACAACGTCGCCTGATGCCAAAGTTCTTGGTTACAAGCACTAATTAGGTGATATAACGTTGAGATTTAAGAAAACCGGACATTGTGAAATATTTAATGTAATTACCTAAGTTGGTATGTACTTATGACAGCGCTCGGACATTTTTTTACTACCGTCACTTAGGGACTGTGGATATTTGCTCGAAACTGCACATATACAATTTTAGCCTTGCTCCACACTACACACCTACTAAATAATTCAAGACAAAATAAATAAACCAGAACATGCATGAGTAATCTTCATAACACAACAATACTTGCCGAATTTCCCGCCCTTTTCCAGGGCCCCATTCAAATAGTCCGCAAACTCCTTTCCATTTCTCAATTTGCTGTTCTCGAGTACTTCCGTAGACGTGACAAGAACTTGATTTACCTACCCCTCGTTGCCATTCGTGTAATGCAATGTTTTGAGATTTGCCTGTGAATTTGGCATAGAAATGCTGTTTTCGTTATTGATCGCTGTATTTTCTTGATTATTTATGTTGTATTTACCGTTTCATTTATGATTTTTATTTTATTGAGATGATTTTTTAATGTCCGATGAAAAAGGGGTGCTATTAGGAAAACAATCGTATATGTTATTGAACAATATTTTTGTACAAAGTTTTTAACTATAAACTAAATCTGTTATCAAAGGTTTCTTGAAGTGTTCTTTCTAGCTAGTTAAGATTTATAATAATATACACCCAAGTTTATATTATAGTTATTTATTAGTGGAAGCCGTGGTGGTCAAGAGGTAGTGACACCCGCCTTACAATCGTGAGGTGGCGGGTTCAAATCCCCGGTCCCATACCAATGAGTTCTTTGGAATTTATGTAGGTACGGAATTTCACACTACTGGCTTTTCGGTGAAGGAAAACATCGTGAGGCAACTTGTATACGTCCGTAGAAGAAATTCGATGGCGTATGTGAATCCACCAACCCGCACTAGGCCAGCGTGGTGGATATGGCACAATCACCCTTCGTGGGTAGGCCTACGACCTGCAGTGGACTGTTAAAAAGGCTGGTACAGTACAGTAAGTTTAAATCATTGCATGTGTCACGATATTTACCTGAAAAATATTTTTTTTCAATTAGTACACAATTTATCGTGAACGTTTAAAACATAAAAATAAGACTTATAAATAACGAACTTAAGCTAGAATTTTATAGAGTAATTAAAATTCTGGTCCTAAATTGTGACTGTAAACGATATAAATGAACTAAAATTGTTTGAAGCTTAACATTCAAGGTTTTCTAAAACCTAAATTCCAACAAAACGGACTGTAGATGTGCGGAGCTTGATGGAGCAGAGTGATCCGTAACTCCATTGCAGTAATGTATATTTGCTTAACGAATAATAGACACAGCTCACACACACACAGCTCTGCTCTGCTGACGCCTGTGTTATTTTTATTTTTAAGTGATTTGAGGCATGTTGACAAAAAATGTAATTAGTCCGTCAGATAGACTATCAAAAAATATTAGACACGTATTTTTTATTTTGTCAATTAAACAAAAATTGATGAAGATATAGTCCGTTAAAGTTCCGCGTGACGTCACAAGTGCCGTAGAAATGTATGTAATTCTGTAAGAGAAGTGACGTCCCGACCCCACTCCCAAACTTTGACAAGGTTTATCTTTGTCATTTGTTGTTTGATTGATAAAAGAAAAAATACGTGTCCAATACTTTTTGATAATCTATCTGATAGACTAATTATAATATTGATTTTTTTCCCCAGTCATCATGCGTATTGTACTTATTATTTTCTAAAATGAGAGTTTTCCTTATTAGCCACAATGACATACTTAGTTTGCCGGGAGGCAATAGGCAGACAATAAGATACTAGAGTCTCTCTGTCAATGTGTAATGTCTCATTTATTAAGGAATAACAACAGCTTATATACTAAATCATATCTATGAGGTATGCGCTATCTATAACGCTATATATCACGTAAAACATCTAACTCACGTCTGGTTAATCGTGCTATATCTAAAACATTCCAACGAGCTGCAACACTTAGGTCTCTTTGCAACTTCGTGATTAATTCCTACGTACAGACTCCATAAAAGAGGAACTGAACCAACCGCTCTAGCCCGTAAGCTTACTGTATAAAGAACACAGCTTCGCATTCGATTTGTGTTTTGTCCTTGGATAAGGAAATATGGCGTTTATGCAGTAGACTTACGGACTACAATAAGTACCTACTCCACCCAGCTCCGCTCCGCTTTGTAGAGCCTGGTCGTAACATTCAAGGTTTCGACTCCAAAACTTTGGCCACTTTGAAGGACGACCTTTGGTTAGTTTCTGGGTTAGTTACTCCAACGACTTTGTTTACTTATAGACATCTCATACAAGTCGGGTATATTCAGTCAACACATTGGCACGAGGAGCGCCTATATTTCTCGATAATGACGCAATGAGTACATACATTATAAGTATCAATTAGTTCAGTGAGTTCTTTGTCTTTAATTTTTTTCCATCCTACAACATGGTATCCGTTTCGTGGTTTGGTTTTTGTGAACCAATTCACGTCGTAAACTGCAAGATGATCCTCATAGGTATGTCATGTAATTTAAAATCGACATCTCATTATAAATCTGTCTGTAAGTTCAGGAGACGTACTTACAGACAAATATAGAGACGTACCTACACATAGATAAATTTAACTAGCATTTGGATTTTTGCGTCAGGAGTAAACTAATAATACCTATCTATTAGCATCAAGTCATCGCGCACCTTGTTCTATTATTTATTTTATAGTTACACACAAATTCCCAAAGATTTATTCTGCAAGTTTGAGTTACGACTGTATTATATTTGAACTTTCATGCGTCTGAAATTTATCGTTGAAATATCTCACTCACACGAGTCCCGGCGGCGAACTTTGTGAAATAAACGGGTCTACATCACGCTACATTTTAATTTAGATATTACAATGCGAGATAACAACGTTTTTGGTAGATTTAAACGTAAAGCGTGGTTTGTGTTGAGCCACGCTTAATGCAGGCTTAATCGTAAAGAAAGAAGACATAAAATGTGAATATTTAAGCGAGAAAATGTTGTCTAAACTAATCAATTTTAAATTTTAAGACAAAATAATATCTAACTTGTATGGTACTCGTACGTGTACATTTTTCTTAAAGAAAAAAAAATAAGGATGGAAACTTGAAACCTTTCATCCTTGTTTTAACATAGTAAGTTTGTATACATATAAACAGGATGTCTAGCCCTTGTTTCAGAGTTTTATAAGCCGCCTGTTTTTAAATATCGTTGTCAATTTATAAATCACATTTTTGACCGACGAAATGGAGGAGGTACTCAATTCCACGCGTATTAATATTTTTTTCATGTATATGCGCATAACTTTTTACATTCCGAATTCGATCATTCTTTTTTTATTGGAAATAATATACTTCGAAATTGGTTCTATTTAAATTTTATCGAAATCAGCTGATCCATTTTTGATAAAACCCACAATAATATGAAAACTGCTACATCGATCCGTGCGAAATTATCGCGAATTCTGTAAGTACACGGTTGAAGTCGGTCATGCCATTTTTTGAGAAAAATAATTATTCAATTACAATCATAAAAAATGTCAAGTCAATGATTACAATATTCGGCTGGTAAATTTAATAAATTAATAATAAACCGCTCACTTTCAAATTCATAATGACTTATTTTTAAATTTAAAAAATAACCACACAACTGAAATGATACTCCTCATTTTACGTTACGGGATCATACTCAATATTATAAATCCGAAAAGTTTGTTGGTTTGTTTATCTTTCACGCAGCAACGAAGCAACGGATTGACTTGATTTTTGGCATGGATATAGTTCAAAGGCCGGAAAACGACATAAGCTACTTTTTATCCTGAATAAATATGAGGTTCCTGTGGTATAGCACAAAAGTCAAAATACCACGCGAGCGGAGCGCGCAAAAGCTAGTAGTAATATAAAACAAATTGGTGCCTCCTGCCAATTTAAAATGTCAATGCAAGTGTTAATTATCATGTTTATACCAAATTAATTACACACGAAGCCCGTTACAGAGGCGCCATCGTAATTATAATAGCTACGAGTAAATAGCGAAGTTCTGTTTCACTTTCTATTTATACATTCGATAGAGAGAACGCTTTTTACGTTGCTATTAAATTTACGCTGGCACCTCTGTAATCTGGCTTTCGGTTTAAATAAATTGTTAAAATGGCAGTAGGTATAATTTAATACGGAACCCGGTACAATCTCGTTTATTTGTTTTAACTGCCCATTTACGTTGGCGCGGCTTAGTTATAAATGAATTGTTCCAAATTAGGCAACAAAATATCCAGTCCATTGATTCTCAATAAGTATGTTTATTCTGTACGACAATTGGGTACACATTTTGAATGTTTATTCACTCAAAACTGTGTGCACAATTTATTTCAAACTATTGTTTATTTATTTACGGAAAGCTACAATCAACATTGCAATATTTATTCATTTCGTTTCTATCCAATTTAGGAAGACCAGGCTCGTGCGAACATTAATTTTACCCATATTTTTGTACGCCTCTGAAACATGGACGCTTCGAGTTATTGAAAAGAAAAAGGTAAATGCCCTAGAGATGTAGTGCTGGTGAAGAATGCTTGGGGTATTGTGGACTGAATTTCGTACCAACGTCTCGATACTACAAGAACTCGGCATCAAGCAACGTCTATCAGCGATAGTACAGTCTCGCATACTCGCTTATTTCGGTCACATCTCAAGGCGCGGTAGTAAGTCCTTCGAGCGTTTTGTCGTCCAGGGAAAAGTTAAGGGCAGAAGACCACGCGGAAAGTCGCCCATAAGATGGACCGATCAGATCAAGTGGACAAGTCTGCTGTGGGTGGGTCCGTGCATGAGTGTACCCGATTGACGTCCAATAGAGAAAGATGGCGAGACAACGTGAGTCGCATTACAACTGTACCTACCAAAACTAATACTGCTTGATGTCCACGACCGCTCGATAGCGAAGATAGGAAGAGGTTCTTAAATTTGCTGTATTTTTGTGTCACTTAATTGTTTTTAGTACTAAGTGAACAGCAAAAATTAGGACATGAAGATTTCGAAATTATTAGAGCGCCTAAAAAATTTAAAAAAATTGTGGTAGCGCCTACGAAAATTTGTGATAACATAAACTAAGCTACTCAAGTAGACCAGCAATTTCCATACTAATGATTGTACGTCGCAAAAAGCTCGAAAATGTGTATTATTTCTAGATGGCGCTGCTAAATATCTGTTGCTGGAGGAGGTTAGTCCATGGTCATAGTAAATAATGAGTTTCGGGCGATTCGCACAAATAATAACACAATACTACTTTTACAGCACACCATTACTTTTAAAACGATATTTGAAATCGGTAGCTTTGTCTAAAAATAATTTAACCCTGACTGACAAACACGCACCCTTCTTTTTGGCACCCACGATATACTCGTAGCACCCTTCTTATTGGCAACATGGGGTTAATATTAAAAACTTCAACAAAAATGATACAAATTCCTCAGGACAAAAAACTGCGTTCACATATGGCACGCCCGGGATATATCCCGTTCCTTGGAAGCTAAAGGTAACATTATTAAAATCTTTTCCCTGATGCTGATGCGAAGCTTTTTCGTAAGATTTTTTGGAGAAGAAATGCTGATCATATTTAGTCAACAGTTTTGCGTGTATGTAGTTAGGTATTACCCTCGACGAAAAGAGCGGGGTGTTACATAAAATTAGAAGTATAAAATTACTTGATAATAATAAGCAGCTCAAGATAGCCTAACGCACTATGGAGAGGGCTATGCTCGGCGTCTCTCTGCGAGATCGAATCAGAAATGAGATCTGCAGACGAAACAAATCGGCATAGCATATATAAATATATTTTACTCATATTTTTTTTTGCAAATGAAACGAACGTTTCATCATTTAGAAAATATTATCCCGTTGAACATAATGTTTCGCATGATGCTATTCATGCACATTTTGTAACTATTCATTCAATCATTCATGTTACCATTCAATGCGATAATATGATAAGTTCGTTCTACGACTGAGATGATGATGATCCATCCATCTATCGGCCATAGGACGTCCACTGCTGGACATAGGCCTGCCCTATAAATATCCAATAAGAATTCGGAGCTTAATGTTGTTAGAGGCTTGTATCCAGCACGATCCTGCGGTAATGAGGTTATCCACTTTGTGGGTGGACGTCCTACGCTGAACGCGGTACGAAGTCATCATCCGAGAGCTTTTCGACTCCATCGGTCATCAGTCCTTCGTGCTATGTGCCCTGCTCACTGCCATTTTAACATGCCGATCCGCTGGGCTATGTCGGTAACTTTGGTTATCCTAAGTGTCTCCTCATTCGTGATGAGATGAAGATGATGCCAGGTATACCGGGTTATTTCTAATCATTTAGCATCCTTATACGGACTTATTCTGTATATAAAACATTTTTCTTTGGAACACCATTTTTTTAGAGTTTTGACAAAATTCACAGAACAAAATTTGTATTAGTTTTGATGTACAGAATAAAGGCCTAAAAGGAAGCTAATTTATTAGAAATCATCCTGTATAAATAAGCGTCTGGACGGTTACTCGTAGATGCAGGTTCAAGTCCTGCGTCCGCGAGAAATTTTTGAAGTGTTTTTCATAAAAACATGTCTTTGAGGTATATGAGAGCCATACTCGCACATTAAGCTCCGAACAAGCGTTGATCACTCGCGCATACAAAGCTGTAGGCATTAGGGTGCGTTATTTGCCCGCCACTTCAAACGGCCGGATATTACGTTTGAAGGGTTAACACACAAATTTAGCTCTAACACCGGCTGATCACTCTTAAAACGAAGCAGGATCTACCAGTGTAAAACTGTGCACCCTTTTTATTATCATTATTTCAGCCATACGACGAGAAACACCACTAAGTTTGTATAGGCCGCCATGGTGTCAGTTTTTAAGGCCTCTGACGTGGCTAAACGTTGAAACTAGCGCTACTGGGAACCTAAGACAAGTATTTTATACTATATATAACGGGACTGAACTCACGTGTAGGGATAGTCGTAACGACTATAGTTTCGGTCGCATTCGGCGACCTTTCTCAAGTTGGCGAGTGCTAGCACGCGGAGCCGTCTCGCAATGCACTGCGGGCTGCGGCGCGTAGCGATGAGAGCGAATGCGTTGGTGGGGTGGGGGCGGGTAGAGAGGCTGGTTGTGTCGGCGCGCACTGAAGATCCTCTTCGTCGGTATCCTGGTATGGAGTATCCCCGACGTATACCAGGATACCGACGAAGAGGATCTTCAGTGCGCGCCGACACAACAATCCTCTCTACCCGCCCCCGTCCCATGACAGTGCATTGCGAGACGGCTCCGCGTGCTGTGTGAAAACCACGTTAATTTCCATAGTAACTAAGACAAGTAGTCCGATTAGGTAGGTCCGACTTCTAGAAAGAGCTTGGGTTTAGTGCGCGATTAGTTCCGTAGTACATAGTAATAATGTGTTCAAATCGCGAAAGTTTAAAAACAACATTCAATAAAGAGGGCAATCGCCGTATCCAAGCCGGTTGGGCAGCGTTCGGAAAATTGCGTAACGTCTTCTCTTTCGACATACCTCAGTGCCTCAAGTCAAAGGGTTTCGACCAGTATTTTTTGCCAATGATGACTTATGGCAGACAAACGTGGTTTTTGCGTGGAGACGACGTGCCGGCAAGCACAGAGTGGGATGACCACCCACAAGGTAGATGGATGACCTCATTAATACCGTAGGATCGCGCTGGATGCAAGTCGTTACCAACCGGTCTTATTGGAGGGCCTATATCCAACAGTGGACGTCTTTTGTCTGCTTGTACTGAGCCGAAAGGAGGAGACTGATCGTACTACCAACCTGGAATTAGTTATAAAAAAAATCGGATGTAACTGTGTCGTGGACACAGTCGTGTGTTGTACGTGAATATGTCTCGTAATAGGTGATAGATACTACATTATAGTGTCGTTATAGAAGCTATATCAGTATCCACTCTCATTATTTCAACCGTCTCAGCTAAAGATGTAGATCCTGGCACCGTTATAGCCCCGTTCGGCCGCATTCATTTTTTAGATTGCCGGCACTGCTTGACTCGGTTATACTCGTATGGTGTTTTATTGATACCATTCGATTGATTTAAAAAAGTTCTTTCCAACCGTATGCAATATTTGTATTTCTATCTGGCTTTTTGACGTGTTTAGGCTGACATCAAGCTCGATTATAGAGGCGCCAGCGTAAATTTAATAGCAACGTCAAAAGCGTTCTCTCTATCGAATGCCTAAAGTGAAAAAGAAACAGAACTATGCTATTTAGCTATTATAATTACGATGGAGCCTCTGTAATCGGGCTTATTATAAGTTTTGTCATTTTTTTTATATCACAGGCACTATAATAAACTAATTCTTGATCCATAATCGATAGATTTTGTCAAGAGCTAAGGATTGAAACTAAAAGGAACAACCGTAACTTCTCCAAATCAAAAGTTATACTAAATTGAAATCTCGATTCTCGATTGAAAATTATCTCAAAATGGCGGCGCTTGCCCCTCCACCCCGCGTTACGTATGACAGTCGTTACACAGCGTAATATTTTTTTTGATTTTGAGCTATCCAATGGTGTAATTGAATTTAGGATAGAGATGATAGATAAAAAGCTGCAACACCAAACTGTATCCCCCGATTTTGTTATCATTGGCTTTTTCGAATTGCCTCCCTTAAGACGAGGCAACGGGCCGAGAAACACGAAAACGAGTACTTTTGAATGCGCGATGTGAGAGGACGAATGATATTGATTCAAATTTAAAAAATATCATATATAAGGGAAAATCTTGAAAAATTTAATGAACCGGACAAAATTTTGAAAAGTAACCGGCTTTATTAAAAAAAAAATTTTAATAATTCGAATGGTCAGAATTATCAGTGACAACACCCCATTATTTTTTACGAATAAAATAGCCAGACCGCTATTCTATTTCATAAACCGAGAAGTTTTTTAATGTGTACATTATGAGTAATTATTTAAAAACTCACTGCCGCCCGCCGCTCAGGCGCGATCCTGTCGAGCGCGACCGCGTAAAATTTATCCGAGTGAAAGGAGAATTTTTGAAATCATAGTTTATCAATGCGTCACCTTAAATTGCAATTTTAAAGACGTATTTTCGTCAAAAAATCAGCTGCTCCATATAAAATCGCAACTCGAATTCGACAAAATTAATAAAACAGCAGTTTTTTTTGCTAAACCTGAGTTCTATAATCATTTTTAAAAAGAGTTGGTATAAAAAGTAACGTCCCCTTTGGATTTCGCCAAGTCACAACTAAGTAGGATACTTAACAATATACAAGTACTACTTAATATTTGAACGAAAAAGTTTTGCGAAGAACTCTCGAATCTACAGTCTCGCCTTAAATAAGTAGGTTGTTTTTAGGGTTCCGTACCCAAAGGGTAAGAACGGGACCCTATTATTAAGACTCCGCTGTCTGTCCGTCAGTCCATCCGCCTGTATGTCTGTCACCAGGCTGTATCTCATGAACCGCGATAGCTATACAGTAGAAATTTTCATAGATGATGTATTTCTGTTACCGCTATAACAACAAATATTAAAAACAGAATAAAACAAGTACCTACTATAGGTACAAAAATACAAAATCGTTTATTTGTCCAATCAAGTAGCACAATTGATATATTGGTTCCCTGGCCCTTATGCTAGGTCAAAACCTGTATTATAAGAGCCAGTACCTTCCTACTTACAATGACTGCTGACAAAAAAAAATAATAATCTTAGTTACACAGAAAAGTTATTAGGTTTATAGTAAGGGAGAGCTGTGTATATGTGTGTGTGTGTGTGTGTGTTTGTGTGTGTGCGTAGCACTGCAATACACAAGATCTCTTTAGAGTCAAGGTTTGCAGCGTTACACGTGTGTGTTTTGTGTGTGGGTGTGTGTGTATATATATGTTTATGCTAGAAGAGCATATGATATAAATACATATATAACTAATTATAGATAAATATATAAATTAAATAAATAGATAGAGGGCATTGCCACATTGCATTTTCTCAAATTTAATAAACGTGTAATAATTAAATATTTCATTATTACGTATACATATAATTATATGGAATTGATATTTAAGATTATTTTTCTATTAGCCTCTCAGCACCTTCATAATCCATCTCTAATAGCCATTTAGTAAGAGGGCTTTTAAATTGAAAATTACTAAGACTTTTGCAGTTTTTAATTATGTTTTTCAGTTCATTATATAGCTGGGGTGCGATATGTAAATAGTGTCTTTGAGCAACCGTGGATTTAATAGAAGACACTGGACACTGGTCTCTTCTTTTCGAATGTTTCGGTAGTAGAGGAACCGCACAGCGATGATATTTACGTAGAGTATGAAAATAAAATAATGTACGCACAGTAAGGACCTTTGATAATTTATATAGCTCGATTGTAGGGAATCTATATGGCAGATACTGCATGACCTTGAGGATTGCACGCTGGGCACGCTCTACCTTAATCATATGTACTTTAGCAGCACCACCCCATGAAGTTATGCAATATTCTATAATACTTTGGCAGAGAGCTTTGTAAATTTGTATCAACAGCTTGTGGTTTGCTATAGACCTTAAGTTTTTAAACACATAATATATGAGTTTACGAACTCTAGAAGTTAGAGCTGTTATCTGATAGTCCCATCTGAGGTGTTTGTCTACGTGAATACCGAGATATTTAATACTACTTACTCTATCTAGTACAGTACATGAACATTTAGGATCTGGCGTCGGTTCGCGGTTGCATGGAAAAGTATGAATTTGGAGAGAAAAATTTTTGTTTGGATTCGAAGCTTTAGTTTTGGTAAAGCAGATATATTTGGTTTTACTGGTGTTAAGAGAGAGCAAACTATTTTCTAACCAGGTGGTAACTGTTGCAAGACCCGTTTCTGCTACACTTTTAACATCTTCCCAAGTTTTGCCATGAAACAATAAGACAGTGTCATCTGCAAACATTAGGAGCTCCATTTTAGGAGAACTTATAGAGCATAAGCTATTAATATAGACTAAAAATAGAGTTGGTCCCAGTGTACTTTCCTGTGGGACTCCATATGTGCAGACTTCATCGTCACTGAAGTATTGGTCTACTTTTACTCTTTGACATCTTCCAGTCAAATAGTCTTTAAACCACCGATATACTTGCCCTCGTACTCCTAGACATTTGAGACGCCTTAACAGTATAGGTATCGAAACTGTATCAAAGGCCTTTTGCAAGTCTAAAAAGGCCCCAAGGCATTTGTCTCCATTATCAAGGTAGTTTCTAATTAGTGAAGTTTTAGTGTAACACTGCATCATTAGTCGATTTATTTGATCTAAACCCAAATTGGCTGTTGGAGAGAAAATTGTTAGACTCTAGGTATTTAATCAGTCTTTTGTTAGCTACCTTCTCCAATATTTTTGACAGAGCACTTAGTAAAGATATGGGTCTATAGTTGGATGCAACGTGTTTATCTCCTGATTTATGGATAGGAACAATAATAGCATTCTTTAGAGACTTTGGAAATTGGCCAGTTTCAAAACTTAAATTAATAATATACGTAATTGGCTCTAGCAAGAGTAGTCTAAATTCTTGGATAATTTTGGTTGAAATGGAGTCCAGCCCTGGTGCACTGTCTTTCTTTAGAGACAAAATAATATTACTTACTTCTTCATGATCTGTTAAGAATAGTGGCATCGAATGGGCAGGCGCACTATCACCACTTATCTTTTCGACTAACAAAGGTTCCGATGTATTCATTTTTGTAAGGATGCTATTAGCTAGCTTACTGCCTACATTTGTGAAATAGTTATTTACTTTCTGAAGAGATCTAGATGGCGATGAGTCTATGGTAAGTAAATCTAGAGGCGCTTTTTTAGTTTGTTTTAAATTACCAATTTCTTTTACGATGTCCCACGTTTTTTTGAGATTGCCACTATTTTTCTTCAATTCATTTTGGTAGTAAGTAATTTTAAGATCTTTTGTAATTTTATTACATATATTCCTATAGGTTACATAATCACTACGAGCCTGCTTGTCATCAGGCGAAGCATTAGACTTTTTATGTAGTTGGTTTCTCTTCCTGATAGCTTTAATGATACTCTCTGTAATCCACGGAGTTAAGGGTCGATTCCTGTTAGAATATTGTCTTTTTATCGTGGTACTACTAGTTATAATATCTGTTAAGTATTTAGTGAAGTACTCAGTTGCTAAATTTACGTCAGTTATATTATAGAGGTCAATCCAGTTTGCGGATTCTAACTGTTGTCGTATGCTAATAAAATCAATGTATTTCTTTTCAAAATTATTTTTAGTCCTTTCTAAATGTTTATCTGAAACGATTAGCATGATTGGAGAGTGATCAGTTAGGCTTGGAAATACAATAGTTTGCCAGAAATGTTTAGTATTTACCATAAAATGGTCTAAACAAGTGTTAAATCGGGTAGGTTTATCTATGCCTGAGAGGTAGATTCAAACGTATTCGTAGTATCTTTCGTAGATAACGTATTGATATTAATGTCTCCTGTAAAAAGTATGTTTTCAGGAGGTAAATTCGTAAGGATATTGTCTAAAGATTCTAAGTACCTATTCGGATTTTTAAAACACGATGGCCTATATGTACAAATAATATTGTATTTATTGTTTATATTTAAGATCAGACAGTTACCTTCTTCCAAATCAGGTTCGTAGCAGTCTGTTTTAAGGTTATTTCGAACATACACTACTACTCCATCGTTTTGATTGAAGTAATTCTTTGTAGAGTATGTGTTACAGTTATCTAGAGTTGGTAGTAATGAATTCTCGTTTGTCCAACACTCTGTCAGTACAAAAATATCCACTAGAATATCAATACCTGAAACAAAACTTACAAAGTGGTCAAAGTTCGCATTAATACTACGTATGTTCAAGGTCATAATAGACAGCGATTTACTGCCAAAATTATGATTTCTAAGTAACTTAGAACAGTTTGATGGGTCACTCGCGAAGTCACAGATTGGATTTCCTGTGTCATCTATATCTGATAAGACATTATCCATCATGAAGTGAAAAGAAAAAAGGGGTCCAGTTTACAGAGTTCTTTGGCATTACAGTGTAATTATTGGATAACAGAATATTTGCTATGGTTTTTAAAAGTAAGCTAGTATGTACAATACCTATTTGATGATAATGATATGATTTGATTGATAATTCACTATTTGATGCATTAACCGTATAATAATCCCTAATATAGTAATATATTAATAAAAGGCAGCGTGGCTGAGATATAATTTTGCTGTGGTAGAGACATGGTGTGTTTGAAAACGCTTGTGAGAATTTATGAATGTGTATAGTATATATAAGTCGGTTAGGTAATATATATAAATTAATCTTATGCAACAAAAAACAGGATACCAAAGAGACTATGAAACCTTCGACAGATAGTCATACAGCTCTTAATTTAGTAAGTCCTTCTTCAGAGTCTATTCTCGTATGTCTTCCACCTTCTGTCTTCCGCAGAAAGACTCTCCCATGCGAAGTCCAGCAGTAAGCCAACTTATTAGTTTTGACGAACTCTCTTGTAAGGTAATATAATCGCTTAGTCTTAGTAGTAAGACTTTCCGATGTGAAAATCGGTTGGACAGGCCCTGGCAGTCTTAGTTGAGTTGTACTAAATTTGCTATTTTTGTTGTCTCTATTGAATTTCTTCAGACCATCAAGAACATCTTCTTTCGTAGTGACAGCACGAAATTCCACCAAGATTGGTTTATTTGTCCCTGATTTCGTTTGAACCCGAAAAATGTCTCTGATTTCGGAGGCTTGTAGATTAAGTTTTAAGGCGTTTCCAGCCTCTTTTACGTATTTCATAAGATCTTGCTTTGATTCCGACTGTTTGTATGGGACATTTCGTATTTCAATAGTGGATGAACGAGACATGCGCTCGAAGTGCTCTAATTTTTGTTCGAGATCATTAATTTGCTTTAGTGCTGCGCTGTATTTGTTGTCCAAGGTCTCGTACTTCTTACTCAACTCCTCATAGCTTTTTGTCATATAATCAAGTGACTTATGAGTCTCCACATTTTGGTCTTGTACTGCGTTAACGGCGGCACAAATTTTGTCTAATTTGTTGTCACGGTTTTTTTCCCATTTTTCTAACATCCCCTCCCATAACCAACAGGTGGCCTCCCATACAACACTCGTGGTTTTTGTGCTGTTATTTGCTCTATGAAAATATTGCGCTTGAAATATTCACAAAATATTTAATTCTATATTAATTGTAGAAATCAATAGTGTAACGCTTGGGTCTTGAACTTGATTAAAACTCTTTGTTACAACTAAATGGTTTATTGGTTCTTCTCTAAAAGTTTTCTTAGAGTTAGTCCTAGTCTAAGTTACCCACAGTGCAAGTGGTAAAGAAAGCTAGGCGACTGTCTGAATTGCTCGATGCAACCGTCTATACACATATAATAGTGCAATTTTTATCTCGCTGCAAACTGTTGTTGTAAAAAGTGTGAGCGGTGCAGAAGGATGGCCCAGTATATCGCTCTCTCTCCCACTAACTCACACTCTTGTTCTTACGGACGGGCGCAGTGCTGTGCATTATTGCTATCGATAAGCGGTATTGATAGTTTATAATTCGTTTCATAATATTTGAGTAAATAATGAATATGATTATAAAATATATTTATAAGATTAATAGGAAAAAATGTAAGGACAGTTTAAAGCATTCGCATGTGTAAAACATTTATTACCAATATTTATGTAAAATTAGGATCGTACTTATAGCTGGTAATAGGAAATGGTTATAATGAAAATTCAAATCACTCATCAGCATCACTAAACAATGGTGTACTTACTACCCTCTGCACCTGTGACGAACTCAATCACATTTATTATATTTACTATCGATAACGGCGTTGCGACCGCGCGACTGCTCACCGCCCTAACTTTACAATGTTTTATGACCGAGTCTGCACAGAGATAAAAGTCGGACTATAATAACTATGGCCACTGCGAGAGCGCCTACGGCCATACACCTCTCCCCATTGTGCGTGCGAAGGTTGCGAGCAGTTGACTGTGCTGCAAGCTCCAGCCGCGCGGCTTAAGCTGAAAACAAACTATCGAATGCGGGCTGTGGCTGACGGACGCTGCTAACGGTCGTGACTTACCAGTGTGCACGGTCTATAGAGACGTGGCGCTCCAGATCGCTCTCGGACGTCCGAACGCTCAAGGTCAGCCCAAGGTTCGTTCGCAACTGATGTCCGATAGTTTGCACGGCTCAGTGTACATTCATTATCTAGATACCATTAAATCACGACTGTCAGTCGCGTCCATCAGCCGCGCTTGATAGTTTGTTTTCAGCTTTATAATTGAGAGCGGCGAAGTAGTTAAATTAAGATAGTTGATTGAATCAGGCGTTACTTTGCGGAAATTCATCTTCAAATCTATGTTTTGAATTAATATTTAGTGTATTTCCGCTATCTTGTTGTAGGCAAATAAGTTTAAGGGCATTAAGTGCATTAAGGACATTTATGAAAAAAAAAATTACAAACAATTACTAATATTACAATAATTATTAGTGAAGTGTTTTCAATATTTAGTCATATTATTTTTAAAAGATTTTTATAATATTTATTTGTTGTTAACGGATTATTATTGTACTATTTTTAAAAATATATAATATAGAGTGTAGTGAAAATAAGTGATATTTATTATTATTTTATCTATTTTGTAAAATTAAGTTTTTAAATGTATAATTATTGTAATATTAGTAATTGTTTGTAATTTTTTTTTTCATAAATGTCCTTTATGCACTTAACGCCCTTAAACTTATTTGCCTACAACAAGATAGCGGAAATACACTAAATATTAATTCAAAACATAGAGTTAAATTAAAACAAAATAAATATTTAAGGGGGTATCCATTCAACAAAATGTTTTTTCGCTGTTTTAAAGTTTGATATTAATATTCACAAAATAAAATAAATTAAGGGGGGCTCCCCTGTGAAGTACGGAACCCTTCATGCGCGAGTCCGACTCGCACTTGACCGACTTTTTTCATAAACATTATTTTTAAATTCAGCGCAGCCGTGTTGATTTTAATTTGCACCTGATACAAATTGTTTTTCAATTCAATTTCCATTATGCTTGTATTAAATGGCGATATAATTTTAACGAGCTTTTGGCAGATATTCAATATTCACTTCGAAGTTATTGGAATACTTTGAATAGAAACCTTTATGAATTGCTTTTTCAATATAATTGGAATTTAGTTCTCGTGAAAATATTGCTTTAAATATGACAATATTTTAGTTTATTTATGCGTTGTATGTTTTGAAAATATGTAAATGTTCCAAACACAACTCTATTTAATCAAAAACAGTATTTATTTCTGACCGACGGAACGGAGAAGGTTCTCGCATAACTTTTTACATAGTAGTCCACTTTCGATAATTGTTTTTTTATTGAAAAAAATATACTTTGATATTCGTCTCATTTAAATTTTATCGAAATTGGCTGATTTTGATAAATCAACAATAATGTGAAAAATGCTACATTGATCCGTGCGAAATATTCGCGAATTCTGTACACGGTTGAAGTAGGTCATGCCATTTTTTGCAAAAAAAATAATTATTGTTTGTGGTGTACTTACTTACAGCAGTAGGTAAATCTACTAGGAAACTAGTTTGGCTGCTGTACCAACCTTTAATAGTCCACTGCAGGCCTACTCTCGAAGGATGATTGGGCCATACCTACCACGCTGGCCCAGTGCGGGTTGGTAGTCTATTACTAGTTTAGCTGTCTTACCTGAAACAAAATAAAGATCATAAGTAAACTGTGACACGAAATATTTTAAAAAGGTATATTTTTAATAAAGTGTTCTTGTATTGTATTGTTGTAATATAAACAGTTCATACTAAATGTATGCAATGTCTCACTTTAGTGACCCATACACGGCCCGGACGTGGCACTTCAGGGCCCGGACGGGCCACGTCTCCGTCACGTTGTAATATGAACTGTTTCATACGAAATGTATGCAACGTCTCACATTAGTGACCCGTCCACGGCTCGGACGTGGCACGTCAGGGCCCGGACGAGCCATGTCTCCACCACGTTGTAATGTAAAGAGTTTCATACGAAATGTATGCAACGTCTCACATTGGTGACTCGTCCACGACCCGGACAGGGTACGGACGGTTGCCGACGTTGCTGCTCGGTCTAATATAAATCATCCCTAAGAATAAATACGTGTCGAATTGCCAAAAACCTTCTTTTTTAGAAGTCTGTTAAAAAGCTAATGAATCTCAACGTAGAATCTCGTGCATAAAGTAACTCCGGCCCCCAGGCATTCACTGACTACATTTTACGATATAAGGCTGATTGCACACCGAAACTCACTTCCACTTTTACAGCCAAAATAAGGCAACTAAAAATATGGTCTGTAAATTTCATTTTCATTTGTTTTGTGTATTTTTGTTGTCGTACTTTTGCTCGTGTATTATTATCATCATAACAGGAGTAGTACGTTCACTATGACCATCTATCAATTTACCATGGCTTGCCTAAGTAGGTATATATCCATCAATTTACTGTCGCAGATTTGGCTAGTTCTAATTCTGAGCTAATGGATGGATGATGCATAATAATAATTGACTACATCGACGATACATTGATTCATGCGAACTGTTCGAATTCTGTACAGACCGTTTCACTCACGAAGTCGCGCACCTCCACAGTGAATTATTGGTTTGCATTTATACGCGTAGACCTCGTTTGTACACAACGCCTTAGTGTGCGTGTAGAGGCTAATAATACAGACAGTAAAAAAAAATATATGATCACTTAGGTTAGAGGGTTACTCTGTCGTACAACTACATTCAATAAATATGGAGGGGCGCGCCCTCGTGAGTAAACAGATCTGTTTACGGTTGAGATAGGTAATGTCATTTATGGCGAAAAAAAAAAAATTCAACATTACACAGCCAACTTGACAACAAAATGAAGCCGTGGTGGTCAAGAGGTAGTCGGAGGCGCCTTATAATCGTGAGGTCGTGGGTTCAAATCCCCGGTCCCGTACCAATGAGTTCTTTGGAATTTATGTACGGAATTTCTCACCACTGGCTTTTCGGTGAAGGAAAACATCGTGAAGCAACCTGCATACGTCCGTAAAAGAAATTCGATGGCGTATGTGAATCCACCAACCCGCACTGGGCCAGCATGGTGGATATGGTCCAATCACCCTTCGTGGGTAGGCCTGCGTCCTGCAGTGGACTATTAAAAAGGCTGGTTCAGTACAGTACAGTACACAGCCAAATTTGTAATTTTGTAATTTTTGATAGATGCATAAATACATCATTACTATTTTTAACGAGCCGCTAAGTCGTATATTGTATGTAAATGTAGCATGGCATCCTCAATACACAGGTGTCATAATTTCTGCAAATCACGGTGCGCTCGGTGTGATCCTACCTTTGCTACCACCCCTGAGCCCCTGACTGAATGATGGTGCCTTTTAAAACCATTTCCCATTCCCTTCGGTAATATCCAGCGATTTTAACTAGCTGTCTTTTAGTCCCATTCGCTCTTACAGGCCAATCTTACACGAGGCAACCAAAACAAAATAAAATAAAAAGATAAAAAATAATTGCAGTCAGTTTTCAAAATGTTTATTGCATCAAAAGTAACTATATATTGCATTTAATGCTTTGTAATCAATTCTGTGTTACTAAGAGCAAAGTAGTATTTTTATACCATGCCAAGAAAAGAGTTAACCATATGCTTGGCATGGTATACTGGTTTAGCCGCTGCCTATCCATCCTGCCAGCGGCCCTAACGCGTGCCGCCAACGTGTTGGCGGAGGCGGTGGGGCTGCTGGGGAAGAAGAGTGTCCGGTATCTCGTCGGCCGCTCTCCCTATCCTCTGCAGCCGTAGTAGCAGGCGCCGGGGCCACTTTAATTGACCCGTTGCATCGGGACCAGGGCTGTTGGATACGGGCGCTGTCCGACGCCCAGTGCTGGTTGGTCCCAGGTGGTGGATGACGATGTGTCTGGTGTTTGAGACATCGTCATTCTGGCGGAAGCTGAAGCTTCGTGGTGGAGCCCGAGTTGGGCCAGCGCTGTCGGGTGCCGCGGAGGAGTGCGGAAGCGTGCCCAAAAAAAAAGCGTGCGCGCTTGTGGTGGAACACCCAAGGGTTTTGGTGGGTATACCGTCCAGCAATAGGCGGGGACTCCCACATAACCACCCGCCTGCCCTCGAGGTGTGGTGGTACCTATAAAAGATTTCCCCATGTAAAAAACAAAAAATGGTATACGGATTTACCCTTATGGTAAAGGGTTAATATTCTCATTCACTCTAATTCCGTTCTCAACGCCGACCCTATCAATCGCAAGAGAACATAAAATTTTGTAGAGTCCTTGTGAGTCAACTAGGTAAAAACTAATTTTGAAGAAGGACACAACCAGAGAGTACATGTTGCCATTTGGGTAGCTTTATATATCGTTGAGAAATGTGCCAACAGCCGTGAAGGTAGTAAGCGTTTAAGTTCTGTTGCCAACCAGTCTAGGTTGAATTACCCATGCGTCGTATGAGAATGACTTTATTTGCCACGTAGTCTAGGTTGTCTTAACGTAGCGTCGAAGCTACGAGTTTTCATTTTGCGCCAATCAGAATAAATTGTGTTGACATCGCATCATATGATAACCGTATGAAAGGTGACATCCACAAGTGGTATATTATTCAGAGAAAAATCGAACCAAAATGATATATACATCGTTTGAAAGCTTGTTTTATGGGCTCCCGAAACATATTTAATTTAGACTTTTTCACCCGTCCATTTTTTTTTGAATGTAAAAAATAAATTGTATGAAAAATAACAATACAGCTTATTACTTATTCTAGTTTAGCAATGATAAAGTATTTTTATCGTTATTTTACTTGCATTGTAGCTGATTCTTTCATATTCATTACATAATTTGCTAAAATTAAAAATTATAATCTACCAGTGTGATCAGTTAGTAGGTACAATGTGACAAAAAACATTTTAAAAGTGTGTCTAATTGATAAAAATGATTTTATTTAACAATTTGTAGGTTACTGAATCAGGGTTGCTAGAGATAAACTACCTATTGAGCCAATTATATTTAATTATCCTAAAAAATTCAAAATTAATTAAAAAAAAATCGGAGGGCTCTTTTTTGTTTTTAACTGTTGTTGACTCAGAAAAATATGAACTTTCTCGAAATGTAACGAGTGCTGTGTTTAGAATTTTCGATTATTATTATACCAGCCTCCATACATTTTGTGGACACGTCCTTTCATTCTGTTGCCAATCAGTCTAGTTTGCGTTACCGTGGTGACGTGTGAGAACGACTATAGTCCCATTTGTGATTTTATTATCGTCGTTTCGAATGCGGCCATAGATATTGTTTGATATTCTATCTGTCCAATCTTTTGGTATTGTTTATCGTTTTATTTTTATGTTTACTGCACTATAAAAAGGTATTGTGTGCCATGAAAAAATAAAACGGTTACGTTAAAGATTGTTTTGTAGTAAATAGCTATTATGTAAAAGTTGAATAATCATAAAATCATTTATTGCATAAATGAGTAATATTCACCTATCAATTTATTGCTGTAATAAATAAATACACTGCTATACTTATTTTCTGCGTTCCGTACCCAAAGGGTAAAAACGAGACCCTATTACTAAGACTCCGTCTGTCCATCTCTGTCTGTCTATCACCAGGCTGTATCCTAGGAACGGTAATAGCTAGAACGTTAAAATATTCACAGATTACGTATTTCCACTGCCGCTAGAACAACAAATACTAAAGTACTTGTTGTTTTAACAGAAAAAAAAAATATTTAAGAGTGCCTTTAAATATACAAAAAATCTGAATTTTTAGCCGTTTTTCGCTCGCGACAGGTAGATACTTGAAATATTCACAGAATATTTAGTTACATATGCACTTCAAATACAAATAAAAATGTAAATAAAATTAATATTTAATACAAGAAACATGATTTTTGCTCGATATTAATGACGGAAACATATTGAAATACTCACAGAATATTAAGTAGTATGTTCCTTCAAAAATAAATTATTAAAATAAAATATATTAAGGGCTTCCATACGGTTCGGAATTTTCGGTGCGCGAGCCCGACTCGCACTTGACCGATTATTCAACATTAGAGTAGCTATTACACATAACAGAAAGCGCTTAATTAGGAACTAGGTAGCTTTAGAAATATTTTGGATAAAATTATGACACCATCAATACTGAAAAAATCTTGCTCATGCTCTTGTATTATATTAAAAGTATATTAAAAAGAAAATAAAAACAGAAACTAGGATATAATAAAATAAAATTCAGATTTTTGCAATATTATATACTACAAACAATTTAAATTAAATGTTTATAGTTAATCTCTTTCAGATTAAATAGTACAATTCTGATAGAAAAATACCGTAGTATTATTTTTTATTTAACGTAACTAAATCCAAGAATATACATAATCTAAGACTAAAACTAAGCCGTGGTGACCTAGAGGTAGTCTTACAATCGTGAGGTCGTGGGTTCAAATACCGGTCCTGTACCAATGAGTTTTTTGGAATATATGTACGGAATTAGAGGAAATTCTATGGCGTATCTGAATTCATCAACCCACACTGGGTCAGCGTGGTGGATATGGCCTAATCACCCTTCGTGGGTAGGCCTATCTCTTGCAGTGGACCATTAAAAAAAGGCTGATACATTACAGTAACTAAATCTGTAAACAAACCAAATAATCAAAACTAATCTATTACATTACCTACTCGTATTTCCCAATAAAAGTTAATCATCTGTCATAAAAATATAATAAAAAGTGGATCAACACCAGTCATATTAACCGCCCGCCGGCAAACGACATCGAAAACGAGGTTGTAACCGCAAGACTCTTTGATGTGCCAATAAAATGTTTCCATTAATTAGACTGCGACGTGGCTGTAGCTGCAGCGGCGATTTGAAGTTATGGCAGTACAAGTCTTAGCAGAGTTTGATTCATGGCCCGAGGTTTGAAACTTCTTGTGAAAGTTCAACACGCAATAATGTTTCACTAGAGAGATCGCCCTCTCTCGAGCCTCTTAGTGTAGCATATCACTAACGTAGCACGTTACTGGCGTAGTACGACATGTCACTGGTGTAACACGACACCTAGCGTAGCATGTCACTGGTGTAGCACGACACCTAGCGTAGCATGTTCCTGGCGTAGCACGACACCTAGCGTAGCATGTCACTGGCGTAGCACGATACCTAGCGTAGCATGTCACTGGTGTAGCACGACACTTAGCGTAACATGTCACTGGCGCAGCACGACACCCAGCGTAGCATGTTACTGGCGTAGCACGACACCTAGCGTAGCATGTCACTGGTGTAGCACGACACTTAGCGTAACATGTCACTGGCGCAGCACGACACCCAGCGTAGCATGTTACTGGCGTAGCACGACACCTAGCGTAGCACGTCACTGGCGCAGCACGACACCTAGCGTAGCTCTTCACTAGCGCAGTGAAATGATAGCACAAAAAAGATAATGTAAACATTCATGCTTGATGCTATATTGGACAACTTCTTTGTACAACGTCAGTGTAGCATAACGTTAAAATGGAAAAATATCAGAGATTCTACCACGGTAGGAGTATTATTAGCTTAACGTTCTACTAGCACCTTTTAAAATAATTTTTAAAAAATCAGGGAACATCTTACTCGTATACACGGCCTCTGACCTCAAACTAAGAAAAGATTGTTATATGGCTGCCAGAGTAATAAATAATTACATCTTCGCAATAGGCCCAATTATGAAGGCACCATCGTAATTATTATAGCTACTTAGATATTTTTTTTGTTTCTTTTTCACTTTATTTGGAGATAACATTTTTTACGTTGCTATTAAATTTACGATGGCGCCTTCATAATTGGGTCTATTTTATCTGTAAAAATGTTAATTAAGGATTAATAAAGCACAAAAAAAAACAAATAATATGTACCTAAAAAGTTTTAAAATGATTAGGCGCTAACTTCAACCCAACGTAAAGGTACAACCAAATAATTAAAACTTCAACACTTGTTATTGCCATTGTACAATATAGCACACTCCATAAAAAAGTAATACAAAGTAGATAAACTGATGAAACCATATTAATTTCGTTCGCGCTGGCTGGTAAATTACCTCACGAATGACATCGTATAACATTGATACAGACGGCGGCGCAGCTTTGATGTGCCAATAAATGTCGCCACTAATAAGTGTAGCACACAAATTTGGAACACATTTATTTATTAGGAACTAGCAAAATAGAGATGCAACTCACTATTATAATTTTATTCTAGAGTGGTTCTTGTGACATCGGCGTAGCACAGCGTAACGTAGCGTATCAAACGCGACTTTGAAGTGCCGTAGCGCAATACCGAAACAGCGTAGCGCAACTATCTTGTGGTGTAGCGCAATTGTAAGGTCATGTAGCTAGAAACCAGGGTGGTACAGCATAATGCTGAAGTGCTATTGTGCAGTTCTGGAGTAGTATATTACGATTCCGGCGTTATATTGTGCAATTCTGGTGTGGTGTAGCGAATAAAGTATTATTACCATTTATAATAAAATATTAACTCCAAAAAGTAAATAAACTGATGAAACCATATAGATTTCAGCTGCTAAAATATTTTGCTAATTACATCTTATAACATTAAGTAAGTAAGTTCGTATAGGCCGGGTGGCTAGCCCTGGTGTCAGAGTTTTTAGGCCGCCTGAAGGCCTCTGACATGGCTAAACGGTTAAAACAGCCGGGACCTACAATTTAACGTGTCTTCCGAGCTACGGTAGCGCTCAGTTGGAAAATGCCACCCGCGGTCACCCATCCAAATACTGACCGTGCGGAACGTTGCTTAATTTCGGTGGTCGCTGACAAACACCTAGTCAAACTACGCTACGAGCGCTACCTTATAACATTGATACAGACAGCAATGCAGCTTTGATGTCCCAGTAACAAGTACAAGATCGAACACAATTATCTATTAGACACTAATCAAACAGATATGCATTCACAGAACAGAAAAAGCTAAAGTGGATTCAACGCAATCCTAGGGTGGTTGTTGCGTAGCGTAACGTAGAGTATCGAACACGATTTCGAAGTGACGTAGCAAAATTCTGAAGCGGCCTAGTGTATTTCTGAAGCAATTGCGCTACGAATTCGGAAAAACACAGCGCAATTATGGAATGGCGTGGCGTAATACTGGAGTAGCATTGTGCGATTCCGGAGTGGTGTAAAACATGGCATAGCATAGCGATAGTGAAGTGTAGACTAGGCAATTAAAAACATCTACGTTTATTACTTCTATTCAGCAATAGAAAACATTAAAATAATTTATCCACTCCTTAAAACAGTAATACAAAGTACGTAAACAAAACTAAATTAATTTCGTTCACGCTAGCTTGTAAAATACCTCTGGAATGACATCGTATAACATTGATACAGACGGCGGCGCAGCTTTGATGTGCCAATAAATGTCGCCACTAATAAGTATGGGATACAAGTTTGGAACAAATTTATTAGGGACTAGTGAAGTTGAGATGCAACGCAATTCTAAAGTTTTTGTGACATCGACGTATCGTAACGTAGCGCGTAGAACGCAATTTTGTAGTATTGTAGCGCAATTATAACACTGCGTAGCGCATTTATGGAACAGCGTAGAGCAATCATAATGCAAAATAGCTAGAATTCATAGTGGCATAGCGTAATGTCTGCATCGTGCCATTTTGGAGTAAACGTTGTGTCATTTAGGAGTAACATTATGCCATTCTGGAGCAGTGTAGAGCATGGTTATAGTATTGCGGTAATAATTATAAAATGCTAGGCCATCAAAAACTTCTACATTTGTTACTGTCATCCTTATTAATATTTTAAATCCAAAAGTGTGTTTGTTGGTTTGTTTCTCTTTCACGCAGCTACGGAGCAACAGATTGGCTTACTTTTTGGCATACCCATAGTTTGAACGACGGAAATCGACATAGCTACTTATTATTCCGAAAAAAGTCATGGTTCCTGTAAGATAAACCACGATTTTCTTCATTAGCTTACCAACTTACCCATATCTATCCATGTCTAATATAGAAAGGAGCGTGACAGTTGCTTCAGAGTTTCATGCATAAAAGAAGGAAAAAAGGGAACACATCCTACGACATGGTCACTACAAAATAGTTATTATATTATATCATAGAAACCGATAATTATAAACAAGAGAAATTTCCTATGGGAAAGCATAAAAACCAAAATGTGACACGAGCGAAGCCGCGGGCAAAAGGTAGTTTATAAGAAAACTCACACGCTATTTAAATCAGAAACAAAAAGTATGTTAACTGATATAACGTTTAAAAAGACAAAACGAAGCAGCATATAAAAACCGCAACTCTACGCAGTTGCTATATTTCGTTTTGCCATCATTCTGCATCCTGTTTCGATAAAATTGAATTGCGCTCGATGTTTGACAAAGTTTTTATGCGGTGTCATAAGTAGGTAAACATAATTAATTGCGATTTCAACACAAAATTAATATATCAAACAGTTGCAGCCGTTTAAAGTTTTAATTAGCAAACCAATCAAGAAACCTTAGATGAAAAATGAGAAAAGAGGCAATGTCGAAAGCAGCTTTTAGTAGCACAAAGAGGTAAATGGTTAGAAATTGCAGATGATTTTATTTATCTAGTCAAGACAGATACAGTTTGTCTTGTTTACTATTACTAGGTAGCCGTGGTGGTCTAGAGGTAGTGACACCCGCCGCAATCGTGAGGTCGTGGGTTCAAATCCCCGGTCCCGTACCAATGATTTCTTTGGAATTTATGTACGGAATTTCACACCACTGGCTTTTCGGTGAAGGAAAACATCGTGAGGCAACCTGCATACGTCCGTAGAAGAAATTCGATGGCGTGTGTGAATCCACCAATCCGCACTGGGCCAGCGTGGTGGATATGGCCCAAACACCCTTCGTGGGTAAGCCTACGTCCTGCAGTGGACTATTAAAAGGGCTGGTACAGTACAGTACTAGTACTAGATATGGTGAAAATTGTTTTGGAATCTTTTTTATTTCATATTTTTTCATATAAAATAGAATAAAACACCAATGTTATTTTATAAAGTTGAATTGCTATAGAAGATTTCTGTCTGCTTTAATAATTGCATGCATATTTTTAAGGCAGACAGATATCTACTACAATGAAAATGTTGCAAAAACCACGCTAGTTTCCATAATCAAGTACAAATATCATACGCGTATGTTCAAACATTTATTTTGTTCATGAAAATTGATACTCCATCTTTTCTTTTATTTTATCTAAGCAAGAAACGACAAGGGCCGTAATTAATTATTTACATAAGCTTATTAATTACCCAATATTGGTTTTTAAGCGTCGCGACAGAAAGACCTCCATTTGAGTTTATTTAATTAATTTATTGGTGCGGAAGAAATTATGTTGGATTTAATTTGGCTATTAATTAGTTGGAAGGATACCCAATTTGTACAGGATCTACTTTTAGTATTGTTACATATAAGATCTGAACCTTGTTAAATAAATGTGTTTAAGTTTAGGCAAGCCTAAATTTAAAAGAAGTAATATAAAATTGATTGTATGTACTGGTTCAATAAAGACTGTACAATGTGCATAATGCTAAACATAATAGGACGTAATGGGTCCCCTTGCTCAAGTACCTCGTTGAACATTAAGTAAACCGTGAGAGAGACAAAGGGCCATCTGACATGTCTGCGAGCGGTACAACTAACTTAGAACTAGCGCGTTTGCGGCGAGAACAATTAGTTAGCGAGTACAATTGAGCACGCAAGTCTTTTTCAGCACAATTTTGAAATAGTTTTACAACCAGTTTGAGTTGAAACGCAATTTGCGTAATTATATTTTGGCACAAATTAAAAATCGATTTTAAGTAACATACAAATATTATGTACGAGATTTTATTCAAATAGAGAAAAAAATTAAGCGGCAGCAGCTTCATTATTATTGGCTACGAGACATCTAACTTTGATGTTCCAATAGAAAGGTACTAAACAAATTTAATGTGATGCGAATGTGCTTCATTTTAAAAATGATTGTTGTGGCTTTGATAATGTATAAAAAGAAGTACTTATACTGAATTTTCACTAATATTATTTCAATACAAGTCATGTTATTTTTTTAAGAATGGCATTGCTAAGAACAATGATGAATTAAGAGTAATAAAAAACGCTGAGTATTTATTTTTTTAAGAATTAAATGCGTGAATAGATGATCTTTTCTTCCTGATTGTCTCTTGTATAGCAAAGCCAAGTCCCTAGCTTAGCTACCCTTTCGCTTGTTTCCTTTGTTTGTCTTGTCTGTTGCAAGAGTTTAGCACTTCTCGACTGGGTAACAGTTAAACTTCCGACCATGGAAGCAAGAAAACGGATCGGGCGTCAATCAGTAAACGTCATCATGAAAGTGTGTGTTAGCTTTGAAAAATACTTAAAATATTCCTTGTAAACAATAACTTGGTAATCTATTTACTACGAATAAATACTTTTGACTTTGACTTGGTCATAACAGCTAGTATATCACGCTAGCTAACATCGATGTTTTTTATCTTTTGTTTTCTGGCCGTATCAAAAAGAAAACATGCAAAAATATGATAAAAATCTTATTATTACGTCTATGCTGAACTGAAGCCAAGATTTTTCCTTAATTGGCGTAAGGTACATTATGTCCGATCCTCTTTCTTACATCCATGTTTTCGAGTTACGAACTAAAATGGAATGAAAGTATACTGAAGCGAAGACGACGTTTGTCGACAAATATTAGCCCGAGACTTGAAGTTGGTGAAATCTCTTATGACGTATGAACTCACGTTGCATTGCTAGATTGCTGAAAGACATTTAAATAGGATTCTGAATCGACCAGTGTTTTCGCGTTCCTGTAGAACACCGAGAATATCCGCGGTACATTTTTGATAAAATTCAAAAAACTCTTTTCACCTCTCAAATTGTAACAAAATGTTGTTTTTGGTTTCAATCGCTTGATTACGAAATATTGCACGCTCGTATGAATGATTTTTTCAGAAAAGTTTTAGTTTATTTATACTTTTTTTTGCGTAAAAATATAACTTTTTAGAGGAATATAACTTTAAGGTCATATGAAAACCTGTAAAAACTAGGACGTATAATTTTAGGTATTAAAATGCTAATTGCATGAAAAAAAAAACGGATAATATTTAGAGGTTGATAATACTTCATTAAAATTTCATCATAACTATAACAGAATACGGCTAAAACTCACGTTATTCAGTGCGCGCGCGCCAGTCGACGGGGGCGCGCGTATTCCCTGAGGATGGAGTACTAAATATTCCGAAACTGGTCGTATTCCTTGCGGATCGACCGTATAATTATAACGTGAGTTTTAGCCGTATTCTGTTATAGTTAGGTTGATAACAGCTTTTTGCTTTTGTACGGCCAAGTTGACGTTTCACGATGCCTTAAATTCTATTTGTAAAACAAACAAATCGTAAGATATTTACACCAACGTATCGCGTTTCCCGAGATATCAACAATATCGCGAGTTGGTAAATAATTACAATCTCCCGGAATCTTCCTGAAACCGTTTCAGGGATATTAATTTCCCGTGAAAGGACAACTTTGTTTTGTTTCGGAACAGCTGGTTTTACAACTCGCAATTAGATTCTATTAGTATTACTAAAGAGCGACCGAGCTTGGCTCGGTAAAAAGTTTATAAAAATCATAACTCTTATTTTCTTGGAAATAATGCCTATATAGATAAACCGCCTATAAAAATAAACATATAAAGAAAAGTTCTGTAAACCAAATTTCATCAAAATCGTTAAAACCGCTTTTGAGATGCAAGTTTTGTACAAACAACAATTACTCGTTCAAAAAAGCCTTCTCTTTTTGATACATAACGTAAAGTTATTTGCCAAGTATTTTACTGTAGGGAACTTTGTTCGAAATACCTAATATAATTATTTGGGATTGCACCTTGCTCGATTGCACCCACTAAAACCTCCTCGGTGGCCTGCCTCTATGCTGTCTTGGAAGCTCCGGGATCTCCAGGGGAACGCACCAGAGCTCCCAGCTCTTTTTTATTTACGTCCTGCGATTGATTGACGCATACAGTCATATACGACAATATGGCCACTCAACATTGTCGTCCTTCCCGGGCCCGTTTCAGTGGATGGCTAGAGCATCATCTCCAACCACCCGCGAGCCCAGAGGCCCCCTTTTCATTAGGCTCTTACTACAGGCAGGGGATACAGATGTCGTAATCATTGCCCCAGCATTAAGACCATGTTCGAAATAGCAAAAGTTTTTTTTTACGTCAATTATGACATAAAATTACGAATAATAATTATTTATTTATCGCGAAAATGACTCAACCGACTTCAATCGTGTACGAAATTCGAATAATTCGCTCGCATCGATGTTTACCATTTTTTGACTAATATTGATTTTCCAAAATAGCTCAGCCGATTTCGGTAATATTTAAAAGCGACCTTGCATATCTGACGCATGACCTACCAAACAAAAAAGAATCATCAAAATCGGTTCACAACAATCGTCCAAGTGCGAGTCGGGCTCGCGCATCAAGGGTTCCGTACCGTATGGAAGCTTAATAGGTATATATTTTTTTTACTTTTTTTTTTAAGGAACATACTAAGCTAAACTTAATATTCTATGAATTTTTCATGAATCTTCCTGTAACCGTTATTAATATCGAGCGAAAAAATCACTTGTATGAGGGCCCTTAAATATTTATTATATTTTTATTTTATTATTTATTTTTATATTTAATTAAATATTATGTGAATATTTCAAGTATCTACCTGTTGCTGTTATTAATATGGAGCGAAAATCGGCTAAAAATTTAGATTTATTGTATGGGAGCCCCCATTTATATTTATTTTTTATGTTTTTAGTATTTGTTGTTATAGCGCCAACAGAAATACATCATTTGTGAAAATTTAAATGTTCCATCTATCACGGTTCATGAAACAGCCTGGTGACAGACAGACGGACAGATGGACAGAAGGACGGACAGCGGAATATTAGTAAAAGGGTCCCGTTTCTACCCTTTGGTTAGGGAACCCAAAAAAATACAAACAGAAGAATTGAGAACCTCCTTTTTAAGAATCGGTTAAAAACCAAGTTTAAGTTAATACCTAATATTAGAAATAAAAATACTCATTTATTCAGCTTATTTCATCAATTGCTAGGTTTTACTCACGATTTTTAACACACTTTTATTAATTTGACCTGTTTGTTTGCTTGCTTGCTTGTAACCGATTCTTCTTCGATTCCGTCTTAGAGTTCGATTTTGACCTACTTTGAGCGATCAGATTTTCTTAAAACTTTGCACACCTATCAAAGACCGATGACAATGCATTTATATAAAAATAATATTCCTAAGCGAGTTTTTTAGTTTTTTTTCAAACAGATATATATTTACTCTCGTAACGCGCGTGTTTTCAATTTTCATAGATCATCATTTTGCTTTCTGAGTTAAGTCCTATATTATTTTTGTACGAAAACGAAGCATATGCGCTATGAAAAATCATCTAAATCAAACGCTGCAGTCTAAAATGTAGTCCAGTCTATTTTTAGAACCACATGTTACTTTCATCGAGAGGGTGTGGCCCCACTGTTAGCGTCACGGTAGTTGGGTCGCGTCCAACTGCGAGCGGCGTGATGCTTTTTATACGATTGAGTGGTGAAATGAGCAATTGCATGCTAGATATTAAACTGAAGAAGACTGTGAGCTGATCAATGTGTTGAACATCGCGAGAATTAGGTACATTTTTGATACAATTTAGGTTCAGGGAGAAGACTCTTCTCACCCCTCAAATTGTAACTAATAGTTGTTTTTGGTGTCACTTGCTTGACCTTGAGTAAGAAATATTGCACGTTCAATACGTCTTATTTTTTTTTCCAAAAATTTTTTAGTTTTTGTACACTTTTCAGCCAAGTGTTTGCGTTAAAATATGGTTTACTAAAGGCTTAGAACTTTAAAATCATTTAAAAACTGTGAAAGCTAAGACTTTTAACCCTTGCAAAGTGTTGATGGCCCAGTTTCGTGTCAACGAGTCTTTGAATCTTAGATAGGTATGTCTATAGGAATACCTATAGACATACCTATCTAAGATTCAAAGACATAACTAATAAAAAAGACAGAAATTAAATATAATATCGTAGCGTAGCGTCTTCTCGTCCGACATACCTCAGTGCCTCAAGTCGAAAGTTTTCGACCAGTGTGTGATGACTTATGGCACAGAAACGTGGTCTCTCACTATGGGCTTTATTAGTAAGCTCCAACTAGCCAATGGCTATGCTTGGAGTCTCTCTGCGGGATCGAATCAGGAATTAGGAGATCCGTAGAAGAACCAAAGTTACCGACATAGCCCAACGGATTAGCAAGTTGAAATGGCAATGGGCAGGGCACATAGCGCGGAGGACTGATGACCGGTGGAGCCGAAATTTCTCGAGTGGAGACCACGTACCGGCAAGCGCAGCGTTGGACGTCCACCCACAAGGTGGACGGATGACCTCATTAAGACCGCAGGATCGCGCTGGATGCAAGCCGCCTCCAACCGGTCTTATTGGAGATCCATAGGGGAGGCCTATGTCCAGCAGTGGACGTCCTTTGGCTGATGGATGAATAGGTATGTAATACAGATTTTTCACAAACTGGTTTTTCGGTAAAAAAAAACTTTGTGAGGCAACCTGTCGTCTGCATTATTCATAAAAGAAATTCAATGGTCTTCGTAAATATTTTTCGCAAAAAAAGGCATGACCGACTTCAACCGTGTACAGAATTCGCGAATATTTCACACGGATCGATGTAGCATTATTCACATTATTGTTAATTTATAAAAAAGGCTCAGCCTATTTAAGTAAAATATAAATGGGGCCAAAGCCGCAGGAAAAAGCTAGTGAGTAAATAAATAATTTCTGTAAAGGGCTCGCTCCGCTTTAGTGGATTCGAAGCCTAACAAGCCTGCCTCTGGAATATTGATAACTCAGGTACCTAATATTTTATTACCGAGTTTCACGAAAGCGGCAATGATATAATGCCCAGTTTCGTCTTCCTGGCTGTCTGTTATATAAATATGATTTTTGTTTGTTCCTGTTGATGTTTCAGTTAATCATGTCTCACTGGATCTACCGTGGATCTATCGACTGGATCTATAGAGAGTGATCCGTTGATTTTGAGATTCTGTATTTAAATAAATTAAATGACTATTGGATGATATTTTGATAATCGCAAACGATTAGCATAGGACTGAGGCGCGACAAATGGCACCGTATGAGGGAGGCTTATGTCCAGCAATGGGCCAAAGAAGACTACCTACGGATGATATGACTACTCCCCCTTAAAGGTAGAATAAATAAAAGACCACATTTTAGATGAGACTTAGGCCCTTTGCACACGGCGACGTAGCGTAGGCTTATCGTAATACGCGCGTAGGACGAGAGCAATACGAGCGCGCACATGTTCACACAAGTCCGCACACGGAGCGGTGCCTCCTACGATACGACTACGCTAATATAATTATTATGTACTACGGGACTAACCGCGCACTAAAATTACGAGAAATTCAGTCTACCCGTGACCACGGTCGATGCAACTCGGCCGAAACGTCGGGATGAGGAGGAATTTATTTATCTCGTAATTTTAGCAAAGAAGATATAATAATACTACGTATAGAACGGCCACTCGTTACCCCCCACCCGTTTGAGTCTTCCTCACTTCCACCCCGCGTCAGGACACGATTTACTACTCTGCGCGCGGGCTGCACAGGCCGCTGCAAATACCCGTGTAGCGTTCGTGCGTATATGTAGTGTCTGTGAATAAATATAGTGTGGTGTGCGTAAGACAGCAGATTTTGTATGAAGAAACGCGGAGTGTCCGGGCTGTGATTTTAGTGCGCGTAGTATATAATAATTATGTGTTCAAATCGCGAAAGTTCAAAAACGACTACGCTACTCCTCGTATGCGAACTTGTTTGAACATGTATGCGCTCGTATTATTCTCGTCCTACGCTCGTATTACGATAGGCCTACGCTACGACGCCGTGTGCGAAGGGGGTTACTCGCACTAAAGAATTATGATTTTATTTACAAAAATCAGCTGTCATTTATTTTCAAAATTGCAACTCGGAATCGATCAAATGTATAAAACAGTCTATAATTAAGAATCAATCGAGCTTACCTGTTAAGAGAAGATTGATGATAATTATCCGAAATCACCGAAAAAGAGACTGCATAGCTCCCTTTATTTATTTACTAAATGCATAGCGTCCCGGCGCGAGTATTATTTCCACTTTTTAGAGTATTTTAAGTTTTTTGTATAGCAACACTTGTCCGTTATGTCATTGGAGTTCAAAGTAGAGATGGGAGAGCATTTCACAACCTTTTTATAGAGGCAGAGCCATATAGGAAGGACCAACGTAGGACAGATTTATCTTTCTGGCACTTCCATAATGACATCGATCGAGTCTTACCTGTATTATACTGGTACCTTATAATTCCCTTGATTAAATGACTCATCACTGCATAGTGTTACCTCCGGGCAAGGGAGGGAGGGATTGAGTCACTATGCAGTCTCTTTTTCGGTGATTTCGGATAATTATCATCAATCTTCTCTTAACAGGTAAGCTCGATTGATTCTTAATTATCCTTCAATCACCTTAAAAGAGACTGCATAGCTCCCTTTATTTATTTACTAAATGCAGATGTTTAGAGGGTTGTGAAATGTTCAGCTTTTTTTTTTTTTTTTTTTATTTTTATTTTAATATTTTCTTGCCTTTCTAATTGGGTTTGTTACAAGGCAAAATATATATATATATATACGTATTATGTAAGCTAACCTTTACCAAACTATATTTGTCTATTGGACCCCAGATGCTATGTATGCTCTGTTGTTTTTGTGCTTAATGAGAATCTGCATTTTGTATTATATGACACATATCTACAAAATAGATTAGATACCTAGGTAGGTACCTAACTAATCGGATATTTTGTATTACTGTTGTACTTATACCCAAGAGAAGCGAAGATATTTGTATAATTACAGCATATGACAGTTAAAGAGTATTTGGATCAGGTGAACTTGTCTACGAACTTGGTACTTTCAAAAGGACAAAAGAAGCTTCAAATGAGGTTTTTTTTTTTTTTTTTATTATCTTTATAGATACTATCAATAATCTGATTTGATAAAGGTATCTCGTATTGGTTTGCTAAAGCTTGTTATTAACTGCTATAAATTTATTTATGAGCATCAATAAATGTAGTGTGTGGCCTGACCCTAATTATGTATTTACTAAATAAATAATGTCATTATGACTCATTTACTAAGTCACTTTAATATGCTCTTAGTTTAAGTATAGCTCCCAACAATGGCCTTAGAACATATTTATACAATATATATCAGCTTGTCTGGTGATTTCCATTAAATTTTCCTCACACAGGTACTTAATCTATACAGTATTAAGTAATAATAAAATCTAAGAATTTCCATCTGTTCACCATGTGGTTAGTGGGTCATGTCAAGATACTTATGTCAACTGATTTCATTACCTGTCATTCAACTTTACCTATTTCTTACAACTATTCTTGAGATAACAAATAATTTATACCTATCTATACATAAATTGTCACCCTTGTCACTTACCTACCAGCATACCTAATATTAAATTCGCGTCCTTGTCGCTGGTTTGCCAACAATTACATTTGTACATTTACAATTACATAGGTACTACAAAAAATGTTGATTGTATTCCTTGTCTTAACTTGTTTTTTAAACAATATTTTAATATTACATACCTATTTTAATAGGCCATTCTTAATGGATGATTCAGTGTCATTTATTTAGAAGCTGAAGCTTAAATTTTTTACGAGAAATTGGTAAAGAAGGTAGTAGATAGTATCTCCAAATTACACATATTATCCACCACCAACCCGCACTGGGCCAGCATAGTGGATATGGCCTAATCACCTTTCGTGGGTAGGCCTACGTCCTGCCGTGGACTATTAAAAGGCTGGTACAGTACAGTGCAGTACACATATTAGTGTTACTTATCTACTAAAATAGGTATATTACCTATAGCTCACTATCACATTAAGTGGTAAGGAGCTTTTCATCATACAAATAAAATTCTGTAAAACTATACCAGCTTAGACAGTAGTATGTAACAAATAAAGGTCCTATATGAGTTTTAAGGTGTTGACACCCTTTAAATACTTAGGTATAAAATTTAGCTGCTTTCATTATTCTTTAGAAAAATATCCAGCAATATGCATGCCCTACAAGACAAGCTACAATACATACCATATTATTTTGTCATACGAAGTGAAATAATGGGTATCTAACAAGGTCAGCCAAATTATTTAGGATCTTGATGCTGTTTTTGTTTTTTATTCTAAGTACCTACTAGGTACACAATATAGGTACGAATTGTACAATGATGTACCTAAGTACTTCAGTTGTCCTTTCAGACAGACAAACTTAATTGAATATATTTTGTCCTATTAATTATTAAAATTAATATGAATATGGTGTTTCTAACTGACCCATAAGGAATTTTTTGAAAAAGATTTTTATTTTTATAGGTACTTGAATCCTGTGAAAGTTGGATTTTTATTTATTTGATGTGGGTGTATTAAACCTTGGCTCAATATTCTACTTAAATAAGTGTAATTAACAATTGTGATGATGATGATGATGGATGAAGTATATCATTAATCTTCTGACAGCTTTAATTAATAATTTTGATCATGTTTTCTATTACTTTAATTTAATTAATTAATACTATATATTTTAATGAACTGTTTAATAATAATATGATATCTTTTAATTAAATATTTATTATCTGGGTCCCCATGAATAGAGGTATGAGTAGGTAACTAAAGCCTAAGGAACAATTATTGTCTATATTCTGTTGTCCAGGATTTGTCCCCTAGACTTACTTAGTCCACATTTCCCCTTTAGTTTAAATTATAAGATGGATACCTACTGTCACATTTGTGAATAAACCTTCAGTAGGCACTGAAATTCATTAAGCATAATAATAATTATCATGAAGTTTATTGCTTCCTAATTGTTATTTACTGGTAGAATCTAATTATTCAAGCCCGTGTAAGAGTTGTAATGGTATACAACCATAGGGATACAGAAATTTATGATATTATTATTATTATATACCCAAATCATGTATGGTCTATCACAGTATCTCATGCCTGTGTAAGGTGTTTCATCCGTTGGACTGAAATTACTTAAAAGTATCATACACTGTATTTAAATAACCAATATTTATATAATTGTAATATAGTCAGCTTGATTATGTTAGTAATTCAACTTAATATGTAATTAATAAATAGTAATTAAACTATAAATATAAATAATTAGTAATTAAACTTAATATGTACCTAATGTTTATAACTTATCATTCTAGTTTTCTGAAGGACTGAAGTATTTCTGAGTATCATGTTTTATGATATATAAGTATTAACTTTTGATTGGATACCAAGTTAGGTCCGGTCTTTCTAAAGCCTTGAATAGGTAGAGGTTTTGCTGGCGGATAAACATACCCGCTGAGATATGCAACTTAGTCCTTTCTATTTATGAAATTCATCGATATGAAATAATGCCAAGTCGATGATGAAATCCTTTCTAAGATATCCCCAAAGCATAAATAAGATAAGAGGTTGTAGGCCTCACATACCACAACATAATAACTACCGATATGGCTTAATAATTACTTTTATGCATTCTATTCCCAAGTTTTAGGGCTCTGAACATGAAATTTAGCTTTTTTATCTTTGATTTAAGATATGAGAGAGATACTTTTAATTACTAACCACAACAGTGATGAGTGTTTCACTTTATGTATTAATATCTAAGTAGGTCCCTATATGCATACAAAATTGTTATGTATAATAATTTACCCTGTTCCTTGTATCAAGTGAGGAATGTATGTAATAGGTAGGTAGGTACCTGAATAAGAGGTACTTATTTATTTTGTTGTTTATATTTTTGTAGTTGAATTTATTTGGTATTCAACATGCACTGCCAGCCATTGGCCCATGGTACCTATGGTCCTTCCTGGGTAGGCCTATATGATATAGTATTAGACTATTAAAGTCCGGTTCAGTATAAGTACCTGTAGGTACTTACCATTTTTTGTTCTAGAGATGATTCTACTGATATGGTAACTTTGATTGGTACCATGGTACATTCAAACAATGTATTTATAACTTGCTTGGTGTCCATTAAGTGAGGTGACAGAAATAATTTATTTCTTTAATTTGGAATTTGAACACATCCTGAATACCTACTCAGGATTTAGGTTATTAAACAGATGGAAGAAGGAAAATACTATTTTAGCATAAGGTTCGTTATGAACTTACTGTCAGAGATTTTTAATAGGTGGTTGCTGTGACCCCTTATCTCTTCCTAAGCACAATATGGTATATTATGGTTACATCCCAGACTTACCTTCTTGAGGAAAAAAACCATAATTAGTTATCCTCGGTTAATGATTGCTCACCGAGATCAAGGCATCAGTAAGTACTGTGCGTATAGCATTTGGTATATACCATGCTGCGGTGAATATATTGTATCCTCAGTGGGATGCTTTCTTCTGTGCGTTTAACCACGCAGGTTAACTCAAGACAGAGAAAATATGTTGTGTGTCTTTTTGACCACTTCACCGCTTAACTTTTCAGAAGTAACTATAATGATTATTGTTTCTTGTCGAATTTTCTGGCAAAAAATTACCCAGATGTAGTGCTCTCATTATGAGGCTATTATCTTGACCAAGTTATAGCATAAAAAAACAAAGGTGAAAACCGGAGTACGGTTTTTGTTTCTAGTCTGTCTGACGTATAGGTCGTACATAGATGGCATTAAGGAAACTTACGAGTTTCAATAATTAGGTAACTGGATAGTTACCTTATTGTTGCTGTATTGTGTTGTTTATAAAAACGTGACAAAACGTTAACAATGTTGCGGTTTTGGTTGCTAGGTAGCTTGTGCAGAAATCACTTACTTGAGTGGGTTCCCAGTTTGGGTAGGTACTTAATGTCACTATTTAAGACCTTTTACTTGTGTTTAATTCAGTTTTGTATATCACGGGAAGCGTACTTCCTAAAACCGTTGATTATTCAGCGGTACATATTTTTGCACGTAGTCACATTTTTACACTATGTGTGATGTATACTTCACTTCTCGTAGTCTACGGATTATCTTAAACGCTATTTACATAATAATTAGTGGAATCAGCTTGGTTTCAAAAACATTTTTCATCAAAAGGATGAAAAATCAAGCCGTTTTACGTCGCACGTAAGGACACAATGACATAACGGACAAGTGTTGCTATACAAAAAACTTAAAATACTCTAAAAAGTGGAAATAATACTCGCGCCGGGACGCTATGCATTTAGTAAATAAATAAAGGGAGCTATGCAGTCTCTTTTAAGGTGATTGAAGGATAATAATACTAATGGTAATATTTTATTCAAATTTTGGATTGGCCCCACAGTAAACGTCGTTCATAATAAAGACATTAATCACCTTTTTCGGTTTAGTGCACCCTTATTAAGAAACCTGTAAAGGACAGTAAACTGAAAGAAGGAGTAAGAAGTCCATAAAAATCTCCACGACATTTTAGGTAAGTAGGTACTAAAGGATTTTTGAGAAAAAAATATTTTCACTGAGATTAATACACTCGAACCACGTATTTATCTTTTCTAAAGAACATTTTTCCTAAAGGTAATTGAAAAGAAGATTAACTCATCAAAAATACTTGCGACTTGTTTGACGGAATGTCAGATATCTCTGGTATTTTCTCACAAGTTAACTTTATTGCTTGTGGAGCCGTTACTTTATATATTACTCGAACTTGGAGCACTATCCTTGATAATATTATGGATCCAAAAATGTGTTTGTTGTTTTTTTTTACTCTTTCACGCAGCAAATGATAGTGGGAGCAACTTGATTTTTTGCATAGACAATCTGTAGTGCGATTGTAGTTCGACATTATGTAAGTGCGACTTACTAACTACCAACATACTACTTACTACTTAGCTTCTATTTTTAACCGACATGAAATAAGGAGGTTTTAACTCGACTGCACGTATTTTTGCGTATGCATGTAACGTGATTATTCCGCCAATTATGGTATGAACCGATGTTGATGTTTTTAGGATTCCATACCTCAAAAGGAAAAAACGGAACCCTTATAGGTTCACTTTGTTGTCCGTCTGTCCATCTGTATGTATGTCAAGACTCTTTATCTCGAGAACGCGTAAATATATCGAGTTGAAATTAAACTGTATACGTATATCTATGGTCTCTTGCAGTTGTGTAAAAGAAAAACTTCTCAGTTATCGTATAAAAAAGTTAGAACCGTTTATGTCGTAAAAAACCGCATATTTCGCACTCACAAAAATCAAAACCTACAGGGTACTTCTCGTTGACATAGAACTATGAAAGTTGGCGACATGCATTCTCTCAGAGGATATACACATATAGGAATAAATCTGAAAACTGTAAATTTTTATTTAAATCACAAAAAAATAGGGCCTCAAAATTCCCAAAATATGGGTTCAAAATTCAAGGTCAGTAAATCGTGTCATGTAAGGTATTATATAAAAGAACTTCATTAGCACATGCTAAAATATTTTGTACGGGACCTTCGATGTGCGAGCCTGACTCGCACTTGTCCGGTTTTTTTTTATAGTATAGATTTTAACAACTTACTTCGCAATTTTGTGAAATTTTCTGGATTTGTACGGAACCCTCGGTGTGTGAGCCTGACTCGCACTTGTCCGGTTTTTTATTTTGGTAAATCATAAGTAAGTTCGTATACGCCAATAGGCCAGGTGGCTAGCCTTGGTATCAGAGTTATTAAGCCGCCTGAAGGCCTCTGACATGGCTAAACGGATAAAACAACCGAGACCTACAATTTAACGTGTCATCCGAGACACGGTAGATCATACATAAGAGGTGGTTTCATTTCAATTTTATCGAAATCAGCTGAGTCGTTTTTGAAAAATCAAATAATATGTGATAATTACAAAATCGATGACACATTGATTGTGCGAAGTATTCAAATTCGGTATCTAAGTATGTACACTTTAATTCTAGTTTAATTCGGTTATCGCAATACGTGGCGAAAAATAATTATTTATCTAATCATGATGACAAAGCCAAAACAACGGATATAATAGTTAAAGCAGTTTAAATACTCGTATGTTAGTAAATTCCATGGTAACGCCTAAAACATCCTAATGGTATCTTCAGTGTCGCACTTCATTGTCTTTAGTGGATGCAATCCAACCGGCCTTATTGGCTATCTACGGGAGAGGCCAATGTCCAGCAATGGACGTCCTACGACTGATTGATAGATAGATAGTATCGCACTAGAATGATGCCAAATTTCAGCGTGTCTCCCAAGCGTACAGTCGAACTACAGTGAGTTGTACAAGCGTTATTCGCTCAATCAAATGTTGAGCTCACGCAGTGCACTCCTACTTTAGTGCCACATAGGTACATAATAATTAGAGGTAGTACTTGTCCAGGCGGCCTTCACAGAAGAGCCCTTCCACTACAGATAATATAATCAAGGAAGTACTCTGTTCCACGCATTCATGCGCGATTTCCCCAAACGCTATTCCCACTCCCACATAATGAGAGCTGTACCCTTTCTGCTTAATCCGTTCCTTTGTTCAAATATGGAATGAACACATTATATCGAAGAATAAAGCCCTTCATTAAGGCCGATTCACACATCATATGACTATGCTAGGAGTCGAGCTGCGAGATCGAACCTAAGTTCAAATCCAGAGTAAACAGGTATTTCCTAGGTAAGCGTACTACACCCTAGACAGCATATCTGCTTAACGTTAGGCAGCATGTAGGCAAACGCAAACCTCTAATGAAAAAAAAAAAGTTACCGATATAGCCCGGACTAGAAAGTTAAAATATGGTGGGCAGGACACATAGTTCGGAGAACTGAACGCCGATGGGGCAAAGTTCTCGAACGGAGACTACGCTCCAGCAAGCGCAGCGTAGGACCTCCACCGACCAGGTGAATCGGCGATATAATTAAGACTACAGGAGCGCGCTGGATGCAGGCTGCTTCCAACCTGGCTTATTGAAAATCTATAAGGGAGGACTATGTCCAACAATGGATTTCCTACGGCTGATAAAGATGATGATGACGCATAGCAGTAAAGATAGTTCCGTCACAGTACCAGAAGAGTGAAAAATATTATTTCATAGTTAGTACATTCCCTATGAACGATGCCCCACTTATTGACGACTTGAGATGCGTTCATAGAGAATTTATGAAAGAATGTTTTTCACTGTGACTGTGACGAACACTGATATGTGTAAATCAGCCTTTAGGGTTGCTCTCAAAACCTGATAAAAGGTCGGGAGGGTTTTCACTATAATGTTGGGATATATTTAGCTGTTCTTACGAACTAGCCTTGGACAGGATTAGAGCTATTTTAGTTTTATAAAGCACTTCAAGCTTTGTAGATAAAAGGCCATTGTGTACTGGATAGCTGGATATAATGTAGAGATTATATTTTGCTATTGTTAGCTTTATATACGGTTTATTTTTGAATGGAATCAACCCTAACTTTAGGAATGAAAAGTAAAGTAAGACAATTTAAAGCAATTTCAGAATTGAGTCTGTAATATTTTATATATTATATCTTGTCTAAGTGATCAAAGTATTGTTTAAGCTCCTGTTAACCTTGGAAATTAATATAATAAGGATTTAAAACGATCACTAAGGATATTATGTGCTGGAATTATTTGAGTCAATTATTCTTTTTTGCAAAAAATAGCACCACCTAATTCTGCCGTGTACAAAATTTGAATAGTTTGCACGAATCGATGTGTGATTTTTGATTTATCAAAAACGGCAGTCGATTTCTATAAAATTTAAACGGGACTATTTCGGGAGTACCTACACGCACTATTTGGTTAGTGAGCCTGAGCTTACACTTGGTGTCTGGCCTAGCACATATGTTTGAGCGTTCTGACTACACGCATTACTTGCAATTTATTTTGATTGACTGGGATGAGTCCTCCAACCGATTAGCTGAGCTAGGTACCTAAGTTAAGTGCTAAGCGTGCCCCTTACGGTCTAGCTGATGTATAAGACACACACAGAAGTGAAATAGTCATTGTACACCAAGGGGAGAAAACGATCTATTTCTGTTCGAGAGTATGTTTAAAGGAAACTTGAGTACAGAAATAGAACTTTCTCCCGAATGATACATAGTGCTTTATATAACGAGGAAAATAAACTACAATATTTCTTCAATTAAAGTTTAGGAAGTAAATTACTCATGACTTCTTGGGCTGTATGTTTTATTTTTGGTGGCGTCATCATTACAAAATCGTCCCTTTCACTATCAAATGACATTTTGGAAAATTAGTTAGAAAATTAAAAGCTAGGTACTGTTTAATTATCAATTTACTTAAAAACAAAATTTAACGCAACGAAATAAATTGCCGCGATTTTTATAAATAAGCGCGCAGAATAAGGTTGCCATCCTCATTTCATTAAAAATAGAAAACAAAAAAAAATCCGCCTCTTTCCTCTAATTATTTGATATAAAACCTTTTTGAGATTTGAGGTTTGTATGTTTCCCGCCTTTTTTTCTAATTATTTCATACAAAACCTTTTTGAGGTTTGACGTTTGTATATTTTTATGTTCGCTGCTAAAAAAAAGAAAAGAAAGCTAGCCGGGCAGTAATAGATTTTCATACAACATTCCTGATCTGCTTCAGAGGGCAGTAATAAAATTCCATATAACTTTTCCCGCCGCACATTTTTAAGGGAGAAATTACGAATTTTGTAACCCGTTTATGAACGAGTAATAAGACACTTTCCGAGTGAGTGTGGTATAAAGGTCTTTCTATGATTGGATTCCACCTCGAAAACATAAACTTTACCCACATACGCAACTCTCTAATTTAAATTGTCATTACCTCGCAGCCCTGGAACTTCGACATCGGTGCACCAAAAGTTTAATGAATCCAATGTACGTTCTAATCGAATTTCGTAAGCAGCTCGTTTTGTAATCAAAGGACTGTTGTTTCCAATCAGAACTTGGTGGTACCAATTTACCGTATCAGTTAGCCCCTTGAATGTGTTGTTTAACTGGTGTTTATATGAAGATAAAAAAAAATACTCGTTGTAGAAAAAATATAGTGCATTTTAACCGACTTAAAAAAAGAGGTTCTCAATCCGTTGTTATGATTTTTTGTATGTATGTTACGGGTCGCGATTGGATGAACCGATTTTGATCATTATTTTTTTGTTTGGTAGATCATAATTTACAACTTATAAAATAAAAAAGCCATTTATTCTACTACGTTTTCGCTTAAAAACTAACTAATGGTATAAATGATCAACTATCCGTAGAAGTTGCCTCTTCGGCATAGGCCTCCCCTAGTCTCCCCTCCACTCTTCTACTCAGCCAATTTCTGTAACATATTAATGTTACAGAAATCGGCTGAGTAGTTTTTATCACTATCACTTCACTACATAGTATAAAACAAAGTCCCTTCCCGCTGTCTGTCCCTATGTATGCTTATATCTACTACGTAACGGATATTGATGCGATTTTTTTGATACAGTGATTCAAGAGGAAGGTTTATATGTATAATAAACCTGTGCGAAGCAGGGCGGGTCGCTTTTAATCTATAAATGGTATACATAAATTCGAGCAAATTATTGATGTATTGCATGTAGATTGCATGATGGTAGTCGATTGTGTCATCTTTGGCGACAAATAATTTTGCTTTATTTTTTTCAAAATATGTGTCATTGTTTAGGATTCCTACTTGTGCACTGTCAAACGTTTCTTTGGTTTTCTGTCAGTAGTACCATTGATTAGTTCCATTGATGATTCTACTCACGTATGTATACTTCGCTAGTACCATTATGGAACTAGCGACGTAGAATTTATATCCTCTACGTCGCTAGTAGACCGTGGTGGTCAAGAGGTAGTGACACCCGCCTTACAATCGTGAGGTAGTGGGTTCAAATCCCCGGTCCCGTACCAATGAGTTCTTTAAATTTATGTACGGAATTTCACACCACTGGCTTTTCGGTGAAGGAAAACATCGTGAGGCAACCTGCATACGTCCGTAGAAGAAATTCAAATGGCGTATGTGAATCCACCAACCCGCACTGGGCCAGCGTGGCGGATATGGCCCAATCACCTACGTAGGCCTACGTCCTGCAGTGGACTATAAAAAAAGGCTGGTACAGTACAGTACGTCGCTAGTACCATTGATCAGTAACAGTGATGGTACAATTGATATACTTACCTATATGTGACTAGTACCATTAATGCCTTCAGGCTCAGAAAATATAATTTTCCTAAAAGTTGAGTTCCTATAAAGTTGCATACGTCAAAACTTTAAATCTAAATGAAATAAGACTTAGCTAATTCTGGGTAAAATGCCTTCTACCATTTTATCCTCCAAAGGCGATTAGGCCATTGGACTCACGCTTACGCATTAAATAAATAAATATTTGGGGACATCTTACACACGGCCTCTGACCCCAAACTAAGTAAAGCTGCCTGATATGGCTGCCAGAGACTGATATACTACATATACTTATTTTTAAATACATACTTATATAAATAGTAACTCAATAACACCCAGACACAGAGCAAACACTTATGTTCATCACATAGATATTTGCCCTGGGTGGGGATCGAACCCACGCCACTTTGACCCAGAAGTTAGGGTCACTAACCACTGAGCCAACGAGGCAGTCAATTAGGCAACGAGGCAGTCATTGTAGCACTCATAGTTCAACGTTTGGCATGACCAATCTTTGGGTGAATAATCACAGGTGGTATTAAAATTGAGCACCACCATGGCTCAGATAACACCTTAAATTGCAGGCAGACCCCAGTCTTTTGAAGCAATTAAAAAGACTCAGTGATGACAGAAGTCTTCAGATGGATTTTCTCAATAGTTTTATTATTTATTGCATATATATGTATGTATGTGTATTTATATTTTTATAGTATTTATGCATAACTATCTTATTTATATTAATATTATTATTAACTAGTTTTTACCCGCGGCTTCGCCCGCATACGCAATATATAATTATATTTTAAAGCATATGTGTTATTCTGATATATATGCTATATTATTGCAAAGTTTCATCTCAATCCGTTCAGTAGTTTTTGCGTGAAAGAGTAACAAACATCGATAAATCCTCACAAACTTTCACGTTTATAATATTAGTGGATAGTGGATAGTATGGATAGGAGGATTAGGAGGATATGCGTTTGTTATGTTACCTCCCATTTGTACTCTTGTTTGTGATCTCTTTCCGTTCAGTAACCACTGAACTGGTAGAGATCGCTGTCAGCGATAAGGCCGCCATTTGTGACACTAATTCGAGATGTATACCTGTTGTTATTATTATTTACATTTGTGCAATAAAGAGCTGTCTGTCTGTCTAGCCATCCGGTCTAAACGAACTTACGCGTCGTAAACATATTCGGAAGTCACGCGCCATTGGCATTTCTTTATCACAAAATATGTCCTTATTTCCCACATAAGTTTGTCGTATACACTCGTGTTATTGTGTTATAGACAGATAGTGTTGTAGTCAGACATCGAGTGACACTCGACTCCATCGGCCGCTCGAGTGAAAGGTGAAGTGGTCTAGGGGGATAGGAGGGTCTACTAGTCTTCCTCTGTGTTGCTAAAAATCAAATAATATCGAGTCATACTCGTAGGTATTAAACGCAAAACCTTTTAAGGGATGTACTAGTACAACTAGACAAACAACTTTTAAACTACAACTTTTGAAAAAACGCAAAAAACATTCTCCATACATTTTACCGCGGACGAACTTTTTGAATGGAAAAGCTGATTTTTTCTTCATGATTTTCAAAAAGTCCTAGAGCAAAAGTTGTTTGTCTAGATGTACTAGACCCGCCCTTAAAAGGTTTTGCGTTTAATACCTATGACTTTGTATATAAGGTACTTATTTACCTATAATAAGTTTGAATTTCATACTGCACCTTTGAGATACCTAAGTATCTCGTGTTTCGTTTCGTTTCGTCGTTCGCAGTTTGATTAAGATAAAAAATGAGCTTTAAAAGTCCACAAGATCCAAAATTGCCAAAGACGTCCCATGTGCCCATGTACTGGCTGGTTAGAACTGACCTCCTCCAACCAGTATTAATAATGACAATGTTGGACCCACCACATTACACGTGATCCGATTTGATAGTCAGCTCTAACCAAATCGAAACGTGTATAAGGGCTTTACGATTGGCTGGTAGAAGCCGACCGCCTTTAACCAGTAATAATAAAATAGATGTTGACCCACCAAAATTTAGTATTTTATTAGTAATTATTACTGTTGATATGAGACAATCAAGACAATTCAAACTGCAAAAACGCGCTGGATGCAAAGCCGCTCTGAACCGGGCTTATCGGAAATCTACAGGGCGGGCTATCCAGTCACACTGTTGTTCCAAGTAACTTTTAGAGTGGCTGTATTTCAACCTCAAAAAACCCATATTACAGTGAAAATTTTAGAAAAATTTGATAATAAGGCCGTATTTAAAAATAACCTAATATTCATAAAATATATTTGTATGAAAATAAAGGCCATGTACCGTCAAGCGCAGCGTAGGATGTCCACCCACATGGTGGACGGATGACCTCATCAAGACCGCAGGAACGCGCTGAATGCAAGAGGCTACCAACCTGTCTTATTGGAGATCGTTGGGGAAAACCTATGTCCAGTAGTGAATGTCTTATGGCTGAAAAGAAGAAGGGCATTTGCTATATTTTGAGTTTTTACAGGGCCCAAAAATCATATAATACGACAAAAGGCGTATCAGGACCATCCTACTGATAGATGGACAGACGGATAGCCTATACGAACTGACTGTTGTGGTTACGTGATAGATAGAGTAAAAGCAATTAATCATTATAATGGCGTAGTAAAGCGTCTTCAATGCTATCGCGTTTAATTGCGGGCTATTCCTGTAACAACGGCGGCGGGAAATCGGCTGGATCGCCGATGTTTACGAATTTATAGGAGCTATCTATGAGAGACGTTGTGCAGATATTAAAGAGTATGTATAGGAACGGGGTTCCGCCGTATTATCCATGGACATTTGAGTTATATAGTTAGTAAATGCCAGCAAGTCTCGCAATTAACCCCCTGCGCCTCTGTACCACCCACGATCTACACAATTTTGGTGACTATGAACATAATAACACATTACAATAAAAAAAAGCTTTTCCGTAAAAATGGCTTACAATTTATTACTTCAAACAATGTCTGTGTAAAATATGGACGGAAGACTTCACTAAATTGGCAACATTGAATCGTCGTCGCCCATTCGAAAGTATCGTCAATGGAGGCTTTAGTCTACCACATTTTCTATGATTGCCTCATATCTCAGTAATATGAACCACCAATTCAAATTCAGTGATGTAAAATGATCCTCAACCCTTATCTATCTTGTCAGGTATTTCCATTGAAAATGGGCCAGCCGCAGTAAACTGATGTAAATCGATGATGCTTTACAAGACGGATAACGGTCAGTGAGGATTGAGAAGATCTAGTAGATGATGTGTTAGACTTGAACGATCAGCAGATGATCTTGAAATCTTATGGTCACTGGAACATCAGGAAGTCTGATGGCTTGATAAAAAGTGTACTGTTTTGAAAACTCCATCATTTTTACCCTAAAAATTACTTCTCAATTGATATAACATTTATCGTCTGTCACAGTACTGAGTTTTATGTAACTTGAAAGAAGTAGCATTTATCTATCTTCATGATGAATGTATGAAAAAACATTTGGTCAGCAACTTTCTTCCTTCCTGTGACAGATTTAATAGACGTAACTATTTTTTAACGGGAGAAAAGTGCCTTTATTAACTATAAAAATATACAATACTACTTTATATGCTAAAACTACCTACACTACTATTACATAGAAAGCAATAGGATTATCCACAGACCCTTGAAGGTCTAAAGATAATCCAACTGCTCAAGCCCACAGCCAGTTGGCAGCGTGCCCAGCATACTGGCAGCTTTGCCACGCTGAATGACAATGCTTATACGTTGAGCCAAATAAACTCCAATATCTTGGTCACGCGTCACATCCACCAGACGCTCAGAAAGACTTTTGAAAACAAGATGAGCTCCTGGCCCCCACGGACCGAAAGTATCAACTCCAAATGGCTAAAATATGTAACCACTACTGAGGTTAGCATATTTGCGCCGCTTGTGCTGCTCCGCCGAATTGACCGCCGCTCCAGCCCTACTCTAAGCCTCAGAAAGATGTAACGGTGCCAAAGTATCGACGCAAGTTGCGTCCCATGCTAAGGGCTGTCCACACTTTCATGGGACCAGCGTAATGCCGTCAGGTCTTTTGCCATCACCACGCGAGTCCACGGTTCGAGTACGGCTGCGATATTGGCGGTGACAAAAGCCCTGCGTTTGACATCGTTAAGGCTGGCGTGGCGGCCAATCCGACCAGCGCTTCTTGAGCAAGAGAGACCGTGGCGACCGAGCTGGTCAACTGCAGTACCACACTGACAGCGATGGGCCTCACTACACCTTGCACCCAAGCGCAGGCTGACAGCTAGAAGAAAAATGCAGTTGGGTCTAAAAGGTTACCAGTATTGAAAGAGGGCAATGCTTGCAGCCAAAGACCGGACTCCCGCGTAGTTGGTAGGCGTCTTCAATATAGAGTAAAAACGTGCTTTTTCAATAAGCACGTTACATCCCAGACATAATTAGATTCAATTGATAGTTACGTCTATATAATATGTACATGTAAAATCAGTCTCTGGCAGCCATATTACAAGTTTTGCTTAGTTTGGTGTCAGATACCGTGTGCAAGATGTCCCCTAATATTTGTTTATTTAATTCAACGTTTTGCTTACCAGAGTACATTTCCAGCTGACCACATTGATAGTTCCCCATACACACTTCCTTTACATTTTGCAGGCTCAAACCCGATGTCCTTCCTGAGAGGGACGACCTGTCACCAAATGTCATAGGTGAAAGTAGGACACGTTTCCGGCCTCTCTCAGATCTTATTGGTTGGAAAACAGGCTGCTTTTACGACTGATGCATATTGGATCCCGAAAAGATATCATCATCCCATCCATCAGCCAAAGGACGTCCACTGCTGAACATAGGCCTCCCCTATGGATCTCCAATAAGACCGGTTGATAGCGGCTTGCATCCAGCGCGATCCTGCGGTCTTAATGAGGTCATCTGTCCACCTTGTGGGTGGACGTCCTACGCTATGCTTGCCGGTACGTGGTCTCCACTCGAGAGCTTTTTGACTCCACCGGTCATCAGTCCTCCGCGCTATGTGCCCTGCCCATTGCCATTTCAACTTGCTAATCCGTTGGGCTATGTCGGTAACTTTGGTTCTTCTACGGATCTCCTCATTCCTGATTCGATCCCGCAGAGAGACTCCGAGCATAGCCCTCTCTATAGCTTGTTGGGCTACTTAAAAGACTGGAAAAGATATAGTAAGACAAAAATAACTTGTTGCTTTAGATATATTAAAAAAAGAAAAAATATGATCTGTATTTGCTTATAATAAAATCTTTTGCTTATAAGTTATTTGTTCTAACTCAATTGAAACCGCTAGTTAAAACAATTATTTTTCCCAAAAAAGGCATTACTGAGTTCAACCGTACAGAGTACAGAATTCTATTAGTTCGCACAGACCGATGTAGTAATTTTCAAATATCTGTCGATATGTCAAAAACGGTTCAGATTATTTTGATAACATTTAAACGGAGCTTTAGAAGTATGTTCTATCAAACCAAACGACAATATCATTTTTGTAATTAGACTACTCTTTAAATGTTATGCGTGGTCAAAAGATAAAAAAAATATACGCATAAACTTGAAAATCACCTCTGGTCGGTTAAAAAAAGTATAAATACCGCTGTCACACCTGTTATGGTACAGTTATACCAGCTCAAAAATCTGGAACCGATAAAAATTATGCTTAGTGCTTACTAAATCTTTGAGCACAGCGCTTACCATAAGGCGAGATAGATGTTAAAAAAAAAAAACTAATAATATAAAATTTCTTTTATTTCAGGCATGTATGGCCCATATTAGCATAATTACAAATAAATTTCACAGATCAATAAATTAAAATAGTAAGACATTAATATACAAAAATAAAAATAAACAAATTCATAAGTCAACAAATAAAGAAATCCATAAGTCAAAATAAACAAATTCATAAGTCAATGTCGGCATAGTCATTCATAATTATTAGTACCTTCTCTTCGGCACTGGTACTGCAACATGTCTGTTGGAGCAATGCCGAAAGAAAGGACAGTCCCATCTGGCTGCAATCATCACCAGGACGGCGTTGGAGCTGGCCCGTACCCTGCGCACCAGGGAAGCGGCTCGCTTGCGCATGGTCGCGTGGAAGCAGTCTGTCCGCGCCTCCGCAAACATGCCCGAGGCGCTGCAGAACCGGGGCAGCCCCATCACCGCTCTGAATGCGTTGTTATACTGGACGCGGAGGGCGCTGTAGGTCTTGTCAGTATAATTAGCCCACAAGCTGCACGTGTAGAGCGACGTGCAGTACGCTTTAAAGAGCGCGACTTTGACCTCATCTGAGCAACGTGCAAATCTGCGAGCTATCATATTCGCTCTTACTGACAGAGCCCTCCGCTCCCGCTCCATGTTTACATGATCCCTGAGATCAGTCGTTACAATATGCCCCAGGTATTTAAATTGATTTACCCTCTCTAGGGGAACACCCTTTATTCGAACGGGTGGTATGTTCTCGGGGCATCTTGCTCGGCTGGTCTCAAATACCATGAATTGACTTTTAGTTACATTGTATTTTAATCCATAACCACAGGCGTACCTCTCACACGTCTGCAACAACCTCCGCAAACCACATACCGACGCGTTAAGAGTAGACTTGAACATTTCGCGATTAAAAAAATGCTCCCAACATAACATTCGTAATTTTAGAGATAAATAATAACCTGACAAGTGCGAGTCAGGTTCGCACTTCGAGGGTTCCGTGCAAATCCAGAAAAAATCACAAAATTGGGAAGTAAGTTGTTAAAATCTCTGTACTATAACCATCGACAAAAACGTTTTTTTTTTTTACTTTTCTCGTTATACATCGAAAATTACACATTGTTAAAATACATAATTAAAAACCCGTTTTAGCATGTGCTAATGAAGTTCTTTTATATGATACCCTACATGATACGATTTACTTACTTTGAATTTTGAACCCATATTTTGTGAATTTTAAGGCCGAAATATGCGGATTTTTACGACATAAACGGCTATAACTTTTTTAAACGATAACTGGGAAGTTTTTCTTTTAAACAACTGCAAGAGACCATAGATATACGTATACAGTTTAAATTTCAACTCGATATCTTTATGCGTTCCCGAGATAAAGAGTCTTGACATACACACAGACGGACAGACGGACAACAAAGTGATCCTATAAGGGTTCCGTTTTTTCCGTTTGAGGTACGGAACCCTAAAAATACAGTTGATTGGTCCATTATGTTCCAAATCTCTTCTGACTCAACTGTGAGCTGATGTATTCATTTATACACCTTTGAGCTTTAAGTTATAGCAGTTGTTTTAGAAGTAACATGGGCCTATTTCTATATACAGACACGTAGATACTTTGTAAGTAGCTTTAATGAATAAATATATGCGTTGTTTTATTTTCTTTATTTTTATTATATGCGTTGTTCTTGGTTTCAAACACGTTTGGTGTCCTATAACACCCTGCAATTTTTATCTCGGCCTTTAACAAATAGCTACAAAGCACAAAACACAACTCTACGCGATAAACAAACCCCACTGACCCATTTCAATATTGCGTCAAAATTCCTAAAAATTCTGCTCAAAACAACAACGAATTTACAGTTAAAAATGACCGCAATAACTTTCCTGTATCCGCCATTAGCTTGGGCCCAATTTTCGAAACGTTCGAATCATTTCTAACGCAGTGGATCGCATGATATGCTCTCCCGTTCGCATAAGCGTAAATTGAAATTAAATTAAAGGGCGGCCCTATCACTGAACGCAATAAGGCCGCCCTTTATTCTAAATGACTGTTGTTTGTTATTTATATTTAAAGTCTTTTCATGTATATTCGGTGTGAAAGCAAAGGTATATAGTAGATTGTATCATATGGGAGGAAGATGGGAGTTCGTGCTTTTACTAGGTCACGTAAACATTTACGAATACGTTCAGCCCTTCTACTGATTCAATTGTTGAACCCAAAGTCAGAGGAACAGGAAAACAGGAAATATGAATACGTATCGTTCAAATGAACAGAAAGACTGACAGGTGCAGGTTCGTTAGTAAATTGGACTGAAATTACAGAAAGCTAAACAAAAGACAATGTACTGGCATTTTAATATTATTCCACTAATAGACATAGTCCTACCCAAAAAGGGCAATTAGACCAATTGGACTACCTCGGTGGCTCAGTGGTTAGTGACCCTGACTACTGGGTCAAAGAGTCTTGTTAGGAGGTTGATATTAGTAATTATCTACCTAAGTATGTATTTAAAAAGATGTATATGTAGTACATCTGTCTCTGGCAGCCATATGACAAGCTTTGCATATTTTGGGGTCAAATACCTTTTTTTTAATATTTTTATTTATATGCACCACGTTGGGCAGGCACAGAACAGGAGACCACTCTAAGTATTCATGAAAAATTAGAATCAACCATTAGCCAATGAAACCCAATGATATTTAATGAAACCTCGAATTAATTGCCTTAGGCCTAGCAAACAACCAATCAATGGTCTTGATTAACCGTTTAACTGCAATGATTGGACGATTGTGGGGTAGTTATATTTATGTCCAATCAATGTTCGTATTTCAAATTTTGTTCGAAAATCAAAGTTCAGTAACGTGACGACCACTAAATAATGTTGCCTTCGAAATTTTTATTTGCAAACGATAGATGCGCTGAACGATTTGTAGAGCAGCATTAAAATCCGGACAGACGAAATAAAATTGTCAATTCAAAACTGAGACTCTCTCTCACTTCGTTCGCTCTGACAATTTTACTCGTAATATATGTATCTACGAGTACTTATGAAATTTTGGTTTGGATAATTACAGCTTTTAGAGCGCTTGTACACGGCCGCTTTTTTTACCAGACAATGGATCGTTTTTACCGGATTAGTTGTAAAGTTTATAATGAATGTAATGTGTGTATTTACACCGGACATCCATCCGGCAAAAATATAGGTATCCGTTTATTGTCGGTCCGTTGTCCGGTGAAAAAAAAACGGCTGTGTACAAGAACTCGTCTTATTAATGATAACCCATTTCTTCAATATGTACCCTGTTATTTCTTGCAGATCTGAGAGCATGTACTGTATTTCTTTGAACTGTGAGCTACCAACGAGACCGCCAGGAAGATTAAAGCTCCACAATCCACATTCCAGAAGATTTGTTTATACACCGCTCGTCTAAACAATGCCTAACCTTGGTGATGTAACGGGCTTTTGGCGAATAGTTATGTATTTTAAAAGGTACGGCTTAAATAGTCCGCAAACTAATATATATAATTATTTTTGGGGGTTTTTGCCTTTTACATATAAATATATATGATAAACTATTCATTTTAAGTTTGCGAAAACTCATTTAGCGGCTATGAATAGGCGTTTACAAGTTACATTCACCTAAAAGCCAAATTAGTGGTCTAAATTGATGCACATTCGTGTATAAATTGATTTCCACCTTAGTTTTTAGTTAGTGGACTCTCGTGCATATGTGTCTGAACAGTATCTAATCTTGTTGAAAAAATTGTAGCAAACATTATTATGTTTGTAATAACCTTTTTTTTTAATTTTCACGACACGAAATACTGTAGGTGGTGTATAAATACAGTGAAAAAAATAATGAGAGAGAAAAAAAAAATACTTACAATAATAAAAATAAACAGATAAAAATATATTTTATAAACATACATATCTTATAACCTACATAAAAATCTAGCAGATGCTGACCAACCCCGTACATAATAGTAACCAAAGCATGATTTCACTGCTGACCATCGCAATCACTCCATATTTTTAAGTGGGAATTCTGGGCACCTCTGACAATAGACACTGTACAGACTGGCAGTTCTTGACAGATAACCTTGTACTGAGGGGAATATCCTGTGTAAACGATACCTATTAGGTTTAGTTTATGTACCTACGTATAGCCCGTGTGATCACTAGAAGTGCCATGGATTTTATGAAGAAAATATGGAGGAACAGGAACATCACCAAAACCACGAAGATCAGGCTCGTGCGAACACTAATTTTACCCATATTTTTGTACGCCTCTGAGACGTGGACGTTACGAGAAATCGAAAAGAAGAAAGTAGATGCGCTAGAGATGTGGAGCTGGAGAAGAATGCTTGGGGTATCGTGGACTGAATTTCGTACAAATGTTTCGATACTCAGCATCAAGCTGCGTCTATCATCCGAAGTACAGTCTCGAATACTCGCTTACTTTGGACACGTCTCACGACGAGGTAGTCAGTCCATAGAGCGTCTTGTCGTCCAGGGCAAAGTTGAGGGCACAAGACCACGCGGAAGGTCGCCCATGAGACGGACTGATCAGATCAAGTCTGCTGTGGGCGGGCCCGTGCATGAATGTGCCAGATTGACGTCCAATAGAGAGAGATGGCGAAACATCGTGAGGCGCAATACATCTGGCCCTACCAATAATAAAGAGCGCAAAGATCAAGAAGAAGATAGCCCGTGTCCTAGTAATTTGCAGAATTGTTATTAACAATTTCTTAACAGTAACAGTTAACAGTCTAAGCTAAGACTGCCAAGCTAGGTGGAATATATCTTTGGAGGAATAGAGGCTAGTTGACAACATTTTTTGATGTCATATTGTAACAGGTAACCATAAACAGAGCCGATTAACGAAAACAAAAAAAAATCAACTCAGAAATTACAAGCATATTTATTTTCTTGCTAGACAAAGAGCGCACTTCCTATAACAGACTATGGCGTCACTGCCCGTAAGTGTCATACATTTGCCATACCATGTTATGCTTTGTGGGAAAGAGACAAGGCAATCCCCTCTTTATCCCTACCAAAATCTTTATAAGCTTATATCTCTGAACTTGATTAACCAGTTTTATTTATTTTTTCTGTTTAATGAAGTGTTTACGAATCACAATTTATGGCAGAATTCACTAATCCGAATACTTTTAATTAATGAAATACCAGTCAACTACCCTATTCTTACTATAACAAACAAACAACAACACTTTATTAGACAACCACATTACATAAAAAACAGATTATAAGGACAAAACAATAGGTCTCTAATTGGCGGCCTTATCGCTTTAAGCGATTTCTTCCAGGCAACCAAGCACGGACAGAAAAAACATTTGACAAAAAAACGTGGCCATAACTGCAAGAAAATTTAAATACTCGTAGCATAGTAATAAACACTTAACAAAACAAAAAAATAAATAATAATACTAGACAATACCTAACAAATATACAACTAAATTATATTAAAAGAATAATAAAGAATACTATACATATGGGTCATTATTAATGTTAGAGGCAGAGGTTGTAGGGCAAAATGGTTGCGCAACTAAATTTTAAAATGTAAGTAAACGCAATCGAATACAACATTTTCCCGATACATATCTACAGTCCAATGTATAGGTGCGTCCGCCATTTTTGAAACAATCAGACAAGGCATACCTACTTAGATTTAAACCAGAATATTTGGCTTACGCTAAAAAGGTGCTATTAATCTATTTTCCTAATCTAAATCCGAAAGTAGACAAAATCCCCTGCACAAGGAGAGTTTTCATCCAAATTACCCCATTTGTCACGAAATTCGAGCATTGATTACGGCAACACCTATAATTCATTCAGAAGAAATAGGGAGAATTTTCCCAAATCCCGACTTAGGAGACAATATAAAAGAAAAGGATCACGATGTGTCTGTACGTGGATAGAATTTTTAACACCATAGGTAACGTACTAACCAACCTGTAAAAGTGCTGTTGGTCAAATAAACGAACTAAAACATTCCTCACTTCACTATCGATAGTCTATAAGATCTGTGACAGTAGCGCCGTCAATCAACTACAAAAAATTGGCAAATATATTCTAGTGGAAAAGTGGACCTCAACGAAATTCGAGAGTGGATTAATTCAGGGCCAGAGAAAGTCAAAGTATTAAAGTTTTCTTTTGTTAGAGAAATTGGCTTCAATGAGATGAATATCTTTAAGATATTCGAGACGAGCTGAGCTAGGGGCTTAGGATTGAAGATCGGGATCGTTTTACTTGTTTTTTTATTGTTAGAGGTGAAAAGAACACTAAAGTTCAAACAAAATTATTTTTGTTGCAGCAAAATTTCGACAATAAAGAAACTTTATTGAAATGTTGCGTTCTTAGAAGCAAAACGATGTATTAAAACTATACCTACCAGCCTTTTTTTTAATAGTCCACTGCAGGACGTAGGCCTACCCACGAAAAGTGATTGGACTATATACAACACCCTGGCCTCGTGCGTGTTGGTGGATTCGCACACGCCATCAATTTCCTTCTACGGACGTATGCAGGTTGCCTCACGATGTTTTCCTTCACCGAAAAGCCAGTGGTGGGAAATTCCGTACTAAAATTACAATGAACTTATTGATACGGGACCGGGGATTTGAACCCACGACCTCACGATTGTAAGGCGGGTGTCACTACCTCTTGACTACGGCTATATGTAAAAATGTATCAAAACGTATCTTGTTAAATAGTATCTACGAAAATCCCCGTAACTACTTAAGTACCTCCGTAGAGAAACTATGAACTCTAAGTAAGTAAGTTCGTATAGGCCGGGTGGCGAGCCCTGGTGTCAGAGTTTTTAGGTTATGAACACTATAATTAATGTAAATATTTAATTTTTTTTTACCGCCCGATTAAAGAAAGGATTTGCATATTTTGTTACATTTTGTTAATAGAAGAAATAGAATTTTCGTAAATTTTGGAATTCAGGTATTTTATTTTCTTATCAATAGACCTTTTGCCCTTTTGGTCTAAAAACTTAAAGGTCATGGTCAAGCTACCCGTATTTATATGGCCCGGAACCCAGTATATATAAAGCTATAGCTGGGGCTCAACGTCTATGGTACGGACTTTGGTTCTGAAACAACTTAAGTATAAAAAATTGTTACATACTGTACCAGACAATTTTAAAAGTACACCATACCACTCCACGTAGGCTAATCAAAGGTGATTGAGCCATATCCACCACGCTAGCCCAGTGCGGGTTGGTGGATTCATATACGCCATCGATTTTTCTTGATGGACGTACGCAGGTTGCCATTAAAATTTAAGTAAGTGACGTTGTTGTCGAAGATGAAGCACGCTTGTAATTATTGTTTTTTTTTTTAAAACCACTCAACCGACTGCAATAAAATTTAAATGAGACCATCTCGGCAGTGTGATCTACTAAACAAAAAATAATCATTAAAATCAGTTCATAAATATCGAAGTAATCGCGTAACAAACATACAAAAAAAAAACTACAGACGAATTGAGAACCTCTTTTATTGAAGTCGGTTAAAGAAGAAGCCAATACACGTTCACCTTAGCATAACTTTTAAAACACGTAACAACAATTACTTATCGATATCCTCCGGAAAGTACGTATTAATACGCTTGTTTTGCCCAACATAACTCAGATCCGCCTTGATCACGAACTAATAGTTGTAAGTCGTGCGTGCGGGTGAGTTTTCCCGCCAAGTTACCTAAGTAAGGCACGTGGCCTATACGGTTGTTTAGTTTCTCTCCACAATTCTCTCGAGGTGGGACATGCCTCGATCTAACGGGAACTTACGTAGGTACCCATTTCGCACGATAAGTATTCTCCGTTTAAAATCACAGCAACGTATAGGTAATGTTGTTTTTAAACTTTCGCGATTTGGACACATTATTAGTATATACTACGGGAATAATCGCGGTGTAAAATTACGAGATAAATAAATACCTGCTCATCCCGACGTTTCGGCCGAGTTGCATCGACCGTGGTCACGGGTAGACTGACCTGACTGGTGGTCTACCCGTGCCCACGGTTGGGACGAGGCGGTATTATTTATCTCGTAATTTTAGTGCGCGATTAGTCCCGTAGTATAAAATAATAACATATAGGTACTGTACCAGCGTTTTATTAATAGCTCACTGCTGGACGTAGGGCAACCCACCATGGGTGATTGGGCCGTATTCACGTCGATGGCTCAATGCGGGTTTGCGAATTCTCATACGCCATCTAATTTTTTCTACGGATTCCGCAGGATGCCTCACGATATTTTTTCTTCACCGAAAAGCGAATGGTGTGAAATTTCTTACTTAACATCCAAATAACTCATTGGTATGGGACCGGGATTTGAACTCACGAGATAAGAGAGTGAGGCGGCTTTTACTACCATTAAATCACCGTCATCTTAGCAGCGTGTAACGTCAATAAATTACACAATTATTAACTCTTAGAGTTAGCAAAACTTAATCTCAATAATATGCGCTTTCACAGCACTGTATTGCTTTACGGAACTAAAACTTGGACTCGAAAACATTTCGTCCTTAAAACAGCTTTGTTAAGCCAGTAGTTGGAGCAAGCCTTTAAGCTCTTTACTTTGAGCTCTATAGCCCATCAGCTAACAATTCAGAACCGCTTCTGAATTGTAATAAAATAGCAGCGACATCCGACACACAGACATGATCACAGCGAAGCCGTGGTGGTCACGAGGTAGTTATACCCGCCTTACAATCGTGAGGTCGTGGGTTCGAAGCCCCGGTCCCGTACCAATGAGTTATTTGGAATTTATGTACGGAATTTTCACACCACTGGCTTTTCGGTGAAGGAAAACATCGTGAGGCAACCTGCGTACGTCCTTAGAAGAAATTCGATGGCGTATGTGAATCCACCAGCCCGCACTGGGCCAGCGTGGTGGATATGGCCCAATCACTCTTCGTGGGTAGGCCTACGTCCTGCAGTGGACTATTAAAAGGCTGGTACAGTACAGTACAGGAGCGACATGACATACCTACGACTAATTCTCTTGGCCATTTTGGTCAATCCTTCCGAGCACTCCAAACTTAATATCAGAGCCGCGTTCCAATTCCCCTCCATAATAGAACCCAATTAAAATCGTCTTGACGCCATCGTGACTCGATTGATTTGATTTAACAACCCGGAATCAAATTTACGAAGATTTGGAGTTAACTTATTTCGAGTGAGTTTCTTTGAGTTGCTGCCTGTCCATTGCATTTCCTGACACTTTATATTTTCCTTCTTTTTTAATTCAAAATACTCGAATACCAAAATTCAATTAATGTAATAAATTAAATGTGTAAGTTTTTCTATGAATAATTTCATAACTTTAATGTCATAGAGTTATCGTAGCTGTAGAACATGTGTTTGATAAGCCAGAGCTTGAATTGCAATTTCAAAATGCCTATAGAAGGCGGGGTGGTAATGATGAAATGCAGTTGAATCCATAATACACATTGATTTGACTGAATTCTCATATGAGGGACATTTTGAATAGAGTGGGTAAGGTCCACTAGGTATATCACAATCAGCAAACAAAATGCGTCAGAAATCTGTTGAGCCAAGACCTTCCCTATATCAATGCTAAAAGCAGTTGAAAACAACGAAGATGGAAGCTATTTCCAACAATTAAAAAGCCGTGGTGATCTAGTGGTAGTGATGCCTGCCTTGAGGTCGTGGGTTAAAATCCCGTACCAATGAGTTCTTGCAACACGCATATGTCCGTAGAAGAAATTCGATGGCGTATGTGAATCCATCAACCCACACAGGGCCAGCGTGCTGGATATGGCCCAATTGCCTTCCATGGGTAGGCCTACGTCCTGCAGCGGACTTTTAAAAAAGGCTGATACCATACTAAAAGTTCAGAAACTTCTGTTTACAGTAGGTCTCTTTTTTAGACCACCTCTCTCTTAGTCCTGTCTTATCCAGATTTGACCAAAAAAACATCTGATTGTATATACACAATTCATCCATCCATCAGCCACTGGGCGTCCACTTCTGAACATAGGCGTCTCTTATGGATCTCCAATAAGACCGGATGGAAGCGGGATGCATCCAGCGCGATTCTACGTTCTTAATTAGTCATATATACATCATAGTTTTGCAATTAATGATATTCTGATTCCAAAGACTTCCAACTCAAGGTGCTTGCTCTAATGTTAACGGTTAAATCAAATTCACCTCAAGACAAAATTGCGGAACATCGTCATTAATATTCAATGAGACCAAATGGCAAATCTCGGGCTAGCATACTCGATTATTCATCAATTTCAATATTTCTAATAAACTGCGATATTAAAAATCATCTTCCGATACTTTCATCTTCGAGATTCATAATTCATTTCTAAATCAAAAGTGCTTTCGCGTGTTTATCTCCACTAATATATTTCAGATTAAACTTTGACTTATACTTGCTAAGGACCAGGCAAATGAGTACTGTCCAATATTGAAACTTACTAAATCAGGTGTGATCTGTAGTAGCTAATACTCGTACATCATGGACCGGTAGTACTACTCTATAAACACATGTTTCAACCACAATCAACCAGCGATCACCGAAATTAAGCAACGTTCCGCACGGTCAGTATTTGGATGGGTGACCGCGGGTGGCATTTTCCAACTGAGCGCTACCGTGGCTCGGATGACACGTTAATTTGTCATTTGTAAAGGTCCCGGTTGTTTTAACCGCTTAGCCATGTCAGAGGCTTTCAGGCGGCTTCAACACTCTGACACCAGGGCTAGCCACCCGGCCTATACGAACTTACTTGCTTACCACAATAAAATTGGTTGCCTCCTCGCTTGTCTTTCCTGAAGGTTTAGTGTATATACAGGGTTATTCCTAATCAATTAGCATCCTTTTAGGGGCTTATTCTGTACATCAAAACTGACAACTTTGGTTCTGCGACTTTTGTCAAAACTCAAAAAAAATGGGTGTTCCATAGAATAATGTCGTATCTACACCCGGGATAAAATGTATGGAACAGCTAATTAAAAATAATCCTGTATATTCAAGTGCAAAAATGCACATTGCAAGTGTATATTTCCATGATATTACAGGAAGGAAGGGAAAGAGATTAATCTTGATAAATTCACAGTGGTACCTGGGAACCCGGCGCGTCCGCTTACGATCTTTGTTTAATTGATGCCAAATTGGAGAGAGATACAATTCACAGATATTAATGAAAGTGAAAAAAAATTTAAACAGGTAAAATAACAAGCACTGAAATGAACAGGGGTTAATTTTATTATGATTAAAGATTAAAATAAATAAACACAAATTTTGTTTGTTTGCTTAGTCATGAAATTTTTTATAATTTACTAACTGAAAATTTAAATGCAATTGAATATTCTTGATTTAGCATATTTTTTAGTGAGAGCTGTAACCTAATAGGTACATCGCGGGCTAGTAATACTTATTATAATCTCAAGTTCACCAGTGTGCGGCCCGCAGTTATACATGACATCGTCCTGTGTGGCCTTTGACCAGAAAAGTGTGGCGACCACTGCTTTAGGTGGTCCCATTGACTGCCTCGGCTCAGTGGTTAGTGACCCTAACTTCTGGTTCAAAGAGGTGTGGGTCCGATCCCCACCCAGGGTGGGTGTTGGGTGTTATTTAGTTACTATCTATATAAGTATGTATTTAAAAATAAGTGTACTGAGCGCCACACAAATTGATGGATGGCAAGTTAGCCGCAGATGACACTTCGCCGTGATTCGCTAATTATTGCGCATGTGTGCACAATGCCTATACAAATGGCGAAGTAGTGAGCTCGGGCGTAAGAAGCGCGCGGGAGGCATGAGGTTGGCGGGCGGGTGTTATTTCGACTTTTGCGCAGAACGCTGTGCATAACTTCCCATCCATCAATTTGTGTGGCGCTCAGTATATATGTAGTATAGCAGCCATATCACAAGCGTTGCTTAGTTTGGGGTCAGAGGCCGTGTGTAAGATGTCCCAAAAATATTTATTAAATATTTATTTATTTAAAATTTATCGAATATGCCTGAGCCGTTTTATCTAAATCAACAATGTACAATGTACATCGATGTCACATCTATTAGTGAAAATTATTCGAATTCTGTACACGGTGGAAGTAGGTGGTGCCATTTTTTTTGCCAAGCCAAGACACGCCAGCAAACATAATCACAGATGCGTTAAAATCCGTCATGGTTTCGTGTTAAATATTTCTTCTTGCTATTAAATAAATCCCATTAAACACGTGCTTGATTCCCCAAACGTTGGCACCGCACCGGAAATCATCCGAATACGTCACAAGCCCGGACTTCCGGAATTTCGGCGCTGGGATCGCGAACGAATATATCCGTAAATAGTAAATAGCCTATTAAGCTCCGTTTTCGAACGTTTGTGGAGAGATTTCGGTGCAAGGTGATAATTGTAGTGAGTTGATGCCCTAAGGGATCAGCAACAGTAGGTGTAAGTAAACATTTTACTATCCTACTTAATATTATAAACGCCAAAGTTTGTATGTATGGATGTTTGTTCCTCTTTCACGCTCTTTCTTTCACAACTGAACTGATTGATATGAAACTTTGCAATAGTAATGCTTATACATCAGAATAACACATAGGCTATAATTTATAAAGATATTACATGAGACGAAGTTCGCCGGGTCAGCTAGTATGTTACAAGCAACTAACTTTGCCCGCGGCTTTTTACATATTGGTCCTTATTTTTTTTCTGGATTAACAGTCTCAGGGCACTTTCCTTACTTATTAAATGAGAATGAAAGATTAAATGAACTAACAAACACACTTTAGAATTTATTAAATCTTTTAGTAAGTATAGTAAGATTACATATAACAGCAATACTGGTTTTTGTAATTTATAAATAAAAATAAATAAATATTTTGGGACATCTTACACACGGCCTCTGACTCCAAACTAAGCAAAGCTTGTGATATGGCTGCCAGAGACTGATATACTACATATACTTATTTTTTATATACATACTTATATAGATAGTGACTAAATAACATTCAGACACAGAGCAATCCTGTTAATCAGATAAATACTTGGCCTCGGTGGGGATCGAACCCACGCCTCTTTGATCCAGAAGTTAGGGTCACTAACCACTGAGCCACCGAGGCAGTATAGGTTCTAGACTCATGTACATTTATTAAGACAAATGATCAATTTTTTTTTCCGATTTCGATAAAATTTTAATGGGACCAATTCCAAAGTATATTCTTTCCAATAAAAAAATAATTATTGAAATCTACTATGAAAAAAGTTATACGTTATGGTTATACATAGTAAAATATATACGAGTCGAATTGAGTACCTCCTCTGGTTCGTCGGTCAAAAAACTGGTCTTTCCCGTTTTTATCGTCCATCAAGTTAAGATAAACATTGTTTCTACACCTTCCAATTTCAGGACTTTATTGCCAGTAAAAATAAATCGGAGCCCATTAAATTTCCAGCGTTTCTCTCAGAAAAACAAACGTGTTATTTACGTAGTTGAATAATTAATTAGACGTGCTTTTAAAGGTTTGTTATGAAAACTTAATTATAGCGGAAGCGCTATTACTTCAAAGCTGAAATATTATAATTTGGAGCAGACTTAGTTCGCAGAATAGTTGTCCTGGAACGTGGCCATGACAGTTTTGCTATACCTAATTACTAAAAATATCTATACCTATTAGATGTTTATTTTTTTATAATTATATAAGCTAACATTAAAGGACAAACAGAAAAACAAAAGAGTCAAAAAATTACCTTAAAAAGTTTCAGTCAAGTAAAAATTTCATTTCTAACAATAGGGATGTTTACGGGGTATAAAACTCATTATTATAATTAGTCCGTCAGTTAGATTATTAAAAAATATTGGGCACGTATTTTTTCTTTTGCCAATCCAACAATCAGTGACAAAGATAAACCTTGTCAAAGTTTGAGAGTGGTGACTCGTGACGTCACTAGCCGGTACATTTGATAGTGGTTAGTGACGTCACGCGGAACTTTAACAGGCTATATCTTCATAATTTTTTTTTTATATTGACAAAAGAAAAATATGTGTCTAATATTTTTTGACGATCTATTTGACGGATTAATCATAGTTTTTTTTAGTAAACAAGCCTATTGTATTCCGGTATGAAGATACATAAATGTTACAACTGAGCGAGGGTCAGCTTAGATTAGCTACCATTTGCCAAATAAGTGATACGTAAACAAGCTAAATCAATAAGAGTTACGACGAAGCTACGTTAGTTCTACGCAAGCTACAAGCTAAGTGCTACAACAGACCTACATCAGCCCCCCTACCGCCTAAGCAATAGCAATCGTAATAGCAATCGTTTATGACTTCATTTTAGTCATTTGGCACCGCCTATGTGACGTTAGCCATCAATTGCTTTGCGCAGATTGCGAAAGCAATCGTTGAATGAACAACTTTGATGGCTAACGTCAAATAGGCGGTGCCAAATGACTAAAATGAAGTCATAAGCGATTGCTATTACGATTGCTATTGCTTTAGGCGGTAAGGGGGCTGTACTACAATAAGTCAAACAAGTGCTACGACACAGCTACGTTTGACCTACGATACCTACAGCAAGCTAAATAATTGCTACGACATAGCTACGTTAGACGAAGATAAGCTACAATTAGTAAATAAGTGCTAGAATAAAAGCCACACTACTTGAATGTTACCGTCTCAAACCTATTTATGCATCAAACGTCACGGCCCCGCGTCAAGTGCACTGAGGCCATCTACGGTTCATTCCGAATATTAAATACTAGCGTTATTACAAAAAGGAACTCTAACGTTACGGCTTAAAGCTGATTTCTGAAAAATCGCACCACGGGACATATTTGTCCTGGTAGCAGTTTTATGAAGATTAGTCATGGGATAAGGTATATCCCGTTAACGTCCAAGTGGATAAGGAAAATAAATACTATAACAGATCTAAATCAGACCTACGCTACAAGAAGCTGAATTAGAGCTACTTTACAGTATGTCTACATTAAACCTTCAATAGCTACGATAATCAAAGTGCTACGATAAGTTGAATAACGGCTACGACAGAGCCACGATAGACCAGCGACAGCTAGAACAAGATAAATAAGAGCTACGATAAAGCTATAACTAGCTAATAAAGTGCTAAATAAATGCAGTTTTCAAAGTTTGATTTATAATTCAAGAGATTGTGGAAATTTACGTGGTTTTCACACATTTTATCTATTACATAAAAGGCTTCCCTGAGTGACTGACTGACAGACAGCCTACAGCCCAAACCGCTTAATATGTAAACTTGAAATTTAGACTATAGGTACATTGTACAACGTAATGGAGCACTAAAGAAGAAAATTTTGAAAAATCGATCTCTAACGGGGTAAAACGGGCCCTTTTCGTTTGTATGTAACTTTTTATTACCTGTACCGATTGACTTGAAACTTCGTATAAATGCTTTTCAATCAAAATAAAAGTTACGTTTTTTCCTGTTTTTCCGAATTTCCTTTATCTAAGGGGTCGAATAAGATCCCAAAGTTGACCTTCCAAACACCGAACTGATCTGCTACGCTGACGACACTGTTGCAATTTTTAATGAGAACGACTGGAAATCGGTATTCAAACAGGCTGAAGCTAGTATGGCTAATGTATCAAGGTGGCTTGACGAAAATCTTCTTACTCTAAATACCAAAAAAACTAACTTTATTGCTTTTAATATTACTCAAACCACAGACACAGATCAGACTGAAATAAAAATCCATAGTACGGACTGTATGTATTCCAAAAGTCAAAATGCGACTCATACTAACTGTCTCTGTAATTCAATATCGAAAGTAAAACACACTAAATATCTGGGTATAATTGTTGACCAAAATTTATCCTTCAAATACCATATTAGCTACGTTGCCAAGAAAGTCCGAAAAATGATGTATATAATGAAAACCCTAAGAGCAATAGCATCACAAGAGGTAAAGATGTTAGTATACAAGACACTTTGCCAAACACTATTGCAATACTGCATTGGAGTATGGGGGGGAGCAGCACAGACTTATATGGGGGAAGTTGAACGCGCTCAAAGAGCAGTCCTCAAGGTTTTGTTAGGCAAGCCGCGCAGATACTCCACAGAAAAGCTGTATCAAGAAGCCGTCGTTTTGACTGTCCGACAGCTTTTTGTATTACGTGCTATCTCTAAAATCCATCACCGGGACAATGCACCAGATACCAGCAAACGTCGTCCACGGGAGCAATTGCTCCCTAAAATAAGCTCTGTGTTTGCCTCACGTCTCCCTAAATATGTGCACGCTTTTACCTATAACTCAGTGTGTAAAGTTTTTAAAATAGCAAACGTCTCCTTTGCTGAAGCTAAACAAAATATCAAGAAATGGTTGTTATCACTGTCATATAAACAAACTGAAAAACTAGTGAAATATAGTGAAATGAGGTTCAAAGATGTTTTTCCAGCATGCTATGCTCCTTGCACCCCTTAGCCAGGGTTGTACATTAAACTCACACAATAACAAACACACTGGCAAATGCACACCCATCTGGACATTCACACACATGTAACGCTGCAAACCTTGACTCTCATGAGATCTCGTGTATTGCAGCGTTACCCACACACACACACATACAAAATCTCAAACATCAGATAAGCTAGAACATCGAGCTGTTTTTGTGCTAATGTTTAATAGTTTTAAGATAATTATAAATGATTCAGTACAAATCTTTAAAAAAAAAAAAAAAAAAAAAAAAGTGTATTACCTTGCTTAAGCTTTCCATTATGTTATCATTAATTTAAAAAAAAAATTAGAATATTACTTATTTTGTACCTTTTATTGTAAGTTTTGCTGTAATCATTGAAAATAATGCAACTGAATGTGTACAACGCTCAGCGAGACAGCGAATCTATGGAAACCGGCCACAGGGCGCCCAAGATACAGGCTTTGCCTAGTTTGGGGCCCGTTAGCACTACATTGTAATGTACATTCTTTAATGCTAATAAAATATATTTTGATTTTGATTTGATTTTGATGAAAAAAGCGTCAATTACATCCAACCAGCTGAACAGTTATAGTTGAAATCTGGTATGAAGGAAGCACACAGTATGTTTCAATACGGGAACTAATAATATCCAGGAATATCTATAGGGTTCCTTAGGAATAGCCAAAATTAATCAGGTTAGGCTACAGCCCAAACCGCTGAAGATATAAACTTGAAATTTGGAATATAAGTACATCGTATGATATAATGAAGCACAAAGGATAAAATTTTAAAAAATTTACCTCTTACGGGGTAAAACGGGCCCTTTTTGTTTGCATGTAACTTTTTATTCCCTGAACCGATGTACATAAAACTTTGTATAGATGCTTTTGAGACTAAGCAAAAAATATGTTTATACCCGATTTTCCGAATTTTCCTTTAAAAACTTCCTTAGGGGTCAGATACTTCCCAAATTTGGTAAAAAAAACACACACAGGTTACGGATGAAAACGGGTATGTAGGAAGCACACAACATGTTTCATAGTTTCATACTGGAACTATTATAATCCCGGAAAATCTACAGAATTTCGTAGGGATAGCCAAAATTAATCAGTTATAATATAAAGCTAAGATAAAACGGGTAAATGAATTCCATCGAAATTTGGTACGAAGCTAGAAAATAACACAAATTACCACTTAGGATTCTGCTATCTCGGAAAATTTGAGTAGGTCCTTGGGGATGTCAATTTCTTAAAACATACTAAAAACTGTCCGAAAATCAAAGTAATTTAGTTTCGAAATAGACCACCATTTTAACTAATAAATTACTATTGACGCCCTGGGAAAAGTCCCGGATTCCTTGTCCGCTAGATCAATCATAACCTTGATTAAGAGTAAAAATAGCTTGCAAGCACTTTTTTTTTCAAATGTAGTGAATTTTCTAGAATAGAATTAATATAATGATTAATCCTTAAATGGGGCAAAATGGGTCCCCAATAGTTTACGATTTTTTTATTTATTTTGAGAGCTAATAATCTTAAACTTAAGGTACATATGGGTCAATATACTTACTTAACTACGGGATCAACCTTGAAAAGCGAAAATTAGCTACCTGTTCCGTACTTTGTGTCGCGGGTCGATGAACATTTTGTATTTAACAGCTGATTTTATTGACATAATTTCGGTGTTGGTACCAAAGTAGAAGTTAGTGAATGATGATAATAGCATCCTAGAACATGCCTGTCAACTAGATAATATACTCGTACACCATGTGTTTCTACTTGTGTGCCATTTTTTCATCAGCCTGGGGTCAGACAACGTCTGAAAGTCCTACAAGGTGTCTCGATTACTTTTGACTGGGTGAACGGTTTTAAGGAAGAATGTCTCATATTTCTCGGGAAAAATGAGTTTAGAATAATAGAAATTAAATTTCTAACGACTTAATGAAACATGACGAATACCTGTACCGGCCTTAATTAATAGTGCACTACTGAACGTAGGACTACCCGAAAAGGGTGATTGGGCCATGTCCATCAAGCTGGCCGAGCGCAGGATGCTGAATCCACATACAGTGCGACATAAAACACTTGAAAATAAATGAGGTCGCCACCATCGTTTTGTTAGCATATTTTGCATTATTTTTTCCATAATAATACTGTTTTCCTGTTCACAATCCACAAAATAACACAAAACGAGAAAAATGCTAGGAAGTAAACAATGACTGACAGCTCAGATTGTGATTCCAGCAAAAGTGATAATTTAGTTCCCAAATTATTCATTTCATCTCTTTTGTGTAGCACTGTACGACATTGATTTTTCTGTATCGACGTACCTATACAGGTAGCCTCAATGTTTTCCATCAATGAAAAGCCAATAGGTATTGTGAAATTCCTTCATAGATACTATTATAGTAATTATAATTGTTACTATTATTGAATTAATCTCAAATATTCAGCAATTATCATCAAAAAATACACGCACTCCATAATAAGCTTTAGACAGAAGTAAATTAAATAAGCAAATACAATACAAGTCAATGCAAGCCAATCCGTGGGTTATTATAATTTTAGGCAAATTCTGAGACAAAGGCTACACCGTAGGCATTATCCTTGCAAATAATACGACAATAAGCCAGCGTAAATTTAATAGCAACGTAAAAAGTGTTCTCTCTATAGAATGCCTAAAGTGAAAAAGAAACAGAAATAATTATGGTAATTGGCTATTGTAATTACGATGGTGCCTTCATGATTGGGCCTAATGCGGGCTTAACCACGGGCTATTATTATTTTAAAAAAAGAGCCAAGACAACGCAGCCAAACTGTGGGTTATTATCATTTCAGCAATTACGAAAACAACGCGGGCCAGACCGTGGGCTGTTATTATGCAAGTAATACAACAATGCAAGCTAAAGACAGGCTGTTATAATTTTAAGGAAGTATTAAGACAACGCGGGTCAGACCGCGGACTATTAGAAATTATTATAAGCAAGTGGCAAGATAACACCGATCGAACGGCGGGCTATTATTTTAAGCAAGTAAGTACTAAAACAACGTGGGCGAATCTGTAGGTTATTATCATTTTAAGTACCAAGTATCAACACAACGCGGGCCAAACCGCGGGCTATTATCATTTTGAGCAAGTATTAAGACAACGCTGGCCTGACCTTGGGCTATTATCAATGCAAGTAATACGACAATGCAGGCCAAACAGCAAGCTTTTATAATTTTAAGCACGTACTAAGACAACGCGGGCCAAACTGCGTGCTATAAATTACCATGTTAAGCAAGTACTAAGAATACGCAGGCTAAACCGTGACCTTTTTTATCATTTTAGGCAAATATTGAGACAATTCAGGACAAACCGTGGGCATTATCCTTGCCAGTAATACGACAACGCATGCCAAATGGCAGGCTATTATAATTTTAAGCAAGTACTAAGACAACGCGGGCCACACTGCGGACTATTAGATAATATTATAAGCAAGTACAAAGACAACGTAGGTCAAGCCGCGGACTATTTTCATTTTAAGCACATATCTACGTACTAAGACAACGCGGGCGAAGCTGCGGGTTTTAAGCTAGTACTATATATAACGGGACTAAACTCACGTGTAGGGATAGTCCTAACGACTATATTTTCGGTCGCATTCAGCGACCTTTCTCAAGTTGGCGAGTGCTAGCACGCGGAGCCGTCTCGCAATGCACTGGCTAATAAAATATTCAAGAGATTGATAAATAATTTATACCAAAAACACAGTTTCTTTAACATGTGTATGCGGATCAGCTCGGTTTTTTTCTGAAAACTGACCTTCACTGAATTGATGTAAAAGTAAAACAACTACGGAAAAGATAACACAAAAGGATGAAATGACGAGTCCGTACCCGTCTGAATTTCAATTAGGGACGTCTCTTTAATTATATTTCAGGGCCGCCATTGCTAAAAAATAAATTGTATTTAAGTCTACAATAACGAAGGCAAAAGCTCATTACGGCTTTTAAAAGTAAATAGGGGTTGATGGCTTCATTCGTGAGAATTATTGTTTTTACAAGCTTTTTTTATCGCGAATAACACTTGACCACCAACTCGCCCGATGGTAAGCGACGTTCTGGTTGAAGATGAAGCACGCAGACCTAGGAGATAATTCACTCTGACCTTGCAAAGTATGTATGTAAGTTCGGGTGGAATCTTGCAAGTTAAACTTGACCAACTTCCCGGTTTTTAATTAAGCTGAAATTTTGCACGCATATGTATATTGCGTGACAGTGCAATATTATGGTACCTTGGAGCTGATCTGATGATGGAGTTGGAAGGTGGCCATAAGAACTCCTGTACTAAACAAGATAGACACGTCGTGTTTGGGCTCGTTTTACTTGTCTTGGCTGGCACGACTGCTGACAAGATCTCAAAAGCTTGTATTTAAAAAGTTATATTTTAATAATAATGCGTTATAGTTGGCTTTTCTTTTAAATAGGCTTGGGTTTTATTATATCGTGTTTTTTATCGTGAATAAGTCCGCGCTTGACCACCAACTTGCCCGAATGTAAACGACGTTATAATCATCGACAAGGAACTACGAAAACTTTGACTTATGAAAATTTGCTTAAGATCATATTGCTCAGGAAACAGGAAAGCAGCCAGTCTGTTCCATTCTTTATGTATACAGGGTTATTTCTAATCAATTAGCATCCTTCGAGGGGCTTATTCTGTACATCAAAACTAACAACTTTTGTTCTACGACTTTCGTCAAAACTAAAAAAAATTCAGCTGTTCCATACATTTTGTCGCGGGTGAACTAAATATTTCTATGGAACAACAAACATTTTTTTTGAGTTTTGACGAAAGTCGTAGAATAAAAGTTGTTAGTTTTGATGTACAGAATAAGCCCCTAAAAGGATGCTAATTGATTAGAAATAACCCTGTATAGCTCAACGAATTAGCAAGTTAAAATGGCAGTGGGCAGGACATAATATAGTTCAAAGAACAAATGTAAAGTTCTCAAATGGCTGTGCAAGAGTAGCTTAATATTAATTATCATTATTAGGACCACAGGAACGTGCCAGACGCTGGTCGCTTCCAGCCAGTCCACCAGTTTACCATAAGGTAAATTTATAGGGAAGGCCTATGTCCATGGACGTTTTACGGCTGATAGGTGGATGAATGTGTCATCTTGGACGTCAAGAAAGACGTTACCTATACTAAAGATTATTTATAAATACAAGGGCTTACTTGGGCTGACATCGATAGATCGATATTTAATACGGCATTACTGGAGAGACTCAAGCACAGCCCAAGTCTCGACCGAATCAATGGCTTTCTCATAGTCCACAAACGCTAAGCAAAGAGGCCAGTTATACACTTCGGTCTTCTGTATAACTTACCGCAGGGTATGAATGTAGTCTACGGTGCTATAGCCTTTTTTGAAACCCGGCTTGTCAGAAGCTTGGAAGTCATCGAACCTGCACTCGTGATGGTTTGAAATGACCCTTGAAAACAACTTATAAACATGGGTTAGTAAAATGGGTTTGTAATTCTTCAATTAAGCGTTATTACATTTTTTTGAAGAACAGCACCACCAAACCACTGTTCCATGCTTCTAGCGCTCTTATGCCCTCAAGGACGACGGTGTTGAAAAGCTTCTGAAAGACTTTTAGTATCAGTGTTCCATCCGCTTTCAGAAGCTCTTATGTGGCACCGTCTTCGCCCGGTGCCTAGTTGTTCATAAGCTGATTCAGGGTCATTCTAATCTCGCACAAGCCGATGTCCGGGATGTCTTCGGTGAAGTGTCGGGTCAACTTGGCTCTTAGATTTTTGGCCGCGCTACTAACAGGCTTAGCGACTGAAGCGTAAAGCTGTCCATAAAACCTCACCTTGTGAGGGAACGTCCTACACTGCACTTGCCGGTGCGTTGTTTCCGCCAGAGAACTTTTCGATTTCATTGGTCATCAGGCCTCAGTGCTTTGTGCCGTGCCCACTGCCATTTCAACTTGCTAATCCGTTAACCCGCCAATCCAAGCCAAGTACAAAGTAAAATATTTATGTTCAGCGCCATCTAACGAACTAAGGACGCGACAATTCGAATCTTCTTTCATTCGATCGCAACGCCATCTCTCAATACATTGGGATAACGTGGTAACATTTTAAATTTGCTATAAATAAAATAAAATAGATTTAAGACTAACTTTACAGATCTAAAAAATACTTTAGGACTTTAAGACACAAATTGCATCATAGTAATCTATTTTAATCAAATCTGTATCAAAATACATATTCACAGGCTATTTAGTAGCGCCATCTACAAACAATACGTATTTTCGAGCTTTTCGCGACGTACGCTCAATTGTTCTGCGCCTGCGGGTCTACTTGAGTATTTTTGTCTATGCCTTTACATACAATAAAAACAACTACAAGAAATAACTTTAGCAGTTTAAAACTTTTAACATACTACCTACTGAAAAAAAAACAGTTTACAGTGCTTTCAGAATGTAACACCTGTACAAGAGCTGTGTCGGTTACTTCCTTGAAAGCCTCCTCCTGTCAGTTACGTTTCATGTCCGCTGAGAATTGTATTCAAAGCGTTCGATTCAGGCGACCGGGCAACTGTTATACCAACTTGAGTAACTTCTCTATGAATACATTAAAGTTCTTGATATTGTAGGTTGTCCATAAGAAAAGTTTAATTCTTAAGTTCATCAATATTAACTCGGTCGAAAGCCTTCTTAAAATCAAAGTAAAGAATATCAACCTGACTACTAGATACGATCTAAACAAGCTGATACGAAATCCACGGTTTCTAACAGATTCGTGTCAACTGATCTTTTTTTCCTGAAACCGTGCTGCTCATTGCAAAGGTGCCGTTCCACCTGCCTATAGACTTCTTTGTGAATTATTTTTTCAAATACTTTAGCCGGTGAAGACAAAATAGTTATAGGTCTAAATTCAAACTCATTCTAAATCTTGTTTTGGTTTATGAACAAGCTTATCAATACAGAGCTTTGTTTAAACAAACGACCTACTCAAGCACAATATCATTGCACTCATCATTAATCTTTTTCTATGAAAGTAACCCAAAAATAATAATAAAAAATCCGAAAATTGGCTGTTGCGTACATCATGTCCAAAGTCAACAGATATATTTTTGTAATTTTCGGATTCAATTTTTTGGTAATAGATCGTCAAAATTATAAGTTATGTAATAAACACATCCACCATAAAATAAACTGACAGAAACAATTATTTTTGGTTAGCCATCAAACTAATGAGGTTACTTAATTATAATTAGGTATGTGGTACATTATTGTAACCGCGAATTGACTGAAGGAGTAAGGCTTTTCTGCAAGCACTTTCAAAGTGCAACAGTTCCTAAAAATAAGAAATTCTAAACATGAACACGAAAAAAATCCCACCTGAACCATTATCAAAATCAATTTTTCATAACATCTATTCGAAAAGGACTACTTGGTTCGCCTTTAAGTGCGCCCGAAGGAGGTGTTTTCTATAAGGAACTTTATAAGTGCGACGGAATTATCTTTGCCGCGCACTTTTTGAATTTGGAATAAATAAGTGCGACGGAATGATCTTTGTCGCGCACTTTTTGAATTTGGAAGTATTTGTAATCAGAGCCAAGAAAACGAATGAAAAGAATGTAAATATAAGTTTTCATATGTTTTATTATTAGATACCATTTAATTTCAATTTAGTTGTTACTCTACGTTATATTAAATAATAATATTACAATAAAATATGAGGCGCCTTTTATTTTCGCATGGAGGTGATGAACTCGGGCGCAAAAAATATTTTTGGGTCGGGCGACGTACTTTGAATGCCTCGCTACGTTCAGGATTCTACTAAAGAACTACTCTAGAATCCCTCACTTCGCTCTGGATTCAAAAAAGCGCCCTAGCCGTAAAAATATTATTTTGTTCCCATATGATACAATCTACTATTTCACAGAACTTTACAATTTATTTCTATATGTATTTACTCATCCAGGGTGTCTAAAAAATGGGTGTAAACAGTCATTTTCGCGGAACACGTCGTTTCCTCGAATATTGCGATTTACGAGATGAAACCGAGCTGACAGCTCTCAAAAGATGAGATCAAACATCGTTGAATATGTTAACGGAAACACTGAATTATAAATTAATTTTGAATGTAGGGTTTCTTTGCCGTAAAATGACGAGGTTCATTGTCCTTTGAATTATAAAAAAGGTGAAATGAAAAGTGTTGTTGAAATGCGCGATCGAAAAAAAAAACAAGATTTTTGTGCGTAATTTTAAGTAGGTATTAAGAGTTTTTTGAATTTATTTTGGCATCCTTAAAACTTATATTTGTTTAAAGGATAAATTCATTATTCACAAATGTTCTTAAAGATTACACAAAAACAGAACATAATAGTTAAATGTGTCTTAAAAACTAATGCAACTGCTGGCAGCCCTATTGCTAGTAATTTTACAGAGATAAAAAATAAATTCATCGTTTTAAAATAACTTTTACACGGATACTTTAATAAAAATAAAACATCAGCTTTCCGGTATAAATATTTATGTACTTAATTGTCAAAAATTGTACGAAATAAGTAATTTACTCAATGTTACACGATTAACTAAATATTGTACGTGTGTTTTATTTATTGTCTAATTAAATAATTTTTTTTTAGAGTTTCGTACTTCAAACGGAAAAAACGGAACCCTTATAGGATCACTTTGTTGTCCTTCTGTCCGTCGGTCTGTATGTCAAGACTCTTTATCTCGGGAACGCAAAGTAAGTACGTAAAGATATCGAGTTGAAATTTAAACTGTATACGTATATCTATGGTCTCTTGCAGTTGTGTATAAGAACAACTTCTCAGTTATCGTATAAAAAAGTTAGAGCTGTTTATGTCGTAAAAAACTGCATATTGCGACACTCACAAAAATCAAAACCTACAGGGTACTTCCCGTTGACATAGAACTATGAAATTTGGTGAGAATTGTCTCAGAGTAGGTACACATATAGGAATAAATCTGAAAATTGTACATTTTTATTTAAATCACAAAAAATTGGGCCACAAAATTCACATGCTAAAACAGGTTTTTAATTATTTTAACAATGTGTAATTTTTGATGTATGACGAGAAAAGTGAAAAAAAAAAAATTTTTTTGGTGTGAAATTATCTGGATTTGTACGGAACCCTTGATGTACGAGCCTGATACACCTGTCCGGTTTTTTACGACATGTAATCGAGCTGACAAATAGATTTAACAAATCGAGATCCATCTTTGAATATGTTAACGGAAACACTGAAATATAAATTTAATTCATTTTGAGGATACAATTTCTTTGCATATTCTGACGAAGTTCATTGTCCTTTGAATTATATTGAAATGTACACTGTTTTTGAATGGCAACGTCGCAACTAAAATTACTCAAATGTTTTTGTGATAATTTGTCACCAAGTCAAAGGATTTTTATATTTATATTGCATCTAGCGATAATAATATAACTAATTATAAATATAATACGAGAAATATTTTTAAACCACAACAACTCGGAAAGTGTCTAATTACTCGTTCATAAACGGGTTACAAAGTTCGTAATTTCTCCCTTAAAAATGTGCGGCGGAAAAAGCTATATGGAATTTTATTACTGCCCTCCGAAGCAGGGCAGAAATGTTGTATGAAAGATCCATTACTGCCCGGATAGCTTTCTTTTGTTTTTTAGCAGCGAACATAAAATAATACGAACGTCAAACCTCAAAAAGGTTTTGTATGAAATAATTAGAAAAAGAAGCGGGAAACATACAAATCTCAAATCTCAAAAAGGTTTTATATCAAATAATTAGAGAAAAGAGGCGGATTTTTTTTGTTTTCTATTTTGAATGAAATGAGGAGGGCAACCTTATTCTGCAATGCGAAAAAAAGCGCGGAAATTTATTTCGTTGCGTTAAATTTTGTTTTTAGCTAAATTGATTAGGAATTTAACAGTACCTAGCTTTTAATTTTTTAAGTGATTTTCCAAAATGTCATCTGATAGTAAAAGTGACAATTTTGTAATGATGACGCCACTAAAAATAAAAAATACAGCCCAAGAAGTCATAAATAACTTACTTTCTAAACTTTAATTAAATAAATATTTTATTTTATTTTCCTCGTAGGTGTAGTATAAAGCACTATGTATCACTCGGGAGAAAGTTCTATTTCTGTTCTCGAGTTTCCTTTAAGCCCTCCGCCATACTCTCAAACAGAAATAGATCGTTTTCTCCCCTCGGTGTATAATGTACTATTAGTGACTAGTAGAGTGTATTATTATAATATTTTCCTTGCTAATAGAGTGAGAAGTGAAGTTTGGTGTTAGAAAGAATTCGAACTCTACTTATACTGGGCACGCTCTTCAAAGAATTGTGAGCCAAGAACATCTCTAAAACCCTTTTCACACGGACAATATATTTCACGGGCCATTTCTTCGGTCAGATTACCAGCGAGTAAAATATGTTAATGGAGGTAGGAATCTACTGCTTACTGCTTACAGTTCGGCCAAGTTAACTTAGAGCTGATCAATGTCGCCAGTGTCGTATTTTCTAAAACTACTTTGCAAAATTTATTGACTTTCAGAAGTTTTAACAATTTTGCAACCTCATTGTGAAAGACTTACTAGGGACCTAGGACTTTTACTTCAAATTAGAACTTAAGAAATCGTGAAAAGATTCCAGCTATTCTATTAATCTACTACGGAATCAACCCGAAGTCGCGAATAAAAAACAAAAGCCATTCCATACGAAAAGTTTTTGGAAGGGGCGTCTTATAAATCGATGAACGCCGGCTGCATGCACGTAAAATTGCCATGTTTCGCCTGAGCCCAGCGTGCAAGTGAGAGCGCGTAGCAACTCAAATTCAAACGACCAGGATTAAATACCGGTAATAGCAGCCGAGATCCGGGTTTTACGGGGTCCGGGACTCCGAGCATTGCTTTCTCTAGGCCTCTCTCTCACGGTGCCGACTATCCCGGTCCTGAATGGCTCCATAGTAAAGTTATTTATTACTAGACTATTAATACCTCTGAAAGTATTTGCAAAGCGAGATCTTGTATGTAAATAAATTCTTTGTTTTTTTTCTACTTGTAAGAATTATACAAAATATTAAAACACCGACTGGCGCATGCGACAGGAGCGCGCGTATTCCCTGATGAAGGAGAACTAATTTACTCCGAAACCGGTCGGGTTCCCAGCGGCCCGGCCGTATATCATACGTGAGTGAAAACCGGTGTTTTATTTAGTATAATGATTTCTCACGCGAGTTTTAATGAAGTGATTGTAAGAATTAGTTCTACAGTTTAGCCGTTTAACGCATAAGTTGGCTGAAATTTGGCTGTATCAAGTAAAGAAGATTAAGAATGTTGGAGAGGAAGTAGATAAGATTGGTGGATATCATTATTATTCGGAGGTTGGGCGTACTTTATTAGTTAATGCTATTAGTAACTGGAGCTTGGCAAAAAGTAGTACAAAATTTTAAATGCTGTCTCCCTTTATAATATAACTTTCTTAATTGGCTCATAATTTTCTGTTTCATTTCATTTATAATTTAAGAGCTATAAAATTTCTGTTTATAAGTTTAAAAACTGCTGAGTAAAAATCTTAAATAATATATACTGCTAAATATAAATCATTTGATTTATTTTATTTCGGTGTATGCAGCTTTTCCCTTCTTCTTATCCTTAATACAAATCAATGCGAAAATTATTTTCTTGGACATAGTAATATATATTTTTTAATTAATTAAGTGTAAAATAGGCCAACATATGAAGGCACCATCGTAATTATAATAGCAATTTAGAATATACCTGTTTATTATTTACTATATGCATTCGATAGAAGTTTTTACGCTGCTTTAAAATTTACGACGGTGCCTTTATAATTGGGCCTAATAAATACTTCATTAATTATATCGTTAGTCCAACCTAATCGCTCCGCGTCCCACGCTACGGTTGCTTGTACGCGCTGGATGCAAGCCTCTTCTAACCGGTCTTGTTGGAAATCCATGTAAGAGGCCTAGTCTCTGATTACAATATATGAGAACATTAAACATTGCCCATCCTGGCAACATTACCCGCAGAAATCCCCCAATTTTTACCTTACGTCGTTCTAAGAAGCCAACTTATAATGAGTTGGTAAATTGTTCCATGTTCTTCCTCGTAATGTGACCACTTGATAGTGCGAAGTTATATTGGATACTTTGTACTTTGCAACATTTACTTTTATGACGGGTTCTGGAGGGTGGTAGACGGGAAAATATTGCATTGATGTTTTGTAACTTCTTGTCCTTGACCTTTATGAGACGGTTGCGTTCCTTGGTTTCCCGATTATATTAGGACTTTTTCAAGAATTCGACATACAAGGTTATTTCTAATCAATGAGCATCCTTTTATGGGGCTTATTCTGTACATCAAAACTAACAACTTTTGTTTTGCGACTATTGTCAAAACTCAATTGTGCGTTCCATAGAAAAATATCGTTCACCCGCGACCAAATGTATGGAACATTGTTTTTTTTTAGTTTTGACAAAAGTTAGTTTTTTTTTTTCGCAGAACATAAGTTGTTAGTTTTGCCCTAAAAGGATGCTAATTGATTAGAAATAACCATGTAAACCACCTATACTAACCGCTACACAAATCGACGCAAGAGAAGTTAGCCGCAGATGACACTTCGCCGTGATTCGCTAATTACTGCGCATGTGTGCACAATACCGACACAAGTGGCGAAGTGTTGAGCACGGGCGTAGGGAACGCGCGGGATGCATGAGGTTGGCGGGCGGGTGTGCCCCGGCGTTTTTTTTTTTTATTTCGAATAGGTTCGCGTTTGACTACACACTGCCTGATGTTGAGCAGATGTGCGGTCTAGGGTGTAGCACGCTTACCTAGAAGATACCTATTTACTCGGGATTTGAAGACACCCACGTTGTACTTTAACGGGAAGACAGACCCAGGCAAAGTGTTCCACATTCTGGCTGTCCGTATGAGGAATGAGGATTCGAAACACTTGGTTCTAACGCGCGGAATGTCCACCATAAAAGGGTGGCGCTTTGGTCGCGTCTGTCTAGCCGTAAGATAGAAGAAAAGGGCAGGGGGGACCAGATTGTGCAACTCCTGGGCGCTCTCTCCGAAGTGTATCCGGTAAAAGGCCGACAAACACGTCACCTTGCGACGATGTCTCTTTTCTCTGACTCCCGCGCATACCTACATTTCGGCTTTTGCGCAGCGTCCTGCGCATAACTTCATATCCGCCGATTTGTGTGGCGCTCAGTATACGATATTTTTGTGGCATAACAAAATTGGCCAGGTTAAGGTGCTCTAAGCGGGTCTAGAGATTTTATTTATTATACCGATTACCGGGACGCTTTATCTATTATACTAGAAAAATAGAATAAATTTATGAGGTGAGCAAAGAAGGGGTGGGACACCTTTTCTATTATACCTACCAGAAAAATAATAAAGTTTCTAGGGTGGACAAGACCCACCCGTAAAACTACGCCAATGGGTTTCCTTAATATCTGAGATCTCATGAATGCCTCTCACACAACTATACCTATAAAATGTCAAATACCAACTCAGTCACAATATATTCAATGCCTGATAAAAGCTAAAAAGTTCTAAATTATCTAACGCCCACAGAATGGAGACAACTGACACCCAAATAAATGTAGGTCCCAACTATCACGTCTATCCAAAATATCAGCAAACCTCTGTGACAATTCAGAAGTGGGACCTATGTCCCGACCCAATTAGTAAACTTTAGTCAAGAGTTCGACAACTATTTCGTAGATATTCCGCTGGCAACGCCGCCTTTTGAGATAGGCAGCATTTAATTTGTCTGCCAAATTATCGGAAAACAAATATGCTTGGGAAAACATAGTTAAACTTGTTTCCAACTACGTCATTTACTTCTAGTGAGCAAGTTTGTAAAGGCTGGCTGGCTAGCCCAGGAATCAGACTTATTAAGCCGACTAACTGACATGGCTAGACTGTTAAACCGACTGCCTCGGTGGCTCAGTGGTTAGTGACCCTAAATTTTGAATCAAAGAGGCGTGGGTTCGATCTCCATCCAGGGTAAATATTTATGTTGTGAACATAAGTGTTTGCTCTGTGTCTGGATATTATTTCGTTACTATCTATATAAGTATGTATTTAAAAATAAGTATATGTAGTATATCAGTCTCTGGCAGCTATATCACAAGCTTTGCTTAGTTTGGGGTCAGAGGCCGTGTGTAAGATGTCCCAAAATATTTATTATTATTAACACAACCGGGATCCAATCAAATTTAACGTGTCTGAGCCACGGCAGTGGTCTGATGTAAATGTTATTTGCGGTCACCCATCGGAAAAATGACAGTACCTACTTAATATGACTTAACTTGGGTGAGCAAGATAGTATAGACAGGCTGGCTAGCCCAGGAATTAGCATTTTTAAGCCGCGTAACGGCCTCTGACATGGCTAAACAGTTATAACAACCGGCACCTACAATTAACCATTCAAAGTGTCATACAAGCCGCGGCCGCGCCCAGTTGTAGGTAAATGTTACTCGTGGGGTGACCACGAGTAACATTTAACGAAAAAAGCCGAGCCGAACGTTGCTTAAGTTCGGTGAAAACTAAAAACTTAGACGTAACCTTGTACAAATAAACATTACCTAAAAACGTTATTTCAGTACCTTACATAATAATTACTGTTAAAAACAACCTTCCAGACCTCAAAGTTTAATTCTGAAACGCAATTTCAATCAACAATATCCTTAATTGAGCAGAAAACTTTCACAATTTGCAGCTTTAGAATCGAATTATAATATTTTCAAAGTCCTTTCGAAAGTTGAGTTTTGTTTCTCATCGAGGAGTAATGACTTAATTTCGTAGGTACAATACATGGCGATACATTTTGACTAAGTGTTTGTTAGCGATCATCGAAGTTAATTAAACAAAGTTCAGCGCAGTTAGTCTTCGGATGGGTGACTGCAGGTGGTATTTACGACTGAGTGCTACCGTGACTCGGATCACACGTTAAATTATAGTCACCGGTTGTTTTAACCGTGTAGCCATGTCAAACACTTTCAGGCGATTTAAGAAACTCTTGACACCAGGGCTATACAAACTTATTTTATCATAAATCTTAGATAATAATACCGATATATTATTATCTAAGATTTATGATACAGGGTACAAAAATGCAGCAATTTTCAGATGTGTCAGAGGCTCACTATTATGATCAATTTTATTATGGAATCAACTGTGAAATAGCGAAGAAAATATACATAGGTGCATGCCTTTCAGAATCGTTCAACCTTTCTGTATATTATACAGAATACAGATACTGAAAACGGTACTACTACGTATATCCATACAAAACACTGCTTGTGCTGCGTTTTGAAGTTTACAACTGGTCGATCGGACTAAGCGTAATAGTACATTATGATATAAGTGCGGTAAGTTGAAAATTACAGCCGAGGAGAAAAATATTGCTATAAGGAAGCAGAGGCTGTGATTTTCAAAGCGCACGTATGTCATACGACGTTTTATAACATATTTGCGAGGAAATTCATAAAACTCTGACTTTCTTAAACGAATAAATCTTTAATTACTTGTTAAAGCAGTTATAGAAATTTAAACAATTTTTAAAAGTGATTGTTACGTTGCCAGAATATAGACCACTTTTCTGACATAAAAACTCTTAACTAAGATTAAAAAAAACCGTGCATGTTACTTTATTAAAACAAAATCGTGCGTTTTACATTACAATAACGCACAAGTGCGTAATGAAATACATAACGATATTGAAATTGGTGTAATTACAGCCACTTTACGAGCAAATATGTTATAAAATCATTTATGTATGTATACCCGATTATACCCAGACTTTCACCTATGCGTTGACTGATTGCTGTCACAGTGACGTGTCTATCAAATGCTAAATCGATGAAAAAGCTAAAACACTCATTGTTTCAAAGTTGCTGATGAAGCAGATCTCAATATTTATTTTCACCTGCAATTACTTTTGTTATCGAAGTTTTGATTTGAGTACGAAAGTTTAGTCTTAACGATCCTAACTTAAAATCGACATTGGAAGATTCTTTATTGAAAACTTGAGTTGAGTGTTGCTCAGAGCGTTTTTTGATGGATTAAAAAAGCGTCAAAAAATTGTGATTAAGTGCGTATTTCAGATAAAGATTCATTTATTTGCTTAATGTGTGAACATTTTATAGGTCTTAAATAAGTAAATTATCTCAACATGTTTCTACCCTACGAAAGGGTGTGCGAAAGTGAGAGGCGAGTTGCTCATCAATTACATTAGTAGAAACTCCTCAGAATCCTGGTAAAATACGTACCTATATATACTTATTAGCTTAGAGTGAATATTTTACAACGATGAAAAGTTTAGTGGGAAAAGAAAACGAGGAAACGCAAACGCACAAATAATAGTAGATTATGTACCAAGAGAATCAAGTCGTGTCTTACGTTACGGGCGACATATTGGACCCTGAGCGTAGCGAGGGACTCTACAGTTAACTCCCGAGCGCAGCGACGGTGTTTTAAGTTAATAAGAAGAAAAAGAAGAAAGAAGAAAATAATTTATTGACATAATATTACATTTACACATTCTCATTTAACGAAAAGGAGTATAAATGGTTCTATTATGAACTCGTCATAACATACAGCAGTTCTTTTGTTTTTCCAGTCTACCTACATTACAAAAAAATAAATAAACATGTCTGAAATATATAAAACATTGTTTGCATTTCGTAGAAAACGAAATATTAAATGTCGGCAGTTGCCAAACATTCGTAACATGCTATACCTACGTACAAATATCCTAAAAATTTAATCAAGTCAGCTGTAAAAGGGCATTGTCAAAAATACTTATAACTAAAATTTAAATATAGTAATACAATTCAATTATGACATAATTAGCTTATATTAAAATAGAAATATCTTCTTTAGTTGTACATTTCATTTAATTTTCATTTAATTACCGACCGAGGGAATTATTTAGTGTCCTGAATGAAGCGAGGAGTTCAATTCGCCTAAGACCAAGACAGACTGGGTTCTAGTGATGCATACTCTACTTTTCATACTTCCTGCGATAAAATAAAACCCCGGTAATATGAGTAATACTTACATCATAAATTTAAAAAAGTATTGGTACTAACTAGGCAACTCGGTATTGTTTACAATAAAATCAAACAAATTAGAATGTACCAACGAATTTTCATAGAATCTCACACAATCCATAATAAAACAGATAATGTAAATACTACGTGAAAAACAGAGGGGCATGGCCAGCTCGTTTAGCATGGCCTAACACGGGCATTGCAAAGAGGTTTTATTCTATAAAATCGAACTGATACGGGCACTAAAGAGGTTTTTTTCTGTGAAGTCGAGTAGAACCTTCTTACAATTCCAGTCGCCGTGCAATGTAATCAGGTTATATTCGATATTGCAAAATAAACCTCTTTACGATGTCCTTAAATGTTCTAAGTTAAGCAGTTTTCATACAAATTAGACGTTACAAATTTGAATCACTTTACTTCTTAGGGAGTTTCATACAACACTATTGACCTACCATAGCCCTCGAGATTGTGTTAATGACTCGTTTTACGTTGAGATTCTTCGACTAATAAAATGGGTTATTTTCGAGCAGGTAGTGTGAAAAATATATTGACTATTAAAAGCAATCCTATAATTAATTCAAAAACCCAACCCAACCCAAGGGAATTTAAAGTTTTATTTTCTTTCATAAAAAATAGTCAATATCCTAACAAAAATTGTGTCTACGCTTTCCCAAGTTCGAAGATCATTTTTTACAAATCTTAGCAGTTGAAAAATACTGTTTTCCGCCTTTATTCAGTTTTACAGCAAACAAGGAAATTATTTAGAATCATTATCTCGTTATCTCGAGAAAGCATTAGTGCCCGAGGGAGAAAAATCAAGTAAGATTGTGGGCCGCAATTTTTAAAATTTCCCAAGTATTTCTTTAATTTTACGTGTTTTAGGAATCTGGTAAAAAAACACCCACCTCTTTATGTTGTGCTACCCTTACCAATTCCAAAAAGTTTGCTCTTTACTCTAGCACGTAGCAATGGAGCGAGGGATGACGTCATTTTTGGGCAGATTTGATTTAAAGGTCAGGCTGTCAGTTTGTCACAGTATTTTATTGTAGTTTTAAAAGTTCTTATGTTGAGCGCGAAAAAAACTACTTTTAAAGCGACCTCAAAGCAGTTTTTTATTTATAATGTAAATATACCTATACCCTATAAAAAGTAATTGTTTTAGATAAGTTTTGTTGTTTTTTAAGGTTTATTACAATAAAATATGTAATAAATGTAACAAAAATAATGTAATGTAATGAAATATAGACTTTTAAACTAATTATTAGTAATAATTGGCCAAGTGCTAGTTGGACTCGTGCACGAAGCGTTCCGCACCGTATGGAATATATTTTATTTCAATTCATTAATTATTTTTGAAAGGAATATTCCACTAAATATTTCAAGCATCTTCCTGTTGCCGTTATTAATACTGTGCAAAAAAAACACGTCAATTGTATGGAAGCCGTCTTAAATATTTATTTAATTTTAATTACTTTTTTAGGGTTCCGTACCTCAAAAGGAAAAAACGGAACCCTTATAGGATCACTTTGTTGTCCGTCTGTCCGTCGGTGTGTATGTCAAGACTCTTTATCTCGGGAACGCGTAAAGATATCGAGTTGAAATTTAAATTGTATACGTATATTTATAGTCCCTTGCAGCCGTATGAAAGAAAAACTTCTCAGTTATCGTATAAAAAAGTTAGAGCCGTTTATGTCGTAAAAAACCGCATATTTCAACACTCACAAAAACCAAAACCTACAGGGTACTTCCCGTTGATATATAACTGTGAAATTTGGCCACAAGCATTGTCTCAAAGTACACATATAGGTATAATAAATCTGAAAACCGAACATTTTTATTTGTTTCACAAAAAAATAGGGCCTAGATTCACACAGTATGGGTTGAAAATTCAAAGTGAGTAAATCGTATCATGTAAGCTATCATATAAAAGAGTATGCCTATATATTAGTACATGCTAAAACAGGTATTTAATTATTTTGACAATGTGTAATTTTCAAAGAATGACGAGAAAAGTAAAAAAAAAAATATCGATGATTATAGTATAGAGATTTTAACAATTTACTTCCCAATTTTGTGAAATTTTCTGGACTTGTACGGAACCCTCGGTGTGCGAGCCTAACTTGCACTTGTCCGGTTTTTTTTTTTAAATGTATATTTATCAAAATATTCTTTTAATATTTCAGGCGTCTACCTGTCACTGTTATTAATATCGAGCGAAAATCGTCTAAAAATAGATTTGTTGTATGGGATAATATTTCCCTTGTTAGTATTAGTTGTTATAGCGGCTATAGCGGTCCCATTTTTACCCTTTGGGTACGGAACCCTAAAAATTATAACCGAAAACAAAAGTGACAAAAACCGGAGTTAAAATGGCGCCAAAAATATACCTATGCCTTGTCAATAAGCCTTCACAAAAAGCAGGTAAATATCTTTTCTTTTAGAAAAAAGATTAAAAATATGTTATTGGCTGTCTTATATACTAAAGTACATTTAAATAACTATTATACTTTAGACAGTAGAATAGGCACCGAACATTTTTATTTCGAGAAAGAATTAGTGCCCCTGGGAAAAACCAAGACACTGTGGGAGTTATTTTCTAAAGTTTTCAAGTAATACGGTAATTGAATGAGAAAAAAATATTAAAGAAAGTTATGTGGGCAGTATAGATTCAATCTTTACTTCATATAAAATCTAAACGTCTTCAGGGAAAACGAGTAAGTAATTTATTTTAAAAATGTTTAAAGGAAAGATATAAATTTTGAGACAAATGTATAGAAAAGAGGGTGATTCATGTAGTAATGATTAATCAGCTAGCTAAATATATCTACATATTAAAATGTAATGGTCACATTGAAATAAGGATGTTTACTGGATATGAAAGTCATTATTATAATTAGTCCGTTAATTAGATTATTGAAAAATATTGGACACGTTTTTTTTTTCTTTTTTCAATCAAACAATTAGTGACTAAGATAACCCTTGTCAAAGTTTGAGAGTGGGGGCTCGTGACGTCACTAGCCGGTACATTTCAAAGCTGTTAGTGACGTCATGCGGAACTTTAACGGGCTATATCTTCGTCAATTTTGTCGGTTATATTGACAAAAAATAGTGTCTAATATTTTTTGACAATCGAATCTCGACGAAACTTGGTACTCAAGTTCTATAGATCGTTTTTTATCATCAGCTATTTTTGATAGGGAAGGGATATCTCCCCCACACAAGGTCAAATTTTCTGTCGTGCTATGTATCAGTCGATTTCTATAATATTTGGCAATATTGTTAAGTATCTAAATTATGAAACAAACCGGTCAAGAGCGAGTTAAGATATAGGCTCATGAAGATTCAGTTAAAGAGATGTGTCGCGAGATCACTTATTCGGAGAACTTTTAGTTAGTGTATAGACAACTAAACACTCAAAATTGAATCGATATAAGTAATTTTTTTTTTTTCAAAAAATGGCATGACCGACTTCAACCGTGTACAGAATTCGCGAATATTTTACACGGATCGATGTAGCATTTTTCACATTATTGTTGATTTATCAAAAATGGCTCAACCAAAATTAAAATGGGACCAATTCCAAGGTATATTCTTTCCAATAAAAAAAGAATGTTCGAAATTGGAGCACTACGTAAAAAGTTATGCGTGGTTATACATAAAAAATATACGCGTCGAATTGAGAACCTCCTACGTTTCGTCGGTCAAAAATACTTTGTACAGAACCCTCAGTCTACAAATTTGACTCACGCTTGGCGCTTGTTAACTAGGTTATTTTATCAGGATAGGATAATAAAACTTTTCGTAGCAAAAAAGATTGAATTCTCAGTAAATCAACCATCCAGCTGTACCTGCCCGATCCCACAGGGTTTTGTTTTCTTTTTTCTTTTTCTTCGGCTATCTAGGTTTTATTTCAGAAGAAAATCGATATCATAGCATTACCTTACCTGAGAAAGTGTGCGGTACACCGAGCATATTTTCAGAGCTATATTTTTTGAATATTTTTGAACTGATTTTGATAGATTTGATTTGAAGTTAGTACGTATTATGTCATTTAATGATCCACAATAAACATAGACATAGATATTTACGAGAAACTTATTAAAATCCTCTGGACTCTCACCAGCAAATTCACCTTTTTAACACGGTTTTATTAGTTTCACCTGTATGTTTGTTCGCTTGTAACCAACCCCTTTGAGCTAGATTTTGACCTACTTTGAGCGATCAGATTATCTATAACCCTATCAATGAGCGATGACCATGCATTCATAAAAAAAATTGATGACTCCTAAGCGTATTTTTAGGTTTTTTTAAACTATATTTATAAGATTTTTGTGTATTTTTTACATTGCCTGAAATCTTCTAAGCTGCACAATAGATATGCAATGTGGTTTTTTCTATAACATTAGATTTTTTTTCTGAAGAAAAATTCTGACTGAAAGCCGGGACAGGCAGCCACTGTACTATTAGTTTGACACTTAGAGTATTATATTTATTCTCTAAGGTTTGACATGTGAAAGCACCTAACTCTAGTAGTGCAGTTAAAAAGTTGAAAATTACTGAGATACCATTCTACCTTAAATTCAAGATGGTGGCTAAGGCACCGGCGGAATTTGGTCGCCATTTTGGATTTAGACTACCTTAAAGGTTGCAGCAAAAAAATTGCCCGTCTGGGCTAATAAGGTTCTTGTTTTTTTGTCGTTTAATTTCTAACACCACGTAACTGACTTTTGTTTCAATTCGATACTCATTGTTTCAGCACTGTCGTTACCGGAAGTTGTTATATTTGACCTACGAGGTATTGAACCTTAAAAGAAGCTTTGTGACTTTATGATGTGACTTTAAAATCAGCAGATTATTGTACTTCAAAGCAACTGAATATACAACTATAAACGACTTAGAAAAGATGATTAGCAAATTTTCTATTTTTAGGTCAAGTGTCTTTATTAATCAGAACAAAATACAATAAATGTATACTACCGCTTAAACTAGCTAATATTACATAAAACGTAATTAGATCATTCACAGACCGATTATTTCAACCCATCTCTATAATTTGGATGTGCTTTTCTGTCTACTGTTATACGGGTTATACCTACCTATATATTTAATCAATTGTACCGAAGCTTCAGACGTAAACTAACTCCACAATGAAAAGTAGGTAGCTATACTAGCTATATCACTGTATTTCATTGAAACGCCTATCGTTTTGCTTATCTCGGTCCTCCGCTCGCTCGCTCAGACAATGGAAAATGTCGCCTCAATATGCATTACGCTAAACAGTTGTGACTATCATTGTGTGCCACCAGCCTAGATAAATACACCCTTCGTCGAGTTCCTATTACAAAGTATGGGATGGAAGGGACTATTGGAATTCAATTAGTGTAATTACTGAAAATATACAGACAGTTTGCCATTACTGCTTAACACTACAGTTAAGTTATTACACTACAGTTTTCGCAGGAAGGCTATCCTTTAATTAGGGCGGGGTAGTTAGAGTTAGTTAAAAGCCGTGGTGGTCTAGTGGTAATGACACCGGTCTTACAATCGTGAGGTCGTGGGTTCAAATCCCGGTCCCGTACCAATAAGTTCTTCGGAATTTATGTACGGAATTTCACACCACTGGCTTTTCGGTGAAGGAAAACTTCGTGAGGCAACCTGCGTACGTCCGTAGAAGAATTTTGATGGTGTATGTAAATCCACCAACCCGAACTGGGCCAGAGTGGTGGATATGGCCCAATCACCCTTCGTGGGTAGGCCTACGTCCGTCAGTGGACTATTAAAAAGGCTGTTACAGTACAGTACAGTTTTACAGTGAGAGTTACAGTGTTAAATCATATGAAAACGACCACGTTAGTGCCCCCTGTCAAAAGGGCTTGAGAAATCGTCTAGTTTAATGATTTTACTAGCGGGGATTGTACAAAAGAGACATTGCAAAAATGTATGTAGCTTGGGCCATGACCCTGTATCGTAGGTACCTGAATATTAGCTTTATTTGTTTTGTAAAATGATTTCGCTTTTTTTATAACATCCTGCTATTTAGGTAGGTAAATATTTTCCGATTGTATTATTATGCCACTGTACTTTTTAAGCAAAAATGTCGGGCGTAGGTATATGAAAATCTATTTAGAAAATATTTTTCTACAAAGTAAATAATATTTTTACTCTGAAACATAGCAAAGACTGGGAGAACTTTTAAAGTATTCGATAGCAAATTTACTATATAGATTTGTGAATCTAATTTTAAATTTATACTTATTTATTTTGTTACCATTACATTACGTTTAGGTGTGGTACGCAAAGTTTCCGACTAAGTATGAACTTAATTATTTTAGAGATAGAGATTTATTGTAGAGTTCGCGTAAAAAAAATACATTTTGCCTGAAAATAATCGTTAAAACTAGTGTTCTCGATTTAAATAGCATAAATTTTACTACAATTTAAGGGCATAAGTATTCAACATTTTGTGTCTCATCATGCATACATATACATTGGACATAAAATGTTGAATATTATATACCGTATAAGTATAGGGTTTTTGTAATGTTTAAAATTACAAGTGCTCAACTGTTATTGGTCTACAAAAGCAAGCAGTTTGTTCGTCTCACCGCGATTAAAAAAAAAAAATCATCAGTTTGTTTTTGAAAGAGTTTCCACCAACTCCGCGCGTAGATCGCACCGCCAAAATTAATTCCACCTCAGATCGACACGATTTTCTCCATCATCATGATTTATATCTCGTAAACGTTCCGCATGATTCACGACGGCACACAGAAATATTTTTAACGAGCGCTTTTTAACCCGGTTTCCGAAAAACAGACACGGCAACTCTTCCGTATGAAGGGAACACTCAAAAACTCATCGGTCCATACATCGGCCCACTGCCAACTTTTCGACAAAAAAAGACGCGTACACTAAGTTCCAGGAGTAAATATAGTGGGGTGAACGAACGGTAGCACTGACCTCCTTTCTGCGTGATGTTGAAAGTGCGGAGTCGGTAGGAGTCTTCGTCTGGTTCGTCCTCTTGTTGGTGGGAGTTGCGAGGGACGTCGAGGAAGGCGTTGGAGCGCCGGGGCTGGGCGTTGTGGGCTGGTGGAGGGCGGCGGCGCGCGGACGCTTGCCGCCGGACAGCCGGAGGAGTCTCGGCTTCCGCGAGCCGCGGCTCCGAGCTGTACCGAGCTCGAGTCTCCCTGTCCAGTTGCTGCTGCTGTTGCTGCCGGCGGTGGCGCACTGACCGGCCTCCCGTGATGCGGGCGGACTGCGACCGAGCCGCAGGCCTCCGCCGCGGCGCCGGCGTCGTCTCCGGCGGCGCCGCCAACGCCTCCATACTCGCCGAGGCGGGCGCGCATATCGACTGCGAGCGCTTCGTACGTCCGTCCGTAGCCATGGTCGCGACGATACTGAACTGAGCTTTTCAGTTTTCTCTCCTCCCCGCCCTAGCCCCGCGCGGGCGGACTTGTTGCATTCAATATTACGAGATTACTTCACTTTTTAATGTCACTAATTCTCGTATGAATGGCTCGTAAACCGGTGAATAGGTTCGTGCGTGGAAGGCGGAATATCGGGAAAATTGGAAAAATCCGGAAAATATAAGTTATATACTTTGGGCGGGAAATTAAATAACTTTGATACTGCGTTACTTTGTTTATTGTGTCGGGAAATGAGTTTTATTTATTAATTTCCACGAACATTGTTATGGTATCGGGTTGTTCTTTGTTAAAGGTGCTCGATTTATCACGGTTCGTGCTTTCGTGCCGATATTAGTAATGTAGTAAATCTCGCGTGATACTAACCAGGCGCCGGTTTTTTGCGTGTAATTTAGTATTGAACGTGGAGATTAATTTAGTTCTTTCTTGAACGTCTGGTTTTCGGATGGAGCTATTGTCAGTCTTTATTATTCTTTTGATTGCTCCTAAATCTGTATAAATCGCGGCAATGTATTTTAACGTAGATTTTTAGTTGCAATAAAATTGAAAATGAAGACGCGTGGATTGGTTTTCGTCTTTATTAATTGTATCGTATGGATTTTTGTAGCTCGAATTTGATAAATAAAATCGTGTAGTTTTTTGTTGGTTAGAAAAGTTTTCACTTACTTATTTGATTATAGAGCAGATTGATTACTTAGATACTGTGATGTTAAATGGACTTACTTATAGAGTACCTAATAATAAATAAATATATCTTTATTGAACACAGAAACACAGTACAGACATTACTCAATATTTTATATTATATCATCTCATAGGTATCAGGTCTCATAGGTATACTTAGTGAGAAGAAGTGGAGTTGACAGAGCAGACGGTCTATTAACTATAACAATAGCCTATGACAAATACAACGTTTTATTTACTTTAGAAGCTGTGTTTTCTTTTTTCACGATCAAAACATAGGTAGACGTCTACCTACATGCTTAGTTGTAAGGTAAACGTACGTAACTGCGGACGAGTCCCAGAACGCGGACGTTACTCGGTTTTTTAATTTTTGTAATTTTCTACGAAAGTTTATCTTAATCCTATGAATGACAATAAATTCTTGGTTATATTTCAAAGTATTATACAGGCAAAACTGTACACGTAGTGTAATGGTGTCCAAACCAAATTATCTCAAAAGTGCGGTGTCGTAAAATTTTCCTTAATCTGTTAATTCAGTAGCTGAATTTGGTGCCTACCCTGTCATCAACTTCAGTTCATTTCTTAGTTGTCTAATGTGATACAGTAAGTGGGCTATTTTATAACGATACTTGGATAAATTACTTAATATTATAACCTATAATCGAGACATAATCTTTATGATTATTTATAATATTTGCGTATCCGCCTACTGGTACTCACTAAACCCGTACTTGTCCCAATGCACGGACAATAATCACATTTTCCGTCCGAGAAGTGGGACACACATCAGTTCTTTAATAACCGTTGTACCAAAGTTCGGATCTCGACCTTATTGCCTTGAAATAAGTCTCATTTTTCCTTGCATGTAATAACATCGTTTTCAAAATTGTGCAAAATTCGATTATTATAATTCGTTTGCGTTTTATTCCTTTGAATCAAGAATTATTTTGGGCTAGTTCAAGCAATATTCATAACCAGTTTGCTTTAGTATTGCTTAAACTGTATTTTTATATATGACAAAAAATGTTTTTGATCGTTTTACAACGTAGGTATATTTAAAACAATATTATAATATTAATATTTTTACATTATGTTTAAAAGATTATCTTAAGTAAGATTTTTCGTGCTCAGATTTTGATTTTGGCAAAGGAATCTCTTAGCCCAAGCTTTTTTTTTGCACCATCTGCGTATATGTTCTAAGATAGCAATATATCGACAGATAAATCGTTCTCTATGACTAGCTCATACTTTTCTCTGTCGAGCTGTGTTATTGCTATAATATCCGTACCATTTTTGCTTTGGAGATGATTGCCATCGCCCGGTCGATTATTTTGCAGTGGGTTGTTGTGGCACTCGTATTCCTCCACATATTTCTAGATTTAAATCATAGGGCAGAAGTCATCGATTCCTGCTGTATATATGCAGGTGCAGCGGTGTGGTCTCTAAGATTATTTCAATAGCAGCTGAGTGTGTCTTTTTCATACATCTGTTAATTAAAGAGCACGATATTCTGCGTTTCTCGTAGCATAGTTGTATTTTGCGCGTGTTGGTATCTGATTATTTGTTAGACTTCAGTCTTTTCCTACCGCTGTGCATAAAATTTTGTTGCCTTAGTGGTGACATATTCGAGTATTTTTCCACAGAACTTAATAGTCTAGCCAGATACCTAGATATTTAACTTCCTTGATTAGTATTAACCTAGTAGTATCAAAATAAATCTGTTTTCTTGTTTTTTTTGTGTGAATAACACTAAACTCCATTTCAATGGTGAATTCACGGAGAGTCCGTGGCATTCACACCATTTTTCATTTTATCTCCTAACACGAAGTTGAAAGTCAAAAAGTCCAGACACTATTATCACCAGGTTTTCAGCATATGCCACAGTGACAATGCCTTCTTTCTTAAGGAGTGCAACAAATTCGACCACTAGTAAAGTGACATGATAGGGATCATGTTATTTTTACTTATTACCTTGTCTTCAGGCAGTCTTTTGTGACTCGAGCGACTTTGTGTGAAGTGTGCCATTTCAAAGTTGAATGTTCTGCTAGCGAGTATTGTAATATAGCGAGTATATAATGCACTACTGTCTACTATTTTCGCAAACTTACCTAAATATTAATATTAATGAAAATAGTCTTAACAAACGCCATTTCAATGTCAATGAACCTGGCTAAACAGAACTGTTTGATTTTCTGTGCAGGTTTGATTTTGTAGGTAACTTGGTGGAGTGCTCTCCACCTGATTGTCTCCGTTGATTTTCCTGATTAATAGGCATGTTGACTATTGTAGACTGCGTTTTTTGCTAGGGGTCTATGTGCTCTTCTCTTATGTGTTTATTGCAGATTATTTTCAGCGTTTTCAATAAGAAAGAGCTGAGGTTATTGGTGCAAACGACCTTGGATTTGTGTAATCGATCTTTTTTGGCTTTGGCAGTAAGACCACTGTTACTTCTCTCCAGGCTTTAAGTATATATCTGAAAAATCCACGCCATACACGATCTAAATATGGCGATTAAAAGTATTTTATCATTTTTAGGCCCCATTGGAAAAGAACTGGATATATTTCACACAGTTTGGGTGCCTTGTGTGGTTGGAAAGTGCTTATACTACCCATATCACTACTTTATTGTCACATAGGAGACTCTTTTATGGGTACCCATAAAAGAGTCTCCTATGTGACAATAAAGTCTGCAAAATTCCCTGTCTTTCATACCAGATTTATGTGGTTCCCATCCTTCTGTGTAGTTCAGTTGACAGTCGGTAAAAGTACGTTTGCAGAAGCAATTCAAATTTCTTCTGGTCTGAGATTTGATAAGTACTACCACACTTCGTGAAATGCCTAACTTTATTTGTGAGTCACACGATATATTTTTTCTGAGTCACGTAGTTTCACTCTTAGATTGAATAGAGTTGCTAAACGTTTTCCGTGAGTTTTTCTGGCTTTTTTTACCTTTACCTTGAATAGGTGGTGCATATTTGTATACTCTTGTCAGTTCGCTGGTGTATCAGTGCTTATAGCTCTGTTGAAAAGATTTCTAACTTTTTATTTGAGCATGGTTATTTTTCCATCATTGGTTTTTAGGACTAAAAAACTAAAGTTCTCATTTTTCAACGGGCAAGCTTTTTCGTAGCTCTTTCTTAAAGAATGTACCAAGACTTCTGACTAAAAGCATTAATTCTTTGACCGCCTGATGTAGTGCCACTTCTGTCATATCTAGGTATGCCGTGTTCTAAAGGTAACTATACTACTGTGGTTGCCTTAGAGACTGTGGGATATTATTATATAAGAGTACGCATTTTATTTTTTATGGGAAGACTGAATACATTACCTTGGGAATCATTTAAGCCGGTTATCTTGCAACGGACTAAATACGGTTCCTTTACCAGTGCTATTAGTGTTAACTACCTAACGTTTCAGCATTTTTTTTTTCATAATGTGATTATTGTTTGTTTGAAATATATTTTATTGCATATGAACTCTATTATTTCTTTGATTTATGAGACCTTAAATGGCTTAAACTAAAATATTCTATAATAATAATGAGTAATAATACAATTAGGCAATTTAATTTCTAATGTTAAGCAAATAGAGGTCTAATTCGAATAGCGTCCGGGAATTGGGACGATTTGTCCAAGATTCGGGTCGATTTTAAAGTTCATAAAAATAATAATACAATAGTAAGGCAATTTAGATTCTAATACAAAGCAAATAGAGTTCAATTTCGTAAAGCGTCCGGGAATTGGGACGACATTCCGCGCATTAGGACAATTCGTCCGCGGTTTGGTACATTTGGGTATTTTTTTACATTTTGGATATTAATTCCCATTAAAGCTCAGACAAATTAAAAAAAGTTTAATTATTATAAAACTTTGATAAATGCCCTACCTGGTCATATTCACTTTGTTGTTGCTAGTCTATTAGTATGATTTTAGTATTACTTCAAAGTCAGCAAAGTTCAAAAACGTCCGTACATTGGTACGTTTACCTTAACTGGATAAAATCGCTGTAAGCGATATAGCTGCCAGTTTTTGGACTATAGTTTAAAAGATGCTTTATATTACGCTTTGTTCTATATTACCTAGAAAAAAAGAGTCTATATCCTATATCAACAGAAGGGTACCAAGCTATTCCACCAAATTTCACTTTTCTATTACAGTTTAAGAAAACCTTCTCAACTCCTCCGAGACGAGCCAATGATTGACATAGCTTTGAAAGCCCCAAAAAACTATTAGCCTGAACAAGAAACTTTCGCCAACGAATTATTTAAGTAAGCCTTTTTTCTCTGATGGATTCCTAAGTAAACTTTAGACTAATGCTGTAAGGGTAGTTTTTGATTCGAGAAGGAAAACTTGCAGAAAGTTTAAAAATACACTTACACAGATTTTCCTTTGTGATTTGAACAACTTGGGTACTTTTCACTATTGCGGGGGTGGCTCATTTTAAAAGTTGATCATCATGATGAGTAGTAACTATTTTTATTTATTCCATTTGTGATCTATTTGACTAATTATATTATCAACAAAATGATAACTGTTTATTCTAGAGTGTTTCCTAGACAGAGTACTAGGTTTATTTCAAAGAGTTTTTAGAGATAATAAATATAAAAAATGTCTTTTTAGGGTTCCGTACCTAGAAGGCATAAACGGGATCCTATTACTAAGATTACGCTGTCCGTCCGTCTGTTTGTCACCAGGCTGTATTATCACACAAAATGTATTTCTGTTGCCGCTATAACGAGAAATACTAAACACATAAAAAATATATTTAAGGGGGGCTCCCATATATAGGATAGGGGGGCTATCTGATTTTTTGCCGTTTTCGCTCGATGTTGTGACAGGTAGATATTTGGAAAATTCACAGAACTTTATAATAAAAAAAAATTGAAAACTCAAGGCACGGCTTGAACTGGAGTGCCGCAAGGTGGCATTTTTGGTCACATTTCTAAAATTAGCTATATCTCAAAAACCACAAATGTAGGGTTTCCAATCTTTCCGGTTTTAGAGCCCATATATACAGGGAGTTTCAGTATTTCCGGGTTGACGTTGAGTTCAGGGACATCCTGTATATTAAGGGAGGCTTCCATACGATACGGAACCCTTCGTGCGTGAGTCGCACTTGACCGATTTTATTTAAGCCTTCATTAAGCTGACATACGGGTTGTCATCCAAGTGCTTGACAAATTAACCTCATAAAGGCTACAACGACAATTTAGTTGTAGTGTTTATATTTTTACAGTTTCACGAAAATAACTTTTAAATTGTTTATCGCAAGAAGAACTCTTTGAGTAAATTAATATTCTAGGATATTTTTGTCGCTAATAGAAATTCTCAGTATAGCAATATTATTACAAGTTAATCAAAAGGTCGATTACAACGTTTCTTTCTCTTTTCATTTTCTAAAATAGACTGTAAGCGCTCTGCCGACTTTTAATCTTTCTGTAGGTTTTATTTCTCTCTGTTCACGACCTTTTTTTTGATTCTTTTCTCTTCGCAGGATAAAAATAAAGAACTGATTTAATTATTCTGCCTGACTTATGGGGGTTTTATCATTTTATCGCCTCAAGCCAACTTTTATTCTGGGACTGTAAATAACTTTGTTGAAATAATTATTTTTTTTTACCAAAAATAGCACAAGCGACTTCAATTAATGTACAGAAAAAGAATATACAGAAGTATTCATAATACAATAAATGTATTCGAATACTCGCAAATATTAAAACTGCCGACATTACCAAGCAAAACTTTAATAAACCATACTTCATAAAACTTAAAATTATGGCCCTGGTATATCTACCTAAGCTACTTTTACAAAGCGTCTGATAAATTGGACAAAATTAGATGGTAATATAGACATAAACTGGTGGAATCAAAATCTAATTTAGCAAAGCACAGTTCTAGCCCAAATTCTATGGTTATAAAAAGATTCAATAAATTGTCAAAAAATCCAAAACATATCAAACGATAAAACTATTTCATGAAACAACTAAAAATTATCCTAATATCAAAATACTATTACACATTACACGAATCTTTTGACGATAATCTAAAAAACACATAAATCGATCCAATACAAATAATAAAATTGCCATACCCTTATAGGGTCATATGTATCACTATACAAAACATGTTAACTAAGAACCGCATGTAAATTTCATATGTTGCAATAAATGATTTGAGTTTGAATGAAGTCTAGGGTTCAAATCCAGGGATTTGACCCAGGTTCGGAACTAATTGTACAGAACTAATTGGTACGGGTCAGGACCCGTACCAATTAGTTCTTTGAAATATGTATTCCAAATGGAATTTCACACCACTGGCTTTTCGGTGAAGGAAAACATCGTGAGGCAACCTGCATACGTCCGTAGAAGAAAAACTCGATCGCGTATGTGAATACAGCAGCTTGCACAAAACATAGTATAGTTAAATAGTCTATAGGTGCAAATTCCCCTTTAATCTATACATACAAATAAATAAAATTGAAGTGTCTGTTTGTAACATTGAAATAACCGTTTTTTTACTTCATGCATTTGAATATATATACAGGGTTACAGGCTAAGTCGACATATTCCTGTTAATCGTGTGTAGTTTACTACGTTTCTGACTGATTTGACTATGAAACACCATATCCTAAATCTCACAGTTTTCGAGATATTTGAATTCAAACACTTTTTATATACCTAAGGTTAATTTTACGGACAATATTGGGTAGTGAGGTTATAAAACATTATTTTACATGTAAAAATCAAATAAAAATACGTTTCAAAATACTCGTATCTGAGCTGATAGCCGAAAATTGGGAATTTTATAAATGTCAATTTCAGTTTTTCTTTCTGTTTTTTTTTTTTAAATTTAGGATAGTGTATTTCATAGTCAAATTAGTCAGAAACAAAGTAAACTACACACCCTTAACGGGAATAGGTCAACTTACCCTATAACCCTGTATATATGGTACATACACCAAAATAACATTTTTTACAATTTTTGTCAGTCTGTTTGTTCCGGCTAATCTCTGAAATGGCTGGACCGATATTGACGGGACTTTTATCGGCAGGTAGCAATGTAATAAGGAGTAACTTAGGCTACGTTAATCGACTGTTAGGCGGAACGAAGTTCGCCGGGTCAGCTAGTATATAACTATGTCAGAGACCTTCCAGAAGCTTATAAACTGTATCACTATTCCGATACAAACTTACAAGCGTAGTTCATGCGAAGGCAACAGAGTACTTAAATTTCAAGTCTCACAAACAATTTTCATGCTTCGCCGGGTCCCCGGGGATTAGGGGAAGTCCCTTCATCCCTACTTGACTAATTGCAATTAGACAAAACACAAGGGAGGTCTATTGTTAGGTATAATTAATCATCAAATGTAACTGCGGTGCTGAGCAAATACGTTTCGGAATTTTGTCTAGTTTTCAACAGACTTTAATAAAAGTTCTCGAGTTCTCTTTATTCATTCACGCAGTGTACCGAAACTATGGTTAGACTAAAATTTCACCTAACCCCTCTCTTTGCACAGTAGATTCAAATAATTGAAAATTTTCGCTAAAAAGGACACGGGCCCTGGTGTCTGTGCTCCATAAATTTCAATAAAAAAACGGGATGCACTTTTGAACGTAATGCATTTTTGAATATTTTGGAACGGTTAGAGAATAATTTCGCATGCATTGCTTTATTTATCAGTATAAAAGTACCTACTTATTATTATTAGCCATTAGCGGGGCAATTCTGTTAACCGATCTCGTTGTTAAAGTGACACGTTTTAGAAACTCTATCGTTTCGAGCTGCCAGAACTGTCAAAAAACGAGAGAGGTTCTAGAACTTTTAGAGGTTAAAACATTTCAAAATCTGCTGCAAGTAAAATTAAGATTTAAAAAGAAAATACCCAAAAATCTTCGTTTCAGTCGTAAGACGTCCACTACTGGACATAGGCTTCCCATAAAAATCTCCAATAAGACCGGTTGGAAGCGGCTTGCATCCAGCGCAATCCTGCGGCCTTAACGAGGTCATCCGTCCACCTTGTGGGTGGTCGTCCTACGCTGCGCTTGCCGGTACGTGGTCTCCACTCGAGAACTTTTGGACCCCATCAGTGCTACGTGCTATGGCCCACTGCCATTTCAACTTGCCAATCCGCTGGGCTATTTCGGTAACTTCGGTTCTTCTACGGATTTACTTCTATTGATTTGATATCTCGACGATATCATCAATACCGCCGGTCGAGCCTGGTCACGACCGGCAAAGAGCCGAGGCAGATGGCACTGCAAGAGAGAGTCCTATACCCGACAGTGGGTCAAAGAAAGCTGCGGATGATAACGATGACGAAACAAATTAGTTGAGATTGGCTGTTTTTTGTGTTTGAAATGATTATTTGCTACAATATTTGTGTACCATTTCACATTGAATTGGGGCTCATATTTTTGTTTACTGTTTTAGTTACCATATTTTTTTGACAAGATAAACATAAATTAAATTATATCGCGGGCGAAGCCGCGGGTAAAAGCTAGTATATATATACGCGTCGAATTGTATACCTCCTCCAGTGGTTCGTCGGTCAAAAATGACTAAAATCGTTTCATATTTAAAAAATACGCGTTTTTACGCGGAATATTATTTCAATACCAGCAATAATTATCCAGAGCAATAAATTATAATACATCTGTTTGTCCAGGAAAAGTGTTATTTGGCAGGTTTCCACTCGCAAAGGCTCAGGAAGCAATTTGTTTGGCTACAAGAAGTAGATGGCTCGGTTATGAAGTGAGAAGATGTCAACACGTTTTGGATCTCTCGTCTCTTTTAGACTGCCGGGTAACTTTGCTCAGACAACAGTGAGAAAATATCATGGGTCACAACAAAAAATAAAAATAGTGGAGAAAATCAAGCTAATACATAAAACATCGTGTATTATGTCGATGTTTACAATTTTATGTCTACCACATGTCATGTTCTAGCCATATTTCTTATGTTTGGCATTACGAACTGATAAGGAGGGAAAACTTATCAGTATTTCTAAGCGCGAACACATCGAGCGCAAAATTTTGACTTTTAGCAATCAAAGTAGAGTATTGTGGTCCGTTCCATTCAATAAATGCTGTTTTTACCGACTTCCAAATAAGAGGGGGTAATAATGTTCGTCTGTACATCTTTTTTAGGGTTCTGTACCTCAAACGGAAAACACGGAACCCTTATAGGATCAATTTGTTGTCCGTCTGTCCGTCTGTGTGTATGTCAAGACTGTTTATCTCAGGAACGTGTAAAGATATCGAGTTGAAATTTAGACTGTATACGTATATCTATGACCTCTTGCAGTTGTGTAAAATAAAAACTTCTCAGTTATCGTTTAAAAAAGTTAAAGCTGTTTATGTCGTAAAAAACCGCATATTTTGCACTCACAAAAATCAAAACCTACAGGGTACTTCCCGTTGACATAGAACTATGAAATTTGGCGAGAAGCATTGTCTCAGAGTACACGTATATAGGAATAAATCTGAAAACTGTAAATTTTTATTTAAATCACAAAAAATAGGGCCTCGAAATTCACAAAATATGGGCTCAAAATTCAAAGTGAGTAATTCGGGTAAGGGTAAAGTAAAATTGAATTTAGAACATCGTGTGTACTAAGTTTGTATATACAAAACATTATTAAACATATTTACTTCTACCTCCATTATGCCGAATTTATCATACAACCTTTTTTAATTTGTTCAAAACTCAGAGACAGAACCTTCTTGCTGTACTTTTTTTAATTTGCTTTGTGCGCGCCATTTTCTTATCATGCATGTCGTATTGTTAAAAGTTTTAAAAATAAGAAACTTGAAAATAAGTGAAAAACCTAAAATGAGTGATTCTAGCGACAAGGAAGTTTATTTGATGCCAACAGACTTGACTGAAACTGTTAATAGTACGCAAATTAGCTTTTCTCTATTTAACAATCACGCGAGAAGTATTTGAAACAGTGCGGTATGTACACGACTTTAGTCATTTCCTCGCTGAGGTGGGATGAAAAGTTACGTGTTGCACTCGAATGCAAATATTTTTTACCTTATGCTCTTTTGATTCCCCCACTAACGCTCAGGATTCTAATTTTAGAATTTTAGAGTCTTTCGCTTACTCAGTTATCAAAATTGAGCACGTGGTTAAAAATCAGCTTTGCACTCTTGTATAACAAATAACTACTTATTATCCCTTTGCCATGCTAAGGGTGCCGATTCGTTTTTGGTAGAGTCTGCGTGAAGACCCAAGCGTACGGTTAAAGAGAATATAATTGGTACGGTGTAAATGTGGAAATATTCTGTGTGAAAAATGTGAGCCGGAATGTAATGGAATGCCGAGTATTCATCGAAAGCGGGACAGTTTCGGGAGTCGAATATAATGGACCAGGAAATTGAATTGATCGGAATAAAAGGAAGGTAACTGTTCCTGCGTAGGTACTTTCAATGTTCACAATCTGCTGCCTTTCGGGAAATAATTAACAATTAGAGAAGATGGAAATTCATTACGATCTTCATTGGGGTGGGACCGCATTTGAGCAACGATGCTGTGTAGAACTGTATGGCACAATATGAGGGATGTTTTAAATTGGAACGGGAATGGATGGGCCCGGACGGAGCCCGTACAAGGTCCGGACAACGCACGTACGACGTGTTCGCGTTCCATACATTTTGTGCAGTGGCCTTTACGATGACGCCCGGAAAAATGTATGGAGCGTGCGTCGTGTGTGCGTTGTCCGGGCCCCGTCCAGACCCATCCCCGTGCCCGTCCCGTTCCAAAATAAATAATTCCTAAATTATTTGTTATTATCGTTTTATTCCACTGCTAAGTATAGGCCTTCTCCCTCTTTTTACATTTTTTACCCTTTGCCAATCTCTCATCCAGGTGTTGTAGTAAAATTTTTGAATATCGCCGCGGCATTGCTGCGGAAGATTTATATCTGTGTGGTCGGTGTTGGTAATGCGTCAAATTTTCTTTTCATCGTTGTATAAGACGTATGTATATTTTAATGCGCATCGCTGATTAAATACGGTCCGACTTTAATGATGCAGAGTAAATAGTTAAATACTAATATAAAGTGACAGTACGATACAAAAACAAAGAAACGATAAGTTTTTTTTAAGTTGCCATACATTGTGTTCATTTCATTGACGATTGATGAGTGAATAAAAATTTCCGATATCTTAAACATTTTTTTTGCAATTATGAGCTTACTACTTTTACAACTGTATTGAATGTTTGTTAAACACTGGATAGACTGGATTATTTGAATCTTTAAAATATAACTAAAATAATCATCTTGTATAAATAATAGGTTTCAAAATGAAATTCGGTCACTTTGATTAACCTAGTAGTGCAACTACCCCAACAAGTTGATAGACACCTAAACGAAAATCCAAACATGCTCGCTCGTACATAAGCTGTTGGCTGTACACTAAAGGGTCCTCCAGAAGTCTGGTGATTGATCCTTTGTCGTCGTAAGCAGATTACGGCACACAGAGTATTGCATACCGCTGGCTAACACGACCAGATTTGTCCTTAATCACTTGTGGTACTGGTATGCTATGTATCTGTATCTATGTATATGTCAAAGTTGCGCAACCTCTTAGTTAAGTGTGTTGTTGATGCGTAACATTTGAATTCCAGATGGCGTTTAAGACTAAATACAAAACACAATTGGACGTAATAACCATAAATACATAATAGTAGATTCTATCTTAGGGGATCAAAATAATATATTTATGGCGGGGGCGCTTTTTTGAATCCAGAGCGAAGTGAGGGATTCTAGAGTAGAATCCTGAACGTAGCGAGGGATTCCAAGTACGTCGCCCGAGCCAAAAATATATTTCGCGCCCGAGTGGTACACTCTACTTTTCATCACCTCTATGAGAAAACAGAAGGCGCTTCGTATTTTACTATAATATTATTATTTAATAAAACGTAGAGTAACAACTAAATTGAAATTAAAAAACAAATGAAAACTTATTTTTACACTAACATTACAAATACTTCCAAATTCAAAAAGTGCGCGGCAAAAATCATTCGGTCGCACTTATTTGTTCCAAATTCAAAAAGTGCGCGGCAAAGATAATTCCGGCGCACTTATAAAGTTCCATATGGAAAACACCTCTTTTGGGCGCACTTAAAGGCGAACCAAGTAGTCCTTTTCGAATAGATGTGATGAAAATAAATATATATTCATTTATTTATGTTTTGGCAACCAAAGGCATCGAAGGTTGGAAAAGTGAGGGGCCACGTGCCGGCAATCGCAGAGTCGTCGTAGCGTAGGACGTCCGCCCAAAAGGTAGATGGATGATCTCACCAAGACCGCCGGTTGTCACTGGATGCAAGCCACTTCCAACTGGTCTATTGAAGATTTACTGAGGCCTATACCGATCCAGCAGCGGACGTCCTACGTCTTATGAATTAATATAACAAATGCATTTTATCTTGCACCAAATTAGGCTCACATACTTATTAGGTATGACTAACTTTTATTATGGAGAGAACCCGGAATTTGAAACAAATATATTAGTTGTCTCAAACCTAATTCCAAGTCGGAACTGGCAAAATGTAGGAAATATTTTATTTTCTCTTTCTCAAAACTCTGTATTGTTATATTAAAAGTTGTTCATAATGATGGTCTAAATAATTACCTTTCAGCTTGGTATACCTGTCTAAAGCATTTTTGAATCATCAATCTATTCGACTGTCAGCCATACGACGGCCACTGTTGAATATAGGCCTCCCTTAAGGATCTCCAATAAGACTGCTTGGAAGCTGCTTGCTTCCAACGCAATCCTGCTGTCTTAATAAGGGCATCAGTTCACTTTATAGATGACTATCCTACACTACGCTTATCGGTAAGTATGTGGACTTCACTTGAGAACTTTCGACTTCATCGATCATTAGTGTGCCGAGCTATGTGCCCTACCCACTGCCATTTCAACTTGTCAATCCGCTGGGCTATGTAACTGTATGTGTAACATTAAATATCAAAGCAACATAGCAGTTATATAGCTACAAGCATAGAAACTTCATAGCTTTGTACATAATTTTTAACACCACATATAGCATAGTTCCAGGGTGGTTTCCGCAACGTTTTCCGTTTTACAAACACAAAAAACATCATGTCGGTTAACACGGCTAAACAAATGTTTGCGAGAGTGTCAAATTACAACGGACTGAAAGTTTGAATAATGTTCTGGATATGCTGACTCTTTCACACCGTTTTGAGGTTTGAAAATAAAAATAAAAAACATTCATACTCGTCATAAGTAGATACCTATTATGAAAAATTTAAGACGATCTGCAAAAAATAAAAAAAAAAGAATTTGTTCGAAATTGAAATTTCTGTTTTCTTGTCGAAAATTCCCTGTAAATATATACAAGGTTATTTCTAATCAATTAGCATCCTTTTAGGGGCTTATTCTATATATCAAAATAAACAACTTTTGTACTGCGACTTTTGTCAAAACTAAAAAAAAATGTTGTTCCATTCAAAAATGTTGACAAAATGTATGGAACAGCTGATTTGTTTTTGAGATTTGACAAAAGTCGCAGAACAAAAGTTGTTAGTTTTGATGTACAGAACAATCCCCTAAAAGGACGCTAATTGATTAGGAATAACATTGTATAAGTTTTACCTCCAAATACCAAAATTCATAAAAATTGTCAAACCTGTTTCCGTGATTAGAAATATGTTTCGGACCTCTGAAACAAGTAAATAATACTTAAATAAATGGACAAGATTTTATCTGATCTCCATAATAAGACGTAATGTATGTATGTACTTAATGAATTTTCTCGAAACACAATAAACAGAAACAAACTCATCAGACCTATCTATTTATTTAAGAGCTACATTATTATACAAGAACACTTTTTGGACGTCAATTTGATAACTCCTCCCTCTTTATCTTAGCTCGGTTCCCACTTTACCTTACTTTTTCCCCACCACAAACGTTCAAAAACATACAATTTTATTTATAAACCAAATTTCAACCATTAAAAATCTCGGATAAGAAAAATTACACAATATTTTCAGTTAAACACCTTCTGTCGTAATCTCGTACAAAAATATTATCATTCGTAAACATATAAACCACGTACGCTCACATAATCGATTAATCTACAAAAGTACGCAATAAACATTCTAAACCATTTCATTTACAAAAATAAACCCATTTAACAAAATAAAAATTAGATACCAACCGCTTTATCAAACGGGTGTACTAGTGCTGCCGGATTCAAGGCGAGGTGTGTTGCTTATGTAAAAATAAATTACTGAATTCAAAAAAAATATGTTTAATTCGACCGTTTTTTCCAAGTTTTCAAAGTTTTTTCGCCCACCATGGTACGATGCCGAGCAAGGTAAGGCAGGCAGCACAAACAAAGACCTACCTACTCAATGGGCGGCCTTCGAACGGAGTTGGGCGAAAAGTCCGGAGAGGCGGACCCACCTCGGATTCCTCTTAGCTTTGCCAGGCTGGCTAGACCTGGCTACAAAGCCCTCCCGCCACGACAAGGCGGGAATGATCATACGATGGTAACACTGAACATTTGTAGAATGGGCTAGACTACAGCAGTCACTAAAAAACTAAGTACTAAGTTTGAAAATATAGCTTTTTAACAATTTAATGAGGTACAGAAAATCCTTATATAATACGATTTAAAAAATTGGCGGCAATATTAAAATGACTTTGAACTCGGCGCACGAAAATTTTCAGCGCGTATTTTCTTGTGACTCTCGATGTAAGTAGTCTTAAGATTATTTTTCTATGATCATAGACTTTGATACATATTTAAAGTTGAAGTCCTGTCTCTAATCAGTGTTACAGGATAGTTTAATGGATCGAGGTATGATTATTGTAATCTCAGTGATGGTTTTCGTCAATTGTGTCTGATAACATTGACCATCCAATATAATCAATGCTATGCGCCCCATATAAAATTCCGATAAGAAATTGATATATTACAAGATTTGAAAGAGGTGTGGCATTGCTATGAGTTAAATACGAAAAATTTTTTGTTCAAGTTTAGCTGGCAGAAAGCACTGCGCTGGATAGGTACTCTATAATTTGGCTAAACGACAAAAAAAACCTTGTGGAGGACCCTTACCAGAGTATAGGCTTGCTGGCTCTTCCGAAGGTGCCATCGGATACAACGATGTACAGATTGGTAAGTAACATATTATACAAGATAATAAATAGGTCAGATAGTTTCTACTTCGTTCCATTAATGAGATTCTAAGAACTTTCAGTTTGACCCTCGTAACCAAAGAAGTCAATGACAATGACAACTTTAAAAAATTACGTACGTAAAAATTGTGTATGTGAAATATTCTAAGTAGCCTACCATTTTATATTACATTACCGATGCATAGCGTGAGATCGGTCTAATACCAACCGCTTTATCAAACGAGCGTTCGTTATATTTGGTTGTTCTATTAATACCAGTTACGCTACGGTGTGACTAAAATAAACAGCCACGTTAGCACAGAGCGCGTTTGCATTCAATTTGCCCGTAATTATACCGGCAAGTCGTGTACAGGCAGATTCAGAAAACTTTGGAAACAATAAAACTGTAAGGACTTTGCTACCTTTGACGTGTGGTTTATATAGAGTAAGTTGTCATGGATACCGAATTTTCGTTCTTACTATAGCGAAGATAGATAATTTGGACTATACAGGATTATTTCTAATCAATTAGCATCCTTTTAGGGACATTTCTGTACATTAAAACTAACAACTTTTGTACAGCGACTTTTGTAAAACTCAAAAAAAAATTCGTTCTTCCATAGAAAAATATCGTTCAACCGCGACAAAATGTTTGGAACAGCTGATTTTTTTTTCGAGTTTTGACGAAAATTGCAGAACAAAAGTTGTTAGTTTTGATGTATAGATTAAGTCCCTAAAAGGATGGTAATTGATTAGAAATAACCCTGTATAGAGCAAGTTTTCATAGATACCGAATATTTTTACTTACTTTAGCAAAGGTTTTATAATTTTCTATTTGGATTATATAATTTTGTATACAAGATGTCGGTAGTGCCGTTTTTGACAAAAAAATACTCAACTGTACAGAAAAAAAACCGGATACGTGCAAGTCAGGCTCCCACACCGAGGGTTCCGTACAAATCCAGGAACATTTACAAAATTGGGAAGTACGTTGTTAAAATCTCTGGACTCATCATCATCATCGACAAAAGTTTTTTTTTTTTCTTTTCTTGTCATTCATCGAAAATTGTTAAAATAATTAAAAACCTGTTTTAGCATGTGCTAATGAAGCTCTTTTATATGATGCCTTACATGATACTATTTACGCACTTTGAATTTTAAACCCATATTTTGTAAATTTTGAAGCCCTAGTTTTTGTGATTTAAATAAAAATGTACAGTTTTCAGATTTATTTCTATATGTGTACTCTGAGACAATGCTTCTCGCCAAATTTCATAGTTCTATGTCAACGGGAAGTACCCTGTAGGTTTTGATTTTTGTGAGTGTTGAAATATGCGGTTTTTTACGACATTAACGGCTCTAACTTCTTTATATGATAACATAGAAGTTTTTTCTTTACACAACTGTAAGAGATCATAAATATACCTATACAGTTTAAATTTCAGCTTAATATCTTTACGCGTTCCCGAGATAAAGAGTCTTGACATACACACAAACGGACAGACGGACAACAAAGTTATCCTATAAGGGTTCCGTTTTTTCCTTTTGAGGTATGGAACACTAAAAACGGCCAAATTCGAGTCGAACTCGCGCATGAAGGGTTCCGTACCATAATCTACAATGGCAAAAAGCCCTACTTGAATAATTATTTAATTTCATTTTTGATATTTACTATTACAGCGGCAAAAGAAATAGATCTGCGAACATATTATTATAAACTTTCTATCTTTCATGGTTCATAAGATACAGCCTGTTGACAGTCAGACAGAGACGAACGACGAACGGTAGAGTTTTAGTAATAGGGTCCCGTTTTGATACTTTGGGTGCGGAATCCTAAAAATAAGTAATTTTCCGGGTATTCTAGGTAGATTTTAGAGGTTATAGGAAACGAAGTAAAAGCCTTACATCCGGAGTTATCCAGCTTATTGATTCCACTATCTCTCCGGGGCTTAGTCCTGCGATAACCCACATTTATATCAATCCTGTACGAGTGGATAATTTATCATGATTAGGTTTGCTTGCGTCACTGCATTTAAGTATCTGGCCAGAGATATCGAAGCGTTTTGGCGCTTTTGGAAAAGTGACAAAATATTATACTAGTAGTTTTCCGAACAGTAGACCTCGCTGCACATCTCTTTAAGATAATTTTCGTGAACCTATACATCGACTCGCTCTTGACCGATTTGGTTCGTACTCACTTTTTTTTTAAAATTTGGATACTAAATAATATTATCGAAATCAACTGTTAAATAGCGCGACAGCAAATTTCCCCCTTTTTTGAAGCCTGGCAATCTGTGCCAAGACGAGCTAAGCGAAGTGAAACGCAAGGGCACTACCTACCTTTTCTCAAGCAATTCGCCGATTTTTCGATCCCTCATAACTTGGGTTTGGTGTATACTAGATAAGACGAAATTCTTTGGATATCATGTCCATAATAGACTTAGTAAACAAATAAAGTTTCAATTTTATAGCTCTTATACTTTAAATTTTATGGATATCTAAAAACCCCGATTTCGTCACTGACTCATTGATGATCATCAAGACCTGTAGGGTACTTCCTGAAGCCCTAGAAAGCTAAAATTTGGTGTGTAGGCTAGTAATGGTACAAATACAACATAAAAATTCTAAAACTTGGAACTTTCACCCCCTGACCCCCCCAAATCAGCGGATAAAAGTTTATATGAGCCTTCCATAATTATTTGTGCTGGAAATCTGAAAATTGATATGAAGACTCCTTGTTAGAAACAATAAAACATATATTTTAGGAGTTTTAGTAAATCATCTCCCAACCCCTAAAATTACGGGATGAAAGTTTGTACGAAACTTTCGCAAATGTTGATGCCTGAGGTCTGAAAATTGATGTATGAAGTCCTTGTTATATATTATGAAACACGTATTTCAGCATTTTTAGTAAATCACCCCAACCCCTAAAATTGGGGGATGAAAATTATTGTAAGACGTCCACAAATTTTCACGCTAGAAGTCTGAAAATTGCTATATCTTGTTTTAAATTATAAAACACGTATAGCAAGATTTAAATAAATCACCCCCAACCCCTAAAATTGGGGGATGTTTGTATGAGACTTCCGCAAATTTCGTTTTGGAAATTGATAAAAGTACTTGTAATAATCTACAAAACGAAATGAAATCCAAAAAAAACGTTTTCATGTTAAATGGGGCCAAGACGAGACTACAGTTCGGACTATCAAAAAGTTATCAGATCCCATGTAGAGCCAAGCTTCTAACTCTACAGGACTTAACAACATGTCTACAAGCCTCACTAATTCTAAACCTTAGTTAATATAATTATGTGGCTTGGCCGTTTCGTTACTACAAGAACTATTTGTAACAGATAAGTAAATAACAGTGAATAAATGTCCTTACGGCCATATGACAGTAGCGACACAGTCAGGGATTTTACCGGATACACTTCGGAGAGTGCGCCCAAGAGTTGCACAATCTGGTCCCCCCTGCCCCTTTCTTCTATCGTACGGCTAGACAGACGCGACCAAAGCGCCACCCTTTTATGGTGGACATTCCGCGCGTTAGAATCAAGCGTTTCGAATCCTCATTCCTCATACGAACAGCCGGAATGTGGAACGCTTTGCCTGGGTCTGTCTTCCCGTTAAAGTACAACGTGGGTGTCTTCAAATCCCGAGTAAATAGGTATCTTCTAGGTAAGCACATCTGCTTAACATCAGACAGTGTGTAGTTAAACGCAAACCTATTCGAAATAAAAAATAAAAAGTCAAGCCGCATATATTGACTAAGGTGTAATGTTAGTGAAAGCTTGTAGAGCTAACTCCTGTAGAGTTAGAAGCTTGGCTCTACATGGGATCTGATAAATTTTTGTTACAGCGAGCTGTAGTCTCGTCTTGGCCCTATTTTACATGAAACTGTTTTTTGTTGGATCAATTTTTGCTGGTCACTTTTTACCATAGAGTTTAACTGGGAAATGGCGAAAAAATCATGCGTTCAGTTAAAAGTCAGTGAACTTTTTGTTTGGAAAAATTGAGATTTTTCAAGATTTCGGATTTGGAGTCCCAATAAAAGAGGGTCATGATAATTAGTGCAATCACAGAGATACCAGAGGGATAATGTGATCGATCGAAAAAAGAAAGAAAGAGATGCAATGATTTAATGTAACATTACATAACATTTTATATTTTTTAACATTGACATCATTAGTTTATGTTATCAGTTTTGGATTATATTTGCATTATAGTTTATTATTATTACTGCCAGACTGCTGAAATTTATATAATTATGATTTTCTTTTGATTGTAAATTTGACGTACCTAATGTAACACACGTAGTTATAAGGTCAATAAAGTATTCTTTTCTATTCATGAGTATAGTATATAGTAAAGAGACATAAAAAAAAATCTCGATTCAGTAGCTAGTTATCGTGAGTTTTCTCTCAATAGTGTCAATGTCACCCCTTCGTGGGTAGGCCTACGTCCTGCAGTGGACTATTAAAAAAGGCTGGTACAGTACAGTGTCAATGTCCAATTCATATTTGTCAGTTTTGACAGCCATGGGCTAGATTTTCCATACATTTTAGTGGTTGGAAATTGCCTCAAGCGACAACAGCGCTCTCTAGTTGTAATAACTCTGTGAGTACAATGATGTCCTAGAATATATCAGTTTTGTAGAGAAACATCCTATCTTGTTTTTTTTTTCATAAGTCACTTAGTGACAACCGACGTAGTGTTCAAAGATGGAGGAGCATGCAGACTTAAACTGGAAACATACTATCGGACGCGACTGACAGCCGCGACCGATAGGTATCTAGACTATGAAAGTACACTGAGCCGTGCACACTATCAGACATTAGTCGCGAACGTCACCTTCGTACGACCTTGAGCGTTCGGACGTCCGAGAGCGATCTGGCGCGCCGGATATTTTAAGACTGTGCACACTGCTAAGTCGCGGCTGTCAGTCGCGTCCAGCCGCGTCCGATAATATGTTTCAAGCTTTAAACAGATATTTCACTGTAACTTTTAAAAGCTTCAGATCACAGCTTCAGATTTTAGATACATACTTATCTCTCAGAAAACAAAAAGCTGGCTATAGTTACGTAGTATTATTATATTATCTTCTTTGCTATAGTTCCAAAAGGCTTTTGACAATAGACATTTTTCGTAGAAAAAGTTTAGATACCAGATAAAATCAATCCGTAATTAAAAACTGCGTGAAAAAGATTGCAATATCCAAACTTTTTAATGAATTATCACGAGCTGGCCATCACAATTCCTCGGGCTCATTATTCCGCCAAATTATGAATCAACTGGAACTTTGCTCGTTACGAACTTATAAATTACCCCCAGCATTTCTAAAATTATTTACAAGCGCCGTAAATCAAAAATTTAAACGTTAAAAATGGAAGCAAACATTTTTAATTGAATGCGGCCAGTGATTTTGTCTTTGGAGGTTATAAAACTTTTTTGGGCTGTGAAAGGTTTTGATTTTTATCGATACTTCTTTCGTGTTTTCTGTTGCAAACTTTTTTTTTACCAACTTCCAAAAAGGAGGAGGTACTACGTACGTCTATATGTATTTTTTTTGTGTGTATGTTCATCGATATTTTCGCCAATTATGAACCGATTCAAAATGTTTTTTTTAGTTTGAAAGTTACATCTGAGGTCCCATTTAATTGTTATCGAAATCGGCTGAGCCGTTTTATAAATCAACAAAAATGTACATGGATGTCACAAACAAATGTACATGGATCTCACATCGATTCGTACAAATTATTCGAATCCTGTATACGGTGGAAGTCGATACTGCATTTTTTTGGAAAAATGAATTATTTAAATGATAAGATAAGATATATTTATTGGCCTTATAACTACATACGTTACACTAGGCAAGTCAAATTTACAATTATAACACAATGCATACGATTCAATAATAATAATAATAAAAAAAAAAAAAAAAACCGCTGACAGTCTAGACGTCTTTTTGATCTTGTTTTCTGAAAATTTTATATTTTTTGGTTTTTCGATCGTTTTTCTGCATCATTTCAACACAAAAGCAATAACCAATTATTTTCCACTTCATTTAGATATTTTCTACGATGAAACTTAGACTAAATATAAAGAAAAGTAAAAATCCCATATTTGACGATTTATGTCAATATGACGTACAAGAAAATATCGGAGTACTGAATAAATCACAGGACACAGGATGCTAACAAGATCAAAGACGAAATTAACAGCGGAGTCGAGAGGCGCACGACCACCACCATCGCCCGCCTCGTCGTCAGCTCCGAGCGCATCGTCGGGTGATGATTTCTACACCACCCGCGAGACGAGCGGCTCGTCGAGCAACACGAGCGGGCCACGGACGCCGCCGCCGCCACCACCACCAGCGCGACGACGAGGCCGTCCACCGCTGCCGGCACGCTTGGGGCCTGTGGGGCATCCTGCCCCGCCATCCGCTCCCGCTACCGGTGGCATAGTGCGTCGCATGCGATGGACTCAAACCATTAATGAGAATTGCATGCGCGCGTACTTTGGGGCTACAGAGGGGGGAACCAACATGACAGCGTACTGTGCCAGAATGCTGCCTTTGTTTCAGGCCCTTGAACCGACTGTGGCCGTGACTGCCCAACGGCTATCGGACCAAGTGCGGGCTATCCACCGGTGCAAACTGCTGGATCAGTCCGTCATTGATCGGCTCCGCCTGGAGGCGCTGCCTGCTCGCCCCACTGCTTCCTCGACGCGGGACTCGCCCGTACCTGTCGCGTCGTCAGCCCCGACAATGGCTTCAGTGCCGATGTCGGCGGCGACACTAGCGACACTACCGGCTGGTCCTGCGATCGACGAGCCAGATGGCGCGAGTATGAGCGTATCTAGCCAGGTGAGTGAGCAACTGAGGAGGGCTTTGGAAGACGCGATTTCCCAGTATCGGTTCGCACCCGACTCTAGGCCGCGACTGCCACGTTTTCCCACCCATAGGCGTAACTTAGCGCTTATGGGAGCCCTGAACCCTTTGCTAGTCCCGTATTTAGAGGTTAGCGAAGGCTTAGTCGATACCCATTCGATCTTGTACTGCGGCGCCATCGCGGCGTGTCACGTTGCACGTGTTAAGTTCCCGGACACTAGCCGTGCACCGCGACCCGCCGGGGGTGTGCCCGCGTGGCAAGTGCGGATCCAGCGGCGTATCGACTCGTTCAGGACTCTCATAGCAAAGCTAATCTGTTTCAGCCGGGGGAATAACCGCCCCCGAGTCATGCGTTTCGTGACACAGGCCTTTGCCGGGACTGGTATCAGACCCCAGCACTATTTGGCCAGTGTCACGGAACGCATAGACTATCTGAAACAGAAAGTCTATGCGTGGGCAAACCGCATTCGTCGCTACAGAGAGCGTGTGGACCGATATTGGCTAAATCGCCTCTTCCAAAGTGACCAAAGGAAAGTGTACCGAGGCTGGGAGAGAACCGACCAACGTGTGAGCGACGGGCAGTTGCCGGATGCTAGCGCCATGAATGACTTTTGGCGTGGCATCTGGTCGATGCCCGTCGAACACACGGAGGGTGACTGGATGCGTGTGGTTGAGCGGGAATGCGAGACTATCGAACCTATGGGATCTGTTTTAATAGATCCCGTAGACGTTAGTTGTGCGATCCGTACGGCTCAGAACTGGAAAAGTCCTGGGCCGGACGGGCTGCACAACTTTTGGATAAAATGGTTTCGATGCTCGCATGACCGCTTAGCCACACAATTCCAGGAAGCCCTTGAGGTTGGTTCTCTACCTAGCTTTTTTACCACCGGTGTCACCTTCCTGCTCCATAAGTCCGGTAGTACCACGGAAGCAAAGAACTATCGACCAATTACATGCTTGCCTACCATCTACAAGCTCCTCACATCCATTCTGAGCATCAAAATTAATGCGCACGTCGTTGCGCAAAACGTTTTGGCTTTCGCTCAGAAAGGATGTAGGGTTGGGTCCCGTGGTACTAAGGAGCTCCTCCTCATAGACATGACCATAAGCCAGCAAGTCCGGCGGAACAAGGGAGCCCTCTCTGCCGCCTGGATTGACTATAAGAAGGCCTATGACTCTGTGCCTCATTCGTGGCTCGAGAGGATTTTAGAGTTGTATAAAATCGATACAACTCTAAAATCATTCTTAGTGTCATGCATGGGGCAATGGGCCACGGTCCTTCGTCAACCTGGCGGTGGAGACGGCTCCGCTGGCCCGCAAGACTTGATTAGGATTGAGCGGGGAATATTCCAGGGTGACAGTCTGAGTCCATTGTGGTTCTGCCTGGCCCTGAATCCTCTCAGCACTTTGCTGAGGAATTCAGAGCTAGGCTATCGGCTCCGCAGACAGGGTGAAGTTATCTCTCACCTGCTGTACATGGATGATCTCAAGCTGTTTGCACCGAAATACCAAGACCTGGTGGAGCTGCTAAAAACCACTGAAGTTTTTAGTAGGGCTATCAGGATGGAGTTCGGTGTAGATAAGTGTGCGGTCATGCATGTACAGCGTGGGAAAGTTGTGGATTCTCCGAATCTACAACTTTCTGAGACGATGACTATCAGGTCTCTCTCCGAAGCCGAGACCTACAAGTACCTCGGTATGTCAGAGTCGTTGGGTGTATCGGCAGTGGACATCAAGAAATCGGTGAAGGAGCGCTTTTTTTGTCGTCTGACAAAAGTACTAAATAGTCTTTTGTCCGGCGGCAACAAGGTGCGCGCCTTCAATGGTTGGGTGATGCCGCTGCTGATGTACTCCTTTGGCATACTGAGGTGGACTCAGACTGAGCTGGACGCCCTGGATAGAAGGGTCCGTCGACTGCTCACTTTGCATCGCATGCTACACCCGCGCTCGTCTGTCATGAGACTGTACATTCCGCGGAAGTGTGGTGGCCGAGGCTTTTTAAATGCCAAAGACCTCCACAACCGCGAAGTATACAGTCTCCGAAACTTCCGAAACAACGGGCGTAGAATGCATTGCGATGTGGTGGCAGCTGACAGAGGCCTCACCCCGCTCTCTCTGGCGAAGGAGAACTGGCGCAGGCCATCGGTGCTCAGCACCGATGATCGCAGGGCGGTATGGAGGAGCAAGGAGCTGCACGGGCGGTTCTATCGGGCCCTAACAGGACCCGATGTGGACCTGCTCGCGTCGGTGGCCTGGCTGCGCTTCGGTGACCTCTTTGGGGAAACCGAAGGTTTTGCCTGTGCAATTGCGGACGAAGTTGTCTTGACGAACAACTACCGGAAGTATATCCTGAAGGACGGTACGGTCGACATTTGTCGGGCATGCCACCGTCCCGGAGAGTCACTCAGGCATATTACTTCCGGTTGTTCTCATCTTGCCAACGGCGAGTACTTGCACAGGCATAACCAAGTAGCCAGGATTATCCATCAGCAACTTGCTCTTCGATACGGCCTTGTCGAGTCTGAGGTGCCGTACTATAAGTACGCACCGGCACCAGTTCTCGAAAATGGTCGTGCGTTGCTTTATTGGGACCGCTCTATCATCACGGACAGGACTATTGTCGCCAATAGGCCTGATATCGTGGTGGTCGACCGGTCCCAGCGCCGGGCAGTGCTCGTCGACGTCACCATCCCACATGACGAGAACCTCGTGAAGGCCGAGAAGGACAAGCTCAGCAAGTACCTTGACTTGGCTCACGAGGTCACCGCCATGTGGGATGTGGACTCTACGATCATTTTTTTTTTTTTTTTTTTTTTTTTCAGCTCCTGTCCCCCGGTTATATTTCCCAGGATTTTATTGCTTAGTTTTATTTCTTAAACTATTACATTTTGTTATCCTATAATTTTAGTGCTGCATCTTTTCACTTATATATCTTTTATACATTGCATCTAAAATTATATTTCTTGTTTATTACTACTTGGCTTACAAAATATTACAATTTTCAATTTAAGGTTACAAATTATTTAATAGCTATACAAATTTGGAATTCAGTCTTTGGATCGTAACTGCTAGTGACAATTTACTTTACACATACTTTCCATTTATCATCTATCTTATAATTTATCTTATATCTATCTATCTCTATCTAGCATATTTGCGTATATACACAAACACGTGCCCACATATGTATATCATACATAATATATGTTTATACATATGCAGCCCATCACATGTTTTTGTATTTACGCAGCTTACATAATTTCACTCATTGCCTACCTTCTACACTGTCTATTTTATTATTATTATTACATATTTTACTTAGTTTGCTATTTATATATATGTATACAATATATACGCTAGCAAATTTTATTTATCTGTTGCATTCCGCTTTTTTACTATTTTGCAAATTCTTGTGCAGTAGTCGATAAATACTGAGCTACTCAACTTGCTAGTGAGGAGATCACTCAAGTTTTCTTGATCTATCCTGACTCCCAGCTCTTGTTCCAATTGAAACCTAAGCTCCGCGTGGACAGGACAATGGAGGAGGAGGTGTGGGACATCTCCAATGGCGTCATTGTCACAGATGCATGATGGACTCTCCCTGCACTTGAATCGGTTCAAGTATTGGGAGAATCCACCATGCCCCGTGAGGATCTGTGTGAGCATACCCGTTGGCTTGGCTGTACGAACGAACCTGTACGCTCTCGTTACGTTCGGAAAAAAGAGTCTAGTGATGGACGCGGTGCCCCCAGACTTGTATCTGTCGTCCCATTTCATCAGAAATGATCCGCGTATTACTCGCTTCAAATACGACACAGGGCATCGGTCATCCTCCGGCTTCTTTTTGGACGTCAACGCAGCTTCCTTCGCTAGATCATCAGCGCGTTCGTTGCCCGGCAGACCCGCGTGAGCCTTAACCCAGAACAAAGATACCTCCTTGCCCTGAGTCTTGGCCATTCGCAGATTTTTCCGCGTCTTGACGGCCAGTGGATGGAGGGAGCTATGGTTAACGATCGTCTCCAGTGCGGCTCTCGAATCGCTGTATAGACCATAACTCACCTCCCTCCCGCTGAGGATTAATCCCGAGGCTTTACATATGGCTAGGAGCTCCGCTCTGGTAGACTGTGCAGTACGCGGACAGACTAAGCTTGAGGTGCTTGGTCTCGGCCTCACCGTTCCACAAGGACAGTGCGGCTCCGACCTTCCCCTCAATCTTGCTGCCGTCGGTGAATATTCGCACCTGCTGCACGTTGTGCCTGTCTACAAGGCTTTGGTCTACCAGTCGGGTGAATTCCAGATCCATACGCTCAGCTGGGTGAGGAGTTTCTGCAAATCTTACCGGACGCTCGGTCTCTCTATCTCCTAGGTCCGGCAGGGGCGACCCTCTCTTCGCCTCGTACAGTGCGGCTGCTTCCTGTATTCTGAGGTCGAGAGGTAGTATCCCCGCCAAGACCAGCGCCGAGTGCAGAGAGACAGTACGATACGATTTGCAGAGCTTCTGTGCGAATCCTCTCTGGACCGTATCAAGCAACTTGCACACCCCGATCTTCTTTGCCGCGGACGCCCAAACTGGTGAAGCGTACATAATTATGGGCTCGATCGTGGCCGTATAAATCGTCCTAATAACCTCTGGATGCAAGCCACAGTCTACTTTCGCAGCCTTCGAGAGCTGCTTATAAATGTCCAAAGCTTTCCTACACTGTAAAGCGACGTGCGTGTTAAATGTCAGTCGGTCATCGATAGTCAGTCCCAGGATCTTGACCTCCCGAGACATACCGACGCTCACTCCTCCCATGGTCAACAGTGGGGTGTCGTACTTAAGCTTCTTGGTGAGAACCATTGCGCAAGTTTTGTGCGGCGCAAACTTCAGCTTGTTCCGAATACCCCACTGCCGCACATGAGCCAGCGCAGCGTTGGCCTGTATCGAGATGTCAAGTCCAGAGTCTCCGTCAAATAATAGTACGACGTCGTCAGCAAAAGCCTGCACATACACCCCCATCCCCTCCAGTTCCCGCAGCAGAGGGTCCAACAGAAGATTCCATAGGATGGGACCACCGATTGACCCTTGCACGCAACCTTTGTTTGTGCTCCTGGTGCATTCTTCCCCGGCGAATCTTACACTGACATTTCTGCAGTCCATGTAGCTATCCAGTAGCCTCCTGGTATTGACCCGGCACTCTTCCTCAGCCAGACGTATTCTGATGATCGGCCACCACGCGCTATCGAAGGCCCCCTCTATATCCAATGACACTAGGGTTACCAGCTTTTTCAGCTCAATCTTACCCTTGATACGGTGTATTAGCGTATAGAGGGCGTCCTCGGTGCTCCTCTGGGGCATGAATCCGAACTGGCGAGTACTAATCCGCGGTGCTAACTGCCATTTAATCCTTGCTACTGTCATCTTCTCCAGGATCTTCCCCAGGACCGGCAATAGACCAATGGGTCTGTAAGCCTTGGGGTTCGTGTAATCGTCCTTGCCCGGTTTTCTCAGGACTACCACGGTTGCCTGCTTCCAGATGTCCGGGAAGTGACCTATCTCTAGGCACTTGTTGAAGAGGGCAAGGGATGCGTCCAGATCCTGGTAGATAGCTCTGCTGCAGATATCTGATGTGAAGCCATCCGCTCCTGGGGCCTTCTTCGGGTTGAAACTCCCCACCGCGGTCTTCAGCTCTAGCAGTGTAAACGGTGGGTCATGGAGCTCACCATGCTTCCACTCGTTTACCCGCCTTGCCGCTTCTCTAACGCGGCGATGATCTTCGTTGTCAGTTTCCTCCAGGTCTTGTGGGTAGAATGTCTCCGCAAGTAAGTTCACCGACTCTCTTGGGTTTAGAAATGCACCTTCTTTGGTTAGGGTCAAGTCTTCTTGTCTCCTGGTGGTCCGACGGATCACACGGTAAATACCGTCCCATACTCCCTCTTTGTCCTGTCTTCTACAGAACTCCTTCCAGCTTTCTGTTTGGGCTTTCTTGGCTTCGCACTCATACTCTTCCTTTTTCTTCATGTACTCAGCTGCCACTTTATCTCTGCGGTACGGTGCCGCGTTTTTTATCTTGCGCCTGAAGGTAGTAGCAACTTTGAACAGCCTTTCGAGCTCGTCATTCCACCATGGGATCGTGAGTACCTCTGTACTCTTCTTAATAGGCATACTATTTTTGCATGCGTCTGTTACCGACTCTGTAAATTTTGTTATTATGCTTTCTAATTCTTGTTTTGTCTCTATGTTATTAATTGTGTCCAAATTTATATGTTTGTTTAATTTCGATTCTAAAAGTGTTGTGCCGAATACGTCCCAATTCGCCTTTTTTGTGTTGTAGAGCCTCGTCGTTCTCTGGACTCTTAGGCCTCTACTTTTGCGGAGTTTAATTTCAAATGTTATGGCGTTGTGGTCAGAGCTCGTCATCTCCTGGTCTACCCTCCAGTTGTCTACTAATTCGAGTAGATCCTCCGTGCAGGCTGTTATGTCAACAAAGCTGGTGTACACTCTATTACCTCTCACGGTGTCTCTACGATCATTGTCCCGATAGTCGTTTCGGTAAACGGCTTAATAGCGAAGAGTCTCGACCACCATCTTAAGAGGCTCTCGCTAGACGGTTGGGTCAAGGGTCAGATACAGAAGGCGGTCGTCCTGGACACAGCGCGCATTGTCAGGAGGTTCCTCTCTCTGTAGACCCAACCACCGGTAGCTTGGGCCTCGCCCCGCTGCCGGCGGCACTCTAGGTTAAGGTTTTTTTATAGTATTTTATTTTTTATTATTTAAATATTGTAAAAAAACTTAAATTTAAGACAATAAATAAATATGTGTATAATAATAAAAATTAAAACAAAACTTAATACATTAACAATAACAATTAGGTAGATACAATTATTTAAAAATTAGCTAAATCTAAATTTGTTAAATATACTCATTAATTGAGTAGAAAGGACAACACTCGAAAAACAGTTTCAGTTTCCTCTTGAAATCATCTAAATGTAGCTTTGTCATGGCACGGGGTAGATTTTCAAACATAACAATTTTATTGTAAAGTCCTTGTTTTTTTTTTTTTTTTTTTTTTAGTCAGCCGTACTTTAGGCAGATGCCATTTATCGTTATTTCTTAAACTATAGTTGTGCTTATATTTTTCCTTTTTAGTTATTACAAGATTTCCATTATTATCCAACATTAAGGATTCTATTTATGTCAGCACCATTTCCCCATACAGTTATTGCATACCTAAGCCATGACTGCACATATGCGTAATATACTGATATAATGGACTTTTTATCTAATAAGGGCCGCAATTTCAATAAAGCATAACTGGCACTATTTATTTTTTTGCATAATTTATCAATATGAGCAGAATGGCTAACAGTATGGTCAATTGTATATCCTAAAAATATATTTTCTTTTATCTCGGGGTTTTTATCAATTCCCTTTCGCGATTGATATTGCCTAACCACGCTTTTGTCTGCATTTAAAATTATGCCATTATCATTAAACCATTGTTTTAGTTTAGTCATTACATCAGAAATTTTGCTTTCGAGTACGTTTTTGCGTTTATCTTTTATTCCTACATGAGTATCATCGGCAAATAAGCTGACATAAGCAAAATCAGGAATAGCTTGTGCAAGGTCATTTACATATATTAGGAATAGTAATGGCCCAAGTATTGAGCTCTGCGGTACGCCTATATCTACATATTCTATCTTTGAGTTTACTTCAGTTATTGAGACTGTCTGATTTCGATTCTGTAAATATGTACGTAACATGTTAAATTCAGAATTTTCAAAGCCATATCGCTGGAGTTTACTTAAAAGGATGTCGTGTCTTAAGCAGTCGAACGCTTTTGACAAATCGCAATAAATGCTTGCACATTTCTGCGAATCATCTAATGCGTCGAGTATAAAGTAAATAACTTTTCTAATTGCCATTTCGGTTGATCGGCCTTTACGGAAACCGAATTGCGCTGCTGTGAAAAGATTATTATCTTCAAAATGCTTCAATATTTTGTTCATCACCACCGATTCCAAGATCTTTGACAGTATGGGCAATATGCAAATTGGCCGATAATTACTAAGTTCGGTGCTTTCTCCTTTTTTGTAGATAGGCAATACTTTGCCAGGTTTAAGGCAGTCAGGAAATACACCTTTCTCCAAGCAATCATTTATTATTATGTGTAGCAGTTTAATAAAACATTCATTGTCTAACATCAATTGTTTTATAGTTTTACAATTCATGTCATAAATGTCCAAAGTTGTTGTTGGTTTTAAATTTCTTATAATAGTCAGTTATTCTTTAAGATCTATGGGGTCAAATTTTATCGCCTTCTTTGGTTCGTCTATATTGTCTAAATATTTCATACATTTGTCAATATCAGGTCTTATATTACATGTCAACTTGTTTGCAATATTCTTGAAAAATTTGTTAAAAGTATCTGCTATGTCTTTACAATTGGTTAAATTTTCTCCATGTTCGTTTTTAATTAATTTAATGGCCTTATCGTGACTTGATGACTTGTTACTTAACCGCATTGAAGTGTTGTGATGGACTTTTTAACCGACTTCAAAAAAGGAGGAGGTTCTATGTTCATCTGTATGTATTTTTTTGTGTGTTCATCGATAATTTCGCCAATTATGAACCGAATTGAAAAAATATTTTTTAGTTCCTCCTAAAATTTTAATGGGAGCACCCATTTAAATTTTACAGAAATCGGCATCCGTTTTTGAAAATCAGTAATAATGTAAACAATTCTAGCGAAATAATCGAATGTTGTACGCGATGGAAGGTGGTTTTGCCATTTTTTGCGAAAAATAATTATTAATTTATTGTGTAGGATTAACACTATAGGTCTCGTTTTAAGTCTTTACTTAACACTACAGAAGCGAAGAAGCCGTGGCGATCTAGTGGTAATCACACCGGCCTTACATTCGTGAGGTCGTAGGTTCAAATCCCGGTCCCGTACACTGGTACGGGACCGGGACATCCGTACATAAATTCCAAAGAACTCACTGGAGTTCTTTGGAATTTATGTACGGATTTCACACCACTGGCTTTTTGGTGAAGGAAAACATCGCGAGGCAACCTGCATACGTCTGTAGAAGAAATTCGATGGCGTATGTGAATCCACTAACCCGCATTGGGCCAGCGTGGTGGATATGGCCTATACCCTTCGTGGGTAGGCTTACGTCCTGCAGTGGACTATTAAAAAGGCTGGTACAGCAAAATAAAGATTTTGTATGGGCAATTTTGACTAATAAAAAATCTATACGGGAAAAGTCCATTAACTTGAAACTCGTCCCACCATAATTAGACAAAAAACATTGTATCACGCTTAGATCTCAGAGCAAATAAAAAAATCCAGAGGGAACGTCGTTGAACAGTCAAGTGAAGCCGGTTTTTTATACATGTGTGAGTGCGTCGCTGTTGCGCCGCCATAGTTTGACCGACAAGCCAAGGCGTAGTTTCATAGTTACCTGGATGTGTGTGTAATTGTCTGTACACGGCGAGGCGTAGTTTTGGTTGGCTTCACTTGTTTGTTCACAACATTCTCTCTTGATTTTTTTATTTGCTCTGAGGCTTAGATATTCAAAACAAAATTACCAGAAATTAGTAGACGTAAACTTAGATACATGAAAACAAGAATAAAATACTAGGTAGCGTGTAATAAATATAGATATTAGATCTTCTTCTTTTCGAGTCAGCGATTCGATCATAAAATTTATATTTTCTTATTTTTTCTTGATATTAGATAATAATTAGTGATAATTTAGTATATAATTATAAAGTTCTAGCGTTCCTATTGTTTTGTATATTTGCAAGAAATAAAAGGCTATATTTCATTTTATTTATTTATTTTTATGTTATTCTGATATATAAGCTATATCAATGCAAAGTTTCATTTCAGTCAGTTCAGTAGGTTTTTGCGTGAAAAAGTAACAAACATCCATCCATCCTTACAAACTTTTGCGTTTATTACTATACTCTATAAAATTTAACTTGATCTCTGCGACAGCTGTCAGAAAAATCACGCCTATGAAGTCCTGAATTTCTTAATAGTACAGACAGTACATGTCAATGTCATACTTGATGGACATGCCGATTAGTGATGGGCGACGAATGATCGTGACCACAGAGTTTTAGGTAGAGTTTTAATTAAAATATCCATAGTTTATACTGACGATATTTAAAATAAAACTTGATTTATCATTAATTTTACTGTATATTTTAATATCATAATTTTTTTTACTTGTGTAATTAAATTAAACCCAATTGTATGTTACATTAGCATCGATAATAGTGAAAAACGTCGATAAATACTATCGTTATATTATTATGAGTATATAATTAAAATCATAACATTATTTACATGTGTACACACTTGATCTTAAATAATAGTAAGTAAATGAAATCCAATTTATCACCTTCAACTACTCATTCGATTTCATTACAACTTTGTTTGAAAATCGATTTTTTCCACCACTATCTCAACTCTAAAAATGTCAATCTTCTACTGTCCCAGAGATCAAGTTAAATTTTATAGAGTACTAGCTGACCCGGCCACGCGTTGCTGTGGCTAAATAAATTAAAATTGCGACTATAATTTGAGATTTAAACTATCCTATCTCTCAAGTTGGATCGAACTGCACATGGTGTGCGAATTTTATTATAATCGGTTAAGTGGTTTAGGAGTCCATTGAGGACAAACATTGTGACACGAGATTTATATATATTAAGATAGTAGGATTATCGGCCGAAAATGGAGCGGAAATCCTCCCCCACTCTCCGTGCTATAAGCGATGAAATATTTATAAGTATCTAGGGTTATTTTGGTGAATAACATAATGGTTTGTTATTCCTACGGCTGGTCTAAAAATCAGCCAAGTGCGAGTCGGACTCGCGCACAAAGGGTTCCACACTGTAAGGAAAACCTCACTCCATATATTTTATTAAATATTAAATAATATAATAAATAAATATTTTGGGACATCTTACACACGGCCTCTGACCCCAAACTAAGCAAAGCTTGTGATATGGCTGCCAGAGACTGATATACTACTTATACTTATTTTTAAATACATACTTATATAGATAGTAACTAAATAACACCCAGACACAGAGCAAACACTTATGTTCATCACATAAATATTTGCCCTGGGTGGGGATTGAACCTACGCCTCTTTGATCCAGAAGTTAGGGTCACTAACCACTGAGCCACCGAGGCAGTCATAATTTAATTCTTTATTTTGAATACACTTACAACTAAATATTTGTGAATCTATCCATCCATCAGCCGTAGGACGTCCACTGCTGGACATAGGCCTCCCCCATGGATTTCCAATAAGGGCGGTTGGAAGCGGCCTGCATCCAGCGCGTTCCTGCGATCTTTATTATATCGTAAGTGCACCTAGTCGGTGGACATCCTACGGTGCGCTTGCTGGTCCGTGATCTCCATTTGAGAACATTACGGCCCCATCGGTCATCCGTTTTTCGAACTACGTGCCCTGCCCATTGCCACTTCAATTTGCTATTCCGCTGGGTTATGTCGGTAACTTTGGTTCGTCTGCGAATCTCCTCATTTCTGATTCGATCCCGTAGAGACACCCTGCAGCATAGCCCTCTCCATAGCACGCTGGGCTATCTTGAGCTTATTTATAAGGCCCACATTAAAAGACCACGTTTCAGTTCCATATCGCTCGTTCGGTAAAATATTGACGGAATTACAGTTTTTGGCATAATTGAGTTAAGTATGCCAAAAGATTGCCTGTTATTGGTTACGTATGGTGTAAAAACGACGGGTCTGTAGGTCAAAGAGTTTCGAGTACATGCTGTAGGTATTCGTAAATATTGCATTTACGCATAATTGGAGGTTTTCAGGACCAAGAACGCCATTATGTCAGTTGTGCGGGGCTCCCCGCAAATAATGGTCTTGGTTGAGGTGCAACGACGACGGAAAATTAAATATGATGATTACTTATTTTCTTTCTGACGGAATAATAACGAAATTGTATTGAGATGCACGTAGATTCGCCGTTATACTTGAGGAAAAAAATTTTTTGACGGAGTAACGATGGTATAGTGTTGACGTAGATACGTCGTTGTTAATGCAGGTAAATATTTTTTTTATTGAATAACGACCGCATTGTCTGAAAATAATTTTGTCGTTGGTATTCCCGATAAATGTTACTTATGCACAACAATTACAAAGACTTTTTTTCTCGTAAATTATTGCAATTTAGGCTATGGTTGGCTATTTTTTAGGGTTCTACACCTCAAAACGTAAAAATATATTATAGGATCACTTCTTTGTCTGTTAGTCTGTGTGTATGTTTGTCTGTCTAATCTATCTGTCTGTATGTCTGGGTATCAGTCTGTGTGTCTGTCTGTTAGTGTTACATATTCGATGAAATAGAAAGTAGTCATTTGGACAAATATTTTTCTAGGTATCTTAGGAGGTCATGAATTTATAATCATGATAAGTTAATTAACTTGTTTCTTTTGAGCTTCACAATATATAGTCGTGCGAAAAATTAGTTGGATGGTGCAAAGAAGAGAAAATAACAGCGGAACGTTTTACAAAACCCATTGATATACAAACAGGTTCTGTGGGCAGTGTAAATGCAAATAGTGAAGATAGAGAAACACCGTATACAATTATTAATGTGGAAACAGACAGTATCGCCAAATACTCAGTCGCCACAGAGAGCAAAGACTGTGTCAAGCAGATGAAGACAGGGGAAAACAAGATTTTTCTCGGACGCGTGTACTGTCTGAACCAAGAACTTGGTCCATCGAAATCGAGTTCATCTTCTTCAGATGAGCTAGACAAAGCTGAAGCTAGTTCATCATCAATAAGTATCACCAATTCAGGTGATTTGACTTCAAATTTCCAGTTTGGCACATCATCAATTTTCAGCATCAAGTCAACTGTCATCGTCATTGCGTCAAACGGTAGCCCGAACACTTACTGCCTCCAATATTATTGAATTATTTTGTATTATTTTTATTCAATTGTTTTAAATATTTATACTCGTTTCAATTTTGTAATATTTGCTTATACTCTATAAAATTTAACTTGATCTCTGCGACTCCTGTCAGAAAAATCACGCCTATGAAGTCCTGAATTTATTAATATGTAGTACAGACAGTACCTGTCAATGTAATACTTTATGGGCATGCCGATTAGTGATGGGCGAGGAATGATCGTGACCACAGAGTTTTAGATAGAGTTTTATTTAAAATATCGATAGTTAAAATACGATATTTTAAATAAAACTTAATTTATCATTAATTTTATTGTATATTTTAATATCATAACATTTTTCACATGCGTTATTAAATTAAACCCAATTATAATTCGCATTAGCATCGATAATAGTAAAAAACGTCGATAAATACTATCGTTACATGAGTATGAGTATTTAATTAATATCATAACATTATTTACATGTGTACATACTCGTACTTGATCTTAAATAATAGTAAGGAAATAAAATCCAATTTCTCACCTTCAACTACACATTCGATTTCATTACAACATTGTTTGAAAATCGATTTTTTCCACCACTATCTCAACTCTAAAAATGACAATCTTCTATGTCAATGTCACTGTCGCAGAGATCAAGTTAAATTTTATAGAGTATAGTTGAATGACGAGACCTATTGTTGGCGGTACTTCGGCTACAGAATTTGTATTTCTAATTATAGTAATAAGCTCGATACGGCAATAAATGATTCTGATTATTCGCCAAAATACCATTCATAGTATACGAGCGTATTGCGCCCAAATTCACCCCCAATAATGTGAAAAATGCTACATCGATCCACGCGAAATATTCGCGAATACTTACTTACTATACTTACGTACACCGTTGAAGTCGGTCATGCCATTTTTACGAATAACTATTGAGTGAAATAAATATTAATAGAACCTGTGTACCAAGTTTCGTTAAGATTCGTTGAAAAATGCGACCTGTAGAGAAGAACCAACATCCGGACATATAAGAAGCTCAAAACCGAGACGTTTCACTACCTCGGTGAACAACATTATATCTGTAGAAAGCTGCACCAAATCGCTTAAACATTCAACTTACTCTCATTGCTTTCAAATTAGCTAGATTTACTGCGAATTAACCCAATTTCAAAAATATTTATTGCCTAAGAAAAATTGACAAGCCTGATAAAAGTAAAATTAAAAAACATTATAAAGCGCTTTTGGGGCCAGTGATGATGTGGAATCTTCCCCAGGTTCTTTTTCTTGTTGTATTTCTACTTCTATAATTAGTGGCCTGTAACACTGGGATACCTAATTATAATGAAATGTTGAAATAATACAGCAGAACAAAGATAGTATAAATCAGCAGAAAAAAAAAAGTATCACGCCGTTTTTTTGACACTTGTTTTATATCTAGTGATGGGACATGTACAGCTTGTATTTTAAACTAAAACTAGTGTTGTGGCCATGTATCATCACAGATTATAAAATAGTCGAATAATAGGTGCGTTTACAAAACGCCACACGCTTGTACTATATTGCTCTCATATTAAGTACTAAAATATTATGATGCTCTAGTAGTAGCTGATAATGTAGTAATTTATTCGTAAAGCCATTTTACAGATGTATCAAGGTCCAAAATCCAAATACATAATAACAAAATAATGTACCTATGTAAATACAAAATCGATAATTTAAAATATTTCTCATAATTGACCGAGCGTAAGTGAGGTCTCAGTGTCTACTGGGACGAGCCGGCATTTGGGTGTATGTTTGTGTGTATATATTTGTTTGACGATAACTCAAGTACCGCTCAACCGATCTCCAGGAAATTTAGCATGGACGTAGTTTATATTTATAGAAATTTTAAGTTCGAATATGAGCATCTTCTGTTCAGTGGTTGCGAAGATACGAGGGCCGTGGTAAAAAGAGGCAAAACAAAAGAGGGAGTTGTGGATGACTACTTTAAACATTTCAGCGAATGTTATCTATGTCTTTCAACATTAATTGTTTAAAATAAATTGCTAACTTTCATACAAATATTGTTACATTTTTTTAACCCCAGTAGGTATTTATGATATAAAATAGGAATAGGTCGAGGTCCAAGTCCGGGGGGGGCGGACTACTAGTTATAATAAGTTTAAAGAATTTCTCGTAGTATATATTATGTAGATATAGAATGCTTGCTCAATTAGCCAGCGTTGAAATTCTTTAAGCTAGAAATTTTAACAGTTGTGTATTGTCTAAAAATGTTAAGGTTTTACTGTGAATGCTCACTAACTGTCACTAGCACGATAATTGTCGCGTTCGATAGCGCGAGTTCAAAAATTCCACTTTAGTATTAAATAGTTACATAGTAGTTTATAGTTCACTCACTTCACCTGCGAATAATGTGTAGAAATATTCTGAAGTAACTCCCGCGGGACTAACTGTTTGCGCGTTTCAGGAATCCCTCCTCAAATGTGCACGCCACCTATCGGTGGTTGTTGACGGCGTACATTTAAGCGACGAAATTCGCTCAGCAGTATGATTCTGTATGAAAACGGGATACATGCTCTAACATAACGTTTGTATTAGAAATCCGAATAAAAAATATTTATTTTCTCAACTAAGCATATTATACCTATCTTCTTTGACCAAAGTTTAATACTCGTGATCGAGTGCTGCTTGCGGGGCGCCGGTTTGCTATTGACAATCACACAATGCATGAATGCGACTAAATTATAACAAATTATTTTTAAAGAAAATACAATTTTAGACTATGAATAAACTAATCCCTCTTAATGTATAGTCAGATGTTTTTTCTTTATTTCAAACCTTGCATTATAAATTTACTAGCTTTTACCCGCGGCTTCGCCCGCGATATAATTTAATTTATGTTTATCTTGTCAAAAATATATGGTAACTAAAACAGTAAGTCCGCCACAAAATAATTATTAGCCCCAATTCAATGTGAAACGGTATACAAATATTGTAGCAAATAATCATTTTAAACCCAAAAAACAGCCAATCTCAACTAATTTGTTTCGTCATCGTTATCATCCGCAGCTTTCTTTGACCCACTGTTGGGTATAGGCCTCTCTCTTGCAGTGCCATCTGCCTCGGCTCTTTGCCGGTCGTGACCAGGCTCGACCGGCGGTATTGATGATATCGTCGAGATAGTCGACCCACCTTGCTGCCGTGCCGCACATAGCTGAGCGCTCTCACCATTCAAGTACCCTAAGTTTGGTCACCACCGTCTTTCTTGGTCAAGAAGCGCTGGTCGAATTGGTTGCCACGCCATTGTGAACGATGTCATACGCATGGCTTTTGCGACCGCCAATATCGCAGCCGTACTCGAACCGAATGGGTTTGCGCGTGGTGATGGCAAAAGGCCTGACGGTATGAAGCTGGTCCCATGGAAGTGTAGACGGCCCTTAGTATGGGACGCGACTTGCGTCGATACTTTGGCGCCGTCAGCGGAGCAGCACAAACGGCGCAAATATGCTAACCTCGGCAGTGGTTACATATTTGAGCCGTTTGAAATTCAGACATTGTGCGCGTGTTGGCCGGGAGCTCATCTTGTTTTCAAAAGTCTTTCTGACCGTCTGGTGTACCTGCCGCGTGACCAAAATGCTGGTGTTTATTTGGCTCAACGTATAAGCAGCATTGCCAAGCTGATTGGCAATGCTGCCAGGATGTTGGGCACGCTGCTAACTGGCAGTGGGCTTGAGCATTTAGAATATCTTTAGACCTTCAAGGGTCTGTGGATGATCCAATTGCTTGTTAAGTAGTAGTAGTTTATGAAGTTTTACATTATAAGTCTGTATTTAGTGGATGGATGGATGTATGGATGTATGGATGTTTGTTACTCTTTCACGTAAAAACTACTGAACGGATTGAGATGAAACTTTGCAATAATATAGCTTATATATCAGAATAGCACATAGGCTATAAATTATAATGATATTGCGTCAAAAATCAAAATATCATGCTGCCGCGGGTAAAAACTAGTAACCTATAAAACTTAATCTAATAATGGGTTAATATTTTTTGCTGTATAAAATGTGGCGTATAGTGGGCTCGCGGACGGATGTTCATAAGAATGCGTAAACATTTATTTTGTTTGATGAATCGATCATCGATGTCTGTAGTGTTGTAATTACCTTGTTGTCCCTTTTGGGAAATATATTCTTTTATTGAACATCAACAAATTATTTTCTGATCCAAAATTACAGACCGACTTCAAACAGTGTGCTATTATAACATTTTAGTAATCTTAGAGACAAATTTTTTGCTGAGTCTTCTACTGGATTTGCAATTTATATTTATAAAGAGGTAACTAATACTTTCATAATTACTTTAACGAAAACATTTGTCCAAAGTATTCCGATGAGGTAACACAACATTTTTACAAGCTTTTATTTAGTTTCATCTGTCCCGTTGTCTGTCTGTCGGTCTGTAATAAATCTTTGATCAGTTAGGAAATCACCGAAGCTATTGTACAAGATATCCAAATCGCTTAATCTTTCCGCAGTGTAATAACGAGCTGTATCGCAGAAACTGCTACATAATGGCTTTAAAAATCTATAATAAAATTCCAGAATCTTTGAAATCACTCACACTTCAAAAATTTAGAACTCATCTTTTCAAATATCTGCTGGAACACAATTTTTACAAACTTAAACAGTTTCTAGATTTCAATTTAAATAGATACAGCCCTTAAACGTCTTTCTGTCATTATTATGCTCTATACCCAAATTGTATAATTATTTTAATGTTTTTGCTGTGTACAGATAGGTAGCTGCATTAACAATTTTACTTACTATCATAATAACAGTAGTAATACAAGTATTTTTTTGTAGAGTACATAATATGCACTGTATGTATAAATGCTTAATACTATTTGCGATGTTTGCACTAATTTTCGCACGCCATACTGGCTAATTGTGTTTGAACCATAAGTACAATTATTATTAAGACCCTTTTGTAACCACAATTATTGCGAATAAAAAACTTTGACTTTGACTGCAGTTAAATTTGATCCACTTGCCGGTTTCCAATTGAGCTGAAATTTTGCATACATGTGTAAATAGCGTGATAATGTAATATTTTGACATGGTGTTGATCTGATGATAGATCTGGACGGTGGCCAAAGGAACTTTGCAATGAAACGACACAACCTCATCGAGTTTGGGCTCATTTGAGTCGTCTTGACAAGTAGTTTGTTTTTCAATTGAAACCAGGGTCTAACGATGACTCAATTAATTCATTTTCCAGCTGTGATAATGTAATTGTTACGGGGGATTTTAATATCAATATGCTCGATAAAACTGATGGCAAAACTAAACATCTATTGACTACTTTACATTGTTTAAATCTCACTCAAGTTGTCTCATCTCCAACACATTTCACAGATAATAGTCAAACTCTTATAGATGTTGTTTGTACAGATTTGAATGTAAAGGACGTCATTGTCGAGCCAATGGGTGATAGAGGGCATTCGGTGGTGGTTTGTCAATTCAGTATTAGAAGAGCAAAGCCTATTCCCCTGAGAGTAACATTTCGACCTTTGAATGCCGTTTGTTGGGAATCTTTCAATAAGGATTTAAGCCTGCTCCGCTGGGATGCTATGTCATCCTCGACTGATGTCAATGAGATGGTCCATAATTTTAACTTAGGTGTGATTACTCTATTCGACTTCTACGCTCCTCTCAAAACATCAGTTTTCAAAGAAAAGGGTTATCCATGGGTCACGGATAACGTAATGTTTATGATGCGTCTGCGTAACGAGGCTTTATTAAAATACCGTGAGACGAAATCAGAATCTAAATTTGCATATTACAAAAGCCTTAAGGCCCTAGTTAACAAGACTCTGTATTTAGAAAAGGTAGCTTATTATAAGCATAATATAAATAACAAACTTAAAGATCCTAAAGCTTTATGGAAAAAATTAAAATCGACTCTTCTCCCATCCTCCAAAGTAAAAGAAATCCCTTCTCATTTTAATGATCCTCAAGCAATTAATGATCACTTTTTAAATGTCCCAGGTATAGATACGGTTACTATCTCTCAGCTGACATTTCATGAATTTCATCGCCCCGAAAATGCTCGTAACATACTTTCTCTTAAAACTGTAACGTCTAACACTGTTTTCAAAATTATAAAAGGTCTCAAGTCTAATGCAGTGGGCTATGACGGTATATCATTGAAAATGCTTTTAGCAACATTACCGGACTCTTTAGATACTATTACCGAAATAGTCAATTCTTCGATTAGGACATCCACTTTCCCTGATCTCTGGAAGGTGGCTATTGTGCGTCCTCTGCCCAAGGTGAACAATCCAAATTCACTCAAAGATTTGCGACCGATTAGCATATTGCCATGTATGTCAAAGATACTAGAAAAGGTCGTTAATCAGCAGTTGATTGAATTTCTGGAAAATGAAAAAATTCTTCCAAAGTTTCAGTCAGGATTTCGGAAAGGACGAGGTACAGCAACAGCACTGCTTGACGTAACGGACAATATTTTAGAAGCTCAAGATAACGGTATGTGTACTCTGCTGGTACTTCTGGACTTCTCCCGGGCTTTTGACGCTATAAATCACACTCTGCTACTGTCCAAAATGAGTTCATCTGGCTTTGATTCACCGACCGTAAAATGGTTTAATAGTTATTTAAGCAACAGGAAACAATTTGTAGAAATTTCACAATCTTCGGGATGTCCTCTTCGTTCTCCACTCGCAGGCATAGAAAGGGGTGTACCGCAAGGTTCTATTCCTGGCCCCACTTTATTTACTTTTTACAGCGCAGATATTGTGAATATTATTAGGAAATGTAGATACCATTTATATGCAGATGACTTACAGATATATGTACAGTTTAAGCCGGGAAGCCTGGGTGAAGCGCTAAATGATTTAAACGAGGATCTGAGCAGAATCGTGGCATGGTCCGACGCTAACTGCCTTTTGCTGAACCCTGCAAAAACTAAATTTATGGTGTTTGGCAGTAGACATCAGTTGGCCTCTCTGCCGTCGGATATTAATTTGACACTTATGGGTCAGGCAGTGCAGCGTGTGTACGAAGCACGCAACTTGGGGTTGTGTATTGATGATGCACTACGATATGAAAACCATGTAGCCGATGCTGTTCGGAATTGCTTTTTTCGATTAAAAGCTCTGTACAAACTTAGACCTTATTTGCATGAAGAACTACGTGTCCAGCTAGTGGAAAGTCTTGTTTTATCCAAATTAAACTATGCTGACACTGTATACGGTCCTCGGCTCCTTGCTCGAACGCAGCGTCTTGTTCAGCGCGTACAGAATGCATGTGCTCGATTTTGTTTCCACATTCCACACAGATCACACGTCACGCCCTTTTTGAACAATAATTATTTACTGAAAATGAAATCCCGACGAAAATTACACCTTGCTTGTCTTCTTTTTGGAGTTATGAATTACGGTAACCCTTGTTACTTGCGGGAGAAAATTAAGTGGGTCTCCGACTGCAGACAACGTTACCGTAGGTCATGTGCCCAGCAATTGGCTATGCCGCCTTGTCATACAGTCAATTTTAGAGGAAGCTTCCGATATGCGGCAACCAAATGCTGGAATAATCTGCCTCCCCCTATCAGGGAACTAAATAATCTCCACTCCTTTCGTTTAAAGCTGAAACACTATCTTTTATCTAAGCAACTGCAGCATGGATTGTTAATGTACGATCAATCCTTTATTTGACCCCAAGCTTTCTCTTTCTTTTTGGCCATCTTCTGTTCCTTACTTACTTGCTGTTAGGTATTGTTTTTTTCTTTAACAAAGTTTTTATTTAATGATGTGGATATTTTTATGTATTTATTTTATTATATCGCCTTCAAATGTATTTTTACGCGTTTTTTTTTGTTAAGGATAGTTATATAATATATTGTATCACCTTTAGGTAAATTTGATTTTGTATTTTATTATGTAAGTATTTCTATTAGTTTCAATGTGAACTGGTTGTTTTGTTTGATTTCTTGATATGGTATTTTCTGTAATTTTTGTACTCTTTGTCCATACCTACTTTTCGACGATTATTTATTATTTGTATTTTGTTTATACCCTCGATAACGGGCTCATCTGAAAACCAGCGCTGAGTGTAAGGTATCTACCTATACTCAGCATTAATGCTGAGATGAGTCCTTTTCGACATTTCTGTCATTTTACTCCTTTATTGTTTTGCAATTTTGCTTTTATAATGTTTAATATTTGTGTATTTTGTGTCGAATAAATATTATTTCATTTCATTTCATTTCATTTATTTCATTTCATTTCATTTCATTTCATTTCATTTCATTTCATTTCATTTCATTTCATTTCATTTCATTTCATTTCATTTCATTTCATTTCATTTCATTTCATTTCATTTCATTTCATTTCATTTCATTTCATTTCATTTCATTTCATTTCATTTCATTTCATTTCATTTCATTTCATTTCATTTCATTTCATTTCATTTCATTTCATTTCATTTCATTTCATTTCATTTCATTTCATTTCATTTCATTTCATTTCATTTCATTTCATTTCATTTCATTTCATTTCATTTCATTTCATTTCATTTCATTTCATTTCATTTCATTTCATTTCATTTCATTTCATTTCATTTCATTTCATTTCATTTCATTTCATTTCATTTCATTTCATTTCATTTCATTTCATTTCATTTCATTTCATTTCATTTCATTTCATTTCATTTCATTTCATTTCATTTCATTTCATTTCATTTCATTTCATTTCATTTCATTTCATTTCATTTCGGTGGTCCGACGGTGAACGATATTTTTCTATGGAACAAAATTTTTTTTTGAGATTTGGTAAAAATCGTTGAATCAAGTTGTTAGTTTTGATGTAGATACAGTACAAGACCCTTAAGAGATGCTAATGGATTACTTATAACCCTGTATAACACCTACTTTAAATTTCTTTCATTTCATTTCATTTCATTTCATTTCATTTCATTTCATTTCATTTCATTTCATTTCATTTCATTTCATTTCATTTCATTTCATTTCATTTCATTTCATTTCATTTCATTTCATTTCATTTCATTTCATTTCATTTCATTTCATTTCATTTCATTTCATTTCATTTCATTTCATTTCATTTCATTTCATTTCATTTCATTTCATTTCATTTCATTTCATTTCATTTCATTTCATTTCATTTCATTTCATTTCATTTCATTTCATTTCATTTCATTTCATTTCATTTCATTTCATTTCATTTCATTTCATTTCATTTCATTTCATTTCATTTCATTTCATTTCATTTCTGGGAGGTGGTCCGACGGTGAACGATATTTTTCTATGGAACAAAATTTTTTTTTGAGATTTGGTAAAAATCGTTGAATCAAGTTGTTAGTTTTGATGTAGATACAGTACAAGACCCTTAAGAGATGCTAATGGATTACTTATAACCCTGTATAACACCTACTTTAAATTTCTTAAAAGCATTGCCAGTTCATCTACAAGCCTAGACAACAAATTGACGCTATACTTGCACATAAATACATAAAAACATCGTTTCTCAATAAATTTCCAATCTCTCCAGCGGTTGTAACACGACCCCACATGTATAGGTAACGAAGCACATCGTATTATCATTAACAACATTACCTACTCATGTACAGGCGCTATGTGGGGTGTTCGACACACACTCGGCGATGTATGCGTGATGAAATGTAGGATGACTACACTTTACGTTTTATTTTGTAGGTTGGTAAAGCTGGAAGCTAAGCACATCGTATTATCATTAACAACATTACCTACTTATGTACAAGCGATATGTGGGGTGTTCGACACACACTCGGCGATGTATGTGTGATGAAATGTAGGATGACTACACTTTACGTTTTATTTTATAGGTTAGTAAAGTTGGAAGCTAAGCACATCGTATTATCATTAACAACATTACCTACTCATGTACAGCCGCTATGTAGGGTGTTCGACACACACTTGGCGATGTATGCGTGATGAAATGTAGGATGACTACACTTTGCGTTTTATTTTGTAGGTTGGTAAAGTTGGAAGCTAAGCACATCGTATTATCATTAACAACATTACCTACTCATGTACAGGCGCTATGTGGGGTGTTCGACATACACTCGGCAATGTATGCGTGATGAAATGTAGGATGACTACACTTTACGTTTTATTTTGTAGGTTTATAAAGTGGGAAGCTAAGCACATCGTATTATTATTAACAACATTACCTACTCATGTACAGCCGCTATGTAGGGTGTTCGACACACACTCGACGATGTATGCGTGATGAAACGTAGGATGACTACACTTTACGTTTTATTTTGTAGGTTGGTAAAGTTGGAAGCTGAGCACATCGTATTATCATTAACACATTACCTACTCATCCATAGGCGGTATGTGGGGTGTTCCACGCTCTCTCGTCCTCGGCGATGTGATGTGATAGGGTGTAGGGTGACCACATAAATATAAAAATACAATACTATGTCGAATCGTAACCACCACCGCAGCTACAAGAGGACATAGGCTTCCCAAATGGCTCTCCAATAGAAACAGTTATATGCGGCTTACTTTCAACAAACCCGAACAGCTATGGAAAAGAATTTGAGTATTACTTTTTCCTTAGGTAGATACGAGTACTTATAACATGTTAAGGGCAGCATCAACTTGGTTGAACTGTAATGGTGCTGTAACCTGTGATGAATAAATAAATAAAATAATCATCATCATCATCATTTCGTGGCAATGGCTAAGTTTTTGTTTATTTTTTTTTTTATTTTTTTTTTGTATTGTTTTTTTTTTTTGTATTTTTTTTTTTTTTTTTTCATTTAGGTATTTACAATATTTACAAAACATCAGATCAAATCTTTTGGGACCAAAATCTGGCAACCTCTATCGCGTCCTCGGTAGCCAAGTTAAGATCAATTTGGCTGCAGTTTTTCGGGGAAAGGGGGCAAACTAGGAGATGTGCCATAGTTTGGGTAACAGCACCGCATTCGCACTGTTCTTCATCTGATATGCCCCATCTCACCATGTTTTCGTTGCAGCGGCCAACCCCGACACGTAGGCGATTAAGGGACTTCCAGATTGACCACGGCAACTCGTGTCCTGGTGGGAGACTTTCTGAAGGCGGTATAAAGTCAGGAGGGGGTGGGTGTCTAGCTTGCCACAATTCCCGTCGTTGGTCGGGTGGGTGTGAGTTTAAGGGTTTTGTGTGTCTAAGAAAACTTTTACGGCTTTTTAATCGAGGTTCCATAGGGTGGTCATATAAAGTGTGGCGGCTGTCCGTTTCTTGTTTTAACTTCTCTGTTGAGGCGGTTATGTCCCTGCGTACGCTGGGTGGTGAAATGCCTGCAAGTGGATATAGTTTATTCAGAGGTGTTGGCTTGAGGCATCCAGTTATGATCCGGTAGGTTTCGTTCAGGGCAACATCGACTTCCTTGGTGTGAGCGGAGCGACACCAAACTGGGCATGCGAATTCACCGGCACTAAAGGAGAGGGAAAGGCCGGTGAGTCGCAGCACCTTTGGCGAAGCTCCCCACGATGTTGAAACCAGACGCCTCAAGAGGTTATTTCTGCTGCTAACTTTGTGTTTGGTGTTGGTGCAGTGATACTTATATGTAAGAGATCTATCTAAAGTAATGCCTAGGTAGCGTGGGTGCGCACAGTGTTCTATGATCTCACCCCGCCAAGAGATATGAAGTGGTCGATCAGCATCACGATTGCGGAGATGGAAAGCGCATGACTGAGTTTTAGAAGGATTAGGTCTAAGAGCGTTGTTGTCGTAAAACTCCCCTAATATTTCCAATGCTGCTGTGAGTTTTTCTTCCACTTCTTCAAAACGGGGTGCTTGGACTGCCAATGCAAGGTCATCTGCATAGATGAATCGCTCCGCATGAGGTGTGTTAAGGTGTGTTACGATGGCTAATAAAATAATAAATAAATAACAGGTATGTGATCGAATCAGAAAATGACAACTGTCATAAAAGAACCAAAGAATCCGATGTCGCCCTGCTAATTAGAAAGTTCAATTTATTATCTCGCTAAGCTGTTGAGTAACGCTGATTGGCTAATCGGATATAACTGGTCGCTTCCAAATTGAAAAATCTGGAATACAGGCGTAAAGTTTGTCGATTTTCTTTGGACTCTATTTCGGCGAGCGTACGCTCGAACTCCACTAGCTAATTCCATCATTACATTTTCACAACAGGATAAGCTGGAAATCGCTTAAAAATACCATCACTACATAAGGCCCAATTTTAAAGGTGACATCGCAATTTTGAAAGCAATTTAAAATTTTCCTCTTTCTTGTTCACTATATGCATTTGAAAGAGAGAACAATATTTTAAGTTGTTATTAAATTTACGATGGCTTTAAAATTGGCCACATAGTTGACATACCACCTGCTCGTAATGATCAAATGCGGAACACCAGGGATTGGAATGCCCTGCCTCCGTCATTGTTTCCTAACAATAACTATTTGGATATATTCAAGTCAAGAGTGAATTGGTATCTTCTAGGTCTACATACTCCATCTTCGCCTCCATCAGGCGAGTATGTGGCCAAACATAAGCCTATCCTGCATAAAAATGTTTTTAAGAAGTCTCACTTTATAGCAAACCGATGGTAACCCTACGTACATGGAGTTATAACGGCGCATCTAACGAGCTCGAGTCGCGCCTTCATTAATTTAGTGAGCACTTAGCCGAGACTCACCTAAATCTCACTTCGGAAGCTCACTCAGTTCTCGAGAAAAGTAAACGAGCAAGAAAACTACACAAATAATTATTTTTACTATTAAATAAAACATTTCAAAAAGAAGATATTGCAAAATGGGACCAGACCGTGTACAGTAGTTCAAACAATCCATTAAAATATGGCTAACAAATGCACAGAGTAAAACAACCGGGTATTGCGCACAGAATGGTTAATTTGAAGAGATTTTCATATTTTCTAATTTGATTTTTATCTCAAAGAGTTATCTTTGTGATAAGCATTTCAAAAATCTGAAGCGAACGCAGGATTTGAACCATGCCCCTTCGGATCACTAGCCCGACGCTCTAACCACTGAGCTAGCTCGCCTCCTACGCAAGCTTCAAATTTCTGAAGTGCTTACATTTCCCAACTTATAGCGTTGGTGGCGCCACCTGTGATACCCGTTGGGAAATGTAAGCACTTCAGAAATTTGAAGCTTGCGTAGGAGGCGAGCTAGCTCAGTGGTTAGAGCGTCGGGCTAGTGATCCGAAGGGGCATGGTTCAAATCCTGCGTTCGCTTCAGATTTTTGAAATGCTTATCACAAAGATAACTCTTTGAGATAAAAATCTAGTGTGGAAAGCACTTAAAATAAACATCATAAAATTTGATTTTTGTTCAAGGCCGCCATCAAGCCGCCATATACAAGCAATTTCAAAGGTTAATAAGATCCGAAAATATGAAATTCCTTATAATGAAGATTGCTATGAAAGAAAATAATAGGAAAATCATTTTCCAAAATAAATAAAGCAAATAATTTAATACTGTACAAGGTGTATAATAGCCTAAGGCGCTGTCTCCACGAGCGAGAGAATCGCGGCAATATTATTGTCGTGCCACGTATTTCTATACACTCTCTAGAAGCTGTCTATACACGGCGATATTATCGCCGCGATGCGACGAGTGCCAACGAGCGCGCGAAACGTCGTTACATCGTCGCTAGCCCGTCGCGACTAGCAGCGGGCGGCGGGCCAGCGCCACAAGCGCGCAGCGGCGCGCTGTCAAACGCTGTTACTGAATTCTTTCTTTCACAACGCGTCGTCAAGGAAACGCGGCGATACCGTTACGAGTCGCCGCGGAATCGCTGCGATTCCGTTGCGACTCGCGACGATACGCGGCAAAATTATCGCTCGTTCGTGGAGATTCTCCGACGATATGAGGGCGGACTCGTCCCGATTTTCTCGCTCAGGGAGACGGCGCCTAAGCTCGATATATTTTTGCATTATCTCTTTTGTCGCGAACGTAGGACTTGCACCTGTCTCTTTCAGATCACCGGCCTGACGCTTAACCTACGGTCTTGGTAATATACAGGGTTATTGGTAATTAATTTGCATCATTTTAAGGGCTTATTTTGTGCATCATAATTCTAACAACTTTTGTCAAAACTAAAAAAAAACTACTGTTCCATACATTTTGTCGAGGGTAGAATAATAGCCTTTGATTATTTAAGAATAATAGCATAGGAAAAATATAAGCATATGATACCTAACTCAGTAAAATCCCCGATCCCGTACCAATGAGTTCTTTGGAATTTATGTACGGAATTTCACACCACTGGCTTTTCAGTGAAGGGAAACATCGTGAGGCAACCTGCATACGTCCGTAGAAGAAATTCGATGGCGTATGTGAATCCACCAACCCGCACTGGGCCAGCGTGGTGGATATGGCCCAATCACCCTTCGTGGGTAGGCCTACGTCCTGCAGTGGACTATTAAAAAGGCTGGTACAGTACAGTACAGTACCTAACTCAGTTAAACAGATGCGTGGTTTACTGTTCTAGTTAGAAGAGTAGAGTTACTGTTACTGTTCTTGGAACTAGTTAGAGTTTGTGCAAAAAGTGAAGCGTCGTAGGTGAGGTCGCCCGTGTGCCATTTTACTAATTTTGTTACTGCTGTCATTGCTAGTACAGCTAAAAATGTTTAAGTGATACTTGATAGACACCAATTCGGTTTTCCACAGTACTCGCGTCTACTAAGCAGTCGGTACTTTGGCTACTGATTAAAATGTTATTGTTAGTTCACAATAACGCCACGACGTTCTATTTTTACACATACTCTAATAGAATTTTAATAAAATAATAATTTAAACTATTACCCTTAGCGTCAATGTATATTTTGGAAGCGTGTCTTTTTGTAAAGCAGAATTTAGAAATGTTTAATAAAAAGGTACACAGAAACTTCGCAGAACCAGAAAATCATATTATGTGTTACCTCCCCAAGGCTCTAAAACGAATTTCTATGACAATAGTATTTATGTAATGTGCACTAAATTATTTAACCATTTACCAGATGTTACGAAAGAGATGACATGTAATAAATTCAAATTTAATTTAACTAAACTATTACTTGACAAATGCTACTATACAATTGACGAATTCCTGAAAGACAAAAACCTTGACATTTCACATAAGTAATGATTTTGGATTAATGACATGACATTTCATAATAATAATAAATCTATCATCTTGCGGTGTCCTGGACACAGCGCGCATTGTCAGGAGGTTTCTCTCACTGTAGACCCAACCACCGGTAGCTTGGGCCCCGCCCCGCTGCCGGGGGCACTCTAGGTTTTTTTTTTATTTGATAAATATTGTAACAAAACTTAAATTTAAGACTTTAAATAAGTATTTGTATGATAATAATATTTTTTTTTGCAATATCCTACTAATATTATAAACGCGAAAGTTTGTGAGGATGGATGGATGGATGGATGGATGGATGGATGGATGGATGGATGGATGTATGGATGTTTGTTACTCTTTCACGCAAAAACTACTGAACGGATTGAGATGAAACTTTGTAATAATATAGCTTATACATCAGAATAACACATAGGCTACAATTTATAAAGATATTTTGTGAATTGTCCAAAATATAACGATAAATGTTGAGTAAGTAGGAAAATTCTGCAATCTGCGAGCTACTGAGCGTGCGCTGCAAGAATGTCAAAATAAACAACTGTCGATCGAATATCTGTCAAATCAATCGACGAGCAGTCCTTGGATATCATTATACTGATAATATATTATCTTTACTATTTTAATATTATAAATGCGAAAGTAACTCTGTCTGTCTGTCTATCTGTCTGTCTGTCTGTCGGTCGCGCTTTCACGCCAAAACTAATGAACCGATCTCAATGAAATTTGGTACACAGATAGTCTAGAGCCTGAGAAAGGACATAGGCTACATTTTATCCCGAAAATTGCATAATTTCCGTAGGATAGGACAAAATCTTGCGTTAGCAAAACTGTCACCTATCACAACAACGCTAAAAGGTCCAATTTTGAAGATACCATCGTAATTATAACAGTTAATTAGACTATTTCTGTTTCTTTTTCACTTTCGGCATTCGATAGAGAACACTTTTTACGTTGCTATTAAATTTACGATGGTGCATTCATAATTGGGTTGATTGCGCCTAACATGGATTCACAAAACGTAATTAGATGACATACATTGACTGCAGAATTTTATAAATGTCTCGCTTAGCATAGCAAAGAGACAAATTGTCTTTCCACCATTAAGCTCCTCGAAGAGGAAATTCATACGAATTGACAATGATAACTGACATTAAAATTGGACAAAATAGTTTTCCCTCTGCCATGCTACATATTACAATGATGTTTAATACTGGGCCGTCATTTCTTCTGATATTAAAATATTTTTAAATATACCACCATTAGAGGTTAAACATATTTCTTTATTCTACCTTTATGGTAGAGAATCCATGCTAATATACGAAGAAACGGATCGACTTGATTTTTAAAAGTAGTATGGCATGAGTATGAATATCTTGACACCAAGGTTATTAAACTTGATTCTGAGTTGTGACCTTGACACGAACATAAATTTCTGTTGGGTTGGTTAGGATTGAACAGTGATAAAAGTGCAGCCCGGCTCAGTTGCGGCACTCCTCATGAGGCACGCAACTTGCCGGTCAGCCTCTAAGCTGCTATATTTAAAAACCCCAGAAAATCGCCCCAACCTCGAGTGCAAACTTCTAAACTGCCTAGGGGGAAAAGACCAAAAAGAATCGGGAGACCTCGAGCGCCGCCTTCTCAGCTGTCTCAGAAAAAACCCAGAGAAGCGGCTCTACCTGGGATTCCCGCGCCGCCCATAGGCCTCGGCTACTAAGTTCTCCTGCCACGACAAGGCGGAAACCTATGGGCGGGTACACTCTAACCTTATCTTAATCAATAGAAGCATTTATAAGTATAAGGTATTTTGATGTCGGGATAGGTCTGAACAGTGACAACAAGGTGCAAGGTACTTGATTTTTTTACAGAGCAAGTGCCTTTATTAACTACCACTAAATACAGACTTATAATGTAAAACTTCATAAACTACTACTACATAACAAGCAATTGGATCATCCACAGACCCTTGAAGGTCTAAAGATATTCTAAATGCTCAAGCCCACTGCCAGGTAGCAGCGTGCCCAACATGCTGGCAGCATTGCCAATCAGCTTGGCAATGCTGCTTATACGTTGAGCCAAATAAACACCAGCATTTTGGTCACGCGGCGGGTACACGAGACGCTCAGAAAGACTTTTGAAAACAAGATGAGTTCCCGGCCAACACGCGCACAATGTCTCAATTTCAAACGGCTCAAATATGTAACCACTGCCGAGGTTAGCATATTTGCGCCGTTTGTGCTGCTCCGCTGACGGCTCCTAAGTATCGACGCAAGTCGCGTCCCATACTAAGGGCCGTCTACACTTCCATGGGACCAGCTTCATACCGTCAGGCCTTTTGCCAACACCACGCGCAAACCCATTCGGTTAGAGTACGGCTGCGATATTGGCGGTCGCAAAAGCCCTGCGTATGACATCGTTCACAATGGCGTGGCAACTAATTCGACCAGCGCTTCTTGACCAAGAAAGACGGTGGTGACCAAGCTGGTCAACTAGGGTACTTGAATAGGTGAGAGCGCTCAGCTATGTGCGGCGCGGCAGCAAGGTGGGTCGACTATCTCGACGATATCATCAATACCGCCGGTCGAGCCTGGTCACGACCGGCAAAGAGCCGAGGCAGATGGCACTGCAAGAGAGAGGCCTATACCCAACAGTGGGTCAAAGAAAGCTGCGGATGATAACGATGACGAAACAAATTAGTTGAGATTAGCTGTTTTTTGGGTTTGAAATGATTATTTGCTACAATATCTGTGTACCGTTTCACATTGAATTGGGGCTAATATTTTGTGGCGCACTTACTGTATTAGTTACCATATTTTTTTGACAAGATAAACATAAATTAAATTATATCGCGGGCGAAGCCGCGGGTAAAATCTAGTCTAATTATAAATTGCATGCTGATTGCATTAACCATGCATGTTATCGTATGCTCAAGTGGGTAGCTGTTAATACTTTTGTAAAATCTTGACCACCATGTTTGTAAACACATCTGACAATAAACGTTCTTGATTTGTAATAAAAACTATCAAGTCACGTTTTAAATAAATTTAAATATTTTATAGCTTGTTTTATAGTGATGGAATAATACATTTTTAATTTCCTTGTTACTAAGACGAAACTGCCTAGATTCTGACTCAGCATTAAGTATAGAATAATATTTTCCTGTTCTAAACTACTCACATCATCTCAAAGAATAAAAAATTAGACAAGTGCGAGCCAGACTCACCCACCGCACCGAGAGTTCCGGACAAATTCCGCGAAACTGAAAACTAAACTAAACCTGTGGGGTGAAGCTAGTCATTAAATAAAAGAGGGGGATTTTTTATCCATGTTATTTAACTTAAATTACACATCGTAAAAATAAACCTCACCTCACCTTTGGGATGGCTCTGCCAAATATCAACTGGTCGCTCTGGAGTCGATAGATAGGCGAGCCAGGAGGCTGATTGACAACGTCTCCTTGACTAAATCGCAGCTACAAGGTTTTGAACATCGACGCCAGGTAGCGTGTTTATCAGCCTTTTACCGGATACACTTCGGCGAGTGCGCAAAGGAGTTGCATATCTGGTCCCACCTGCCCCTTTCTTCTATCGTACGGCTAGACAGACATGACCAAAGCGCCACCTTTTTATGGTGGACATTCAGCGCGTTAGAACCAAGCGTTTCGAATCCTCATTCCTTATACGAACAGCCGGAATGTGGAACGTTTTGCCTGGGTCTGTCTTCCCGCTAAAGTACAACGTGGGTGTCTTCAAATCCCGAGTACATAGGTATCTTCTAGGTAAGCGTGCTACACGCTAGACCGAGCATCTGCTCAACATCAGGCTGTATGTAGTCAAACGCAAACCTATTCGAAATAAAAAAATCAAAATAAGAAATAAATAATTAACCTGTTTGAGCTTGTGGTGATTAAGAATTTAATGGAAGTGATAAGGTAGAGATAACTCATTTTGCCTGTTACTGACGATTAAATTAAAAATGTTAATTTTTCGGATATTTTTCTTTTATGCGTACTAAAAGACAATATTTTCTACTAAATTTCATAGTTTTATTACCCTCGAAACTAAAAAAGTTTCATTCCCTTGTGAGTTTCGAAAGCCTTATATATAAATCCGAAAGCGTATTTTTGTGTGACGAAGCACATTAATAAAACATTGTTCCTTTTTCGTCATATAGTCGTGGTGGTTAAGAGGTAGTGACACCCGCCTTACAATCGTGAGGTGTGGGTTCAAATCCCCGGTCCCGTACCAATGAGTTCTTTGGAATTTATGTACGGAATTTAACACCACTGGCTTTTCGGCGAAGGAAAACATCGTGAGGCAACCTGCATACGTCCGTAGAAGAAATTCGATGTCGCAGGTGTGTGAATCCACCAACCTGCACTGGGCCAGCGTGGTGGATATGGCCCAATCACCTAGGCGTACTTCCAGCAGTGGACTATTAAAAAGGCTGTTACAGTACAGTACAGTACAGTTCCTTTTTAGGAATTTTAACAAGGTTTATCTTTCATATCTATCTTTTAAAAAAAACGTTCCCAATTTTTTTTATAAGCTAACTAACGGAATAATTATAGTAATGGGTTCCGTACCTCAAAAGGAAAAACGACATAAATGACTCTTAACTTTTTATACGATAAATGAGAAGTTTTTCTTTTACACAACTGCAAGAAACCATAGATAATACGTATATAGTATAACCATAGATATACGTATTTAATTTCAATTCGATATCTTTACGCGTTCCTGAGATAAGGAGTCTTGCCATACGGACAGACGGATCCACAAAGTGATCCAATAAGGTTTCTTTTTTCTTTTGAGATACGGAACCTCAATAACTTAATAAACCACTTATGTAGGCACAACTTTTTATAATAATGCCGACCTCTTACTACTTGATCATTTTTTAACCTTGACACACCACACATCGTTGGATCATGGATTGACGTTCACAAGTTTTTATTTACGTAGTTAAATCTAATATTATTTGTTTTAACATTGTAAATTATATTTTTTATGTTAACGTTCTATCTCGTATGAACAATTATTTTAATATAACGTGATTATTTTTAGAAAATGGTTTTTCACAAGATTATTTATGTGACAGTTTTTCTTTTTGTGTTAATTTCAAATGTGTCTTCGGCATCTTTGCCAGCAGGTAATTATAACATTGATAAATATTAATATAATATGTGCTTAGTGATATAGTCATTTTTCAGTTCACACCTATTCATAACACCATTTGTTCCAAGTCAAGAAGTTATTGTATGTTACCACCATTTGTTATAAGTTAAGACGCTACTTTAGTTACGGATATATAATCACCTCATCGACTTGGCATTTTTAATGGTCCATCTGACTTATCGGCGGACGTTCTGCGCTTCACTATATAGCCGGTGCGTAGTCTCCATTCGAGAACTTTACAGCTCCATTGGCCATCCATTTTTCGAAATATGTACCCTGCCCACTGTACCATTTCAATATACAATGTCCTCCGCTGGGCTATGTCGGTAACTTTGGTTCGTCTGCATCTCATCGTCGTTTGGATCGTTCGGACTTCATTCTTGATTCGATCTCGCAGAGATACTTCGAGCATAGCGTAGTACTCTCAAGCTGTAGCATGTGGTGGTGTTTTTGTGATAGGCGAATTTATCATGGCTATTTTACCAAAACACACACGCACACACACACACGCACACACACACACACACACACAATTCAAACGTTAAATACCTACGGTACATATTATTATATTGACTGGTAATATTGGATATATTGACTGTTATTGGGTAATATCTCTAATCAAAATCATATTTCATTTAAATTCTTTTGCCGGAGATGGGTGGTGCTGCCCGCAAAACAGTCTTTCTGACTACAACAGTATCGTTCCTTTTGTTCATAGCTAAGTTTATGTGTCAAATAAAAAAATACTAATTTAAATTTCCTGCGCTTGCATACACCGCACCAGTGGTTCCCCCAGCTTTGCATGGTATCAGTGAAATAAACTTGGTACTTACATCAAGGTCACTCCGACTTTTAATTTCATTTCTGGTATACCAGAAGGTACTAACATGTGAAGGGAACCATCATTAACATATTGTCGCTGCTCCAGTCTTTCCAGATGCTAAGGCTCTAAAATACTGCCTGACGACCTACTACTAGACCCAATTTTAGAGGCGTCATCGTAATTATAATAGCAAATTGTAGCAGTGCTTCCTTTTCACTTTATGCATTTGATAGATACACCACTATTTCACGTTGCTATTATACTCTATAAAATTTAACTTGATCTCTGCGACAGTGACATTGACATAAAGATTGACATTTTTAGAGTTGAGATGGTGGTGGAAATGAAATCGAATGAGTAGTTGAAGGTGAGAAATTGTATTTTATTTACTTACTATTATTTAAGATCAAGTATATACACATGTAAATAATGTTATGATATTAATTAATACTCATAATAATGTTACGATAGTATTTATCGACGTTTTTCACTATTATCGATGCTAATGAAACATATAATTGGGTTTAATTTAATTATACATGTAAAAAATGTTATGATATTAAAATATACAATAAAATTAATGATAAATTAAGTTTCATTTAAAATATCGTCAGTATAAACTATCGATATTTTAATCAAAACTCTATCTAAAACTCTGTGGTCACGATCATTCGTCGCCCATCACTAATCGGCATGCCCACAAAGTATGACATTGACAGGTACTGTCTGTACTATTAAGAAATTCAGGACTTCATAGGCGTCATTTTTCTGACAGCTGTCGCAAAGATCAAGTTAAATTTTATAGAGTATAAGTTTACGATGGCGCCTTTAAATAGGTAAAAACACGGACTATTTAGAGCCCTATTCATAAAGACTATAGTGAAAGACCACGTTTCAATTCAATAATAAAGTTTTTCTATAAGACACCAAATGTTATACTATTAAAAAATAACCAGAGCACAAATTATTTCAGGTGCATCCTGTATGGCAGGTGACTATCCGGGCACTTGTGTTCCATGGAAAAAATGCTTGAATCTTGCAGTGGACCTCAGGAGAAAAAATTATCCACCGGTAAGTAAAAATTACTTAAAAAATAAATAAATCCCATTTTTAACTATGTTATGAAGATCGTGAATCGACCAGTGTTTTCGCGTTTTTGCATGCGCGTACGTCGTATACTTTTTTCAGAAAAGTTTTTAGTATATGTATTTACTTTCCAGCGGAATACGGACGGACAGCGGAGTCTTAGTAATTTGGTCCCGTTATTACCCTTTGGGTACGGAACTCTAAAAAGGAATTTATGTTATTTTATTTATTTTTTCACAGCTATGCTCCTATGATGGACCAGATCCTATCATCTGTTGCACTGGCTGTGACCTTACAGAAGATGTGACGTAAGTATTTATTTTACAAGCTTTTATTTAACTTGCAATGTATGTAAGTTAAACTTGACTAACTTACCGGTAATCGATTGAGCTGAAATTTTGCGAGCATGTGTATATTGCATGACAATGCAATATAATGGTACCCTGGAGGTGATTTTATGATGGAGTCGGAAGGTGGCCATAGGAACTCCTGTACTAAACAAGATAGACGTGTTTGGGCTCGTTTTACTTGTCTTGGCTGGCACTCTGCTGCTATATGATATCCAGGATCTCAAAGCTTTTAATAATAATTTATTTTATTCTAAACTCTTTAGACATTTAATGTTATTCAGGTACGGCGTACGAAACCAAAAGCGGGTGATTCAGACCATCTTAATGAACAACTTTTACTATGAAGTCAACCTAGAGTGCAAAACCACAGTGAGTTTGTGATTCTACAACTAAAGCTTTAAGTTGGCCATTAAATACATGGTCAATTTAAAGCCGGAGCCACAAATCGGCTATGTTGGCTAACTGTAGTCTTGGTTCCAACACTCTAAAATGTAAATCAATATTGGACAGATATTGGACACAAATCGAATAATAATCGACTCTGATTGGTGATTCAATTAATAGCCAAGCTTGGACTCAACAATGCTTGATCTCGGCTCATTAGGGGTGGTTACCCGTCCACCCACTGACTTCACCCACCGGTATATAGAGGTAATTCCTGTTTACCCGTGTACCCACTGCGCCAAGGTTTATCTATACATATAAAATCGTGATTCACTGAATCACCTATCACGATATCTCAAAAAACTACAAGTGCTAGGAGTCTCAAATTTTACATGGAAGATCCTTTTAGGATCCTTTAATAGGTGCTCACTAAGAACGGATTTTGCGAAATTCAAGCCCTAAGTGGGTGAAATTGCGTGGCAAACTTTGTATGGGAGAGCGCGATTCCTTGGACCAACTGACTTGAAATTTGGCTTAGATATTCTTAAATCTCGTCTCGTCCGACATACCTCAGTGCCTCAAGTCGAAAGTTTTCGACCAGTGTGTGTTGCCAGTGATGACTTATGGCACAGAAACGTGGTCTCTCACTATGGGCCTTATTAGTAAGCTCCAAGTAGCCCAACGAGTCATGGAGAGGGCTATGCTCGGAGTTTCTCTGCGAGATCGAATCAGGAATGAGGAGATCCGTAGAAGAACCAAGGTTACCGACATAGCCCAGCGGATTGGCAAGTTGAAGTGGCAATGGGCAGGGCACATAGCGCGGAGAACTGATGACCGATGGGGTCGAAAAGTTCTCGAGTGGAGACCACGTACCGGCAAGTGCAGTGTAGGTCGTCCACCCACGAGGTGGACGGATGACCTTATTAGGACCGCAGGATCGCGCTGGATGCAAGCCGCTATCAACCGGTCTTATTGGAAATCATTAGGGGAGGCCTTTGTCCAGCAGTGGACGTCCTATGGCTGAAATGATGATGATGATTCTTAAATAAAATTGATTGAACACGTGTTTCGTATTTTTTCGAATCGTATCGCCTATTTGGGTTAAAAAGGGGAAAAAGCTATTTTCGGGACGAATGATTTCGACGTCGGAATTGAAATTTTTTAGTGTATTTGATTGATGAATCAAAATTTTGACAAAATAAATATTTTGTTAAAATGACATGTTGACATGATTGAAACCAATAATTTAAGAAAACAGAGGAGTTTTGGCGGGAACGCGGAAAAATCATGTCGCCTCATTGTATTATTTTGTTAAACTTGTGTTTTCATCAGTGATAATTATTGAGAAATTGTGGTATTTCGTTGATTATGAGCTGATTTGCGTGCATGAGTGTAGGCAAGTGATATAATGTGACGTATCATGTTGTTCTGTGTTGTTACCAAAACTCCATAGACGCCTCTAGTAAAGTCTCCACTGCTTTACTGAGGTTTGACTTGGACTATGATTGGACTTGACAGCGACTTTATTGTACTATGACGAGACTACGACAGTGACTATTTTGATAAAATGTTATCAAAAATTATTAAAGCTTAATACTTGACACTGGCAAATGCACAATAATGCGACGCCAAAATTAAGAAGAAGAAGAAAACAGAGGAGGCGACCACAGTTTTTTGATACTTTTCCGCTCCCGCTTTCTTTATTATATGTTCCCATATTTCTTTGGTATTTTATTACATTGTTGTTATGCATGAGTGCATGGTGCATACCAATGCTTTTTAACCGACTTTTTCAATTCAGTGGTATGTTTTTTGTGTATGTAAGTTACGCGATTATTTGGACAATTATGAATCGATTTTGTTGTTTTTTTTTTGGTTGCTACATCATAGGTACTTCAGAGGTAGTTTTATTTGACGAGCAGTTTTTTAGAAATCAAGAATAAACAAATTACATAGGTACCTAAATAATTTTGTGGTTTGTGGTTCCATTCATTTCATCAGTCGTCTTTGAAAGATCATATTTTTTTTATTTAACGTGTGCTGTCCCACTGCTGGGCAAAGGTCTCCCCCAATTCCTTCCATTCCTTTCTGTTCTGTGCTACCTCCGTCCAATCCTTTTTAAACCTCTCGATTTCGACGCGCCTTCGTCGGTCCTCTTACGTGGATTTACTGTAAATGTACGTGTTTTTTTTTAATACACTTTATTTGCTTTAAAAATAAACATTCGAAATAAAAATTACCATACAGTTAGGAAATCTAGGAAATGTAATCTTCTGTTTTTTGATTAGGTGTGTAGATACGAGTAGGTACCTAAAATCAATAATCTGTTGAACAAGTTCTGGAGACAACACTAAACGCCGCCCTGTAGAGCTTTTACATAGTCTCGCTCCCCCAGGCTTGCTACATGAGTTGCTCCTCAAGCTAGTACCACCAAAAATGCTGCTGCGCAACCTTCAACCTGCTTAATTGTCTTTCGTGGTTAAAGATAAAAATAGCTTTAAAGGAGTGCACTACTTGACATCGACATTCGCTTGTGCGAATAACGCTAGTTCGACAAAACTGAACTGCGACACACCATAGTTCGCTCGCACGCTTGGGAGACAAACTGAAAGTAACATGAGAAAAATTGATATTTAAATATAGATACCTACTGTACCAGCCTTTTTTTTTAATAGTCCACTGCATGACGTAGGCCTACTTACGAGGGTGATTGGGTCATATCCGCCACGCTGGCCCAGTGCGGGTTGGTGGATTCACATATGCCATCGAATTTCTTCTACTAACAAATGCAGGTTGCCTCACGATGTTTTCCTTCATCGAAAAGCCAGTGGTGTGAAATTCCGTTTATAAATTCCAAAGAACACATTGGTACGGAACGGGATTTGAACCCACGACCTCACGATTGTAAGGCAGGTGTCACTACAACTAGATCACCACGGCTTTTCAGGTGTACCTATCTAATTGTTAAATTGCCACTAAGACATTTTACTCAGTATTGAACCCAACACAATCGTGTACCGCGCGGGTGAAACCGCGGGGCGCAGCTAGTTATTTATAAAAATATTGATTTATTTTGTCGATAATAATAGTAAATATTTTTTGTTTTAGGAAAGTAGTTCTCAGTTTCCGTGGCGGCCTTTTGTACAAAACTGATCAAACATCGTGGAACAGTAAGTATTTTTACAACCATCAATGTTATTCTAACTTATAGAATATCTCATAAATATCATCAATATTAATATTAGAATATCTCATGAGGCATTATTTGGCAGGTGCCGTACCTCATTCCATAGCCCATCTTTGTAAGTCATCGATCAGCACATCACAATAGCCATAATATACTATAAGTCACATCTAGCAATAGTTATATTAATAATGGAATATCTCCTTAATATCTTCAATATTATTTATAGAATATCTCATAAATATCATCAATATTATCTATAGAATATCTCATAAATATCTTCAATATTACTTATAGAATATCTCATAAATATCATCAATATTAATAATAGAATATCTCATAAATATCTTCAATATTACTTATAGAATATCTCATAAATATCATCAATATTATTTATAGAATATCTCATAAATATCATCAATATTATTTATGGAATATCTCATAAATATCATCAATATTATTTATAGAATATCTCATAAATATCATCAATATTAATAATAGAATATCTCATAAATATCTTCAATATTACTTATAGAATATCTCATAAATATCATCAATATTAATAATAGAATATCTCATAAATATCTTCAATATTACTTATAGAATGTCTTATAAATATCATCAATATTAATAATAGAATATCTCATAAATATCTTCAATATTACTTATAGAATATCTCATAAATATCATCAATATTAATAATAGAATATCTCATAAACATCATCAATATTACTTATAGAATATCTCATAAATATCATCAATATTATTTATAGAATATCTCATAAATATCTTCAATATTACTTATAGAATATCTAGATGCTTATTATAGATATATTATATTATCTAGATATATATTAGAAATAACCCTGTATAATCGCAATTTTTTGGCGAATTTTTAATATTATTATGCCAAAAGAACGTTTGGCGGGTCGGCCAGTATAATTAAATAATAACTAATAACATCCAGACACAGAGCAAACACTTATGGTTATTACATAAATGCTTGCCTTAGGTGGGTATCGAACCCACGCCTCTTTTGACCCAGGAGTTAGGGTCACTAGCTACTGAGCCACCGAGGCAGTCCAAGACAATATTCCATTTTCCTCATCTATACGTATGTTTTTCTTCTAGAATGTATGAACTACGCGAATTACTTGAAGTATGACAAGATAGGTCACTTTGGGTGGGTGTTCCTTACGGAGTGGAATGAGACTCGCGGCTGCGACGAGTTCCATGTCAGAGGCCAAGCAGCAGCCGGCGGAAGGGATGCCGAAAGGGCTGAGTTCCCCTTCATGGTAAGAAAGTTTTGGTACCTTTTTTACCTAGGAAAATATTTTATGAATACCACCAGCCTGGGAAGATCGATGTTTATATGGGAGTCCCTAGTCGGCGGTATACCCACACCAATAAATAGCTTAAAGAACAAAGTATTCACAAAACAGCTTCTTAAAATTAGGTGGTACAAAGGCGGCCTTATCATTTTGAGCGATTTCTTCCAGGCTACGTTTGGATGGACTGAAACCAGGGTACATATAACAACAATAATTATCTTACAAACTAAATACAATAATTATATATTATAATGATATTGGTACTGCATCTTCAATATAATAAATTTACATACATAAACAATTACATAAATGTATAGGGGAGGCCTATGTCCAGCAGTACACGTCTAAGGAATGAAATGGTGACTACGACTATACGCCGCAACGCCTACTTAAATACGACATACTGCTGACATAATTTTGCTATGTGAATTATATCAGGCGCACTTTTTTACTAAATAATTAAACGTGATTAAAATATTATTTATAACATATTAGCTCGTAAAGTGGCTGTAATTACACCAATTTCAATATCGTAATGTATTTCATTACGCACTTGTGCGTTATTGTAATGTAAAACGCACGAGTTTTTTTTAATAAAGTAACATGCACGGTTTTTTAAGATGGTCCGTCTAAAAATGAACGATACTTTTTAAAATCTTAGCAAAGAATTTTTATGTCAGAAAAGTGGTCAATATTAAAATTAGAATAAAAATAACTTTGGGAGATAAACATTATTTCGCGCGCTTTTTCGCTGTAGGTATTGTTTTTATTTGAAAATGTCGTCAAGTAGTGATGAATTTACTTTCACTCAACTTTCACTCAAGAGAGTGAGAGAGAGACTGGGGAAATTGGGAAATTGTAAATGTTGTTTTTTGTTGTCAATTGTAATTAACAACATTAAAAATGCCAACTGGTAACGTAATATCAATCACTTTTAGCCTATTTGACTTCTTGGTCCAAAAATGTATGGAGCATGTCAGTTGTCCTTTATATCAATACCAAATATCAACCAAATTTTTGTTCAAGGCCACTATCACGCCGTCTTATTAAAATTTTACAAGCAATATATCATATTAACATATCCTGAACATGTAGAATTACTTCATATGGAGATTGTTATCAAAGAAAATAATAGTATAATAATAGTACAATCGTTTTTTTTTTTAACAAATAAAGCAAATCTATACATTTATATAAAAATGAATCGTAGTTGTTAGTCTCGCTATACTCGAGAACGACTGGACCGATTGGATTAATTTGGTTAATTTTGAAAACGGTGCCGGTGTCGGTATGTCGTCGGCCGCTCTCCCTATCCTCTGCAGCCGTAGTGGCAGGCGCGGGGCCACTTTAATTGACCCGTTGCATCGGGACCAGGGCTGTCGGACACGGGTGCTGTCCGACGCCCAGTGCTGGTTGGTCCCAGGTGGGGGATGACGATGTGTCTGGTGTTCGGCACATCGTCATTCTGGCGGGAGCACAAGCTCCGAGGTGGGGCCCGAACTGGGCCAGCGCTGTTGGGTGCCGCGGAGAAGTGCGGAAGCGTGCCCGTAGCCCCGATACCAAGCGCAGTGGTTGAACACCCAGGGGTTTTGGTGGGTATACCGTCCAGCAATGGGCGGGGACTCCCACATAACCACCTGCCTGCCCCGAGGTGCGGTGGTATCTTTAAAAGATTTCACCTGGTAAAAAAAAAGTCTTAAACGGTGAAAAAATATAAATTGTAGTGAGTAAAATAATAAAAACATGAATTTAATTTTCCCATACAAAATGTTCCTGCATGTAAAAGTTGTCATTGATAATTGACAGATGATGAGATGAAGTTCACCGGGTCAGCTACTAATTTAATAATGTACAAAGTAATGACCAAAGCTTTGTTTAAATTTTTGCTTTATCTCCTTTTCAGGCTTTATTAGGGTACGGTTCTACCGTAGACAGCTCGAAGTGGCTTTGCGGCGGGACGCTGCTCAACGACCGCTTCATCCTGACAGCTGGCCACTGCACCTCAAGCCCTTCTGTGTGAGTTTGTGACTAAAAGTAAGTTCGTATAGGCCGGGTGGCTAGCCCTGGTGTCAGAGTTTTTCAAGCCGCCCGAAGGCTTCTGACATAGCTAAAAAGTCATGACGTAATTTATTATTTAGTTATTTATTCAATTTACTTCATTTTTTTGGTTTCAATTAATTATAGCACGCTTACTTTGAGAAACCTATTTACTCGGGATTTGAAGACACCCACGTTGTACTTTAACGGGAAGACAGAACCAGGCAAATCGTTCCACATTCTGGCTGTTCGTATGAGGAATGATATAAAATGTTGTTTATACTACACCTGCTCGGAAAGTACCTTGATACTTTATCAAATTTACGGTAAAAAGTATGTCATTGCATATCGAACAAATATGCGGCGAGAAAACGCATCTGAGCGGGAGAGAAAAGTGTATGAAAATCCATTTCTTACGTGGTTTTTCTTTTTTAATTTTGGGTAAGACTATGCGCTGGTAACCTAAATATCAAAAGCCAAAAAGTTTTTACAGTGAGTTTTTATCTCCAAGCTCGCAAAATGACACTGGCCACTAGCTGTGTGTTGGATGGTGTCAAATAATTTGAAAAAAGAACATGTGAAAATTTCAGACGCCATTGGCGCCATTTTCAATTTGTGTGTTGTTTGAGGATTCAGTTTTCGTAGAAAAGTAAAATAAAACTATCAAAATGATAAGTAGTGGTAGTGATGATGAATGTAGTTTAAAGGTGTAGTATAAAGCACTATGTATCACTCGAGAGAAAGTGCGATTCCCGTTCTCGAGTGTTTTAAAGCCCTCGCCTACGGCTCGGGCTTCAAATGACACCCTCGACGGTAATCGGTCACTTTCTCCTCTCGGTGAACAATGTACTATTATTCAATTTAACAATTTTTTTATTGCTTTTTTGATTATTGTGTTAGTATTGTGTACTTGAGGGTCAAATTATTATCGGCGTCAGATCTCCCTGATTTTTTTTTATTTCTTTTTCAGGGGTGACGTGACATATGCAGCTCTCGGGATCCTCAAGCGCTCCGACCCTCTAGAGCTGTGGCAGACGTACGAGATCCAGACCATCTTCCCGCATCCAGAGTACCGGCCGCCTTCTAAGTATCACGACATCGCGCTCCTGCAGACCAGGGAAAGGTCAATAGCCTTAGAGTATTAATTTAACTATAATACTCTAAGTCAATAGCACTCAGTTCTGGGGATCCTTGATCCGAACGCTTAGCCTGATTGTGCCGCTCTATCGCTTATTCCGCGCTCTCGCTTGCACACTTAATTAAGGCGGAACGTGACAATAAGTCGTGCCGAGTTGATTTTTCGTGCATGCAGCCAGCGTTCACCGATTTATAAGACGTTATCACGTCAAAAATCAGAACTTGAAAAGTGAAGCTCCTAAAGCTACTCTAAAATCTAGAGTAGTTTGTGCCTACTGCGCTCGTTTGTAACAATACAGCCAGGGCCGGATGCCGGATTTAGAGGTGCGGAAGCTGGGTAAACTGGCTATACTGCACATTTACTAGGCACCATACTGACTAAATCTACTCCCCAAAACGCCTCCGTGACGGTTCGACACAATAACATTTTCGGAAATTTTTGTCCGAACTGACTCTTACCATTCTTATATATTTTCAGTGACGTTTAGGACACTAATGCTTGAATCTGTTTTGTAAAATCAGAAAAGAAAGTGAACTTCTAAGCCACGGAATGATTATAATTTTTAAATTATTACATAGTTATTCAGAAAGAGTGTAGTAAGCCAAAGAGGCAAGAAGTATAGGAACTATTACAACCCGTTCAAGGGGAACCCAGTCCCCCTGTGGTACTCAAAAACACTCGATGATCTGAAGAGGGAGTTCTTATAAGAAAGAGACGAATCAAGAACGCCGCCCCCCGACAGAGTCCAGTTTGTAGTCGACCAATATCAAATTGCTCGTCAAGACTACAAGGAACAAGCCGAAAAAGCGATGGTAGAGGACTGGAAGGAGCTCTGCACGAATCAGGAGAAAGAAAACATGTGGGACAAGATCTACAGAGTGATCCGTAAAAACTCAAAGAGGCAAGAAGACCTGATTCTGCGCAATACCGAAGGCAACACCCTGTCCCCGCAGCACTCTGCAGAACTACTGGCCAGAACTTTCTATCCTAACGACTCTGTAAGCACACATCTCCCGTGCCTTGCAGAATTACGGGAACGAACAAGAGAAACGCCAAAAGACCCACCGGAAAGTGACCCTCCATTTACGTCAGCAGAATTAGAATCTGTGTTACGAACACTGAATCCGAATAAAACCTCTGAAATAGATAGGCTTACTGCTGACACATGCGCCGCAGCTATTCGGGCTGATGGAGAGACATTCCTTGCCATAGCAAACAAGTGCTTTTCGCTGAGACATTTTCCTAAGCAGTAGAAGGTAGCTCATGTGGTCATTTTACGCAAGCCCGGTAAGACAGACTACACACAACCGAAATTTTACCGTCCCATAGGTCTCTTGCCTGTCCCCGGAAAAATCGTCGAAAAGCTTTTAGTGGCCCGATTCCAATGGCATCTCCTCCTAACCATCAGTCGGAAACAGTACGGCTTCATGCCCCAACGGGGAACTGAAGATGCCCTTTATGACCTGGTAGAGCACATAAAAACCGGAGTGAACAACAAAAATGTAGTACTCCTAGTCTCCCTGGACATAGAGGGCGCCTTTGACAATGCATGGTGGCCCGCCTTAAAAGACCAATTAGCGAAGAAGAGGTGTCCTACTAACCTCTATGAGATGGCAAACTCATACCTCCTAGACCGGAAGGTCGTAGTCAACTATGCCAGAGCGGCAAACGAGAGGGAAATAACTAAAGGATGTGTCCAAGGCTCAATCAGTGGACCCACCTTTTGGAATGTAATACTAGACTCGTTGCTGCGACTACTAGAGGCAGAGGGAGTTTACTGTCAAGCCTTCGCGGACGACGTCGTCCTCGGGTTTACAAATCAGTCATCGACCATCATCGAACAGCAGGCCAATCACGCGTTAGATATGATTGTGGAATGGGGAGTACGGAAAAACCATAATTGATGAAGAAAAATATTTGTAAAGTCAAGGACCTCTGAACTGTATGTAAGTTTAAATTGTTTAGGGCGAGCTGTACACTGATTTCAACCGGGGTACAGTTGCGTCGCCCATTAAAACGGTTCAGTAACTCAGTTGTACAATCGCTAATGTAACATACCAAACGTCGTGATTTTGATTACAACCTTGAATTGATTTTAAATTTATTCTAGAATTTTAGAATCATTTAGAATCTTATAGAATCAGGATACACTTGAGGATTAATTTGTACATAGAGGACATATTACTGTCAAAAAATAACTAAGTTGGAAATTTGGGAAGGTTTATCTCGAGCTGGGCAGTTGTAGACCGTGGATTGCAGAATGCAGGTTCGGGTTGCAGAGTAATTTGAGAGACAAGTAAAAAAGGAAAGTATAAAAACCCTAGTGTTTTCATGTGCAGATTTAGACTGTATTTGGATATTTGAACTTAAGCACAATGTGTGCCATATATGAACATTTAGACATAAATGTCGTGTGTGTCTTATTTAGCACAATAAACCTAGACACAGATGACATCCGATTAGCTATGGAAAATCGCAACTTAACAATATTAACTCTATTGGATTTCAGCAATGCCTTCAATACCGTCGACCATGACATTCTTCTTGCCCTTATATTTTCTTGTCTCTTTTCATCTTCTCAATATTATTATTATTACCTATGTATTATATTGTATGTATGTGTGTAGCAGACACATGTCTAAAAACACAAAAATAATTCAACGTGAGAAATGAATATCTTATAAACATTTTATTTAAATCTATTGTAATCATTGCGTGCGTATAGGGATTATAAGGAACTATTATAAAGTTGACAGCTGTCATCCGAAATGTAGATGTCGTTGAGCTCTATTACTTTTGTCAAGTCAGCAGTAGTCTAGAATCAATAATAACCGAGATAAATCACGTTGAAGTTTGACAGCTGTCATCCGAAATGTAGATCTCGTTGAGTTCTATCACTTTTGTGAGAACAGCAGTAGTCTAAAATCGAGAATTACTGTGATAAATTAATTTGAAGTTTGACAGCTGTCATCCGAAATGTAGATTTTGTCGAGTTCTATCACTTTTGTGAAGACAGCAGTAGTCTAGAATCAATAACGACCGAGATAAATCACTTTGAAGTTTGACAGCTGTCACTTTGACCATATTTGATGGGGTTATGAGGTATTTTTCATGTCATTTTCTAACGCGTGTCATATTAAATCAATGCTTTCAGATTTTATCGATTAACCACATTATTCCTCTAGTTTATCTGTGATCAAACGAAAAACAAAAAATACACTTTCTGATTTATAATATTAGAAAGAGTTAGCGAGGAAAAAGTTCGACCGCTGACGCTACACACGATCCGATTTCGCGGTTGGCTCACACAAAATCAGAATGTATATGAGAGATTTTACTCATCTTCAGCTTAAGGTTGAACGGTTATCCTAAAACCTTTTTTTCGCTAACTGTCTAGATGTCATCAGTGTCTAAGGCAACACTGGTCGCCGCGGTGTCGCTGCGACGCCGTTCGGCGTCGCCGCGGTGCAGCGACACCGCCCTTCTGGCATATACGTCGTGCTCCGAAAATTGACACCTCTGCTGGCCTAAATACCTAAAGTTGTCGGAAAGCCTCTCTAAAAGAGAGTGAAAACCGCATTCGAATCTGAGCCATCCGTCCATGTTTTGCGCAGTTTACCTATAATTTCGCGTTCGCGTCTGGCTCCATACATTTTGGTTCGTTCTTCCTCGTTTCCACCAGCGGCGCTGTAGAAAGATGTATATATAGCCATATGGATACAGCTGTAGTTTCAATTTACGTGTAAATCTTTTTTTACCAGGGAAAATCTTTCTTGGGAGTCCCCGGACTGGTAAAACCACCCAAAACCCTTGGGTGTTCCACCACTGCGCCTGGTGTCGGGGCTATGCTTCCGCACTCCTCCGCGGCACCCGACAGCGCTGGCCCAACTCTGACGATGTGTCGAACACCAGACACATCGTCATCCGGCACCTGGGACCAACCAGCACTGGGCGTCGGACAGCCCTGGTCTCGATGCAACTGGTCAATTAAAGAGGCCCCGCGCCTGCTACTACGGCTGCAGAGGATAGGGAGAACGGCGGACGACATACCGACACTCCTCTTTTCAACTGCAGCCCCACCGCCTCCGTCAACACGTTGGCGGTTAGCTACTTAGCCCTGTCCCCCTCACGACAAGGCGGGAACCTGCTCGGGGGGGTTACGTGTAACCCCTCAGTTGTGTAGTTTTAAAGATATTATAAGCGAATACACAGATGGACAGACAGACATACAGAAATTGCGACTTTGCTTTATAATAATGTAGTGATGTTTGATAAATGATATTTTTTTCCAGTATATCGTTCAATGAAAACGTGTTGCCCACTTGTCTCCCCAATCTGGCGAACCCGCCTAAAGACGAGCGCGCGCTGGCTACTGGGTGGGGATTCACGGGAGCACACACCCCTCTGGCTGACACCTTACAAGTCGTAAGTAGTACCCAAAACAGTTATTTTTGACATAAACATTTCAAGTCGTGACCGCTAGATTGAGCATCTTTTCTTTTGGAATACCGTTCCGGATGTTGTTCCAGTAGCTTACTAACGCATACGCTTTATCTTTGCCAACTTACATATTGCACAAGCTTCCAAAATATCGCTAAACCGCTTAAAGAATATATTTCGTTCGTCAGTTAGATTATGCATATGTATTACGAGTATCAAAATATTGTTACGAGATGGGTTCTTGAATAATCAGTTGAAATACCGATAAATTATTTTTTATTGCTCTTTATTGCACACAGTTACTTCACAAAACACACGACACAATATTTTGTTCGCAGTAAACACTTGCTCTGATATTCACAAATTTTCAGTGACTAGTGTGAGTACACTAGTCACTGAAAATTTGAGATCATATCGCTTGGAAGGTAAACGAAACACTGCCCAGGCCACGCGTCGGTTCCCGTAGAATTATAGTCTCCTCGAATTCTCTCGATTAATTGAGAAAATTCGGGGACGCTATTGCGTTGAAAAAATTATAAACATCATGAAAGTTTTCGACACCTTATCGTTTTTTAAGAGAAAAAAAAAACACCAAATAATCTTTTTATATGAACACCGGATACAACTCACGATTATTTGAGGGGTCGAGCCGCTATGCGTCCGACCGGTTTCAGAGTGCGCGGGCGTCCGTTGTCGGGGGCGCGCGTAATCCCTGAAGAAAGAGTACTAACTACTCTGAAACCGGTCGGACGCATAGCGGCTCGACACCTCAAATAATCGTAAGTTGTATCCGGTGTTCATATAACATTTTAATAATGAATCCTCACGCTAGTTTTAATGAAGTAACCAAATAAACTTGTTTCACTGTTTATTCACAGGTAAAATTGACCAAATTCAGCCATGACAAATGCTCGCAGATTTTCCAAAAGCATCGCCATTTGACGCGAGGATTCAGTGAGGAGACTCAGATGTGTTATGGAGACGTAAAAGAAATTAAGGACACATGTCAGGTCAGTATATTAGGATTCTGTAGTAAAACAAGGAAACCTTATCACAATTTTTTAAGCAATTTTCATTGCTTAAAAAATTATATATTTAATGGGTAGCTACTCTAACACATGATAGGGTATTGCTAACTAGGGTTTTTAAATTGAATGTAAGGTTCTTAAAGTTTCATAAAAATATGTTTTGATTCATGACATCTGTGGCAAAATTAGCTAATGAAATTTTCAGTAACTGGTGTAATTTTAATTTTACAGGAAAAGTGGTCGGAATAAATCGGGAGCTCACTCCCAGTTTGGAAAACTAATCAGTTCATCGTACCGTGTATGCCCACCTTTACAGGGTGACAGCGGTGGCCCGCTGCTAGTCGATGGCCAAGTGTACGACCTACAGCGCACGGTGGTCGGCGTGACGTCATACGGCCCGGACTGCGGGCGCCCGGGGCAGGCGGGCGTCTACACGCGCGTGCGGCCCTACGTGCCCTGGATCGACAGCATTATTTGGAGCCAAGACGAGAATTCTAAATAAATATATTTTATTGAGAATCTTTTTATTTGCTATTTATAGTTCCACTTGTGGGTAGTTCTGATATTATTCATAAATATTATATTGTTAACGAGGGTAGGTGAAATAAACTAGTTCTATGCATGGCACTCGGTCGTATCATTACGCTCCCTCATCAAGCTAAGCTTGTAAGAACGGGCTCTTTAATAATAATAATAAAAAACTTTATTCAGGCACAAGATCCATAATATATGTAACAAAAGAAACGAAAATTCTAAAATTGACAAAAACTATATATTTCTAGCCGTAGCCGTTCATAGCCGTAGTGGCCTAGAGGTAGTGACACCCGCCTTGCAATCGTGAGGTCGTGGGTTCAAATCCCGGTCCCGTACCAATAAGTTTTTTGGAATTTATGTACGGAATTTCATACTACTGGCTTTTCGGTGAAGGAAAACATCGTGAGGCAACCTGCATACTTCCGTAGAAGAAATTCGATGGCGTATGCGAATCCACCAACCCGCACTGGGCCCGCGTGTTGGTTATGGCCTTCACCCTTCGTGGGTAGGCCTACGTCCTGCAGTGGACTATTAAAAGGCTGATACAGTACAGTACAGTATATATTTCTAAGGTATATAAGTAATCAATTCATCATAAGATTATTGGGTAATTCTTATACTCGCCATCCAAAAGTTTCAGCCTGCAGCGGCCGGTCCGCCAAACTTCTTGTGATGGCGTTCTTACAGCTGTCAACTCTGAACATGAACAACGGTTCTTCTTCTTTCTTTCGTTAAATTGCGTTGAACCAATCGACCCTCGTTTCCGTGTACATTTAATTTGAAATAATTATTGCATAGTAGTAGGAATTTCTAATAGTTTATTTCAACACCATTCAATGCCAAGTTGTGCCAACTCGCTTTACATAAATAAGTAGCGTAATGTATGATACTTGTTTTATAATTAATTATTAATTTATTATATAATAAACAAGAATAACAAGTACACAATTTCCTTATTGTGACACTAAGCTGGGAAAACATAATAATAATGTTTGTCCCACCTAACAATTGTTCAAAAACAAGATTCCAGAATATTTTCCTCAATCCGGTATATTCTTCTCCGCTATGGCTAGCAAATAAGGAAATCTTTTAAGTAATAAACAGCATTCTATGCTGAAGATAATACAATTCATCACCACTTCTATTTACTTATTGTTTAACATCAGTAGATTTTCCTAGTTCTTGCTAGGAAGTAATACGCGCAACACAAAGTTTTTAATTATACGATTTAGTTGCATAATTTAATGTAACCTATGAATTATGTTCATTTTTACGTTATTATTTTCAGGATTTGAACCTGCATGTCTCTGGGATTCCGGTCCAGCGGCCTTATTTTGTAAGCGCTCTGACGTTCGGCTTCGCTTTTTCTCCTGCTCGCGCCAGTTACTCACGCCGCGAGATCGAGCGGGAGGAAAAGCGAAGCCGAACGCCAGAGCGCTTACAAAATAAGGCCCCAGATACTTTACCCAAATTAAGCTAGAACGCTGTTCTACAAACCCGCCAAATTAGTGAAGTGTTCAATTTTTGAAGTGTTTGCCTATCACAAAAATAACATTTCTGTAAACCTAGTGTGAGAAGCACGATAAAAATCATCTAATTCATTTTTACATAGATGTAAATTATATAATTACTTGTCGTTTTTCAAGTTTAATAAATAGTTATTATGATAAAACGATAATATTACTTGACTGTATCAAAGAAAATGGCTTTTCGAATGTCAATTTATGTTTCGGTGTTCTTGTTTGTGTCAATTTTGGAAGTGGCGGCATTTTTACCAGAAGGTATGTAATTATAGTCTGTTTAAATAATATGATGTAAGTAAGTGATTATAATCGAATTAAGTACTTGGTATAATTAATATAATATAGTTAATAAAATTCACAAAATTAGAATACTTATAAAAATCAGCTTTTATTGGAAAATATGTCGGTCAGCTTACAAGTGCTAAATCAATTCTCTTAATTCTATTTTTACCGACTTCCAAAAAGGGAGAGGAACTATGTTCCTCTGTATAAATTATATTTGATTTTAATACAACCATCTAATTTATATTTTATTTAATGCGCACCCCGTCCATTATTTATACGCGTTCTGTCCTCTCCATCCTAAGGTTGCCTGGCAGAGATCGCTATCAGCGATAAGGCCGCCCATTGTTACACTGTTTATGTTTATTTGTTTCTTCTTTGTGTTTATTTCTTGGTGTGCAATAAAGAGTTTATCTATCTAACTATCTACAGTAAAATCGATTTTATTTTATTTGCAGGGAGTGTAGAAAAAGTCTGTTAACTATCTTATATATAATTAACAAAACAAATCATTTCAGGAGCACCCTGTATGGCAGATGGTTACCCAGGAACTTGCCGTCTTTGGAGGAAATGCTTTCTTCTCGCGGTAGACTTTCAAGATAAAAAGTATCCACCGGTAAGCTGAAAACAATACTTAAATTATATTAAACTAATAATTTTATGCACTTTTATTGTGGTATTTTTTTAAAGATTAAATCCTCGTTATGAATATTTACTGCTCTGTTGTGTTGTAGGCTTTGATTATGTATCTGTCTAGGTAGGTGGCCAAATAAGAACATCAATCACAAAGAAAACGGCCAAGATCTTTGACATTGCGCACGTACATATTATGTCTTAACTGTCAAAATTTGTATGCAAAGGCACCATTATATGCTAATATTTTTGGACCGGTTTGCTCAGCCTATTCGTTATTTAGACAGATACATAATCAAAGGTAGGCATATAAGTTTAAGAGTCCAATTGAAAAGAAAATAATATCCGAAACAAAATAAAGAAATAATCCTATTATTATTATATATTACGGGAATAATCGCGCGCTAAAATTACGAGATAAATAAATACCTCATCATCCCGACGTTCGAATCGAGTTGCATCGGCCGTGGTCACGGGTAGACTGAAATTTCAGAGTCTGATTAGTCCCGTAATACTACGGGACTAATCGGACTCTGAAACTAATCTAATTTTGTGATATGAACACATTATTATGTATATAATAATGTGTTCATATCACAAAAGTTTAAAAACAAAATAAATAATCCTTATCCTGTAACTGAAATATTATTAGGTATTTTTCGAAAATTGAGTAAACCTGAAATAAAATTTTGATTGATCAAAAACTGTACAAATAAAATAATTATACATTTTATAATAATATTACAAAGTATGCAGTAGTGAATATAATTAATTAATAATTTAATTATCAGCTTATTCCTACTACCTTATCCTTACCGTACTCTACGTAAATCCGCCACTGTTTCAGGCAGTAGGTCTGAGACTTCCAAATCCCATATTTTGGACTTTGAGCAAATATCAACAGTCACAATCGCACAAAAAAGTGTCCGAGCCAAAACCCTGCCGTCGTGGGCAGGCTTTTTAGTTAGTCGTAAGCCGATTGCAAGCCAACTACAACGCCGCGCGATGCCAAAATGCTCGGTTACAAGCACTAATTAGGTGACATAACGTCGAGATTAGAGAGAAAGGGTCATTGTGAATTATTTATGTAATTATCTAAGTCTGTGTGTATGACGGCGCTCGGACATTTTTTACTACTTTTACTTGTGGACTGTGGCACTGTAGATATTTGCTGGAAGAGTTTGGATCATTTATCCGATGTTTACTTCCGACAGCTCTGCTCCAATACCGGGCCAGAACCTATCATCTGCTGCACCAGCTGTAACCTTACCGATGATGTGTCGTAAGTACTTTTTACCTATTATGTCCCGTAATTTAATGATAATGCAAGTTACAAATATTTTTTGGAAAAAATTACGACGTGTTGCATTCCGGAGTGCCGGTAGAAGTAAAAACTTGAACATATAAGGTACTTACTTTCTTTTTGTGATAAACATATCAAAAATTGACGCGTTCGCAGGTTTATCACAAAAAGAAAGTTTCTATACACCTAGTGTGTGAAGCACCATAAAATAATTTCATTGATTAAGCAATGCAGAAGTTCTAATAATTTCACATTAAGTGACTGACTGGTTTAAAGCAGTTCTCACAAATGGCGCTTCCAACAATGTAGTAGTTGGTAAAAATGATAAACACTCACTAATTCGGCGCGTTCGCAGTGAGCGTTTTAGCTAATTGGACAGAGCATCTGGGCCGGAGTCCCAGAGGATGCAGGTTCAAATCCTGCGAACGCGTCAATTTTTGAAATGTTTATCACAAAAAGAAAGTTTCTATACACCTAGTGTGTGAAGCACAATAAAATAATTTCATATAAAGTACTATTATATGGTAAATTACAATATCACACACGCACGCGCCGTCTTACGAATTTTCGATCAGGTCACGTGTCCTGACGCGAGTTTAATATTTTTACCCATCTCAAAAAGTGCACAAATCCGCTGAAGAAGTTTTCAATTCAAAAAAATATATTTGGTGAACTAGTAGTCATCTTGGATAAATAAAAATCAGGCATTTGATTTCAGAAAAGCCGTCCTAAGTCCCAGAGGTGGGCTTCTTTGGAAAACTGATCAAATATCATGGAACAGTGAGTATTTCCTAAACATAGGTACCTATTGATGTTTGCAGCCGGTAATACTGAACATTCTATTAAGAATCTTAAGACCTTATCTTTATTTCAATTGGCATGCTCTTAGGATCCCTAACCAAAAAGTGAGCAAAGAAAAGCATCGTCTTGGCATTTTTTTCTACGAAGAAAATGACCTACTCGTACGTACCACTTTCATTTTTTAGTCAATGGCGGTGCTATCCATATATGTATCTGTCAAGGTGGTCAAATAAGAACATCAATCACAAAGAAAACGGCCAAGATCTTTGACATTGCGCACGTCCATATTATGTCTTAACTGTCAAAATTTGTATGCATAGGCACCATTCTAAGCTAATATTTTTGGACCGGTTTGCTCAGCCTATTCGTTATTTAGACAGATACATAATCAAAGGTAGGCATATAAGTTTAAGAGTCCAATTAAAAAGAAAATAATATCCGAAACAAAATAAAGAAATAATCCTATTATTATTATATACTACGGGAATAATCGCGCACTAAAATTACGAGATAAATAAATACCTCATCATCCCGACGTTCGAATTGAGTTGCATCGGCCGTGGTCGTCAAATCAAATGCCTGATTTTTATTTATCCAAGATGACTACTAGTTCACCAAATATATTTTTTTGAATTGAAAACTTCTTCAGCGGATTTGTGCACTTTTTGAGATGGGTAAAAATATTAAACTCGCGTCAGGACACGTGACCTGATCGAAAATTCGTAAGACGGCGCGTGCGTGTGTGATATTGTAATTTACCATATAATAGTACTTTATATGAAATTATTTTATTGTGCTTCACACACTAGGTGTATAGAAACTTTCTTTTTGTGATAAACAAACGTGTCTATGAAAGACCATTGTTAAATAGTTAAATTAATATTCTTTCAGAATGCATAGACTACTCGTTAAAGTTGCCGTACGATATGGTAGATAACACGATGTACATATTTAGAAAGGGATGGAATAAGACCCGAGGGTGTTTTGATTATCTTTACGGTATCGTAGCGGCAGCAGGTGGAAGAGATGCCAAGAGGGCAGAGTTCCCCCACATGGTAAGTCATAATTTTTTGCCAACCGAATTTGATCATTGCAATCTACGTAAAAATTCGAATAGTCCAATTGAACCAATGTATCCCATTTTTAGATTATTGTTAATTTTTCCAAGACCATTTTATCGATTCCGATAAAATTTAAATGGGACCAACTATAAAGTATAATCTAGCAAACAAAAAAGGAACTATCAAAATAGATTCGTAAATATATATAATAATATCATAGATGAATCGATTTTGATGATTCCTTTAATAAGTGATATCATCGAAATGTTACAAATGTAGTACAGTCGAAAAAGAAATACAGTTCTATACCTATTTGTAACAATGCTGTAGATGCAGACTACCGTTTAACTTGATTTATCTCTCGAGTGCCACTCGGTGACTGGCTTGGTCCACCTGTTGACATTCCGTCTGGTCAAGTGTCCTACCTATCTTGGCTTTAGCCTGATTATACGTGTGTGTCGTGCTTGTCTTCGGCTTTAGTGTGACATCGAGATATTTATCAATAGTATTATTTCCAGGCTCTACTAGGATACGGTCGCACCAAGAACAACTCCCAGTGGCTTTGCGGAGGATCGGTGCTCAACCACCGCTTCATCCTGACAGCTGGCCACTGCATCTCCAGCCCGGCTGTGTAAGTTTGTGACATCCTATAGTTTCTTACGTGTATATTCCCAAATTCCGTTTCATTTACCTTTTCATTTGCATAGGCGTATCTCTATGGTCACTTATATACCCATCCCAGAAAACTTGAAAAAACTATGTACATTTTATTTTTTTAAGTTTGACCACCTTTTGACTGGATTATAGGAGGATAAGCATAGTTATCGAACGATAATGTTGGAACAAAATCAGAAGACAAAAGGAATAATCAATCAGTCTCATGCAGGCTTCTGAATACTAGGCGTAGCTAAGGGGGGCACGAGTAGACATCGTTTTAAATCTATAACCTTAAATAGATTCCTTACTTCTTTAAAAAATACTTGAAAGTCGAATCATTTCCAAAATACTTGAAAGTCGAATCATCATATTTTTTGGGGTGAACTTCTCCCATACGGGAAATGTCTAGGTAAATACGCCAATGCTTGAAGTATGTTTTATTATTAATATCTTGTACTTATTTGCATATAGTTGTCTAACTAGGCAAACGTTTCCGAGCAATTTATTATTACTTTTTTTCTGTTTAGAGGTAAAGTACGCTTTGCGGCCCTAGGGATCCTCAAACGTTCCGACCCTCAGGAGCTGTGGCAAACGTACAGGATACGAAGGATCATCCCGCACCCCCAGTACCGGCCGCCAGCCAAGTACCACGATATCGCACTCTTGCAGACGAGGAGACGGTTAGTAGAATTGTTGCTCAATTCGGTTAATCCTTGACTGTACATTAGTCACAGCTAATCATTTTTTTATAATCAGCTTTTGAGCGGCGAAGATATGAAAAGTTCACAAGCAAACCAACTCAATAAGTACCGATAATTTCTGTATTTCCTGTGTTTTGTTTTGTCTAATTGTCTTTTGTTAATGGTTAATTTTATTCATATAATGGTTAACTTATCATCTCCCCGATGTAAACCACTTATTGTTTGAGCAATATTTATGTCTTTTTTGTCCAGTTTTATAGATAGGTTTTCAAAATTTACATAATTGAATCCAGTATGTTCGTGCGGACTTTATTAAATCGTTTATCTATCTTGTCAATGGGCGACTTATAATATGCTGTGCCGGTGTGTGGTGTTATTAAGTTTTGGTGTTAAGTCTTTCTTCTTAGTTCTTTCTATAATAATTTCCCTTCTTCCAGCATAGCATTCAATATAAACGTGCTGCCCATTTGTCTTCCCAATCTGGCAAAACCAATTAATGAAAAGCGAGCCCTGGCTACTGGATGGGGAGCCACAGGAGTGCGCACCCCGCTGGCTGACAACTTACAGGCTGTGAGTATTGTAATTAGTATTTTTAATATTATTCAACTACATATAAGTCAAATCAAACTTTTTGCCGGCTTTGGAGCAAAATCCAATCAATCTCACGTAACAGCTGTACGAGAGCGCGCTTGCTTGACTTTTAAATTTATATTATTGTAAGGAGTTTGAACATTTTTGTGTGGAAGCTGGCATATCCACCCGCCGCTATTTTTTTTTCTAAGTTTCCGCGCTCAATGAAATTAAATAAAATTGGTAGGGGGCACTTATACAAACAATAGATATTCTGTACTATGGTACCCTAACCTACGGCACAGCCCGGACACTCCGCGATTCTTCATACAAAATCTGCTGTCTTACGCACACAACACTACATTTTACTCACAGACACTACACATACGCACGAACGCTACACGGGTATTTGTGTGTAGAACGCCTATGGTTGTCAACGACCCATGTCGACCGTATGAATTGTAATTCTGACTTACCAAGAAGTTTTGTGTAAACGATTTATTTTATTTGAAAAAAATATCAAGAGGAAGTATCTAAATTTGAATGACATAATTTTTATAACAATATTATCTACCTACTAAAAGTAAATAAGGTACCTTATTTTATCTTTAGGGAAATAATGAAATGATATCTTGCCGCGCATTGTTGTAGTACAGCCATAAACAGCACAAGTCTTCCCCATTGTAAGACTGTATTTTTTGTAGTAGAAATCACCGGCCTGTGCAGCCCGCGCGCAGAGTATTTAATATGTGGCCTGACGCGGGGTGGAAGTGAGGAAGACTCAAACGGGTGGGGGGTAACGAGTGATCGTTCTATACGTAGTATTATTATATCTTCTTTGCCTATGGTGTCACGTGCTCGAGATATTTGGATGTAAACATCGCTGTATGAGAACTATGAATATCACCATAATATATCTTCTATATCTAATATATCTACTGTCAATAGTAAAATATTTGAAAATAAGTGAGACAGCAGCAGCATAAAGCAGCGTATTAGCCATTTACATGTAGCTACATGTATAGCTATCATCTTCATCGATATTTCATATATATGCAGTACTGAAATTACGTTACCTTGGCTCATTTTTACCTTATTGATTTTTACCTTTTACTTCACAGGTAAAAGTGTCCAAATTCAGTCACGACAATTGCTCGCAGCTTTTCAAAAAACACCGCCATTTGAGTCGAGGCTTCAACGAAGACACTCAGATGTGTTTTGGAGATGAAAAAGATATCAAGGACACTTGCGAAGTCAGTATTTAATCTTTACTCTTTATTCTATTATTCTTCTATTATTCGCTTATTACGATTGTCAAATATAGAGGTGTTATACAGGGTTATCTGCTTACCCTGTACTCTGTACCCGAAAGAGGGTGGGTGAGGTGAGGGTGACCATAATTTTTAACAACTTTCACTGTGGGGCCAGGGGCCAACCCAAGATTCGAGGAAAAATCAGCTGTTCTATACAAAATCGTAACTCGGAATCGTGAAAATGTATGAAACAGTATTTTTTTCCTCGAATTTCATGTTGGTTCCATAGTAATAGTTGTACATAGTGATGGTCTTCTAACCACTCTCTTTCCGCTTTAGTACCTACACCAGTTCTGGATAATCCTGTATTTAATGATTATTATTTTCCACTACTTTGCTCGCATGGAGCTGATGATTCTTCGGAATTATCAACATGGTCAAAACATGAGTTTTCATAAGCTATAAAGTATCCAATCAAAAGTAAAATTCATTGAAAAACATATAATTTTTTACCGCTAAAAAAATTGTAGTGAAAGTAAACTCGTGTGAAAATAGGTTTTGACATTATGGACGTAAATTCTAATAAATTATTTTTCTAAAGGGCGACAGCGGCGGCCCACTTCAAGTCTGGGGCCAAGCGTACTACTACCAGGGCACTGTAATCGGCGTGACGTCATACGGGCCGAAGTGTAAGGCCGCGGGGCAGGCCGGCGTCTACACGCGCGTGCGGCCCTACGTGCCCTGGATCGACAGCCTCATTTGGAATCAAGAAAATATCGTATAAATACCTAGTTATTTTATAAAAACCGTTATGTACGTTTGTTTGGAAAACGGCTAAACATTCAGGATTTTGTACGAGAGCCCCCTTAAATAGTTTTTATTTTGTTCTTAGTATTTGTTATATCGGCAAAAAATACGTCATCTGTGATTTTTTTTTTATATTCTAGCTATAACCGTTCATGAAATACAGTCTGGTGACAGACAGAAAGACGGATAGACGGACAAATCTTGTTTTAGACGTATCAATGTATATGTTTAGGATGAAAAATAAACATACATGAGCCAAATAAGTCATTTTGTTTTTATTTCTTATCATTAAAGTATTATGTACTACGAACTAGGAGTTCCCGATTTTGTGCGAAGTGTTATGTGTTTTTAGCTATAATGCTAAGGGAAAATCAATAAAAAAATATGTTATAATCAGTGTTTAAGCAACGCGTATAAAATACTTCATCTTCGTGTATAACAAAGTTAGATAGCATGTTTCCTGTTCGTTGTTACACTTGTAAAGTTATATAATAACTACAGATAAGTAGACACTAAGTACTTAAGACTAGGTACTTAAGACGATTATGGAAAATGGCGTGGTTTTTGTACGAGACAAGCCTACGTGCCAGTACTGGTACAAAAACCACACTATGAGTTTAGTATTGAATGATATACGTATCACTCAATACTAAACTAATAGCAAAGAAGATATAATAATACTACGTATAGAACGGCCACTCGTTACCCCCCACCCGTTTGAGTCTTCCTCACTTCCACCCCGCGTCAGGACACGATTTACTACTCTGCGCGCGAGCTGCACAGGCCGCTGCAAATACCCGAGAAGCGTTCGTTCGTATGTGTAGTGTCTGTGAATAAATATAGTGTTGTGTGCGTAAGACAGCAGATTTTGTATGAAGAAACGCGGAGTGTCCGGGCTGTACTAATAGTGTGCTTTGCAAGACTAGCTTGTGCGCTAGAAATCAAATCCTGAAAAAAGCCTTGCCGTCTCTATATGCCACTACTCGTGCCTCCCTTCTACACTATTAAGTGTCACTGTATCAGCCTTATAATAGTCCACTGCAGGACGTAGGCCTACCCACGAAGGGTGGTTGGGCCATATCCACCACGCTGGCCCAGTGCGGGTTGATGGATAAGTGTCACTATTTACACTTAATAATAATTAGGTAAAAACGCCACCATGTTCAATAAGTGGTTTATGAAAGAAAACTATAACATACGAGTAATTGATATTTTTAAAGACCATTTTCACAATAACTGCAGTTTCATAGTATAAGAATAACGGTAGTTAATAAATATGTACATGTGTTATATCAGTATATGACAGCCAGCTTTGCTTAGTTTGGGGACAGATACAATGTTTAAGATGTCCCCTTATTTTTATTTGTTTATATATTCACACTAATACAGACCTGTAATATTATATAATTAATAAGAATTCATAACAAGTCAATCGAACGGAAAAATGATTTTGTATTTTTGTAACTGTTACTGATTCAGAATGTGAAGTTTAATAGTATTAAAATAAGGAAATTGCGTATTAATTATAATCACATTATGACCTTTAAAATTAAAAGTGTGCTATCAAACGTAAACAAACATATTATGTAAAAGCAGATAGAATACTCTAAATATGCTATCGACGATATTTTATTACTGTAAAATATTTACACTGAATTATAATGTATTAAAAGTAAATGGAACGAGATGGATTCATTCCTTCGTATCCTTCGGTCTTTGCTCTGAACATAACCCGTATCGCAAGGACTTTGTACTAGTCGTCTAAGGTATATGAAAAGTAAGAATGCCAACTCGATGGTACTAGTACCTAAGTATTGATCTGTATAAAATAAATAGGTATTTTTATAATGTTTCTTCATTCCAAATGATGCTGTCGATCCAGGGCACGTAGGGCCGCACACGCGTGTAGACGCCCGCCTGCCCCGCGGTCTTGCACAGTGGTCCGTATGACGTCACGCCGATCACTGTGCGCTGTAGGTAGTACACCTGGCCCGAGATCTGAAGTGGCCCGCCGCTGTCACCCTGATCACAAGCTTTCATATTATTATTAAATTATTTATCGGTTTATATCAGTCGAAAAAATGGAGAAGATAATAATGGTAATATGGATTGTGTTTTTTTTCTGTAATAAAATTACAGATAAAATACAATCCGTATTACCACAAAAGTTTTACACATGCTTTAGACAATGTGTAAATGTCATTTCATTTCATTTCATTTCTTCCAAAAGGTGCGCTGCGCACGAATACTGTTTGGACCAATTTAAACTTAAATTTATACAATCAGATTTTTTCGAATAACTATGTTCACACATACATTGCGCTATATATTTATGAAGCCAAAAATTGCACCTATCAATTAATAAGAAAATCTTGGAGTGATTTTTTTAGTACAGTAAGTAAGTATAAGCTTTGATTACAAAATTACAGCACATATAAACGAAAATGGAATAATAAGAAAATAACCAAAGTTATCAATATAACCCAACGGATGGGCAAGCTGAAATGGCAGTGATCAGGGCACATAGCACGGAAGACTAATGACGTATATGGGGCTCAAAAGTTCTCAAGTTGAGACGTCCCGCTACCGGTAGCTAAGATCTCCAGTCGTTCACCCACGAAGTAGAATGATGACCTCGTCAAGACCACAAGATTGTACTGGACGCAAGCCGCTTCCAACTGGTCTTGGGGATCAATAGGGAAGGTTTATATCATGTACCAGTGGACAAACTGTAGTTGATGGATGTGTGGCGGCACGTGCCACAGAATTCTGGCAATGTTATTTATTGCAGACCACGAGCACATATCGCTAAGCAGTGTCTTCAAATCGTTATAGTAATAACTCATCTAATTGGGAAAATGTTATAATTATAATCATCACCAGGAAACAAACTTATTTCATTCCACCCCGCTGCGCTAGTCTGATGAACATGCAGAAAGATTTGAGGGTTGACCATAAGTCCGCTGGATGACGTGATATCATAAACCCCACAGAGAGTTGGATATTTCGAAAATCACAGAACAAAGTCTGACCTCACATGTGTCGCCAGCGTGGCCCTCGACACCATAACACATCTGGGTGTCGTGGTTGAAGCCCGCGCGCAAGAGTCGGTGCTTCCCATACTGAGACGAGCATTTCTCACGACTGAACTTGTTTACTTCTACCTGTGAATGGAATTTCATTGGTAAATCACTAGAGCTATTCACACTTTTCAACTTTTTGAGGAAAAAAGTTCCGCAGGGTTGTCCCTGTAGTACTTTTGGCTTAGTATGCGTACACATTACACACACAGTGTGGATGGCGAATACCTATCTCATATTTAGTAATAGTAATAATTTATTGTCCTTATAACATTCCATCACATTAGGCAAGTCATTTTACAATTGTTCTGAATAATAGTATTTACAAAACCGAAACCGTTAAAATTAAAATATCCGTTATAATAAAAATATTAAAATATCATTAAAAATAATTAATATTAAAATTGGAAAATACTGTAAAATATACCAACTGAATAATACTCATAACTAAAACGTAATCAATAGAATAATGATTATGTCGATTACGTGAATAATGATTAATTTGTATTGCAGAATGAATACTTAGTCAGGCGTAGTTGCATAAACTCATTGAGAGAATAAAAACCGGACAAGTGCGAGGGTTCCGTACAAATCCAGAAAATTTCACAAAATTGGAAAGTTGTTAAAATCTCAATACTACATGCCCTCTCTTTTCTTTGCTTGGACTCGACTGGATACAGTTGACACGAATCTTGGTCATCAAATAATAAAATCACTTACCACTTGCAAGGTATCAGCCAACTCAGTCCCAGGTCTTCCGATGCCCCATCCTGTGGCCAGCGCTTTATCGTCTTCCTCTTTTTCAGCCAAATTGGGCAAACAGGCTGGCAAAGCGTTCTCATTAAAAGATATTCTGAAAAAAAATGTCAACATCAGAGTCTTGTTAATACTGAAAATCACATAACATGAACCTGACTAGCTATTAGCTAGGTCCTATCTATTTACAAACATATTCACCTTAAAATCCACCTTTAATATACTTACCCAAAATTTCTACAATTTGTGTGTTTAATCCTGCAGTGACTGTTTATAGATGAAGAGTAGATCATCTTAAACACGATGTGCTAAAAGCATAGAACTCCAAAAGACACCTTATATAAACCGATTGGCCTTGGAATTATGAGCACCACCATTTTAAAGTTTGTCCGCCATATTAATGCAATCCAATGTGACATTTCATCAGTAGTTCAAGTGTCATTTGTGTGAAGATCACATAGCATAATTGAATTTGTCTTTTATTTTCTGAGGTGAATCTCGAGACATGCGAGGCCTTTACGAGAAAGGGTCCAAGACAACTAATGCTTACCGTCGAGAGGTCTGGAGGAGAGCGATGTCGTGGTACTTGGAAGGTGGCCGGTACTCCGGGTGAAGGATCCTCCTCCGTATCCTGTACGTTTGCCAGCGCTCCGGAGGGTCAGAGCGTTTCAATAATCCTAGGGTCGCAAACCGCACCTTACCCCTTGGAAACGTAAAAGGTAAATTTTGACAGATTGTAAATTTGACAGTTCGATAACCATTCGCCATATTTCTTTTCTTGGATTTTTTTAAAATTTAGCTTTCATTCAATCTTTACCGTCTTGCAGTTTACCGTTTCTTTAAAATAGCCGTATTAAAAAACTGCGTGAAATGGATAATTTAAAAAAACATGTCGTCCGTGAAGTTCCATATTGGTTTCTAGCCGATCGAAAGTCAAAAATATAACTCCTGGTGCTCGATTTGTACAAGAATTGATGTTTACCATTGGATTACTAGATGGCGCCAGTAGTCAAGTTAACAAAACGCACTATTATTTGTCCCGCACCATCTTAGGTACATCGAGCTAGAAAGTTAAAGTTGGCCTTCGAGACAAGACATGTAGCACCTTATACAGAAATATAGACCTTTTATATCTGGCTGTTAATAAGCTTAGTTATTGAAACTTTAGAAAATGGCGTTTTTATTTGCATGCTTTGTGGATATCCCGTTTGCTGTAACATAGATTTTCTCAGTCTTGTGACCTCTTACACAGACTTTTTAGCAAGATATTGGTTCAATATTGAGCTCGTATTTATATTTTTTATATTATTTTGATACGATAACAGTGATGGTTGAAAAGCTTACACATCGGGCCTAGAGATGCAATGGCCTGCAGTCAATATGAACCGCCTGTTGAGCAGGGTACCACCGCACAGCCATTGGGAAGTATTCATGGTACGGCCGTAGCCTAACAAGGCCTGAAAAATACAGATACGATTGTAAATGTGAGCGTTTGTGTGCATGAGCAGGACATCTATTCCATGTTTTTATTAATGATTCTACTAAAATTACTGTAGCGAAGTAAAATTACTGTACTGTGGTGAGGAAACGTAACTACGTTTCCTACGTTTTTTTTAATGACTTTTAGCTGTTGGCTTTTGAGGCCTCTACAGCGTACGAGCATGGGCGAGCGCAGAAGGCGGCTGAGCCCTAAGAGTAAGTTATAGAGTGACTAGAGCAAGGGCACCTGAGAAGGTACGGACCTCGCCTTGGGCCGTCACCCGGTGGAGGAGATCAGACTTGCCCGGGCACCCCAGACTGTGGGTGTACCCTGTGACCCATAATGAGTTGAGGTGATTGACTATTAGGAGAGAATCTAACCGATCTTCTCACAGATCCGGAGGGTCCTCGACCTCGCCGGCGGGGTCGGTGTATGTCGGTGTGCCTTTGGTAACCGGCGCGCGGCGTCTAGACCAAATACGGAATACTTCCTGTTGCAGGGAGCTGTCGCATCGGGCTCGAAGTAATGATATCTAACAGTATTGCGACTAGGCCTTGTTCTTGAAATATGTACCCACAACGCTACGTGCCCATGCAGAACGTATCACGCGCTAGGGCTGCCCGTTTGATTTGAGATTTTTAATTTCATCTGCTTACTCTTTACCTACTTGAGTTTCTTTCTAGTTTCTATCATGAAAATCAAATGTAATATGTTTTATTAAATAAATCATTTTAAATTAAGTTTCTATCTATTATAATCTAAAATTATCATATTTATTACAGAAAAGAAATTCGTTGTAAATGAAAGGGGGTGCATTCAATAAAAATACAAATTGTATTTTTTTTTAATGTTCACTAAGTTATGTTTGACTACGGAACCCTAAGTTCCGTAGTTAAACGAGGAACCCTAAAAACGTAAATTGCACGCAATCCACACGCTCGTGTGTCACTTCGGCGCGCCGCGACTGACTTGCATACCGAGAGCATACCGAACTCTGAGGCGCGTAGGTATGTTTCGCGTTCCGACCCTTTGTATGAAGACATAATCATTACTGTTAGATATCATTTCCGTGGCCGAGTGGCTATGTGCTTACCATGTGGGGGAATTCTCCCCTACTGGCGTCCCTTCCGCCAAAGACTAAGCTAAATATGACGTCATCTTGGAACTCAAAACATTGACGAGTATCGTTCCAAAACTTACTGAACGATCCCCTCGTGTAGATTTGTATCCTGTACGGCAATTCTATTGAATAATCTATACACTCTGCAAAATTTAAAAATAAAATTTAAATGTTTGCTTGTAAGTTACCAAAAAAAGAACAGTTAAAAAACAGTTCAGTTGAAGGATGCACTTACTATTCCAGGACTTTTGATTAGTTTTCCAAAATACTCCGCCTTTAGGATGAAGCACTACTTTTCTGAAATCATAAATTTTGCTGAATGCATTATGTAGTACGATGCAAAGCGTCGTGTAAGGTTAGTTAAGCCGAGTGAGCCAGCCAAAGTTTTTAGGGCGCCTGAAGGCCTCTGGCTAATATGGCTAAACGTGTAAGTAATCGGGACCTGCAATTTACGCGTCATCTGAACAATGGCAGAGCTCAGTTGTAAATGCGGCCCGAGGCCGTGATCCGAAGACTTACCGAGGCGAACGTTGCTTAACTTCGACGATCGCTTACGAACACCTAAAGCCCGATTATAGAGGCGCCAGCGTAAATTTAATAGCAACGTAAAAAGCGTTCTCTCTATCAAATGTCTAAAGTGAAAAAGAAACAGAACTATGCTATTTAGCTATTATAATTACGATGGTGCCTTTGTAATCGGGCTTCTAGTCAAACTACGCTAGAACGTAAACCCGTTGGTCAACTAGTTCGTAGTAGGTAAGTACTTTGGCTAGTGTCATAGCGCGAATATGTAATCTATGCACAATTTTATCACCACTATTCATTTTGTAATTGATGGAAATAAGTATATTAAATCCGAATTCAAATAGAAATCTTACGAAACATCCTCGGTGAGATTGCAGCTGGTGCAGCATATGATGGGGTCTGATCCGTTAAATGAACATAGCTGTCAAGAAGGAAATTATGATATAACAATATAAATATTTTTAAACAATGAGCTTTCACAAATAGAGACGTTACACTCATTAAAAATAGCCTTAAAATGTGGCAAAATTATGTTGAACTTAGGTAGAATAATACCTATATGCAGCATTGTTTCCATTACTTATTAGCAGAGTTTAAAACCCAGTTGTTAGAAAGAGATAAAACAGGTTCACAGAAAGTTCGCCTTGTACGTGCGACGCGTGTAACGTCGGCGCAAGACAAGGCGCGACTGACTTGACTCAAGCTATTAGCTTGACTTGAGTTCGCCACGCTATGCGCTAGACAGAGTATAACGCATCTACCTCAGTTAATATATTAGAACATTGTTTTAAAGTTGTCTGCCCATACCATGAGCTTAATAGGAATGCATCAGGCACAAGAAAATATTGTTTAACTTTTAACTAGCGAGCTTTGATCTAGAGGATATTTTCCTTGAAAAGGGGGATTACTGTACTCGATGTTATGTGGCAAAGTCGTTAAATATCTAATACCTAGCAAGGTTTGCGAGTATGAATCAAATCGCTCCAGAGCAAGTCGAGATAAGCCTAATATGATTCTCAAGATTTTATTAAAGAGCCGTGTTCGCGAGGTCTACTGTGTGAGTACAAATAGTATTATTATGGATATTTTACTTACCGGTGGATAATCTTTGTCCTTGATATCTACGGCGAGGTTAAAGCATTTCTTCCAAAGTCGACAAGTACCTGGATATTCGTCGTCTACCATGCATGGCGCTCCTGAAATAATTATTTAAAATATTTATACATGACTGTATAAAATACATTTATTTTTATATTTCTCAATGTTTGAATTTTGTACTGTAAAATTTTTGTCAAAGTATAATTAATTTTTTAAAATGTTTTGCTCGATATTAATGCATGTTGTCTTCATCTATACCTAAATAATTATTGTGACATTTAGCTCCTACATTTATGTATAATCTTTCGACAATGTATGAAATTAAATAAATAAATAATAATAATTGTTCATTATAATTTAATACTACAGTAGTTTAGTTTTTCCACCACCCATTGTTCTATAGTTACATTTTCATTATTTAAGGGGCCTCTCAGTGTTGGCTACGGCTCCATTGAAGTCTATTGAATGACAGGATTTTATTTTTTGTTAAATATTAATAGCCCATTAAGTTATTAATGAATTACTAGCCATAAAAAAAATTATATCCAAAATCGAAATTCTAATACAAAATCGGCCACTTGGAGTGCTTCCACTTTGCCCCACCAAAGCGCCCCACTGGTGGGGCAGATTCCACTCACTTTTTAGACCAATGGAATCTGCCCCACCAGGGGTGTCGCATGATTTTAAATTAAATGATTAGTGCCATGAAGTGCGAAATTCGACTTCAAAATTTTAATCTTTATAACGCCCCACCAAAAAACAGACAAGTGACGACATTGAATCCAAAATATTAAGAAGATTGTAAACTAAAAGCACAATTATCTGAAGTCAAAAATTACGGATTGTATGTAGTTATAGTATTTATGTCGCAAATATTTTCGAAGTCATCGTAAAGTAAAGAAAATTATAAATTTAATATTATCATTCAACTCAGCTACAAAAAACAGTGAGGCCTAAGAAGTCATCGTGTTCCCTGTTGACAGTGCTGCTACAATCTACGCACTCAGAAGACAAGTTCTAGAGTTGTTGTTGTATATCATGCGACACTTCAAACTCTTTCAACTTAACACAGAACAATCGTGCGCTGGATAAAGAGTTACAGAACATGTTCAGCCAACAACAAAGCCGACACCCTGGGCAAAGAGGGCACAAGAAAATAGGTAGGGGACGAGGCAACTAAACACTGTAAGTCAATAGCGGCGGAAAAGCACGTGTTGCTGTATTGTCATACCAAAAAAGAATATCAGAATATGTGGAACAAAAGGAAGGATTGCAAACACTCTAAGGTTGCTTTCCCTAATTTAAATAGAAACATCACAAACGACCTATTGAAGTTGCTGTGGCAAGACCTCCGACTTCTGGTAGGACTCATACCTGGTCACTGCAACTTAAATAGTCGCTTGTATAAACTAGAAGCCACTGACAATCCACTACTGGTTACTAGTACTAAATGTGGGCCAAATTAATGTCGGCGTCAGCTCTCCAACCTGTATACTACATACATAAGTTGTGATTAACGTTTTAATGCAGAAAATTCAGGGTTATTTCTAATCAATTAGCATCCTTCTAGGAGCTTATTCTGTACTTCAAAACTAACAACTTTTGTTCTGTGACATTTATGAAAACTCAAAAAAAAACAGCTGTTCCATACATTTTGTCAAGGGTGAACGATATTTTTCTATGGAACAACAACTTGTTTTTTGAGATTTGACAAAAGTCGTTGAACAAAAGTTGTTAGTTTTGTTGTACAAAATAAACCCCTAAAAGCATGCTAATTAATTAGAAATAACCCTGTATAATTAATTCACATAATAAAGGTTGCAATTAAGATGAAAACGTTTATCATTTGCAATTTTTAATACAAGTACAATTACAAATTTTACAAGTACAAATTTTAATTACATACTATTCAAGTAACTTGCTGACTAAGATAAAATCTCGAATAGATTATTAAAGATCATTACAATGAATGGATTATTATAAATGGAATGATAATATGCAATTTTTAATTTTCTTTTACTTTACGATGCCTTCGAAAATATATGCGACATAAATACTATAACTACATACACTCTGAAATTTTTGGATTCAGATAATTGTGCTTTTAGTTTACAATCTTATTAATATTTTGGATTCAATGTCGTCATTTATTTGTTCGTTTGGTGGGGCGTTATAATGATTAAAATTTTGAAATCGAATTTCGCACTTCATGGCACTAATCATTTAATTTAAAATCATGCGACACCCCTGGTGGGGCAGATTCCACTGGTCTAAAAAGTGAGTGGAATCTGCCCCACCAAGATGGGATGAGTGGGGCAGATTCCACTCCAAAAAATGAAGGAGTGGAATCTGCCCCACCAGTGGGGCGCTTTAGTGGGGCAGAGTGGAAGCACTCGCCAATTGCACGTGAAAATACATAATTGTGTAAGCACAAACAGCTGGCCATAATTAAGCTAAAAATTAAACACAGCATTTCACAACCCTTTAAACATCTGCAATTGAGTAAATTAAATAAATAGAATAATAAGGAGCTATGCAGTCTCTTTGAAGGTAATTGAAAGATAATTAAGAATTGTAATTTTTTATTAATTGTCTTTCTGAGCGTCTGGTGGACGCGACGCGTGACCAAAATACTGGTGTTTATTTGGCTCAATGTATAAGCATTGCCATTCAGCGTGGCAATGCTGCCAGCATGCTGGGCACGCTGCCAACTGACAGTGGGCTTGAGCACTTGGATTATCTTTAGACCTTCAATGGTCTGTAGATGATCCAATTGCTTTCTATGTAGTAGTAGTGTAGGTAGTTTATAAAGATATTAATAAATAATATTAAAAAAAAAAATAGGAGTCAATCAAGCTTACCTGTTAAGAGAAGATTGATGATATTATATGAAATTACCAAAAAAGAGACAGCATAGTAAAGTCCCTCCCTCCCTTCCCGGAGGTGATGAGCTATCTAACCAAGGGAATTATAAGTATTAGTATAATACAGGTAAGCCTCGATCGATGTCATTATGGAAGGCTCAGAAAGATAAATCGGTCCTAAGGCTCTGCCTCCATGCAAAGGTTGTGAAATATTCACAAATCTCTACTATGAACTCTAATGACAACAGAAACAAAAAAAAACTTTAAAAGTTGTGGATAAAACGCGCGTCGGGGACGCTGTGCGAATTTAATTTAATTTATTTCCGTCAATTTTTTAGTATCATGTTTTTAGTATGACCTGAAAATTAAATAAAAAACAACTATTTTTCGCAAATTTCTAAAAACACGACCGTTGCGGTTAAAAGCTAATTAATAAATATTGAGAAATGTTACACTTACCTTCAGGCAAACTGCGGTATCCAGCAACGTTAACAATTAACATACAAATAAAGAAAACATAAACTACACTTATACTCGCCATTTACACTGACATAACTAAAATCAACTACTAATTAAATAATACTGCATGAAGTTGCCTGCCGGTGAAGTGCAATAAAATATTAATAGCGAACTATCATAATATTATTGAAATATTTTAAATTATTAATATTAAGAATAGGGTAAATAAAGCAAAGGCCCAAAAAGAATAGACGAACGACAGAAGGAAAATAACCAACTATGTACATGGGCTACAAGATAAATCATAGTAGAGGACCGAATGATCTCATAGGTGATAAAGAGACGCGCCATTAGCTACGCGCTATGCGTTGACAATTTTTTTTCTATGACCGTCGTCACATTTTGTTGTCATCATCATGTTAAATAGTATATTAGATGTTTACTACAAGCCTGCTCTACTCTACAATGTAGAGAGAGTCATACCAGGGTGGTGTAATTGAGGATACAATATAAAAATTGCTGTTTCAGTAGGATCTAAACGTGTAAGTAATCGGGACCTGCAATTTACGCGTCATCTGAACAATGGCAGAGCTCAGTTGTAAATGCGGCCCGAGGCCGTGATCCGAAGACTTACCGAGGCGAACGTTGCTTAACTTCGACGATCGCTTACGAACACCTAAAGCCCGATTATAGAGGCGCCAGCGTAAATTTAATAGCAACGTAAAAAGCGTTCTCTCTATCAAATGTCTAAAGTGAAAAAGAAACAGAACTATGCTATTTAGCTATTATAATTACGATGGTGCCTTTGTAATCGGGCTTCTAGTCAAACTACGCTAGAACGTAAACCCGTTGGTCAACTAGTTCGTAGTAGGTAAGTACTTTGGCTAGTGTCATAGCGCGAATATGTAATCTATGCACAATTTTATCACCACTATTCATTTTGTAATTGATGGAAATAAGTATATTAAATCCGAATTCAAATAGAAATCTTACGAAACATCCTCGGTGAGATTGCAGCTGGTGCAGCATATGATGGGGTCTGATCCGTTAAATGAACATAGCTGTCAAGAAGGAAATTATGATATAACAATATAAATATTTTTAAACAATGAGCTTTCACAAATAGAGACGTTACACTCATTAAAAATAGCCTTAAAATGTGGCAAAATTATGTTGAACTTAGGTAGAATAATACCTATATGCAGCATTGTTTCCATTACTTATTAGCAGAGTTTAAAACCCAGTTGTTAGAAAGAGATAAAACAGGTTCACAGAAAGTTAGCCTTGTACGTGCGACGCGTGTAACGTCGGCGCAAGACAAGGCGCGACTGACTTGACTCAAGCTATTAGCTTGACTTGAGTTCGCCACGCTATGCGCTAGACAGAGTATAACGCATCTACCTCAGTTAATATATTAGAACATTGTTTTAAAGTTGTCTGCCCATACCATGAGCTTAATAGGAATGCATCAGGCACAAGAAAATATTGTTTAACTTTTAACTAGCGAGCTTTGATCTAGAGGATATTTTCCTTGAAAAGGGGGATTACTGTACTCGATGTTATGTGGCAAAGTCGTTAAATATCTAATACCTAGCAAGGTTTGCGAGTATGAATCAAATCGCTCCAGAGCAAGTCGAGATAAGCCTAATATGATTCTCAAGATTTTATTAAAGAGCCGTGTTCGCGAGGTCTACTGTGTGAGTACAAATAGTATTATTATGGATATTTTACTTACCGGTGGATAATCTTTGTCCTTGATGTGATGTCAATTGTGTAAGCACAAACAGCTGGCCATAATTAAGCTAAAAATTAAACACAGCATTTCACAACCCTTTAAACATCTGCAATTGAGTAAATTAAATAAATAGAATAATAAGGAGCTATGCAGTCTCTTTGAAGGTAATTGAAAGATAATTAAGAATTGTAATTTTTTATTAATTGTCTTTCTGAGCGTCTGGTGGACGCGACGCGTGACCAAAATACTGGTGTTTATTTGGCTCAATGTATAAGCATTGCCATTCAGCGTGGCAATGCTGCCAGCATGCTGGGCACGCTGCCAACTGACAGTGGGCTTGAGCACTTGGATTATCTTTAGACCTTCAATGGTCTGTAGATGATCCAATTGCTTTCTATGTAGTAGTAGTGTAGGTAGTTTATAAAGATATTAATAAATAATATTAAAAAAAAAAATAGGAGTCAATCAAGCTTACCTGTTAAGAGAAGATTGATGATATTATATGAAATTACCAAAAAAGAGACAGCATAGTAAAGTCCCTCCCTCCCTTCCCGGAGGTGATGAGCTATCTAACCAAGGGAATTATAAGTATTAGTATAATACAGGTAAGCCTCGATCGATGTCATTATGGAAGGCTCAGAAAGATAAATCGGTCCTAAGGCTCTGCCTCCATGCAAAGGTTGTGAAATATTCACAAATCTCTACTATGAACTCTAATGACAACAGAAACAAAAAAAAACTTTAAAAGTTGTGGATAAAACGCGCGTCGGGGACGCTGTGCGAATTTAATTTAATTTATTTCCGTCAATTTTTTAGTATCATGTTTTTAGTATGACCTGAAAATTAAATAAAAAACAACTATTTTTCGCAAATTTCTAAAAACACGACCGTTGCGGTTAAAAGCTAATTAATAAATATTGAGAAATGTTACACTTACCTTCAGGCAAACTGCGGTATCCAGCAACGTTAACAATTAACATACAAATAAAGAAAACATAAACTACACTTATACTCGCCATTTACACTGACATAACTAAAATCAACTACTAATTAAATAATACTGCATGAAGTTGCCTGCCGGTGAAGTGCAATAAAATATTAATAGCGAACTATCATAATATTATTGAAATATTTTAAATTATTAATATTAAGAATAGGGTAAATAAAGCAAAGGCCCAAAAAGAATAGACGAACGACAGAAGGAAAATAACCAACTATGTACATGGGCTACAAGATAAATCATAGTAGAGGACCGAATGATCTCATAGGTGATAAAGAGACGCGCCATTAGCTACGCGCTATGCGTTGACAATTTTTTTTCTATGACCGTCGTCACATTTTGTTGTCATCATCATGTTAAATAGTATATTAGATGTTTACTACAAGCCTGCTCTACTCTACAATGTAGAGAGAGTCATACCAGGGTGGTGTAATTGAGGATACAATATAAAAATTGCTGTTTCAGTAGGATCGATTGCTCTGAGCAATATAGATAGAGCTGAATTGTTTGTCATAGCGATGTGCAAGTATTTCTGGTGCTATACACCTGTGCCTGACAATACAGCTGATCGACGCGACGTTTTAATTTGATGCAGTAGAAAATTTGCGGGTACATCATTAAAACTCCTATACCTATTCAAAATATTTGTCGCTTTCTGACGGAGACACAAAATAGGTTTTTGAGCATAGTTTTTATTAAATTATAATTTTTAATTGATTTAATTACTTAATTATTAATTGTTATGTTTTGTTTTATTATAATATCATGATGGACGAGTCCATAAGTAGGAACATCGATGATAATTTAATTATATGTTATCAGTGTGACTATTTTGACAATAAATTATTTCATTTCGTTTAGTTTCATTTCATTTCATATAGGTTAAAGATTGTAAGACCTAGAGGACCGATCAAACTTTTTTTTGGCGGCTGTAATGTTAGCTATAAGCTGTTCAAAACTCAATCTTGACTGAAACTCAAACCAAAAATAAAAATTCTGACACGTACTCAATTCGGCATAAATTTGGAGAGTAATCTGGCTATGGAAACATTCCAGAAGAAGAAGAGAATAATTATAAATCATCTCGATCTTCATCTTGATCTCTTTTACGAAGCTGTAAAAGTTAATGATTGGAAACAAAGAACTCATCAGTATCACATTCACTGTCTCAAGCCAGCAGAGAGCTTTGAATACCTCTTCAAACGGTGAACTATCTCAAATAATTTACAGATATCTGTGATCTTGACTCTTTTTAAGAACTCTGGACGTTTTCTAGGATTTTTTAGCCGTTTTTCACTAAATTTATAAAAAAAAGTAAGATAATTAAGGACATGTAACTTCATAGGTTAGTATTATTATATCTTCTTTGGTATCATTTAACACGTTTTAGCAAGACGTGCGTCGCCTAGAAATACAACCTATGACTTAAATAAAACAGAACACAATTCAAAGTTTTAATTTTGTAAATGAATTGATCTAGTTCAGTTAACACGCAGAAATTCATAATCGTCGCCTCTGTATTTAGATGTTTCCTATACCTTTTTTCCTTTAGCGTTTAAATAAATTCTTAAATTACCCACGACTGGTTAGGTATCTGCGGAAAATGTTAATTGTTGTAATGTTATGTGTTATTATTCTAAGGCATAAATGCCGCTTCTTGCTTAGTTTAGATTTGTATTCTTCTTTTGCGCGGCCATGGAAAAATCCCACAACCAAAGAGTGAAACAAATTTTGACAGATCGGCCATGCAATTAATGTGACGCGTTTGTTAACCTTTTTAACGGACTTCAAAAAAGAGGTTTTTAATTCGACTGTACTTTTTATGTATGTTACTCGATTACCGATTATGAATCGATTTTGATATTTCTTATTTTATTTGGCAGACCATACTTTGTAAATGGTCTCATTTGAATTTTATTGACATTGGTTTAGTGATGTGACATGATAAATGTAAAAATTACCACATCACCCCAAATGACAACCGGTTCATGCGAACTATTCGAATTCTGTACACGGTTGGAGTCGGTTGTGCCATTTTAGCGAAAATAAATCATTATAATAATATTAGCATTATTAATATTAACCAGCGAGATCATAGAACATCTATCCTTCTCTCTCTTCTGTGAGCGAGATGGTGGAGATAATACAAAAATATATACTTACTAGCTTAAAACCCACGGCTTCGCCCGCGTTGTCTTAGTACATAGGTACTTGCTTAAAATGAAAACAGTTCGCGGTTTCACCTACGTTGTCTTTGTACTCGCTTATAAATAAAATCTAATAGTAAAAGTAATAGCAGTTTCGCCCGTGTTGTCTTAATACTTGGTTAAAATTATAATAGCCTGCCATTTGGCCCGCGTTGTTTTAGTACTTACTTGCTTAAAATAATAGCCTGCGATTCAACCCGTATTATTTTGACACTTGCTTTTAATAATATCTAATAGTTCGCGGTCTGGCCCGCGTTGTCTTAATACTTCCTTAAAATTATAATTGCCTGCTATTAGTCTGCGTTGTTGTATTACTTGCAATGATAATAGCCCACGGTCTGGCCTGCGTTGTTGCGTTGCCTTGGCACTTACTTAAAATAATAATAGCTCGTGGTTAAGGTTCAATAGAGAGTACACTTTTTACGTTGCTATAAAATTTACGATGGAGCCTTCATGACTGGGCCTATTTTCATATTACTTGCAAGTATAATGCCTACGGTTCAGCCTGAATTGTCTAAGTATTTGCCTAAAATAGCCCACGGATTGGCCTGCATTGTCTCCATCCACCCATCAGCCATAAGAAGTCCACTGCTGGACATAGGCCTCCCCAAAGGATCTCCGATAAGACCGGTTGGAAAAGGCTTGCATCCAGCGTGATCTTACGGTCCTAATGAGGTAATCCGTCTACCTTGTGGGTGGGCGTCCTACGCTGCGCTTGCCGGTACCTACGTGATTTCCATTCGAAAATTTTCGACCCCATCGGTCATCAGCCCTCCGCGCTATGTTTCCTGCCCATTGCCATTTCAACTTGCCAATCAGTTGGGCTATGTCGGTAACTTTGGTAATAGATCTCCTCATTTCTGATTCGATCTCGCAGAGAGACTCTGTGCATAGCCCCCTCCATAACTTCTTGGTGGGCTACTTGGAGCTTACTAATAAGGCCCATAGTGAGAGAACACGTTTCTGTGCTATCAGTCATCAATGGTAACACACACTGGTCGTAAACAGCATTGTCTTAGTATTTGCGTATTTAATTTACTCGTACTTGTATCTAAAGCTTATCACGGAGTACGTGAATTTTTGAATGATAAATTGCTGAATTTTTGTAATTAATTCAATACTAATAATAATTGTATGAGTGTCAATGTTAGAAATTTCACACAATTGGCTTTTTATTGATGGAAAACACTAAGGCAACATGTATAGGTACATCCGTAGAGAAAAATCAATGTCGTATATAGATTCCGCAACCCGCGTTCGGCCGGCGTGATGGATATGGCCGATGGCCTAATCACTCTTCGCGGGTAGGCCTACGCTCAAGAAGTGCACTATTAATTAAGGCCGGTATATGTATTCGACATGTTTCATTCAGTCATCAGAAGTTTAATTTCTATTATTCTGAACTCATTTTTCCCCAGAGATATTGTGACAATCACGCCCAAAACCGTTCACCCAGTTAAAAGTAATCGAGACACTTGTAGGACTTTCAGACGTTGTCTGACCCCAGGCAGATGAAAAAATGTATTTTATTATTGTTGAGAAACACATAATGTATATCTAGACAGTCAGTCAGTTCAAGGATGCCATTATACTCATCATTTGACGAACTTTTACTATGGTACCAACCCCGAAATCACGTAAATAAAATCAACTGTTCAACACAAAAAGTTCATCGACCCGCGACAACATCTATGGAATAGGTAGGTAATCTTCGCTTTTTAGAGTTGATCCCATAGTAAAGTACATATATTGACCCGTATGTACTCTATGTACCCTAAGCTTAAGATTATTGGCTCATAAAATAGAAAAAAATCGTCAACTATTAGGGACCCATTTTGACCCATATAAGGATAAATCATTATCTTAATTCTATTCTAGATATTTCACTATATTATAAAAAAAAATTGTGATTATTTTTTACGCTTATTCAGGGTTACGATTAGTCTAGCGCACAAAGAATACGGGACTTTTCCCAGAAGGTCAATAGTTAGCATTGATTTAATCAAAATAGCGGAAGATAGGGCACGTCCTTTTATTCGTCAACTAAATTATAGGCATGATGCACAACCACATGCACGAACACTCACACAGCTGTAATCCCATTCTACGTTGAACACTACTGAACGACAGAGACAAACCGATTTGTTTCGACAGTAGGGCGAGCGAGACAACTGTCGACCGTCACCGGAATACTTCGGATCGAGTCGTGTTCTTGAGAGCAATTAGGCGACGGGGACCTAATTTAAGCAGTCCACGCGCTAGAGGCGAGTCACCTATCTTCCGCTATTTTGATTAAATCAATGATAGTTAGTAATTTATTAGTTAAAATGGTGGCTATTTTAACATAAAAAAGAATTCATTGAGATTTTCAAACCGTTTTTAGTGTGTTTTTAAGAAATCGACATCCCGAAGGACCCACTCAAATTTTCCGGGATAGCAGTACCCTAAGTGGTAATATGTGTTATTGTCTAGCTTCGTTCTAAATTTCGTTAGAATTCATTTAACCATTTTAACTTAGCTTTACATTATAATTATAACTGATTAATTTTGGCTATCCCTAAAAAACCTGAAGATTTTCCGGGATAGTAATAGTTCCAGTAATAAGACATGTCGTGTGCTTTCTACATACCCGTTTCCATTCGTAACCTTTCAGCTCCTTGGCTGTAATCGATGCTTTTTCACCAACTTTATTATTCCTTTATCTGACCCCTAAGTAATTTTTTTATGGAAAATTCAGAATAACAGGAAGAACTATTTTTTATTTAGTATCAAAAGCATCTTTACAAAGTTTCATGTCAATCGGTACAGGAAATAAAAAGTTACATGCAAACGAAAAGGGCCCGTTTTACCCCGTAAGAGGTCGATTTTTCAAAATTTTCATCCTTTGTGCTTCATGATGTTGTACGATGTACGTATATTCTAAATTTCAAGTTTATATCATCGACGGTTTGGGCTGTAGCCTAAACTGGTTAATATTGGCTATACCTCAGGAACCCTACAGATTTTCCTGGATATTATTAGTTCCTGTATTGAAACCTGCTGTGTGCTTTCTTCATACCAGATTTCAACCATAACCGTTCAGCTGGTTGGATGTAATAGACGCTTTTTTCACCAATTTTGGGACCTTATTTGACCCCTTAGATAAGGAAAATTCGGAAAAACAGGTAAAAACGTAACTTTTATTTTGTTTGAAAAGCATGTATACGAAGTTTCAAATGAATCGGAACAGGGAATAAAAAGTTACATACAAACGAATAGGGCCCGTTTTACCCTCTTAGAGGTCGAAAGTTCAAAATTTTCGTCCTTAGTGCTCCATTACGTAGTACAATGTACCTATATTACAAATTTCAACGTTATATCTTTAGCGGTTTGGGCTGTAGGCTGTCTGTCAGTCAGTCACTCAGGGAAGCCTTTTATATAATAGATGAGCTTAGTTAGGTGATCACTTTGTACAGTATACCTGCTTTATTTGTTTTAGAAAATGATTTTCAGTAATTTCTTTAAAAACAATCCCCATTTAGATTACAATAATGTGTAATATCATATTTTCGTGATCTTAACATTATGACATTATACACATATTGCAAATTCTTTGAAACTTAACATCTACCAATTTCTTACAGGGTGACAGCGGTGGCCCGCTGCTAGTCGATGGTCAAGTGTACGACCTACAGCGCACGGTGGTCGGCGTGACGTCATACGGCCCGGACTGCGGGCGCCCGGGGCAGGCGGGCGTCTACACGCGCGTGCGGCCCTACGTGCCCTGGATCGACAGCATTATTTGGAGCCAAGGCAACGAATCATAAAATATATTCAAAAATTAATTTAAATTAAGAATACAATTTTATAACAAAGGCATGTTTACTGGGTATAACATTCATTTTTATAATTAGTTTGTTAGATCACTAAAAATATTGGAAAGGTATTTTTTCTTTTGTCAATCAAACAATAAACGACAGAGCTAAACCTTGTCAAAGTTTGGGAGTGGGGGCGTCACTAGTACAGTACAAATGTACCGCACTAGTTAAGTGACGTCACGCGAAACTTTAACGGGCTATATCTTTATAATTTTTTGTCAAATGGACAAAAGAAAAAAATACGTATCCAATATTTTTTGATAATTTATTTGATGGACTAATTATGTTTTGGTAAACAAGCCCATTATGACACACATATTGACGTTTCTCTAGATATAGGTTGCATTTTTCAACGGATCTCGACAAAACTTGGTATACTAAGCGCCACACACGTCCGCGAGTGGGAAGTTATGCGCAGAACGTTGCGCAAAAGCCGTAATATAGGTATTCGCGGGAGCCAGAGAGACGAGACGTCGGGGCACACCTGCCCGTCAACCTCATGCCTCCCGCGCGCTCGCTACACCCGTGCTCACCACTACGACACGCGGCGTCGGAATTGTGCACACATGCGCAATAATTAGCGAATCACGGTGAAGTGTCATCTACGCCTTCTCATCCGCCGATTTGTATGGCGCTTAGTATACACTCTTATCTCTATAATTATTAGTAGATTTTTTTGTCATCTGCAATTTTTGAAATTTTCTTCGAAAAGGAGGGAAATATTGCTATCGCACTATTTAACGGCCAATTTCAATAATACTTAGCAAGATTGTTAACTATTTAAATCTTAACAAGATTTGCGAGTATGAACTTAATTGGTCAAGAGCGACTTGAGATATACTTACGTAATGTAACTCTAGATTTAGGCTTATAAAGATTGAGATGTGTCGCGAGATCTACTGCAAGGAAAACAACTTTTATAATTACTATACCTGTACCTGTACCAGCATTTTTTTTCAACAGTCCACTGCAGGACGTAGGCCTACCCACGAAGGGTGATTGGGCCATATCCACCACGCTGGCCCAGTGCGGGTTGGTGGATTCACATACGCCATCGAACTTCTTCTACGGACGTATGCAGGTTTCCTCACGATGTTTTCCTTCACCGAAAAGCCCGTGGTGTGAAATTCCGTACATAAATTCCAAGGAATTCATTGGTACGGGATCGGGATTTGAACCCACGACCTCACGATTGTAAGGCGGGTGTCATTACCACTAGACCACCATGGCGTCTATTACTATACATTAAGCAAGAATCAACAAGTATACAATTTCCTTATTGTGACACTAAGATGGGAAAAATCTATAATTATAATATTAGTCTGACCTAGCAATTAAAACAAGATTCCAGAATATTTTCCTGTTCAATGCAATAATACTAAGCTATGGTCAGCAAATAGGAAAATCAAATAAGTCTCTTATAAACAGCATTTATGCAAAAGATAATAAAATTAATTTAACAGTATTCCGTCTCTAAGGAAACAGTCGGAACTGTAATGATGAAACCCTTGTCCTAGACCTGCCCAGACTAGCCACTATCAAGGAAACAAGTACTTCATACGAGTACAGTTGATAGAGAATTTAATCTAGAGACTAGAACGTTTATAAAAACACACAGACAAAGATAAAGAGGGATACTGGACTTACTCTAGGTTTAGGTTTAAAGATATTTATTCTCAATTAAAGATATTACATCACTTATATGAGAACACAACTAAATATAAGTAATTATAAATCATAGTTCGTCGTCGCTGAGATAACAATTTTTAAATAATACAAAAATTAACAACTTTTAGAACAGTTCACACACGCACACCCATCGACCACAATACAAAAACAAGTGGAAAAGAAAAAATACATATGAACATGATAACAAACAGACATATTAAATGACAGATTTTACTTATAAGTTAAAACTATGAATTGTCGGCAATAATATACTCGGCAAGTTTCTTTTTAAATATGTTAAACGAAGTAGTATTTTTTATATCCGAGGGTATATTATTGTAAAGGCGCGCACCGTCAAAAGTTATCATACTTTTACCGTAGTTTGTACGGATCTTTGGCAATACAATGAAGCTACCGCGGCGAGTGCAGGGGTACGTAACATTTTGTTTTCGTTTAGAGAAATGTAGATTTGTGTGAAGTTTATTGCTCATAGTTTTCCGTATAAATATACAAATATTATAATTGTGTAGTTGTTTAATGGTCATTAATTTTGTTTCTTTGTATATTTTTTTAGTTTCTGTAAGGTAGTGGTAGTTAAATAGCGTTTTTATGATTTTATTTTGTAGTATTTGCAGTTCGGCTATTCTTTTTTCTTCTATTCTTTCGTATCACCTTCTCTTGTACAGTACTTTTTATTAATTTTGTTTATAATTGTATGTCCAGATTCCTTTAGAAGCTGTTTATACTGATTAGATTTTCTGTTTTTTGTTAATAAATCAATATTAAAGTCCCCAAAAACGATTGCTCTATTTCGGTGGCTTAGTTGTGACTCGTATTCTTCGAGAAAATCTTTGAAGTCCGTATGTCCAGGATTATACACTACACCTACGTCAAGTCCAAATTTCTCAATTTTTATCCATAGAAAATTGTTACCGCCGGTGTATTTAGAATCTGATACATTATGTTGAAGATTATTGTGGACGTATGCTGAGACCCCACCACCGCCAGTATCAGTTCGGTAATTATAATAGTGTGTGTAATTTGGAAGTTGGAATTGTTGAGCTTGGGCTTCTGAGCGAATCCAGGTTTCTGTCAGTAAAATTACATGCACTGTATTTGGTATTGCTCGAATAATACATTGCAGTTCATCAAATTTGCCTTTTTTACAAATACTTCGAGCGTTAAGATACAGAAATGTAAAACGTGATTTGTTGGTAGGAATCTTCAGGTAGTTGTCTAGTATGTCGTAGGTATTATGATTTAAAATTTCATTTTTGTTTTTGGTAGTTGTGTATAGCGTCTCTAGTTTTTTGGAGTTATTTTCACAATGCTATGTGTTCCGTTGATATATTTGATGGTAAGTTCCTTCTCACCATCACTCTCACGACGCCTCAGCTCGTCCTTTATATTTTTGAGGTAGTTTTGTTGAGCTGGAGTTTGATCTGAGTAGATCTTTATTCCGTCCGGTAATTTATTTTTGTTGCGTAATAGTTGCTTGACTGGTCCAGGAGATTCGAAACATACCTTGATACTACGATTTTTACTAGAATTATATTTGCCAATCCTGAAAATTTTTACTGGTTTTGATATTTCCGTAGTTAGCAAAGAGATGATATTTAAAATACTGGCTTCATCTTGTGCTACTCTTTCTTCTACTAGAGGGGAAGTTCTTTCTGGAAAACCGGTGAAAATTATATTTTTCTCCCTGTTGGCACGGTGCTGCACTTCTTGTATAACTTAGATACTTAGGTTTAAAGTTTACGATACCGTGAAGTAGTTAAAAGCACGTAGTATATAGCGGGAGTGAAAGGTTCTCACGGCGGGCGGACCCGGCTGGAGCAGAGGCAGGCGGAGGCTTAAGTAGACATGGGCGTAGGCCCCCGCGCCGCGATTCAACCATTCGCTGGCTTGCAGGCGCTCTCGCTGATGACGGCGCGTCAAAAATTGGGAAAGAGTACATTTTAGAAGAAAATTAAAGCGGTTAATGTAGGCCGCGTTTTCCGACCATGCCCACTTTAGAGGGTGGCCAGCGTAGGCACTACCCCAGAAGAAAAATAGAAATAACAAATTAAAAGATAAAATAAATAAAATAAAATACTCAGATTCGTGTAAGGAATAAAAGATTTTAAACGAGATTTCTATCCAAAACGTAGGAAAAGGTTAGTTTTCCTACAGAACGCGAATCATACCTATGCGCTTCGGAGTTCGGTATACACTCAGTATACTAACAGTCACAGGTTTGCCGTAGTGACGAACGTGTGGGTTTTTTTTTGTTTATCGCGAATAAGTCCGCGTTTGTGATCAGTAAGCATGTGAACATGCGAGCAGCTCTAGCGCGTGTTTCGTACTGCATGGCCACGCGGGGCTGTAGGTATTCATCTCAAGGACAGGACTGAATCACAATACTGATAGATACCATTACTGTGTTATTGTTTAACATACGTAGATATTTCCAAGCTCTTGTTAAGTACTTAGCAATGCAATACTGTTACAGCCAAGCTTGTGAATTGACAATTACTATGTTTTTATTTAAATGATTTAAATTCATTGTATTGTAGTTTGTGTACATTTTTACATTACAGTACAGTACAGTGATTCTAGTTTTTTAAATAGGTATTATGATCAAACGAAATAATATTGGCATATTTAATAAATTTAGGTCAACGTTGCAAGTGTAATAAATACACAATTTCCTTGTCTTTGATACGATGAATCTTCATTTTCTCAATTAATAATAGCTATTAAAATGTTTTCACAGCAGCAATATTCCTGTTTGATTGACTTGTAACTGATTTTTAATAAACATTTTATGTTATAGCTAATTATCTATTTATTTATTTTATAACATTGCAGTTTCTTATTATTGTGAATCGCAGAATAGGTGACTGATGTAACAACAATACACTATAATATACTGTTTTTAAATCTGAACTGACGTAAATCTCATTACTTTGATTTTTATTTTATGTTTCGCGAAATAAATCTAGACTGCCATACTCGTATGTTAATTCATAATTTTTGAATAACTTTTACAATAAGAACTACCGTGATTTTTAAAACACTACAATTCTACGATGTTTAACTTAAAATGAAAATGGGTTTTAAATATTTTAATTGTGGTTTGGTTTTCCTTCTCATGCCAAGTTTGAACGTGGGGGCATTTTTACCCGAAGGTAATTATAAAATTGTTAAAGTATTAGTGACACTTAATAGAGTACCTATAGGGAAGGAACAAGAGGCGGCATATAGAGACGGTAAGTAAGGTCAGTTATACTCTATAAATTTTAACTTGATCTCTGCGACAGTGACATTGACATCGAAGATTGTCATTTTTAGTGTTGAGATAGTGGTGGAAAAAATCGATTTTCAAACAATGTTGTAATGAAATCGAATGAGTAGTTGAAGGTGAGAATTTGGATTTTATTTACTTACTATTATTTAAGATGAAGTATGTAATGAAACATGTAAATAATGTTATGATATTAATTAAATTCTCATAATAATGTAACGATAGTATTTATCGACGTTTTTCACTATTATCGATGCTAATGTAACATATAATTGGGTTTAATTTAATTACACGTGTAAAAAATGTTATGATATTAAAATATACAATAAAATTAATGATAAATTAAGTTTTATTTAAAATATGGTGAGCATAAACTATCGATATTTTAAATAAAACTCTATCTAAAACTCTGTGGTCACGATCATTCGTCGCCCATCACTAATCGGCATGCTCATAAAGTATGACATTGACAGGTACTGTCTGTACTATTAAGAAATTCAGGACTTCATAGGCGTGATTTTTCAGACAGCTGTCGCAGAGATCAAGTTAAATTTTATAGAGTATAGTTGTAACCGTAGTCACGAAACTGAAGTGAATTTAGGCAGGACACATACCGAGGCGAGGTGAAGACAGGTGGAGTAACGCTGACATACAATGTTAGCCGAGGCAAAGTAAACGGAGCGTTGGTCGCTGCGGTCCGGCTGCAAGATGGCATGACGTTATACGGGGTTATTCCAAAAAAAAAAGTCGCAGAACAAAAGTTATTAGTTTTGATGTACAGAATAAGCCCCTAAAAGGATGCTAATTGATTTGGAATAACCCTGTATAGTCGAAATTGCGTGTCGAACCTGGACACGACCGAGACAGGTGGCACAGTAAAAGAGAAGCCTATACCCAGCACTGGGGTAAAGAAGCTGATGGAGAAGATGGAGCAGAAGGTGGAGCTGATGGATGATGATGAAAATAAAATCCATGAATTTAATATAAAAAAAAAATCTAGTAACAAATGTACATTGATTTCAGGGTCAGCCTGTATGGCAGATGGCTACCCGGGTATTTGCATTATTTGGAAAAAATGCTTCAATCTCGCCTTAGACATCCAAGATAAAAATTATCCACCCGTAAGCTAAATACTGATTGCAATATTAAAAATAAAAACTTTACTTTCAATCACTGTGTGATAAAATAAATAACTGCAAACTAGACTTGACATTGAGAGTTACGTACGAAACATTATACTTTTTATTCAGTTTATTATTTATAACCTGACTTAATAAGGACCATTTTACTCACTCTTGGTGTCTTGTTATGGGATTAATAAGCCACGCATGTTTTTGGACTCTTCTACTCTATTCTTAGTTTTCCTAGCGATGTTTCCCTTTACAGCTTACTATATTTTTAATGCGGTGATAGCGTGCTTCTTACTAGGTATAAGAAAATCAAAATTAACCAGTAATCAATGAATATTTGAATGGAACGAATACCCATTACCATTTCTCCAATGTTATCTTCCACAGCTTTGCTCCTTCAATAGATTAGAACCTATCATCTGTTGTACTAGCTGTGAGCTTACCAAATATGTGTCGTAAGTATTTTTTAATCTATATTTTACTTAGTCTTTGTAATCGGCTTGCAGAAACTTGTGAGGAAAATGTATACATGAACGCGAAACTCTTGCATTTTCCTATAAAATTTATACTTACATAATATTTTAGTTGTATGCACTGCAGCTATAATGAGCATGGAAATATTCAATGTAAAAATGTATTATCGACTGCCTCGGTGGCTCAGTGGTTAGTGAACCTGACTTCTAGATCAAAGAGGCGTGGGTTCGATCCCCACCCAGGGCAAGCATTTTTGTGATGAACATAGGTGTTTGCTCTGTGTCTGGCTGTTATTTAGGTTCTATTTATATAAGTATGTATTTAAAATATGTTTATGTAGTATATCAGTCTCTGGCAGCCATATTACAAGCTTTGCTTAGTTTGGGGTCAGAGACCGTGTGTAAGATGCCCCCCAATATTTATTTATAATTTATTTATTCATTATTTACACTAAAATTAGGCCCAATTATGAAGGCGCCATCGTGAAATTAATAGCAAAGTAAAAAGCACGGTAATAGATACCTACCATAACCGTGTAACAAGTGGTTTTTCTATCGAATGCCTAAAGCGAAAAAGAAATAGAAATGTTCTATTTAGTTATTATAATTACGATGGCGCCTTCATGATTGGGCTAACTATTGTTTTAAGCAAGTTTAGATTATATTACGTCACTTCATTTTTCAGATATAGTATTATTTATAATAGTTTTAACCAGGTAGTACCTTTAACCTACAGGCAACATTGCACGTTTTTTAGAGAATTGAAATTTTATAGCTAAAAAGCTTGGCACCTGGCAGCACTAGCTCCCCACCGCTCGGTCGGTCACCTCATTCCTTTTTCGTGCAAGGCGACGAACGCACGCATGCACTTCAAAATGTCAAAACGAAGTGCCCAACAAAAAGAAAATTATTAAAATAGAACAAAAAGTGAAAAGTAACAAACGTCGGATCCCATCATCTGATTCATCATACAGCGAGAACACAAAAGGTATGTGTACCTCCAATTGTAATTAAATAAGTGTTTTAAGATCAATTACATTGCAATTGACTGCGAGTCACTTGTGATAACGCGAGTAGCTGCGAGCTACCCGCGATACATACCTAGTATGTTTATGTAAATAACTTTTCATAGTTATTATATGCTTAAACACTTATTAAGAAATCGTGATAGACTGCGAGTCTAGTACGATAACGAGTGCAGCTGCGAGCTACCCTCGATTGAATATAATATATTATTAATTATATTATAATATGACAAAACACAGAGTCTATCATGATAACGAATGCAACTGCGAGCTACCCTCGATTGAACAAAATGTATTCATTACCTTTGTTATATGACTAAATACATAATGATAAATCGTGATAGACTGAGAGTCTATCGTGATTACTAGTGCAGCTGCGAGCTACACTCGATTAAACAAAAAATATATTTTACCTATGTTATATGACAAATTACATATTACTAAATCGTGTTCGTATAGACTGAGAGTCTATCATGATAACGAGTGCAGCTGCGAGCTACCCTCGATTAAACAAAATATATTCATTACCTATGTTATATTACAAAATACATATTACCAAATCGTGTTCGTGATAGACTGAGAGTCTATCATGATACGAGTAACGAGTGCAGCTGCGAGCTACCCTCGATTAAACAAAACATATTCATTACCTACGTTACGTTATATTACAAAATACATAGTACTACGTCGTGATAGACCGAGAGTTAATTATGATAACTAGTGCAGCTGCGAGCTACCCTCGGTTAAATAAGAACTATTTATTACGTTATGTTACGACAAAATACATAGCGCTAAATCGTGATGGACTAAGAGTTTATTATGATAACGAGTGCAGCTGTGAGCTACTCTCGATTAAAAATAAATTAATTTAGTTAATTATACACGAAAAAATACATAGTACTTAATCGTGACGGACTGATACGATAAGACGGGTAGCCGAGAGCTACCCTCGAATAATAAAAAGTACTTATTATAAATAGACTTATTCTGTCATCTGCGATTCCAAAACGAAAACCCACATTTCTAAATTCTAGTTCACATTTGCCTGTCCCAAAACGAACGAATATAGTTTTTCTGTAATTACAGAAAACTCGTATGTCAAACTTTACGCGGACATGATGAATGAACCGTTCGATCAGCCGGCTGAAATATCGGAAAGCCAAACGGCTGAATCACTACCATTGGCGCAGCCAAGCTCGGCCCTGAGCCTCTTTTGGATCCAGTAGACCCAAAAATTCGCAAACTACATCCGCACCATCTATCAAAGACCCGCCAGTATCGCCCTTGGATGCAGAGCTTCTGTCTGTACTGGGAGCGTATTCATCAGACATTTCTGACTTCGGATAAGTTATCCACAATAGCTTGGCCAACTTATGGTCTCCTTTACTCCGTAAAGGGTTGCTTAAAGCAGACAAAGAAACACTGTCAAAAGAACATTAAATCCCATGTAACTGCAAGCTTTTACAAGCCCCAAACTCAATGCTGAGATTTCAGCGGCAGTGACCGACACCGTACGAGGTCGCGATAAAAAACTTATGGCTTTCCAGCAAGAACTTGGCGCGGGCGCGTCCGCAATAAGCCGAGGAATGGATATGCTGTTAAAAACAGACAATAAGACATCGGCCTTAAAACAACTAAGCGACGGGTGCCGCCTTACGTTTTACCAAGAACAGAACAAAGCTGATTATACCAAGCTTGGAGAAAAATATCTTACACGTAATTGAAGATATTGAACGTGACGACACTTTGCTCGGTAACTCGTTGGCTGAAAAATTAAAGCCTTTAAGGCTATCGAAAGGCAAGGTAACCAAATTGGAAATAAGACTGATCCGAAGAACACTACCGGACAAGCCTCATTCAGCCGCCCGCCCCAGCAGGGAAACTGGAACGGATCTCCTCGTTACACTCCGAAAAGGGGGGGGGGGGGGGGGGGGGGGGGGGGGGAGCGCCGTCGACACATCGTCGACACTAGCTCACGACCACGACTCATTCGACATCGAAGAGTTCAAACCAACCCAAAGCCCGTGCCAACGTTCAGCAATAGTTCAGGTACATGCTGCTCGACTTAACTTACTTTTATAATTGCTGATTGAATATAACTAATAACGAAGCCATCTTGATATGGATCGAAAAAGGGCTTACCTTCTATCTCTTTCAAAGATGCGGTGGCTCAATCGGTGGTCCTTCGGTCTAAATTTAAGCATACGAACACCGAGATATGTTCAATGCCATCAGTAAAACTTATACAGTTAGGTGTCGTAACTGTTTGCAAACCATGTAATGGCCAGTTTGTATCAAACATATTTAAGTCCAATGGTGGAAATATATTCATTCTAAATTTAAAATATTTATAGAAATAACACTTTTTAAAATCGCAAATGACGGCGCGGCGTCGAAATTAATACCAGAGTGTGGTTTTTTAGCCACCATCGATTTGAAAGCTTAGTTATCAGTCCCAATGGCCTATACTGACAGAAAATACTTGAGATTTGAATATTAACCTCCCAAATCACTTGAATCTGTATCGTACGAGGTCACGGCGATGCCTTACGGATTGTCCGTGGCTCATTAAGTATTAACCAACATAATGAAAGAAGTTTTAAACTGTCTCAGAAATCGAAAGTCATTGTTCAGTAAGCAATAACATGTCTCGACGATAGACTGTGTATAGGAGACTGATTTGAAGAGCGCAGACATAATGTACAATCGACATTATATTTGCTACAATATCTGCTTTTGTCAATACGTAATATAATATTTGGGTTTTGTAATAAAGCTATTAAAAAAAAAAAAAAAACCTAAGCAAACCAAGAAGTTCCTAGGTTTTATTTATGATTCTTAGGAATTTACCATGTTTTTGCTATTAGAAAAGCGCAACAATATTGCCCCATTAGTTTCTGAATTTCTTTTTTATTTACCCAGTTGTACAATTCGCGAATTTACCAAATTGATTAAAGTCCTTATAGCGGCCTGCCCCGCAACAAAGTATGTATTTTTGTATACGTTTTGGAAAGGCAAAATTTATCCTTTTATAAGCAAAATAACGAATGTGGCACTTAAATTTAAATCCCAAATGTTGTCTTAGAAGACTTATATTGATGTTTTTGGCCTTTTTGCCTCGTATGTAAATACCAAATCCAATCGTGCCGATTCAGCATCTAGAAAGATAAATCCAGATACCGAATGGGAACTATCCGACAACGCCTTTCAGGACATAGAAAATCTCTTCGGAATTCCAGAAATCGACCTATTTGTTCCTCGCAGCAATGCTTAATGGACCACCATCACCTGCACGCCAGTCTTACCCTGGGTGCCGCGAAACTCTGCGGACAGCATTTACATGACGTGACGCCCCACTGGACGCAGTCGACCAAATGCTCGCGTCACTGTCCGCTAACAATATAATACAACGTTTCGTTCAACATTTGCTGGTAGTTTTGCGAGTCTCATAAAACATACGTTCACCATGGTTCTACACCATTAGTACTATCCTTTCTGACCGATTCTAAACAATTTAATAAAGGTTGCTATGGATCCTTAAACAGTCATAGGTCAGCCCTATCGCTTCTTTTAGATGACATAAGATAAGATAAAATAAGATATACTTATTGGCCTTCTATCTACATACGTGACACTAGGCAAGTCAAATTTACAATTATAACACAATGCATAATTACGGATGAGACGATCGCATTAAGCGTCTTCTCAAAGGTGCAAATGAAATGAAGCCAAAATTTCCCAAATTTACTTCAACATGAGATCCAAAAGTAGTTCTGAACCTTGTTTTGAACTGGTATCCAAATTTAGATTTAACATAGAAAATATCACAAAGAAACGTGTTATTAACTTGTGTACCTACTGCACACAAAGTCCAAACTACGAGTATATCACTAATAAAATTAAAAAATATCATAATGTTAGACAACGGCATCAAGATAGTAGTAATATTGGATCCAATAAAAATTACAGCACCCGGCTGCGATCAGCCGGTACTATTTTTACCATACTTTTTGGGAAACCCAAAAATCTGTCTTGCTTCAGCATCAAAGACTATATTTCTTTACATAAGGTTTGAGAATTTCGATCGCAAGAAATTAGCTACTGACAATAAAACAGCAACATAAGGTTGCTACATCTTAATCCATCAGTCGTTGGATTAAAACTGTGTTGTCGGAGAGCAGCACAGACACATGCATTTTTAGCGCACATAGTACGCGACATGCTTCCACCTCCGCCGCGAACTCCGCGGAACTCGGTATACACGTGATACGCAAAACAGCGGGCCTGGACTGCCACGTCTAGCAGTTTAGCTTGCTTCTGTAATAGACCTATCATTAACACAACCGAATGTGATTTCGTTAAATCAATTGTTTTTCGCTACAATATAGAAACATATTTAAATAACTCACAATCATATAGATCATTAAACAATGTAAGGCTGATTGTTATACCTAAGGATAATATTATTGATTACTAAAAGACTATCAAACCACTGAAAATTAAAACATTTGGTATCCGTAATGTTTTTATTTGTTGTGCAGCAATACAAGCAAAACAAAACTTCATTCTCTAAATATCTACCTGGTTAAAACTATTATAAATAATACTATATCTGAAAAATGAAGTGACGTAATATAATATATGATCAAACGAACTTCCAAGTGAAGTTCGATCATTATTATATAAGTCACTTCATTTGAAGATATAGGAAACTACCCAATCCCACCCTTGTAAATACGGCGATGACGTATGTTAGCCCATATCTGATTATGAAGCGTTGTTTTGGGGAAAAATCTCTAAAAATAATGAGGTGACCGACCGAGCGGTGGGGAGCTAGTGCTGCCAGGTGCCAAGCTTTTTAGCTATAAAATTTCAATTCTCTAAAAAACGTGCAATGTTGCCTGTAGGTTAAAGGTACTACCTGGTTAAAACTATTATAAATAATACTATATCTTCAAATGAAGTGACTTATATAATAATGATCGAACTTCACTTGGAAGTTCGTTTGATCATATATAATTAATAATAATTAATTTAAAAAAAAAATTGATATGGGGCATATTTAGCGGGTGCCGTACCTCATTCCGTAGTCTAATTTTACAAAACATATAAAATTTCACCAAAATAGCCAAATAGTTACGATATTTCAAGTCATTTTATATGCCATAGTTTCCATTTCACGCTATCCTTTTTATACCTACTTCTGTTTTTATATTTCATAATTGTAAAAGGGGCCTCTCAATGTTGGCTTAGGCTCCATTGATGCGTAATAAAGGACCAGGCTAAGCCTGTGATTTCAATTAATTAATTGTAATAAATAATAATAAATAATTGTTGTTATTAAGTAATAACTTAAACTATAAAATACCTCTCTTATTTTATTACAGGAAATTAGTTTTAAGTCCCAGGCATGGGATTCTATGGCAAACTGATCAAATATCATGGAACAGTGAGTATTTTGAAGGGAAAAGTCAGACTTTATTTTATTCTTCGTTTTATTGCGCCTCACACACTGTCCGTGGACCAAGTATCGGACCTCTTTTAGATTAAACAAATAAGATTGAAGAATATTTTTTTGTATTATTTTCTTCAAGACGCTGAGTGGTGGTTCGCAGTGGTTCACAAGTCGATCATAGACTTATTTAGATGGTGGACAGGAGTTTTAACAAAGAATTTTCTTTATTTCAGAATGCATAGAGTATTCGTTGCTGCCATATCATGAGATAGATCACAATAAATGTACGTACAAAAAACGATGGATTGAAACTCAAGGTTGTTTTAAGTTTTCATTCGGTTGCGTTTCGGGAGCTGGAGGGAGAGACGCCAAGAGAGCTGAGTTCCCTCACATGGTAAAAAATTTCTTTGACTTCTGCAATTCAAAAATATTACTGAAGATTACATTTATACTGGGTTATCAACTTGCTCTGGGGCTATCTACGAAAGGGAGTGATCAAGAACATCTTTACAACTTTTGCTTTTTGGCCTATTTGAAGTATGACTATAAAAATTTGTCGAATCCCAGGTAAAATAAGTCTTATAGTAAAAGTAGTTCATAGTGATGATCTGAAACACCTCCTTTCGGCTTAGTACACCAGTTCTGGATAACCCTGAACATCAACAACTTTTAAATGTCTGTACATAGACATACTTACGATAAGGTGGAAAGATGTAAAATAGAAACATAAGAGTGTAGTATTTCGTCATGAAGACTATTTCTAAGCAAAAATCTTCGAGCAAATATCTACAGAGTCACAGACCGTAAGTGAAAGTGGTAAGAAAATGTCCGAGCGCTGTCATTCATGCCGACTTAATTATTTACATTAAATAATTCACGATGACCCATTTTTTCGAGTTATAAATAAATAATTAATAAATAAAACGTTTACATATTGTTCTTAAAAATTAACACAAAGCAAGTTGTACTCTACATTCCACACTAGGGCGACCTGTGTCGTGAGATCTAGGCTCTTCCTTATGGTACCAAAAACAATTTAAAAGGTCATGTCACCTAATTAGTGCCTGTAACCGAGCACTTTATCATCGCGCGGCGTTGTAGTCGGCTTGCAATCGCCTGACGACTAACTAAAACCCCGCCCACTACATAGCTTGAGCAGAGTTTTGGCTCGGACACTTTTTTTTCACGATTGTGACTCTATAGATATATTGAAGGTAAAAAGTCTTAAAAATTGGACCTGCCTACTATCCCTTATAATATGACATGCATATTTTTAAAATTTCCGTTATAATACAATTAATAACAAAGCTATTTTATCTATATTTCAAATTTCTGCGTTGTTTGTATTGTATGCTATCTCACTCACGTGGAAGACTTTTATTAACATTGATCAAGTATTTTTAGGCTCTTTTAGGGTACGGTGAATCTAAAAATACCTCCCAGTGGCTTTGCGGAGGGACGCTGCTCAACGACCGCTTCATCTTGACAGCTGGACACTGCATCTCCAGCCCGGCTGTGTAAGTTTTTTTCACTTATGAAGATCTTACATACATTTTTCTTACTCTTTCTTTGCTAAAATTTTGAGTCTACAGCTCATTCTTTGTCATTAGATAGAATTAAGAATTTATAATTTGCTAAAACAGAGTGCACTACTTGACATCGACATCAATACTTCAACCATTCATTTTTCTAACGTTATAAAAGCTACAATTTTGCACGTACTCCAATCAACTTTGTACATTTTCTTGTATTTTATACAATAAATAAAAATAATATAATATCAAATATCGTTGTGTTATATTTAAATTTATCTCTCATCAGAGGCAACATACACTACGTGGCTCTAGGGATCCTCAAACGTTCCGACCCTAAGGAGCTGTGGCAGACATACGAAGTCCAGAAGATCATTCCGCACCCCCAGTACCGGCCGCCAGCCAAGTACCACGACATTGCACTCTTGAAGACTAGAGAACGGTAGGCAGAACTGCTGTTATACTTAGCAGCTTAGCACCATCACGAATGAGACTGTTGCTACAGCCATCCATCCATCAGCCTTAGAACATCCATTGCTGGACATAGACTTCTTCTATAGATTTCCAATAATTTGGAAACGGCCAGCGCGTTCCTGCAATCTTAATTATATCGTCAGTCCATCTTGTCGGTGGACATCTAACGCTGCGCTTGCTGGTCCATGGTCTCCATTTACGGCTCTATCGGCCATCCGTTCTTCGTACTATGTACCCTACTCTCTGCCATTTCAAATTGCTAATCCACTGAGCTATGTCGGTAACTTTAATTCCTCTGCAAATCTCCTCATTCCTGTTTCGATCTCGCAGAAGAACTCCGAGCATAGTCTTCTCCAAAGTCATACGCTGCAAATAATAGCGACAGCGTATCAGCCACTATTGTCATAAAATAAAGACAAAAATCCGTAAAACGTCATGTTTTTCGTCGCTAAGTTAGGCGTAACTGTTACTGATACAAACTAGGAAAAAATACAGAGCACACAATAATAGTTTACAGGAGAGACTTTTACAACAATATTGCAAAAAAAATATCTGGTACCTTGAAAAAAAATCACAAAAAAAGCTTTAGAAAAACATCTTTCGCTTCGCATGTCTGAATATTTAGATCGATAACTACTATATTTTTTGTAATCATAAAATAGAAAATTTACTAAACTACAGACATATCTATAAATTTTATCGCAAACACGGCTTCATTTCTTTTTAAACGAACTAAAACTGCGAAAAATTATCGAATTCTTATCTCGAGTTTCGTCTAAAAACAAACGACACGCGATTTTAGATTCTACAGTAGAACTCCAATTATCCGAACTCCGACTATACGAATCGCCGATTATCCGAATCACAAAAAAGACCGCAAAACAGCTTACATTGACGGAGATGTTTAAAAAACAATGATTTTTATTTCTAAACTTGTACATAAGTACATTTTATTTATATTTAAAACATGTGAAAATTTCATGTTTCTTTCATTTAATTCAATAAAAAAAATAGTGCAATATCAAAACGTAGCTTTTATTATCTCCAATGGCATTTTTTTTTAAAAAATCCGATTATCCGAATATTTGATTATCCGAATGGGTTCCGGTCCCCATTAATTCGGATAATTGGAGTTCTACTGTATTTGTAAACTGCGAGACATTATTGTAAAATACCTAAATGTTTACTGTTGGAGCGTCTTAATATAGACCACTAATTATATTTTTAATCCAAATTTTCAGATTAAATTTACATATAGGCTGAATTATACAAGTCGGCGGATAAGAAATTGGCTACAAGAATCGCAATACCCAATCGACGCGCAGCTTTACGTGAGCTTCAGTCAGGATTGGATATTGCGCAGCTTGTAGCTAACTTCACATCCGCCAACTTGAGTGATTTGGCCCATAGGTACCTATTAGGTGTTCGTGGCGTTGTCATGAAGTAACCATTGGTGACAGTGCTGCTAATGCTAATTTATGTTGCCGTGCGACACTTATAGGTCTGCGTTTGACTACATACTGCCTGATGTTAAACAGATATGCAGTCTAGGGTGTAGAACGCTTACCTATACTCTATAAAATTTAACTTGATCTCTGCGACAGCTGTCAGAAAAATCACGCCTATGAAGTCCTGAATTTCTTAATAGTACAGACAGTACCTGTCAATGTCAGTGGGCATGCCGATTAGTGATGGGCGACGAATGATCGTGACCACAGATTTTGTTTTAATTAAAATATCGATAGTTGATACTGACGATATTTTAAATAAAACTTAATTTATCATTAATTTTATTGTATATTTTAATATCATAACATTTTTGCATATGTAATTAAATTAAACCCAATTATATGTTACATTAGCATCGATAATAGTGAAAAACGTCGATAAATACTATCGTTACATTATAGTGAGTATTTAATTAATATCATAACATTATTTACATGTGTACATACTTGATCTTAAATAATAGTAAGTAAATAAAATCCAATTTCTCCCCTTAACTACTCATTCGATTTCATTACAACATTGTTTGAAAATCGATTTTTTCCACCACTATCTCAACTCTAAAAATGTCAATCATGTATGTCAATGTCACTGTCGCAGAGATCAAGTTAAATTTTATAGTGTATAGAAGATACTTTTTTAGAAGACACCCACGTTGTACTTTAGCGGGCAGACATACTCAGGCAAAGCGTTCCACATTCTGGCTGTTCGTATGAGGAATGAGGATTCTAATTGATTGAATTTTAATAAACTGAATCAGCATTTTTTATTCTAGCATATCATTCAACGAAAATGTTCTGCCTTCTTGTCTTCCCAATCTGGCGGAGGTTCCTGGTGACGACAGTGCCGTAGCTCCTGGATGGGGGTACACGGGACCCCGAACTCCGCTCGCTGACAACCTACAGGCCGTGAGTATTACAGGGTTACAGTGCTACCAAGTTGTCTGACCCAGTGGCGGCGTCGCTACTGTCGTATAAAATGCTGACAATAATTTGACGTTTCGTAATGGCGTCCCTAGTTACTCGTTTTGGCCACCAGGTGAGATAAGGTGGTGGCACTTTATCTGCTTGTCCTGTACTGTATTTTGTTTTTTTTTTCCGCGACGCATAAGTTGGGCCCGCTTATTATCCCCCATTATTTATCATTAGTTTTTTTGCTGAATTTAATTTTTTTAACAGTTTTTCTCCATGTACTAACGCTATAATTATCAACTACTGTATATAATTACACTTGACCATACTAAAATTATGAACTACTTTCACTGTTAGGCCTACCCAAAATTCGAAAAAAAATAAAATGTTCTATACAAAATTGAAACTTGAAAACGACTATATGTATGAAATAGCTGATTTAATTCCTCGAATTCCAGGTAGGCCCCACAGTTAAAGTTGTTCATAATGATGATCCGAATCACCTCTTTTCGGCTCAGTACACCAATTCTGGATAACTCTGTATAGTTAGGTATTAAGTACGCTCTGAGTCCATTACTAAAATTACACTCGATGTCAACAAGCTTGCTGGACATTTAAAACCCATCCCACGCGTTAGAACCAAGCGATTTGAGTCCACATTCCTCATACAAACTACCAGAATGTGGAACGCTTTGCCTGAGTCTTCAAACGCACACCTATTTGAAAATAAAATAATTAAAAAAAAAACATGTCAAATGGATAGTATTTTCATAGCTATAATACTCCTGCTACTCCACTAGGCTTTAACATCCAGACGAATTTTCTAATATTTTTTCTTGTCAGGTAAAAGTGTCCAAATTTAGTCACGACAAATGCTCGCAGCTTTTTAAAAAGCACCGCCTCTTGACTCGAGGATTCAGCGAAGACACTCAGATGTGTTATGGAGATGAAAACCAAATCAGGGACACCTGTGAGGTCAGTCTTTTTAAATTCTTTGATTTGACTCATCTTTAAATATTTAGTAGGTAAATAGATATCGCTTAAAATACTCAGCTGAATTTTGTCTCATCATTATTATGATTAAACTATTTTTCACTGTTGTAAATAAGATTACTGATGGAAATGGGCCTGCAGCTACACAGTGGAAGGTGTAATAAATTAAATAAAGCTGAATTTGTGATTAAGCTGTAAACGTTTTTTATTTCAACACTAGTGACAGCACATATTTATATCAGTTGCTAGGGTAGCAAAGACTATGACAGTTACAATATATACAAACTATTTTCAACACCCCCACTTAAGTTCATAGGCTGCGTAAACCCATAAAATCAAAGCAATAATCATGCTTTCTGTTAGGAACTGATTTTGTTAAAGCGTCAGCTGGCATAGCATCTTCAAGAGAATGAGGATCCGGATCGTCAGAAACATGGAAGTTATACACCATGTCTTTTTCTTCCTTTCGACGTCTATCCCTCAAAGGATAACGGCGCTCATTGACATTCATTTCTGGTTCTACATGAACTGCATCTATAGAATCATGAAATATGTCAGCGTCGTCTACCCCCACTGGACCCCCTTCTAAATGTTCATATTCTCTTCCTGAACTATCTTACTTGTTCTCTTAATGAACTCTCCTGTTCTGATTCTGAACTTCTTATTTCTCTTTCTGAACTTCCAACATCACTTGCTTGAGAATCTGTTTGTCTCATTACTTTCTGGTTCAGATCCTCCTGCTAATATATCTGTGATATCAACAACTTGTGGTGTTGGTTCATTTGATGTAGCTATGTTGTGTGAATTTTCTTCCATGAACACAACATCTCGAGCTACAATAACTCGCCTCGGATTGTTTCTGACATCCACAAATCTATATCCCTTCCGATTTTCACTATAGCCAACCATAGTCATTTCTGTAGACTTAGCATCAAACTTTTTCCTTTTACTAGGGTCTTTGATTAGGACATATGCTTTGCTTCCAAAAATCCTAAGGTGTGATACATCTTGCTTCTTACCTGTCCATATTTCTTCAGGCACAGTCGAAATTGCCATTGAAGGTGACCGGTTCTTAAGATAAATTGCTGCGTTAACGGCTTCTCCCCAAAAACGGTTGTCTAAATTAGCGTCTTGAAGCATACACCTCGCCTTCTCAACAACAGTGCGTATAGTACGTTCCGCGACTTCATTTTGTTGAGGTGTGTGTGCTACGCTTGTCTTGTGTCGAATCCCATGTTCCTTTAAAAAGTTTTGAAATTCGTTCCCCGTGTATTCGGTGCCGTTATCGCTTCTTAAGCATTTAATTCTTTTGTTTACTTCGTTTTCCACTAAAGCTTTAAACTCCTTGAACTTGCCCAGAACCTCAGTTTTCGTTTTAAGCAAGTAACCAAAAACTTTTCTACTGAAATCGTCCACTAGTATGAGGCAATATTTAGCTCCACCCCATGACGTTTCAATAGGTCCTGCCAAGTCAGTATGTACTACTTCTAATAAGTCGTTAGCTCTACTAGTTTTCCCTTTCGGAAATTTCTTGACACTTTGTTTTCCTTTACAGCACGCTCCACATGGTTCTTTGTTCTCTGTTTCGAAGTTAAATCCACTTGCCAAAGGTTTTAACTTACGCATTTGCACCCTTGAAAGATGCCCAAGCCTCCGGTGCCATAGCTCATGTGCACCCATGGTCGACTTATCATTATGAACAACCATAGCCGTATTAATATTTTGATCTAATACATAGAGCCCATTTTTAACTGATGCTGTTAAGAAAGCGTTACCTACACTTAGAGAAACATCTTCTGTTTTAAAAACCTTACAAGAGTTTTTATCAAAAACAACAATATGACCGTGTACGGCAATCTTATTAACAGATAATAAATTCATAGATATGTCCGGTACAAATAAAACATCTCTAAAATTAATATTGACAGGTCCTGTTTTATTCCTTACAGTGGTCTTCATATTTCCTTGCAGTGAAGAAACAACTTTTTCAGTTCCAGCTGTAGTTATGAAATGTTTTGAAACTTTGACATCTGTCAATAAATCTCGATTAGACGTCATATACGACGAAGCACCGGAATCTAATATCCACTGACCTGAATGCCCTGCAACAGCCGTTATCTCTGCGCAACTCATGCTCTTCATTTTGTTTTATAGTCATAGCAGCAGTATTCTTCTCTTTCAAATCTTTGAACTGCTTACATTGCCATTTATAATGTCCCCTTTTATTGCAAAAATGGCATACTATAACCTTCTTCTTAGTCGTAGGTTCCGTTTTATACTTGGATACTAAAACAGAATCACTCTTGTCGTGTACACTGCGTTGGCCCTCCTTCATGAGTGCAGCCATGACGCTACTCGACGTGATCTTTGCGCTCGAATGCTCCAAAGCCATAACTAATGGATTATAAGTCTCAGGCAGTCCAGCCAACATAATAATCCCTATAAACTCTTCTTCTAAACCTGCCTTTATTGCCTGGAGGGCTTGCTGAGTAGCCTGTATGTCTGTACAGTAAGCCTCAATGTTCTGGTAATCGTTTAGCTTAATGCTAAACAGCTTTCGCAAAAGCGACAACCTCTGCGTTAAGCCACTGTCTGCATATGCATTTTTCAAAGCCAACCACGTCTCTTTAGCTGTTGTAGCATTGACTATAAGAGGGTATACGCTCTCAGCACACATGAAGCAGATTTTAGACCGTGCTTTGGCATCACGCTTCTTTGTCGTTTCGTTTACCTCAGTTACAGTACCTTCTATGCAGTCCCAGAGGTCACAGTCGATGAGGAACATTTCCATGGCGAATGCCCAAGTCCCATAGTTGGACTGTCCGGATAACTTTACAAAAGTTGGGCTCTGCATGTCTGTATATTTTGAATTTTAAACCATAATCATTCAGCTATGCTCTGGGCCCATAACCTGATGGAAATGGGCCTGCAGCTACACAGTGGAAGGTGTAATAAATTAAATAAAGCTGAATTTGTGATTAAGCTGTAAACGTTTTTTATTTCGACACTAGTGACAGCACATATTTATATCAGTTGCTAGGGTAGCAAAGACTATGACAGTTACAATATATACAAACTATTTTCAACAATTACCTACCTTTGTAATCAATCCCTAAAATTGTAAGTCACGCTATTTTTAATTAGCGTGTAAAAAAACACTACACACCACGGGCTTTTCGGTGAAGGAAAACATCGCGAAGCAATCTGCATGCATTCGTAGCAGAAATTCGATGACGTATATGAATCCAGCCCGCACTGGGCCAGTGTCGTGGATATGGCCCAATCACCCTTCGTGGGTAGGCCTACGTCCTGCAGAGGACTATTAAAACGGCTGGTAGGTACAGTGTAAAAAGCCGACAAAATCATATTAGAACTACTGATATTAAATATGAAACCGCATCACGCATGTCCACAATAGCTCATTAACACAACTTTTAAACCGTAGATACACTCATCAAGCCGAGACGTTAAGCACTTCTCAGTTACGATTATAGTAATGATCGTAAACTTTAATTGCAACTTTTTGCAGGGTGACAGTGGTGGCCCGCTGCTAGTCCCGGGGCAGATATATCACTTCCAGCGCACGGTGATCGGCGTGACCTCATACGGGCCGGATTGCGGACGCGCGGGGCAGGCGGGCGTCTACACGCGCGTGCAGCCCTACGTGCCCTGGATTGATAGTATCATTTGGAGCTCACCCTGAGTGTCTTGTCTATTTGTGTGTAGTACTTATACCTTGTTACATTTAGTATATTGTATCATTTTACTAGTAATCTAATAAACAGGAATCAATTATGTTCATGAACAATACATACAGTGGAGGATTATGTGTTTCATACGCTTGAGTAGAAGTACTCATAGTTAGCAATGAACTATGAGTACTTACACGATACGGAGTGTATTGTATTTTACTATTATTTATTGAGTATTGTGCATTACCTTATGTACCTAATACAAAATTGGGAGTCCCAGTCTATAGATTTAATCTAATTATAATTTATTGATAAGGAAAAAAACAATACAACTTATTTTTCTTATGTACTTTTATTTACAATATACTGATTAGTCTTAGTTTTAAAAAAATAAAACTACATTTTGTTATTTTCATTCCAAAGTGCCTTTGCATTTTACTTTTCAATTATTGCCCACCGTTCTACTTATTACAAACTAATGCCTAATTATCTAACTATGGTCCTCACTAACTGTTTACCTATTGTATCAAAAGCAAGTCGAATGTCACAAAAATATATTTTGTGGTGAAACTGGTGCAAGCACAGCGATTCCGTGATAAAATGTGTAGTCATTCAACACATACATACCTACACACTACGGTTACCTGGGTCATACATTATCCTACTAATCCTACTAATATTACAAACGCGAAAGTTTGTGAGGATGGATGGATGGATGAATGGATGGATGTTTGTTACTCTTTCACGCAAAAACTACTGAACGGATTGAGATGAAACTTTGCAATAATATAGCTTATATATCAGAATAACACATAGGCTATAAATTATAAAGATATATTGCGTATGCGGGCAAAGCCGCGGGTAAAAACTAGTGTACAATAAAGAGTGCACAACATACAATGATTGTTTGTAGATTTAGATAAGACTAGGACAATTTGGAATATGGTTTAGAAAAATTGATTTCCCAGCCGTTCCGGCATTAACGGCTTTACAATAGGATGGACAAACTGGTTCAAGCAGCGTTCCAAATGACGCTGTCGATCCAGGGCACGTAGGGCCGCACGCGCGTGTAGACGCCCGCCTGCCCCGCGGCCCTACACGGTGGTCCGTAAGACATCACGCCGATCACTGTGCGCTGTAGGTAGTAAACCTGGCCCCAGATCTGTAGCGGCCCGCCGCCGCTGTAACCCTGAGCACAAACACAAATTTTAAAAGTAAAATAAGGGGAGCAATATATAGCAGTATCGTCCTTTACCTGATGTATGGGTGGATAATTCGAAAGTCTAACCTCACACGTGTCGCCAGCGTGGCCCTCGACACCATAGCACATCTGGATGTCGTAGTTGAAGTCCGTGCGCAAGAGTCGGTGCCTCCTATACAAAGACGAACACTTCTCGCGGCTGAACTTGCTTACTTCTACCTGCGAATGGAATTTTGCTGATAAATCTCATAAAAACTTAAACTATTACCTCTTGCTCGTACTAAGTGATTCACTTCTTCCTTCATAATGCAGACCATCAGGGATTTGAACTCACTGCCTCCGGCATTGTTTCCTGACAATTACAATCTGGATATTTTCAAGGCAAGAGTAAATAGATATGTTCTACGTCTACATTCTCCATCTTAAACTACATTTTCGCTTCCATCAGGAGAGTTGATGGTCATATTATGAATAAAAAATGTATATGTTTGTAACGGTTTTTTTTTTATTTAAATTAATGGCCCACAGACTCCAGGGTCTGTGCCTTTTGTTAAGTAAGTTACAATTGAAAGAATGCGACTGTACAATAGAGAGGGGTTAGTTTAAATCTTAGTCTAAGTTAGTGGTTTCATTGCATTGCGTGAATGCCACGAGCAAACCGGCAACCCGCCTGCAGCACCCGATCACGAGTATGACGCATGTATCAGCCATCACTCTCCTCGACCATATTTAAGGGAAGAGAACGACCCGACACAGGACGCCCCCGCAAGAAGGAGCCTTCGATGGCGAGCATGAATGCTCAAGGCATGCACGCAATGCTAATTTCTATTTAATGCCAGATTTATTTTGTGAAAGCGATCACCAGCAGAGTCCAAGGCTACGTTTCCGTGTGTTATCTACTCTGCCTGTGATCGTAACGTAACGGTTTAGTATATTCAACCTTTTCAACCCAACCAAGCCTGACCTTCCAGCGTGTCCACTCTCTAAGCTGCTTGGACTTGTCTGAATACAGTTGTCACAAATATTTGTCAAAAAATAATAAAACCACTCACCACTTGCAAAGTGTCAGCTAACTCAGTCCCAGGTCTTCCGATGCCCCATCCTGTGGCCAGCGCTTTATCGTCGTCCTCTTTTTCAGCCAAATTGGGCAAACAAGCCGGCAATGAGTTCTCGTTGAAAGATATCCTGCAAAAAATTACAAAATCAGAGCTTTGCTCATATTGTTACTTAAAATCACACAACTTAATCCTATCTATGTACAGTCAGATTCAGCTATAAAATACCTCTATTAAGCTTTATAAAATTATCATATTTATGAAAAAATGCTTTTTTCCCGCAATTTGGGGTTAAATCCTACAGTGACCGTTGGCGAAGAATAGATACCTACGTCATCTTAAATACGATGTGTAAGCATATATCTCCAAAAGGCACCTTATAAAAGCCGATTGACATAATATTAGTGAAGCCAGAGTTGATGTTTGTCCGTCATATTATTGCAATCCCATGTGACATTTCGTAAGTAGTTCAAATGTCATTTGTGTTAAGATTCAGATAGAAGTTTCTATGCATTTTCGACGCAATTTTGTCATGATATGTCATGTAATGCTTGATACAACTTTCTTACTTTATATCACGTCTTCTAATGTCTATCGTTATCTGAGGTGAACCTGGAGGCGTGAGGCCTTTACGGGAAAAGTTCCAAGACACCTACTTACTTTATCAATACCTACTTACTTACTTTCTAGAGGTCTGTAGGAGAGCGATGTCGTGATACTTGGAAGGTGGCCGGTACTCCGGGTGAGGAATCCTCCTCCGTATCCTGTACGTCTGCCAGCGCTCCGGAGGGTCGGAGCGTTTCAATAATCCTAGAGTCGCAAACCGCACCTCACCCCTTAGAACAAAAGACTAACATCAATCATCATATCACGACTTAGGGCTCTGTAAAGGCTGATTCACACATCACTCAAGTCACAGTTCTCACATTACCACCACAGTGAAAAATATTAGTGAATATTCTAAGTTTCTGTATTCGTTCATACATCCTCTATGACAGCATCTTCAATTCCAAGTGTCAGTGATTGCCGGTCTCAGCACTGACACGACCCTGACAAGCGAGAATGCGTTCATAGAGAATGTATGAAAGATATTTCTCAATGTGACCGTAATGTGCCGGAACTGTGACTTCACTGACAAGTGTGAATCGCCCTTATTTTATAATTAAATGAACGGAACGTATGCGTAAATGGGCACGTTACTAAATAAAAGGAGGAGCGAGCGTTGAAAATATATGCTTGTATGAACGAGAGAGATGACAGAGACAAGCGATACTTTTCGAACGTTAGAAATGATTCTAACGTTAACGATTTCGGTTCAAACTTTTCTATTGGGAATCTACTGAGGATGGTTATGCCCTACAGTATGTCTTACAGTGGAAGTCCTACAGCTAATACGATGATAGTGATAGACATGGATGACCACTATGGAAACTACTTCCACCCCAGTAAACTCAGAAAGTCAATATACATAATTTTTACTATTTTCCCGGGCTACTAAAGAAGAAATATGTATTCCTGGTTCTAGCTACGCCAATGGCGATAGATGAACTGATATGATATGATATGATGATAGATCATCGCTTACACATCTGGCTTGAAGATGCAATGTCCTGCAGTCAACATGAATCTCCTATTGAGCAGGGTACCACCGCATAGCCACTGGGAAGTATTCGTGGTACGGCCGTAGCCTAACAAGGCCTGAAAGAAACAGATATAAATGTATGTGTATTAACATGCTCAATTTACTAATGATTAGTAAAACAAATGAGTCTAATTTTTAAGTTTTTGACACTTTTAACGTTAACTTGTTTTTAAAGTCCACGTCTCCACGGCACAGGGTATCTTAGTGTGGAGATCAGAGCCCATGTTAATAAATTATGTATAAAAAATTCCGGACCGGTTACACCGGTCTTTTGCTAAAATTATGTTGTACCACGGAACGCCTGAGTGGCACTAGTATAAGCATTATAATATTATAGGAATGTGTTAATAATAATTAAGTTTACTTCTTTCTAAATTTCATACTAATCATTAAGTTTGATAAGACCCACATCTCTTGTTTCTATTCTGACTTAACAACTTGTCCTTTTTTTTCTGATTACTGCTGTAACATGCAATAGACTAATTCTAGCAATTTATTCCATCTTTTATTGTATAATGTAGGTATAGTACATACGCTTTTGTGTAATAAACGATTTTTTTTAATAAGTTCTTCGTTCGCACGAATCAATATATTGTCACGCAGTAGTAACTTCGACGTAAACTGTGGCTACTTGTTTACGTCTTCGCGCGCACTCTAACTATGAAATAAGCTGCAGTTATTTTATGTCACTGTCACTTAGAAAGCTCAACAAAGGTGTTGATACGAGTACATGAGTTGGTTCGCTGCATTAACGTGGACTTTGAGGATACACTAATTAGTATTATTTTGTAGGAATAAGCTATTTGCAAGATTCTTTATCTGTATTAACTTGTGTAAATAATACATTTGTGGAAGAGGCTGGAGCCCACGACACAGGCCACCCTAGTGTGGGTTCCAGTGCACACCTACTGTTTAAATAAAAAAAAAATAATAATCTCCATAATACTTAAATTGTAAAATAGGTGTAAGTTTTTAGAAATAAGTTATTTTGCATAATAAAGAATTATTATTATTATTTGCTTACGAAGCTATTGTATTAGTTTTTTGCTGTTATTTTTTTGTTTTGACGATCCAGTTTTTGACCATTTCGAGAACTTTTGTTTTGTGAGCATTGGATTTTGCGCGGCTTGTAGCTAACTTCAAGCCGCCAAGAAATTTGACTCGGCCTATATTCGTTTTTATACGTTTTTATGTATTCTTACCATGTGGGGGAATTCTGCCCTGCTAGCGTCCTTTTCGCCCCAGTCTGAACCATGTATGACGTCATCATCGAGCTCGAAACATTGACGAGTATCGTTCCACTCCTTATCAAACGTGCCCGCTGAGTAGATTCGTCTCATGTAAGGTAATTCTATTGAATAATCTATACACTCTGTAAAAATTCAAAATTGAAATATGTGATAATTTATGACCTCAATAGGCCTAATTTTAGAACCGTGATCGTATTTATAATAGCAATTTAGGAAAGTCCTGTTTCTTTTTCACTTTAAGAATTTGATAGAGAGAACACTATTTTACGTTGCCATTAAATTTACGATGGCATCTTTAAAATTGGGCCTGTGGTATTAGAACAGATGAAAAAACAATAAAATCACAATAATTCCAGCCGCAGGTTCGAGATCTAAAGTTATGGTCTAAGAGCCGCTGAAAATTGACTCACTGATGGTATAACCAATATTATTATATCATTTAATTTTACTAACAAAGCCACCAACGATAAAATTTGCTTAACAAAAACAGTTCACGGCTTTTTTATTGAATTATAAATTTATCATGGATATTTGTAGGCTTTTGCCTACAAATATCCATGATAAATTTATATGATTAATTTTGTAATTAAATTATCTTTCTTATAAAACCAATTTTGACTGGTTATCAGATCGGTGTCGTACAATTCACGTATTGTTCAAACTTGCTTGCCCGTCTCACCATGAACAAAAATATCGTCTATCAAAAAGTGAATGTAAAAGTATCCATGGACAAAATTACAATAATAATTACAATAATTAATACAATATAATATAATACAATAGTCAATTCTCATGGAGGCATTCTTGACGTGGTATTGGCGCAGGAGTGCATTGAATCGGAATCGCAGCGAGTATATGTGCGTGAAGCTACTGACGGGTTTGTCGCGATTGATGCTTTGTATCATCCCGCACTTGAAATACTGGTCTCCGTCCGATCACATGGTGGCACAGGTGTACGTTTGCTGCCAAGTAAGATAGACACATTGCGTGACTGGAACTTCAATAAGATGGATATGCCACTCTTCCTATCATTGCTCGAGGACATTTCGTGGGGTCCTGTTATTGAGTGCTGTGATGTCGCCAAGGCAACGGATGCTTTTTATGATATTATATACAGATTATTTGATGCTTCAGTTCCCAAAAAGATAAGGCGAATGACAAAGTCTAACAGGTTTCCGGTATGGTTTGATGCGGAAATAATAAAGGATATTAAAATTAAAACTAAATTACATAAAAAATGGACAAAATCGAAATGTATTGTGTCATACAAACGATTTTCTGACATGCGTGCCAACTTAAAAATTCGCATCTGTCAAGCGTATAAATCTCATTTAGCCTGCATTGAAAATAATTTACAACGGTGTCCCCAACACTTTTGGAGACATGTACACAATCTAAGGTCAAAGGGCGGTTTTGAACCCCGTGTATCATATAAGGGAAATATTTGTAGCGGGGTAGAGGCAGCAGAGGCATTCGCAGACTATTTTTCGAGCGTCTTTTTGGACGATCTCCCAGCAATTAATTCAAACTCATGTTCGGGAGGCATTGCTCATAGTGGTTGTGTAACCCTACCGGAAATATCACCTACAGACATTGAACGCGGAATTAACAAGTTAAAGCCAAGCAGCTCGCCAGGTCCCGATGGCTTACCTGGCTTTGTTATTAAAACGGGTAAAAGACATTTTATCCTTCCGCTGTTTCATATTCTGAATCTCGCCCTTAAAAATGGAAGGTATCTCGATCAGTGGAAGTTGTCTAGGGTGACACCCATCCCAAAAGAGTACCGCCCTATCGCAATTTTGTGTGCGCCTGCTAAGGTCTTCGAGTACATACTGCACAGTGAGATATATAGACAGGTGAAACAGCATATAGGAGAAGAGCAACATGGTTTTAGGCCAGGACGCTCTGTAAATACCAATCTGTTATGCTTGGTGGACTATATTTCGAAAGCTATGGATCGTGGTTTCCAAGTTGACGTAGTATATTTCGATTTCCAGAAAGCTTTCGACAAAATAGATAATAATATCCTATTGCTCAAGCTATCATCGTCCTTTGGTTTTAGTCCAAGCCTTTTGCGTTTCGTAGCGGACCTCATGAGGGGACGGCGTCAGTATGTGAGACATGACATTTACGAATCGAAACCTTACTACACTAGATCCGGAGTAAGTCAGGGCTCAGTAACCGGACCGTTATATTTTCTCATGATGATCCACGATCTACCAAAAGTGTTGTCTTCTGCTCAGTGTCTCCTGTACGCAGATGACCTTAAAATATTTATTGAAATAAAAACACATAGCGAGTGTTTACGCTTACAGGATGACATCAATAGCATTTATCAATGGAGCGTGGAAAATAAGATGTTTTTCAATTATAGTAAATGTAATGTTGTGACATTTGACAGGAAAAAGAATCCAATACACTTTGATTATCACTTGGGTGCAACGGCCATACATAGAGCAAACTCTGCTAAAGATCTGGGAGTTACTTTCGATCGTGGCTTAATTTTTCGCGATCACGTGTCAGATCTTGCCAAAGAGGCTTACCGTCGCCTTGGGTTTGTGCTTCGGAACGCAAAGGACTTTGAGAACCCACAAGTTATTAAAACTCTTTATAGCTCTTTGGTCAGGAGCAAGCTGGAGTCGAGTGCATGTGTCTGGAACCCTTACCATGTCACGTACACGCGCTTGCTTGAAAAGGTTCAAAAAGCTTTCTTAAGGTCGCTATACAAAAAACAGTATGGATACTATCCCTTCTTGTACCCGACTAAGTTTTTACTTGGACAGCTCGGCTACCATTCGCTTGAAGTGAGAAGGATGATCGAACAACTCACCACTTGCGTTAAGGTACTCAAGAGTTCAATAGACTCTATTGAGCTACACAATTTACTGTGTGTGCTATTTGTTCCGGATGGGCCCGGGGTCCGGATGAAACGGCGTGGCCGGTTGCCCAATCTATTTCACGTAGAACATTGTCGCACTACAGCTGGATCAATGTCCTCGCTAATACGCGCTCGCAACCATCTCAATGCACTCCTGGCAACCAATACCGACTTTGACATTATTTTTGACAATTGGAAATCTATTACATCTATTATTAAGACATACTGTGAAAACCTCACAGATCAATGGGATCACGGTAACAGCGCTACGAGCACTGTGGAAATTGTAGAGTTTTATGACTGATGTTTTGTCGTAATATGTGACATTTTATAATATATGATTAATTGACTAATAATTTTGACATGATTATATTTCTTTGTGACATAACAGTAATTTGGTTGACTAATATTTTAATTGCATTATGATTGTTTATTTTTATTAATTTAATTAGTAATTTGTTATTAATAATAATTTGATTAGTTTGTGAGATAAATGTAAGTGTGATGTAGTCTCGTTTTTGTCTCAATAAAAATAATTTAATTTAATTTAACAATCGAATTAATTATAGTCATGAACACTTTTCAATAGGCATGCCATCATAGGCGTGTTTGTATTGAAGTAATATTTTATAAAAAATATGTCTCATCTGGTTATCAGATAAGTGAAGATCGTTCTTCTACGTCTCTCCCCCTATTAGGGTGCATGTTCAGCAGTCCTGCGGCTAATATAACACTAGCACATTAAAAAAAATTAACTTACTATTCCAAGACGTTTGGTTAGTTTTCCAAAATACTCCTCCTTTAGGATGAAGAACTAATTTTCTGAAATACGTTTTTTTGGAATACAGAGTATAATAATGTAAAGCAGTAGGTATCGCCACCATTCAGTTCAATTTATTTTCCAGTAAGAGGTATTTTTGGAGGCCTCTGAAATTCCTAAATGGTTAAAATAACCGGAACCCACAATGAATCGTGTTATCCGAGCCACAGTAGCGCTCAACATAAATAGGTGAGCAGTTACAGGTTCGCCCCAATGCGCCCGCCTATATTACAGGAACAACAACAGACTTAATCTTTAAAAAAAAAAAACCGGACAAGTGCGAGTCAAGGTCGCACATCGAGGGTTCCGCACAAACCGTACACATTGTTAAAATAATTAAAAACCTGTTTTAGCATGTGCTAATGATGTTCTTTTATATGACACCTTTGACGATTTACTCACTTTGAATTTAGAGCCCTTAGAATTTATTTTGTGAATTTTGAGGCCCTATTTTTTTTGTGATGTAAATAAAAATGTACAGTTTTCAGATTTATTCCTATATGTGTACTCTGAGACTATGCTCTTCGCCAAATTTCATAGTTCTATGTCAACGGGAAGTACCCTGTAGGCTTTGATTTTTGTGCGCGTTGAAATATGCGATTTTTTACGACATAAACGGCTCTAACTTTTTTATACGGCAACTGAGAAGCTTTTCTTTTACACAACTGCAAGAATTCATAGCTTTACGTATATAGTTTAAATTTCAACTCGTTATCTTCACGCGTTCTCGAGATAAAGAGTCTTGACATACACACAGACGGACAGACGGACAGACGGACAGACGGACAGACGGACAGACGGACAGACGGACAGACGGACAGACGGACAGACGGACAGACGGACAGACGGACAGACGGACAGACGGACAGACGGACAGACGGACAACAAAGTGATCCTATAAGGGTTCCGTTTTTGCCTTTTGAGGTACGGAACCCTAAAAAAACAATGAATATGAGTTATGAATGCCTTCCGCGGTCACCTATCCGAAGACTGGCCTTGTCGAACGTTGCTTATAGGCTGAATTAAAGTTCTTGGCTGCTATGATATCAGCTACATAAAGGCTGCGGATAACCCAACCTGCGTGAGGATTGGGTTATCCGCAGCATGAAGCTAACCTCACAGCAGCCAAGAAGATTAATTCAGCCTATAACTTTGGTGAGCGCTAGAAATCACCTAGTCAAACAACGCTATCAGCTTGCATAGTTAGATTAGTAGCTCTACTATGAGTTGGCATCTAATACGTCGACCTTCCATCGATTCGATAGCGAACCTACAGAGCTTCGAATAGAATACGTTTTAACCCGCACCATGGGATAATACTATTCTATTCAGTTTGCTCGTTAGTTCGTATAGTATTTGGTTGTTATGTTTGTGTGTTGCTGTTGCAACAGCTGCATGTCTTTATTAACCGATGCCTACGGCAAATCCTGAAGATCTTCTGGCCAGACACTATCGCCAATGTAGACCTTTGGAGGCAATGCCTTTAAGATCGTGTCGATTTGCAAATACGGCGTCGTAAGTGGAGCTGGATTGGCCATATGCTGTGTAGAGAGTCGGACCACATTCCAAGGCAAGCCCTGCCCCCCTACCGCCTAAGCAATAGCAATCGTAATAGCAATCGTTTATGACTTCATTTTAGTCATTTGGCACCGCCTATGTGACGTTAGCCATCAATTGCTTTGTGCGGATTGCGAAAGCAATCGTTGAATGAACAACTTTGATGACTAACGTCACATAGGCGGTGCCAAATGACTAAAATGAAGTCATAAACGATTGCTATTACGATTGCTATTGCTTAGGCGGTAGGGGGGCTGGACTGGAATCCATGGTAGATGCAAACCTGGCCGCCCAAAGCAGACATGGCGGCGCTCGATTATTGCCGAAGCCAAAAGCATTGGACTAACTTGGAGTGAAATTAAACGCAAGGCCCAGAACAGACAAGAATGACGAAGCACTGGGGACCGACGTGGGGACTTAGGATAAGAAGAAGATGTTTTTATGTGGTAGCACAAACTGGAATAAGCTGTCTCTCTTGCCCACTGTGAATTCAGAGTAAGGTAGAAAGGCGTGAAGGATAGCTAATGTAAGGATGATATTATCCTACCAAATAATAATATAAGTATTGTAGAAAAGTGCGTAAATGTTTACAGTGAATGTGTTTACTGTTGTTTGCAACCAGCCATTGGTAAAAATAATTCGTAGTAGGTGGTACTGGGTAGGGCTGGTGGCTAACTCTGGTGTCAGAGAATGAATCTAAGAACATTTTTATTGCAACTATTTATAATGTACCTACTTCATGGAAGTTTACTAAATACCAAATCTTAGCAAGATATCGCGTCAACCAAATAAATATAAATCTTACGAGGCATCCTCGGTGAGGTTGCAGCTGGTGCAGCAAATGATAGGGTCTCCTCCGTCAAACGAACATAGCTGTGAAGAAGAATTATTACATAAATAAATATTTTATTTCACAAGCTCGTAGGTACATGAATGATAAATATTAAATGGTAACAATAATCGGCCAAGTGCGAATCGGACTCGCTGAAGCACGAGAGACTAGGAGCACAGTATAACATACAGTAAAATATCTTCATACAAACGTGCCGCTCTCGGTTTGAATGTGTGCGTGCGCGCCGCGCTCCGTGTAGGCACGCGATTTCACGCACACGCTAGCATAATATATGTGGGAATAATATGGCGGCAGTACGGGCTGTGCAGCGCGACTGTGAGCACGAGTGTACGTTACATGACCGCTCGCGTTCGTCAACTCTCGCCGGCCACTTACCATAATATTAATTATTACGAGTATCATGACTTCAAAAAGGGGAAAAAAATATTGTAGTGTTTTCGGGTGCCTCAATAACGATTTCGTAAACCCGGACTTATCATTCTTCATAGTTCCTACTGAATCAGAAATATAAGTACCTACTTATACTTAAATCTTATTAGAAAATGTGGTATTGTATTGTTTATTTCACAGTTTATTTGCTTTATTAAGAGCGTAGCCGAGTCGCATTTTTCCATTTAAATGTATTCCCAAAACTTCCTGAATGCTATGTTTAAAGCTAAAGTTTATTTATAGAAGTCTAGTTTTACTATAAAACAGAGGATTGAGTACGAAACATCGTTTAGGTAAACGTATTTGTCGCGTATAGTGTAATAAGGGTTAATATATCACTATAATTAATATTGCAAATTACTATTGAATTTTTTTTCTATTGTCTTATGTGTGAATAAAGGCTTTTTGTTTTTACTCAATTTATAAATTGGTAAAATATTCAATCATAATATGCTTTTTATTGCATAAATTTAGATCAAGTGCTGCTTGTTATAAAATATTAACTAAAAGTAAAAGTGACAACCTTGGGGATCAACGCAAGAGTAGGCTAATAACTCGGCGGGCGGCCTGAGATAACCTACTGTTATGTATTTACTCTGCTAGGAGCCGTCATATTGTCTGGTAAGCTGCGCGAAATTGATCAACGCGCAGCTTTATGAGAGCTTCACTCAGGATTGGACATTGCGCAACTTGTAGCCAACTTCACATCCGCCGACTTGTATGATTCGCCCTATTATAGATTTGACCTAGCTGGTATTCGGCCTTAAGCCGTGAGTTTTTCAGATTTCGTTAGTTTATAATATGATTTATTATGGATATTTACTGGTGGATAATCTTTTTCCTTCATGTCTACGACGAGGGTAACGCATTTCTTCCATAGCCGACAAGTACCAGGGTAGTCGTCCACCTCACACGGTGCCCCTGCAACAATAAAAGAATATAATTATATAATTTTATTGCTCTCAGTACATTACATTAAATATGAGCCATGAAGCCCGATTACAGAGGCGCCAGCGTAACTAAATTAGCTAAATAGCATAGTTCTGTTTCTTTTTCACTTTAGGCATTCGATAGAAAGAACGCTTTTTACGCTGCTATTTAATTTACGCTGGCGCCTCTGTAATCGGGCTTATGGTCATACTAAACTAGGTGTGAACACCTGTATTTTACCAGCCTTCTTATTACATTACTATCAATGGTAAAAAAAATCATTTAATACAAACATTTCTGTACTGTACCTACCAGCCTTTTTTTATTATAGTCCACTGCAGGACGTAGACCAACCCACGAAGGGTGATTGGGCCATATCCACCACGCTGGCCCAGTGCGTGTTGGTAGATTCACATACGCCATGAAATTTCTCCTACGGACACACGCAGGTTTCCTCACGATTTTTTCCTTCACCGAAAAGCCAGTAGTGTGAAATTCCGTACATAAATTCCAAAGAACTCATTGGTACGGGACCGGGGATTTGAACCCACGACCTCACTATTGTAAGGCGGGTGTCACTACCTCTTGACCACCACGGCTAACATTTACCGATACAAAATCATTCATTTGTCCAATTAATAAGCATGATTGATTTCTTGATTCCCTGGCCCTTATGCTAGGCCAATAATCTGTAATTAGCCAGTACCTTCCTCCTTACAATGACTGCTGACAAAAAATGTTATTTTAGTTACATAAAAAATGTTTATACCTACCTAAAGTAAATTATTAGGTTTCGGTAAAAGGAGAGCTATGTAATGGTGTCTGTTTGAGTGTGTATGAGTAACACTGCAATACACAAGATCTCTTGAGAGTCAAGGTTTGCAGGGTTACTCATTTGTGTGTGTGTGTAAAAAACTAAAAATACAAAAACTAAAATTGTTAAAGGTGACGTCCGCAAGTGGTATATTATTCAGAGAAAAATCGAACCAAGATGATAAATACATCATTTGAAAGCTTGATTTATGGGCTTCTCAAAAATATTTAATTTTGTTTTTTTTTTATCCCTCCATTTTTTTAAATGTGAAATAAATTGTATGAAAAATAATAATACAGCTATGTATTTTTTCTAGTTTAGCAATAATAAAGTGCTTCAATCGTTATTTTACTTGCATTCGTAGTTGATTCTTCCACATTCATCTCTTAATTTGCTAAAATTAAAATTATAACCTTTAATTATGACCAGTTAGTGGGCACAATGTGACAAAAAAACACTTAAAAAGTGTGTCTAATTGGTAGAACTGATTTATTTAACAATTTGGAGGTTACTTAACCAGGGTTGCTAGATATAAACTACCTATTGAGCCAAATAATAATATATTTAATTATCCTAACAGATTCAAAATTTAAAAAAAAATCGGAGGGCTTTTTTGGTTTTAACTGATGTAATAGACTCAGAAAAATATGAAATTTCTCGAAATGTAACGAGTGTTTTGGTTAGAATTTTTGATTATTATTATACCAGCCTCCATACATTTTGTGGACATGTCCTTTACTTATGGTCTGAGCGTAATTAATTAAATATTTTTATATTTTATTATGTAGCTTTTGCGTGCAGCTTCGCCCATGTTATATCTAAGTTTTTGTGCCATCCCATAAGTAGTAGAAGAGTAGTAGGATAAAAAATAGAGGTAGCCTCTCTCCGATATTTGAACTACTTAAAACCATGTCAAAAATCAAGTTGATCCGTTGTACTGTTGCAGCATGAATGAGTAACAAAAATATAAACACTTTCGGGTGTATAATAACTAAATAGGTAAGCATTTTATAGTAAGGACTAAGGGCGTTTGTCCGCGGCGGCGCTCGGGTGACAGTCATGGTGGTGGACACGCGGCTATAGTAAACGTATTGACCAACCGCCGTCATGTCGTCCTCTCTGACGGTCCGACGACGGCGGCGGTGGACAAAATATGCCCTAAGGACTATTATTGCCCGCGGCTTCACCTGTTTGAAAATTTAGTAGTTGCGCCATCCCATAGGTACCTACCATTTCTTTCTCCGAAATAAAAAGTACAAAGTATATAACGCTCCGCCTTTGTAACAAAGTAGATATATCTTTTTTTTGCGAATACTCCATACAAGTTACGTATACGTCCAGCCACGCAGAATCCAAAATAAGGCCCCAGACCCCCAATAAATCAAACCTAAAACCCCCTATATAAAATAGATTTAGCTCACGATAAATTAAGCCAGAAGATTGTTTTTAATTTACTCTACAGGGTTATCCAGAACCTACATTTTGTCGATTCTGAGGTACAATTTTGTCTAAATCATGCAAAAAATTAAACCGATCCCTCCCTCTGTTGCTGCGTGCCGTGGTCGCCGAGGAGGTCTAGTGGTAGTGACACTAGCCTTACAATAGCCAACCACCTTTCGTGGGTAGGCCTACGTCCTGCAGTGGACTATTAAAAAAAGCTGGTACAGTTGCTGCGTGAAAGAGTAAAAAATAAACGAACAGTCACACTTTCTGATTTATACTTAGTAAAGGTAAGCATCTCTCAGACTAAGTCCATCCGAGCAAAAGCGAAGATGGCGATTTTGCTTTCGTCTATCCAGATGTTGGTTTTACTTCATATCATAGGTCAAATCTCGACGAGACACTTAGGTTCTATATATTATTAATGTTTTTAGTCGTAAACAATTTTTGTTAGGGAAATTTCCCTCAAATAGGAGAAATTTACTGTCGCTCTATTTTTAGCCGATTTCTATAATAATCGTCTAGTAATTAGTATTAATAATATAAAAAATGCGAGAATTAATCAAATTGGTCGAGAGCGAAATATAGGCTTATAAAGATTCAGTCAAAGAGATGTGTCGCGAGGTCTCCTGTTCGAAGAACTACTAGTTACCTAGTAAATATTGAGCAATGTGACACTTACCTTCAGGCAAATTCAGGAACCCAGCAAATCCAGCGACTTTAACAATTAATTTAAAACAAATCAAAACAAAAACTTTACTTGTATTCGCCATTTATAGACAGAAGCGTAGACGTAAAAATCATAACAAATCGGGTATCACCAAAATCAACTATATACTAATAAAATATTATATGAGGTATCCTATTCGTGAAGGAACATATTAATGAAATATTCGGACTAATCGAAGAATATGTAGAGTAAGATAAATGTAAAGAGATAATATACGAACGACAGAAGACCATAATAGGGCAACAATCAACGATAGACCAGAGGGTTATAAGACACATCATAGAGATGGAGTGAATAATATCATAGGTAGAAGATAAAGAGATGCGTCAATAGCTACGCCCTATACGTTGACAAAAACTTAACTCTGACCGTCACATGGCTCGCTACCCATCCACCCACTAGCTAACCCACTGGTAGGTGTAGGGGTAATTCTTTGTCGACGTAATATGTAAAATACCTATTTTTGAATACAGGCTTACTCTACTCTACAATGTGGAGAGTAGGCCTGTACATCATCCATCCGTCCACATTGTAGAGTAGAGTAGGCCTGTATTCCAAATGTTTTTTAAAATATGTAGGCCAAAGTGGAGCAAATAATGCAATGGTGGATTGAATTTAAAAATTGTATGTATTTAAAAAATTTAGTATATCAGTCTCCGGGAGCCATATCATAAGCTTTGCTTATTTTGGGATCAGAGACCGTGTGTAAGATGTCCCCATATACGAGTATTTATTTATTTTTTATTTATTTATACACGCTCCTTGATTATGATAATACGACCCTAAAGTAAATTTCATATCCACATTTCAGGTTTAAGCCGCATTAAACTTCTTGATAGCTTTGAAGTTAGCGAGCTGCGCAGAACTATGCTGCATGATGGTTTGTCGCTTCTCTACTTAAATGATTCTTATACATAGGTTAGGACCGGTTATAATTATGCGGAAAATGTTAATTGTCCATGTTACATTTATATCATTACTCCAAGGAGACATGCATGGGTAAATCCCGGTTCTTGTTTATTAATCTGTTATTTTTCTTTTGACGCAGATGTTTACTGGGAGCAGGAAAATCTCAAGGTATATAATAGTTAGTGTGGTGACTGCACAGCAGATCTATGTAACTAACGAAAAATATTTCTCCTCCTTCCTACATACCCCTTCACCCACCACGTGATGACCAGATGAAACGCATTTTTTGTAAATTATTTATTTATAAACACGCTAGCCAGCTAGCTAGATAGCTTACAGCCTATCAGAAAGTGTTCATGGCTATTTTTTATTATATTTAAAATATGTCACGAATGATCAAGCTATATGATCAATTTTTTTTATTAAGTAAATAACCATTCTTATGATACCAAGTTTGACTGGTTATAAGTTAGTTTTAAATTTATATTGGCATATTTGTACATAGTTGTTTGCCAGGTAGTATGAACAAAATTAAGTAACCAAGGTATAATTTCTACATTAAAAACTATTTGTTGAAATAGAAAAATATCAGCTGTCAAAAGCGTTGTAAAAAAATCATTTACAAAAAAAACGATTTTCGAAACTTTTCAATAGGCAAGCTGTCATAGGTCTATTTGTATATAAATAACATTTCATAAAAAGTAGGTTATCAGGTGGGTGAAAGTCGTTCTTGCACGTCTCTCCCCCTATACACAATTACTTGCGTTATAACAACAATTAGGCAATTCCAATTTGAAAATAAAATATTATTACTAATACTCTTTTAAGCACGTCAATTTAAAAATCACTATGTAAGTACAATACGTATAATAAAGCAACTACAGAGTGACATACTTTTTAGCACTGATGACTTTTAAAAACACCGTCGTATTAAAAAATATCGTTCTTTTGCTACCTAAGTAACGTACCACTTTTCTTTTCATTGTAATAGTCATCAACTCATCACCCATTAATTCATTGTAATAGTCATCACCCATGAAACATCCTCCCTTAGATAGATTTCGATAAAATGATCGGCTGGAAGCAGTTTGCATCCAGCGTTCCTGCGGTCTAAGATAAACCAATCAGATCGTTGGGCTCATAAACACGATACGACGTCACAACGTGCTACGACGCGACATCGTTTCATGATGCATGATACGACGTCGTTGAAACTAGCATGTCGCCGGTACCGCATCCATTTGTCATTGAATCTCGAAAAATGGACCGCCCTCAAGGATGTTGTATGTTGTTTATATAATACATCCATCACCGCACTAGACTTGTTCTTTTCATTTTGATATTAAGAACAACAAATTAATGAATGCGGCACCTGCCAAAAATAGTTTTAACGACGTCGTATCGTACATCGTGGCACGATGCGATGTCGTGTCGCTTGCTCGTCGTAGATTCCCACAATACGACGTCGCATCGTGTAACGATGTCACGTCATAGCAAGATGCGACGTCGTATCGTGTTTATGCGTACGAGCCCTTGTCGATAGACGTCGGTACGGTACACTTACTGTATATTTTCTACATTTCAGAACTTCGTGGACTTTCCCTCCGCTAGTAGGTATCGGTATTTTTTCCCCTACACTAAATTATTAGCAAATGCCTATCGGCAAAATTCTCGCAGCTTTTAAAAGGCTCCACAGCTTGAACTGAGTTCCCAGAGATGAGAAGGTCAAGTACCTATACCTACTTTAATTATCAGAATTGATTCGGAAAATAAAAAAGATTTTTTGGATCTTGCCATATTTACAGAAGTAGTTACCATTCTCATCGTAGTGAAAAACTTTAACTACGGTTGTGGTTTGGGTCTCGCATAAAATATAATAATGAGTACCTATACAGGGTTATTTCTAATCAATTAGCATCCTTTTTGGGGCTTATTCTGTACATCAAAACTGACAACTTTCGATCTACGACTTTTGTCAAAACTCAAATAAAAATAAACTGTTCCATGCGTTTGGTCGTGGGTGAACTATATTTTTCTATGGAACACCAATTTATTTTTGAGTTTTGGCAAAAGTCGCAGAACACAAGTTCTTAGTTTTGATGTACAGAATAAGCCCCTAAAAATATGCTAATTGATTAGAAATAACCCTGTATAATATTACATAGGTACATAAGAATACCTATCCGTTAACTTTTGGTACAGATCGTTCGTTTTTATGCGCTTTATTTGCGTTAATTTTAAAGGACCAGTTCTTAGGAGGGTAGCTGGACCTTATGGTTCCCTCTGCATGCATGTAAGACTATACCTACCGGGCTTCTACAACTCCAACATCACAAACATCAGGTTAAACAAGTACGAGACATAGAGTGCACAACAACTACTGCTCTAGAGATAACTCTACACGCGGTAAAAATCGCGAACTAATTAAATACTGCCAAGAAATTCAATGTACTTGTAAGATAACGTATGTGGCGCTACTATTCGTACGCAGAGTTTTCTTGCACGCGCTTTACAACCTTCGCTGCAGCTGCTCTGGCGCACACTTTTTGTTATTACTATTGTTATTATACTCGTATACTATTTGTTCCCTAACTGTGATGTTAATAACCGTTATTGCTGAAAAAAATAATAAGCTAATTATTTTATATTTGTGATGATTATTTATTTTCTATTCTTATTTGTTGTCGTTGACATTAGTTAGTTTACATATTGAAATTGACTTTGAATTTGTTCTATTTATTTACTTTTTAAAATTGGTAATTAATAGAATTAATAAATTGGTTCGAATGGAGTTTGTAATTGTAGATATTTCAAACATTGTTATTTGATGATTCCAAGTGCAATTGTAATGTCTACGGAATACGACTTACGGAACTTTGACTTTGACACTTGCTACACGCAGTGTGACCATTTGTAGATTGTCTACTGTTTTAGTAAATTTTCGATGTAAAGGAGATATTGCAATAATATATAGAAATTGGGCCACCACAGGGTACAGTATATCATAAATTGCTTCGTTTCTTCCACAAAAAGATTTTCCCGTTATTTTTTACAATAACAGTGTCCATTAAAAGTACTTTTTTGTATTCGGATTAAAAATAACATTGACAGTGTTTGAAAATAAGGCGGCCATACTCTTCTTTTATATTTCGGTGTCCAATGGTTTATGCATTTGCTAGTGTTAAGTATAAGTAATGAACCTTCTTTGGTATTATATCAAAATAGTTACAGTCTAAGTCACGTCATAGTCCAAAAAGTCGCAGTCAAGTTAGTTCTCAGTAATATCACTGATAGAAACATGTTTCACAAAATAATAAAATGCAGCGACATGATTTTTCCAGAAAGCCCCTTCTTTCCAAGGAAGTTTCAAAAATAAATATTCAAGCCTGAAACATTGAAGTAGCATACATAAACTTCACTGGACCTGAAAAAATACGCCAAAATGAAACAAAAGAAACGTATAAAGTCGTCATCGAAGTATAAAGTACCTATAAACGTGTCAATGTGATTAACATTAACGTTTGAAAAGTTAAAGTTAAAAGAAAACCAGTAACAAAAACTCTTTAGTGCATTTTTTACATGTAGGCTATTAATTCTATGTAGGTTATATCAAAAAGGTTATATGTGACCAAAATGGCAGTAATTCAATGACTGAACAAAAATTAGATTGGAAAATGTGAAAGTACTCATAAATTAAGCATTTAATGCTGTTGTTTTACTCTGCGCATTTATTTATCATAGTTTATCGGATTTTTCGGGCTACTGTACCTAGTCTGATCCCATTTTGCAATATCTCCTTTGGTAGTGCGGTAGATTGTCAGTACTTTTTTAACAACTACATAGGTACATGTCACATTTACATTTCAGTACAATTTATAAATGCAATTTTCGCGATGGAAAATGCTGTTTTGGAGGACTGTGATGAATATTTGCTGAAAGCAGAGCTGAGCTGGGACAACAACAACAACACTTTATTAGACAACCACATTACATAAAAAACATATTATAAGGACAAAAACAAAACAATAGGTCTCTAATTGGTGGGACCTTGGTATGGTGATTCTCGAGGACAGCGAAGTACAATTGGTGATGCCAGAGGCTCCGCGCTAGCAAAGGACTGCGTTTTCGCAGGATAGGGTCATAGAATCAGTAGAAAATAAGTTCAGTTAGTAGATTTCAGTAGAAAAAATAATCAGGTTAAGTACATGGTCTACATACATGGTTTTGAAAACGGCCACACTGGCTCCGCGAGCATCAATCTGTCATCTCTCAACCGTGAACGCGGAAGGACGTCATGATGAGACTCGCAGTGCTATTGTTAATTGCGGCGTGCTACGGGCAGCCCAAAGCCGCTACCGGTATGAAAATACTTGTATTGATTAAATATGACAATGAGAAATTACTTAGCTAAGATTTTTAATTGTTATTTAAGAATATACGCATAAACACTTTAGATTCAATATTCAAATACGTGTTGATGTCTTCCTGTTACAATATAGGTATTCTTTCTTTATTATGTTAAGTAACGAAATCATTAGCGTAGTAGGTTTGAACTACTACTTTCTCATTTGATATCTAAAATTATCTCAAAAGATTTTTTACAAAATGAAGTCGATTTCATTCCAAATGGATAAACTAAAACTGGTTTACCTAAGTGCAACTGTAGAGGTAAAGGGACGAGTAAGGTACTTGCACCTTGCGGAGCTTTTTCCTCGTTTTTGTTATCGTGTATGCTTTTCTACTGATATCTATCCGTCAGCCGTAGGACTTTCACTGCTGGACATAGGCCTCCTCTATTGATTTTCAATAAGGCCGGTTGGAAGCGGCCTGCATCCAACGCGTTCTTCATCTTAATTATATTGTCAGTCCACCTTGTGGGTGGACGTCCTTCGCTGCGACAGCTGGTCCGTGGTCTTCTTTCAAGAACTTTACGGCTCCATTGGTCATCTGTTCTTCAGTGTCCTGCCCACTGCCATTTCAACTTGCTGATATATTGTTATAGAGTTCGTGAATGAATTCATAGAACCTGTGGATTATGAAACATTTCCTGCACTGATGAAGGGCCCTACTGCGACCGCTAAACGAGTCATCAAACGCACTCCTCGACAAGCTCATTGTGCGGCTTCGGAAACCGTAGTCCAGGGACAAGGATTTATCTGTCAATACAGTCTCCTCTTTAGCGAAGAGTTTGACAAGAACAGTCTAAAAGAGTTAACCAATTGGAAGGCCGCTAACGAATTTATTGAACAACCGGTAAGTGCTCGTATAATTATTTTTGAACGACGAACCACCGGAGGAGGTATACAATTCGACGCGTATTTTTTTTTGTATATCCAAAAAAATTCAAAAAAAAATTAAAAGGGACCCTTTTAATTACTGAAGTCAGCTGAGCTATTTTTGATAAATCAACAATAATGTGAAAAATGCTCCATCGATCCGTGCGAAATATTCGCGAATTCTGTACACGGGTGAAGTCGGTCATGCAAATTTTTGCAAAAATAATCTTGTTCACCATACTTTCGAGAAAAGTGACACTTAAACTTCTAACATAATTCAAAAGGTTCAGACAGATCAATGTGTCAATGTGTAGTAGGTAATTTTCACATCATTGTTGATTTTTCAAAAACGCCTAAGCCGATTTCGATAAAACTTAAATGGGACTACCTCTGAAGTATGATATACCAAACAAAAAAGAATCATTTAAATTAAACGATTCGTAATTTGCGCAGTAAAATCGCGTAAAATACACACAGACGAACTGAGAACCTCCTTTTTTAAAGTCCGTCAAAAATGATATTTAATTTTGTTGCTAAGAGCGGTAAACTGAACTGTAACAGGATGATAATCTTAAGGAAATGTGGCTAAAGAAACTTTGCAAGGAAACAATACCCTCATAGGTCATTGTATACTGAGGCTTAGCTTCACAGACACATATTCATTATTTTACTCCTGCTTGTAGCTTACATACAAAACTGTGAAACTCTGTCGGCGGAGCAACAACGTTGCGCTCGCGCCGCTCGCGCTGCATGCAAGCTTCACAATGCCTATACCGTACAGCCAGATATAATATTATCATTCAAATACAGTGAAACCTGGTTAATTGGGATCTCAAGGGACCAAGACATATGTACTAATTATTGGGGGTTTTCAATAATCCAGTTTTCCAATTAAACAGGTTTAAATTTATACTGGTCTCATTTACAGAGGTCGAAATGTGCCGTTATTCCATTTTTAGAGGTGGAAACGTTAATAAAAATGCGTATTATTACCAGAAATATTATCAATATGGAGCTTACTTGCAAATTCTTGAGCTTTCTCTTTGATCATTGGTCCGCATATTGAAATGTTATTATTCCGTATACCTGCTTTATCCATGTACAGAGACATTTTTCAACTTCAGGATACTCTGCAGCTCGTATTCGTTTGAGTTTTCCTTTTCCATCAATACACTGAGACCGAATTTTCTCTTTGTTGTTAATAATTCTACACAGGGTTGACTTTGGTATGTTATTCTTCCTACACAGTTCATCACGCGACTTTCCACAATCATAATGTGATAGAAGTTTTAATTTTTCAGATACTGATAACGTTTTATATTTGCGTTTGGACATTTTGTACACTTTTATTCCCTTGTTTTTAGGTCAAAACATGAGATACCTAGTACTGACAATCAAAGCATGCGCGAAAGACGACGAGAAATGTATGTCAACAAACACGTCAAAACGTGTTGAAACCTGATTAATTTGTCTCACTTATACAGGTAATTGAGCTACATAGTCTCAATTATAGAGGTAAACATCGAAAAAGTCTTAGAATTCAAATCTTATTTAACCAGTTTCAAAAAGTCCCATTAACAGAGGTAATTTAATGAAAAAGAACCGGGACTTCGTTGCAACTCTCAATAATAGAGGTTTCTCATTTATCCAGGTCCCACTTAACCAGGTTTCACTGTAGTAGAAAATATATGAACACACTAAGCGTTCAATACTCATTCTGAAAAGAGATCAATACGCTGCGTTACTATTTGGCGTATATTGAAACGTTAATGAAATCATGCCTTCAAGGAGTGAGCAGTTATCTTGAGATAGTGAACAATATCGAAGAAAATATAAATTGAGACACTCATACGTAAGACGTCCGATATAAAACGAACAAAAACAAAATCACATAAATAGACCGTACTAATACGAATTTTGTAATTTTCAGGACTATCCATTCAACGCGTACGAGTCAAACAATACCATAAGGTTTGAAGACGGCTCTCTAGTCATCTCTCCTGTCCTCACAGATTCTGTCAAAGGGACCGGATTCATATCCTCAGGAAAATTAGATTTCAGTGACAGGTAAGAAACAAGGGAAGAAGTTTGCTATAACGCCATCAAACTTTTTTCAATCAAAAATACTGGCGGCCACATTTCGCTGAGCATCCTGGTATGTATTCTCCAATTCAATAAGTACATTTAAAAAAAAAACAAATTAAGGATATGTTTTTCTATAAAATTAATTAAACATTATTAAATTTCAAATACTTGCGACCACATTTCGCAAGGCAACCCTAAACAGGGTAAATGCAAATATGTAAATAATTTCTAATAAATATTGGGGGACATCTCACACACGGTCTCTGACCCCAAACTAAGCAAAGTTAGTGATATGGCTGCCAGAGACTGATATACTACATATACATATTTAAAATACCTATTATATAGATAGTACCTAAATAACACCCAAACACAGAGTATACACCTATGTTCATCACAAAAATGCTCTGGGTGGGGATCGAACCCACGCCTCTTTGATCCAGTTGCCAGGTTCACTAACCACTGAGCCACCGAGGCAGTCTACTTGTAGATGTATACTCGTATATTCTCCTATTCATATAATTTAAATATTGGTTTGAACAGTGTACGCTATGAGCGGGAAGATCTCGGACATAAGTAAATAAAATTAAGAACCGAATATTACTGTTAAAGAAAAAATCCAAGTCGATGCTGTTAACAAATAAAGTAAATTGATAAGGTTTATGTAATATCGTGCAAAAATATGTGACTACAAGAACGTCTTATAATACGATATGGATTATGGTAAGTTGATCAAGAATCCGTGGTGGTCTAGAGGTAGTAATATCCGCCTTACAATCGTGAGGTCGTGGGTTCAATTCCCGGTCCAGTACCAATGATTTATTTTAAATTCATGCACGGAATTTTACACCTATGGCTTTTCGGTGAAGGAAAACATCGTAAGGCAACCCGCATACATCCTGTTAGTTGTTACTGAGCTTTAGAGTTCTTAAAAAAACAACTCAGTTACTCGAGATGATCGCTTTAATGGTCTAAACTTTAAAACACATTAAAATTTTACACTTCTACTAGGCACCTTTCCTAGACCAATAGACTTGGTGGAGAATATACCGCGCGCGAGATTCCCTTTGGGAGTCTCCTTTCTCAGGACCGGCGGGCAGGAACCAGGTCCGTAGCCTGAGAGGTAGAGTAACCTTCGGAGAACTAACTGGGAGATTTAGATTGAAAATGTGAGTTTATATACGCAAAATATTGCAGAGTCTCCAATATTGGTTGACGTAAATCGGTAGGCAAGTGGGGGCTGCATAGTCAGCAATATGTTAGTTCTAACAGTCCGTAGAAGAAATTTGGCATATATGAATACACCGACCCGCACTGGGTCAGCGTGGTGGATATGGCCCAATCACCCTTCGCGGGTAGGCTTAGTCCTACAGTGGACTATTAAAAAGACTGCTGGTATAGTACAGATATGGTTCAATTTATTTTTTGGTGTTCTTTATAGTACGCATATGTACAATTTGTACACTATTAAATTTCAGATGTACCGGTAAAAACGCTTTGGAATGTACTCGCGAAGCTGCTGGTCCTCTGATCATTCCGCCGGTGCTGACAGGAAAGATCACCACCAAGGGCAAGTTTGCTTTCAAGTACGGCAGAGTGGAGATCAGAGCCAAGCTGCCGGCTGGAGCGTGGTTGATACCAGGTCAAGTCCATTTCTTTTGTCCAAGGAAAATCCTTTATGGATACTACCGCACCTCGAGGGCAGGCTATGGGTGGTGGGAGTTTCCGCCGTCTAGATAGCCTCTAAAAACCCTGGACTGTTCCACCACAGCGCTTGATTTCGGGGCTACGCATTTAACGCTACGATTTGGATTTCGCACTATTACACAATTTTTTTAGATTTTTCTCGCGAACGCTATCGTTGCAAGCACGAAATTGTAAGATTTTGAGATAGATGTAGTTTACAGTTTTAAACCTTTTTCTAATAAGTATTTATATATAGGTATATATGTACTATAAAGCATTGGATCAGTGACTTTTTGTTTGCGTAAAACAAAAGCATTCCGTCTCTGTCAATGTGTTAATGTAGGTAAAATACCAATTGATTAAGTGAAAGAGAAGATCTCAGTTTAAACACGGCAATATTAACAATACATATATTTGGTACACTTGGTACATAGGTTCTATATATACAGGGTTATTTCTAATCAATTAGCATCCTTTTAGGGGCTTATTCTGTACATCAAAACTAATAACTTTTTTTTTAGTTTTGACGAAAATCGCAGAACAAAAGTTGTTAGTTTTGATGTACAGGATAAGCCCCTAAAAGGATGCTTATTAATTAGAAATAACCCTGTATAATTAGTATTGATTTTTTTGGCGTCGGAAATTTTTGATAGGGGTATTCCCTCAAAAAAGGGGAAATTTTCATAATATTTCAGATCAGTTGATTTCGATAATATTTGACAAAGTTGTTTAGAACCTATCTAAATCCTAACAAGATTTGCGAATATGAGCCAAATCGGCCAAAAGCGAGTCGAGATATAGGCTTATGAAGATGAAGTTAAAGAGATGTGGGGCGAGATCTGCTATTCATGAGAAAATAAACATCTGGACAGACGAAATCAAAATCGCTGTGTTAAAACGGATCTTCTCTGTAACTCGATCAAATTTTAAGGTGGTAGACGGATTTGCAAAGTAACAGCGGGCGAACCGCGGGCAAAAGTTAGTGCTAAATATTATTAAGAATAGTGTCAGATATTCAACCTTATTTTCGTTGCAGAATTGAACCTGGAACCCTTGGAGAACGTGTACGGAAGTCAGCGCTACGAGTCAGGGCTAATCAGGGTGGCGTTCGCCAAGGGAAACGGACTATTTGCCACAAAGCTCTACGGCGGAGCAGTCCTCAGCGACACCGAGCCCTACAGGAGCCTCAACCTTAAAGAGAAGATCGGGGTAGAGAGATGGAACAGGGATTTCCATAACTACACTTTGATGTGGAAACCTGGTCAGTTGCTCAGTGCAGTTCTATTTTCTATTAATCATCTACAATTTCCAGGTACATTTTAATGTCGTGCGTGTAGTACCTATTAGCGCTCAGAGCGTAGTTTGACGAGGTGTTCGTTAGCGATTATCGAAGTTAAGCAACGTTCAGCACGGTCAGTTTTCGGGTGGATGACTGCGAGTGGCATTTCACATTTTACAGCTACCGTGGCTCAAATGACACGTCAAAATGTAGGCCCCGGTTGTTTTGACCGCTTAGCCAAGTCAGAGACTTTCAGGCGGCTTCGAGACACCAGGGCTAGCCACCCGGCCTATACGAACTTACTTATTTACGTAACTACCGACTTACGTATACATTACGTAAAAACCGATTTCAACAATACGAAACAAATGGTAGATTTAGCCCGTTTGCCTATCGAGATGAGACCTATGTTCAGCAATAAGTAACTAACGTACTTACTTTGAACAATGAAATATTAGGCTGACACAGAAAAGACACATTAAGTAAAAGGTAGGTACATATTATGGCAAGCGGAGCGTTGATCGTCCGGCTACAAGATGGGTCGACGAAATTGTGAAAATGGCGGGTTGAACCTGGACACGATTAGCACAGGACCGAGACAAATGGCACCGTAACAGAGAGGCCTATACCCAGCAGTGGCATAGAGAAGGCTGCAGATTATGATGATGATTATTTTGTGTTACAGATGGTCTCCAAATGCTCGTGGATGGCAATCAGTACGGCTCAGTGAATCCCGGGGAAGGGTTCTTCTACAGCGCAAGGGAACACGGGGTCTCGCATGCCTCGGCTTGGACGGACGGAGCTGTTATGGCACCACTTGACCAAATGGTAACCACAGCATGTTTAGAATAATTAATCCCACAAAAACATTTTCATGTAAAATGGAGACAAGGCCATCTCATGTAAAGCGTAGCTTCTGATTCATGCAATACACTTTCAATTGGTCTTTTTGGAAATACATAGAGGCATGATTCAGATGGACCCTTTTTTCCCAGGGAAAGTCTTTTATGGATACCTCTCCACCCTGAGGCAAGCAGGGGTGTTATGTGGGAATCCTACTTACCCGTACTTAACCGTGTACCCACTAAAAATCCAGGGGTTTTCCGTCTTTGCGCATCTTACATAGTCGATAATGAAGACAGTTTGCGCACACTTTCGCGACATGCTTGAGCCTGAGTCAAGCGCAAAATGACCTATGATTCAACTCGTTGCCTTTTTATCGTTACATCGAGACTGGCCAGAGTTTGATGATACATTCATCATCATCATCATCCACAGCCTTCTTTATCCCACTGCTGGGTATAGGCCTTCTCTTATAGTGTCATCTGCCTCGGTCCTGTGACAATCGTGTCCAGGTTCGACCCGCGATACATTAGCTGTTTCGATTCATGTTAACTCTAACCAGCGATGTTCTTGTTAAGGCTTTTGCCGTATTATAATAAATAAATATTTCGGGACATCTTACACACGGCCTCCGACCCCAAACTAAGCAAAGCTTGTGATATGGCTGCCAGAGACTGATATACTACATATACTTATTTTTAAATACATACTTATATAGATAGTAACTAAATAACACCCAGACACAGAGCAAACACTTATGTTCATCACATAAAAATCTGTTCTGGGTGGGGTTCGAACCCACGCCTCTTTGATCCAGAAGTTAAGGCCACTAACCACTGAGCCACCGAGGCAGTCAGCCTATAAGCCATATCAGCCTAATATGGCTTTCAAACCCTCTAAAACCCCCAAAAAAGGCAAATACGGCTCGGCTGCCCTGGTTGTATTTTTATGGAAATCACGTCTTTTTTTAGAAATACGGCTATTTAATAAAATTTTCCCATACATTTTCACTAAAATACGGCTTTTTTTGAGGTTGACATACGGCCACTCTACAAATTTACTTGGATCGACACTAACTCGTAACTTACCGTCCTTACCATATAATTATAATTAGGTTTGACAGTGGTTTTAAACAACGCGACATCGGAGTATTTAGTATCTTCAATCATGAAAAAAAAAACCGGGCAAGTGCAAGTCAGACTCGCACACCGAGGGTTCCGTACAAATCCAGAAAATTTCACAAAATTCACAAACGTTGTTAAAATCTCTTTACTCATCATCATCACCGACAAAAGATTTTTTTTACTTTTCTCGTCATTCATCGACAATTGTTAAAATAATGAAAAACCTATTTTAGCATGTGCTAATGAAGCTCTTTTATATGATACCTTACATGATACGATTTACGCACTTTGAATTTTAAACCCATATTTTGGAGTTTTGAAGCCCCATTTTTTTTGTGATGTAAATAAAAATGTTCAATTTTCAGGTTTATTCCTATATGTGTACTCTGAGACAATGCTTTTCGCTAAATTTCATAGTTCTATGTCAACGGGAAGTACCCTGTAGGTTTTGATTTTTGTGAGTGTCGAAATATGCGGTTTTTTACGACATAAACGGCTCTAGCTTCTTTATATGATAACTGAGAAGTTTTTCCTTTACACAACTGTAAGAGATTATAAACATACGTATACAGTTTAAATTTCAACTCGATATCTTAATGCGTTCCCGAGCTAAAGAGTCTTGAAATACACACAGACGGACAACAAAGTGATCCTATAAGGGTTCCGTTTTTTCCTTTTGAGGTACGGAACCCTAAAAATGCCAATTCGATGTCTTCAATACTAGTAGAAGTTGCTTAGAATATCCGATTCATCTTTCATCTTTTTTTTAAATGTTCCAGTTCTACGTGTCCCTCGGGCTACGTGTGGGCGGTATCCATGACTTCGCTGACACTGAGGGTAAACCGTGGAAGAACCCGAGCATCAAGGGCATGCTCAACTTCTGGAAGGCAAAAGACAACTGGTTTCCGAGCTGGGAAGGTGCTTGCTTGCGGGTAGATTCTGTCAAGGTGTTCGCTCTGTAGACTGTTTACTTTTTATACTATATATAACGGGACTAAACTCACGTGTAGGGATAATCGTAACGTATTTGCCATATATTAAAGGAGTGACGGACAAAATTGGTAATTTATTACGCCGGAGGTATAGCATTAAGACCATCTTCCGTCCTCCGGGACAACTAAGACAATTGCTACGTTCTCCTAATGATAGAGACCCTTTGGGTGTCCCCGGTGTCTACATGATCCCGTGCGATTGCGGAAAGTGTTACGTCGGAGAAACAAGAAGAAATGTTTCTACCAGGCTCACGGAGCATATACGTTCAATGAAAAACTTGGATAGGAATGGTTCCGCGGTGGTAGAACACACTCTCGATTCCGATGCACAGCACTTCATCAGATTTTACAGAGCGAAGGTGCTAGCGCGAGAGAAGTTTTTCGTGCCCCGTAAAGTTAGGGAGGATATTGAGATTAGCAGACGCCCGACGAGATTAACTTCAATAGAGACGGGGGATGGATACTGCCACCGACGTGGAAACCGTGTCTTCAGGGATCCAAAGGACTTAACCGTGGAACTGGTGGAGACATAGTGAGCTCAGTGTGCTGGAGTATCCCCGACGTAGGTATACCAGGATACCGACGAAGAGGATCTTCAGTGCGCGCCGACACAACAATCCTCTCTACCCGCCCCCGCCCCACCACCGCAACCGCTGTCATCGCGACCCGCAGCCCGCAGTACATTGCGAGACGGCTCCGCGGGCTAGCACTCGCCAACTTGAGAAAGGTCGCCGAATGCGACCGAAACTATAGTCGTTACGACTATCCCTACGATCCCGACGGTACTATTTTCGTATGTTTTTTCTTATTTATCTTCATTGGTAAGTACGCCATTTGTGAACCAATTTAAAAATGAATATATTTAGAAAGGGTATTAACTCCATTTGGATTGTTGATTCCATTTAAATTTCATAGAAATCGGCTGAGCCGTTTTGGAAAATAAACAATAATGTAAAAATTCTATATGTCGGTTCGAGCGAACTACTCTAATTTTGTACACTATTGAAAACGGTTGTGCCATTTTTGGCGGCAAATAATTATTTATTAGACGATATGACAAAACTAACTTCATAGTTTATAGTTTAATAGTACATATGAAATTAGGTTATTGATAAGTTTTACATTGCTTATAGTTTAAGTAACTATGAAATTAAGTTACTATTATGTTTGTGCATAATTCAATATTATTTATTGTAGTAAATTTATTGCATTTGGTTACATAATTTAAAATAATTAATAGTCTTTTACGTTGCAAAAACACTAACTATGTGTGTTCAAGTTGTGATTTAAATTATTAAAGTGTGTAAATTTGTAACGAAACGTTATAAATAAAGTGATTATGATTCTGATGATATGAGTTCTCCATGTGATCCCAGCACCCCTAGCATGGCAATGGAATTAAACCACTTTATCTACTTATAATTTTAATTCATATTTTGTTTCTTCTTCGAGGGGATAAATTGGTGGAAAGACTGTTTTCAGTGTAGGTATATATTACCAGTGAATGTAACGAAGACGAGTAACTGTTATTGATCTGTTATTAGAATTAGATAGGTATTTACTGCCATAGCTATTGATGCTAGATAAAATAATCATCGCTATAATTTTACATTAGCCATTAGTATAATAATTATCATAAATAAATCGTGTATGTACGCGGTTCTAATTTGTAATGTTATACATTAATTAAAACTTCGTACATTTAATCTTTTTTCCATTCCTACATTTTCATTCCTTTTCCGCAAATTTTACAAGCTGATCCACTACTTCTCTACTACTTGACTCAAAAACGAGTTTTAAACTGCGTGGTACCCAGAGACCCTTACCCTAAAAAGGGAAGTGTATATATCACTACATATTATAAAGCCTTGTCTCCTTTTATATGTATCTGTCTGAGCATCCGCTTAGATTTTCTCAACTACACAACATATTGTAATGCGGTTTCTATTTTTTTTTTAAATATTTATATCTTAAAGTTTATGGATATCATTTATTCATGCACAAAGCCGGAATGGGTAGCTAGTTAGAGTTAAATAGAGTAAAACACTATAATCACGTCTAGCTTTCTATAGAGCTCTACAAGTACTAAGTACATCATTATCATAGCACTCTCCGTTGCGTAATCTAAAGGTATCTATGTAGCAAAAGAACAGCTCAGCAAAATCCCAGTAGGAGGACAGATTTGCATAAAGGCAAACACAGATACACAAAGAATACAAAAATAAAAATGAAACTATCGGACAAAGACCTTCGATTTGCTATCGAATTGTACTACTTATAGTTGTATGACAGGTATCAAAGTGACAGCTGTCATATTCTAGAATTCCCTATAGTTGTACCTATACTCTATAAAATTTAACTTGATCTCTGCCACAGCTGTCAGAAAAATCACGCATATGAAGTCCTGAATTTCTTAATAGTACAGACAGTTCCCGTCAATGTCATACTTTATGGCATGCCGATTAGTGATGGGCGACGAATGATCGTGACCACAGAATTTTAGATAGAGTTTTATTTAAAATATCGATAGTTATATAGATTTTAATACTGTCGTTACATTATTATGAGTATTTAATTAATATCATAACATTATTTACACGTGTACAAACTTGATCTTAAATAATAGTAAGTAAATAAAATCCAATTTCTCACCTTCAACTACTCATTCGATTTCATTACAAAATCGATTTTTTCCACCACTATCTCAACTCTAAAAATGTCAATCTTGTATGTCAATGTCACTGTCGCAGAGATTAAGTTAAATTTTACAGAGTATATATAAATGCTGGGCTATATAGATATGCAAAGCAAAACGATCACAAATTGAAAATAAGGTTGATACGAGTAGGGTCTGTATATTTTTTGCACAACAGTAAATATAGACCGCGTCACACAAGTTGGCGACAATGAAGTTGGCTACATGTTGCGCAATATTCAATCCTGACTGAAGTTCACACAAAACCGCGCGTTGATTGGATATTACTATTGTTGCTAACTTCGTTTCCGCCAACTTGTGTGACGTGGCCTATACATTATTTATTATCTGTTTTTATGTAAATCTGTCCTCCTGCAATCTAGGATTATGCTATTCGGGATTTTGCTCATATTCTGTCCTTCTCTTATTGGTCTGTGTGTCCTTCTACCGCAGAGACGTCTAAAGGCCCTGATGAAAGGACTGGCCATTGTTCCGCTTCGAATGGATTACATCCATAATTATGTTACCAATTTAGCGCCTGCGAAGTCCCCATTTCTAACGGGTTAGAGACTTTTCCTTGTTTTAGCGAACAAATAAACGCTTTAGTGTCAAAAACAGGTTGGGCAACTTGTCTTATTATCTTGAAACTATGTATTTATATATAAGTACATTGTATTTCTGGTTACCTATATCTTCAAAAAATAAATGTGTAAAACATGAAATCAAAACATATATAGCAACATTTGCCACAGGTCGTTTGGGTAGCATCCATTTGGAGCGATGGTCAGTCGGGGCCTTAATAGGTTAAAGCGATAATTATACTTTATACAAATATACAGCCTTCGCTCCAGCTGCGCCGGCGCACATTTCCGCGCCACCACGTCAGTCATCTCTCGACCGTGAACCTGAACGGACGTCATGACGAGACTCGCTATGTTATTGTTGATAGCCGCGTGCTACGGCCAGCCCCGAGCTGCCCCCTACAAGGTCCCGGAGGCCAAACTGGAAGCTATATATCCTAAGGGGCTGAGGGTTACTGAGCAAGGTAAGAGAAATATGATGTTTGTTTTTATTTTGTATATATGGAATATTAAAGCAGATGCTCAAGACTTATAGCTGCAAACTAAAAGAATATAAATATGTTCGAAAATAAGTGAGACTTGTATGTTAAAATTTTAATTCAAGATAAGCTAAAAGTTTTTGTTTATCACAAAATCCAGTAAGATTTTTGAACAGAATTAATGATAAGACAAGATTGTTGTCATATTACTTATATATTTTCTCAATGAATTCTGGGTATTTTCAAAGATCTGGCTTACAAAAAAATCACGTCGTTTTTCCATACACAAGGAGACAAAATAGACAATAAGTGTAGGTAAATATATATGTTTTTAATGTTGAGTAATGCATGTTATTGGGTTGGAGTGTACGAAAGGGGGCACTGAGGAAAAAAGACTTAGAAAAATTTGCACTAAAATCCTACACCTTATGTAATCTTCGGGATCCGGTGGGATGTGGGAGTATAAGGGTGGGGGAACCCCTGCACGCACCCTGAGGTCACTGACCTTGACTCCAAGATCATTGACCTTGAATGACCTTGACTCCAAGATAGTCGGTTTGACAACAAAATCATTAACCGTGACTGACCTTGACTCTGACCATCGACCTTGACTGACTACGCCTTATGTAATATTCGGGATCCGGTGGGATGTGAGAGTATAAGGGTGGGGGAACCACTGCACGCACCCTGAGGCCACTGACCTTGACGCCAAGGTCACTGACCTTGACTCCAAGATAGTCGGTTTTGACAACAAAATTATCGACCTTGACTTCAATACCATTGACCTTAACTGACCTTGACTCCACGATTATTGACCTTGAATGACCTTGACTCCGAGATCATTGACCTTGAATGACCTTGACTCCAAGATAGTTGGTTTTGACAACAAAATCATCAACCGTGACTGACCTTGACTCTGACCATCGACCTTGACTAACTACGTCTTATGTAATATTCGGGATCCGGTGGGATGTGGGAGTATAAAGGTGGGGAAACTCCTGCATGTACCCTGAGGCCACTGACCTTGACTCCAAGATCATTGACCTTGACTGACTTTGACTCAAAAGCGAGCAAGCCGCGGCAACGGTCGGCGAAGCGCCAGAGATAATCTGTCCTTATTGCGAGTTTAGGTCGTTCCTATTTATCCTAACCAACAGAAAGATTTAGCTAATGTATTTCGACGTCTAGGTTAGGTTAGGTTTGAACAGTGACAACAACGCGCGAGCCGAGCGAGCGAAGCGAGCGTGCCGCGGCAGCGGCCGGCGAAGCGCCAGAGACAATCTGTCCTTATTACGAGTTTAGGTCGTTCCTATTTATCATAACCAACAGAAGGACTTCGCTAAAGTATTTTGATGTCGTAGGTTAGGTTAGGTTTGAACAGAGACAACAACGCGCGAGCCGAGCGAGCGAAGCGAGCGTGCCGCGGTAGCATCCGGCGAAGCGCCCGAGACAATCTGTCCTTATTACGAGTTTAGGTCGTTCCTATTTATCCTAACCAATAGAAGGACTTCGCTAAAGTATTTTGATGTTGTAGGTTAGGTTAGGTTTGAACAGAGACAACAACGCAGCGGCCGGCGAACCGCCAGAGACAATCTGTCCTTATTATGAGTTTAGGTCGTTCTTATTTATCCTAACCAACAGAAGGACTTTGCTAAAGTATTTTGATGTCGTAGGTTAGGTTAGGTTTGAACAGAGACAACAACGCGCGAGCTGAGCGAGCGAAGCGAGCGTGCCGCGGCAGCGGCCGGCGAAGCGCCAGAGATAATCTGTCCTTATTACGAGTTTAGGTCGTTCCTATTTATCCTAACTAACAGAAGGACTTCGCTAAAGTATTTTGATGTCTTAGGTTAGGTTAGGTTTGAACAGAGACAACAACGCGCGAGCCGAGCGAGCGAAGCGAGCGTGCCGCGGCAGCGGCCGGCGAAGCGCCAGAGGCAATCTGTCCTTATTACGAGTTTAGGTCGTTCTTATTTATCCTAACCAACAGAAGGACTTTGCTAAAGTATTTTGATGTCGTAGGTTAGGTTAGGTTTGAACAAAGACAACAACGCGCGAGCCGAGCGAGCGTGCCGCGGCAGCGGCCGGCGAAGCGCCAGAGATAATCTGTCCTTTAATTGTTTTTCACACCGTGTGGTATTCTGATTACCCCCCTTTTTGTGTTGGGAATGGGTAGAGGGGATACTCAGGATCAATGTTTCCATACACCGTTTTGACCTCAGGCGGGTCTAATTTTTTTTTTCGGTACTTGTGTACGAGAGGGGGCGCAGATATGAAGGAAAAAGACATTGATTATTTTTCACACCTTGTGGTATTCTGATTACCCCCCTTTTTTGTGCCGGGGATGGGTAGAGGGGATACTCAGGATCAATGTTTCCATACACCGTTTCGACCTCCGGTGGGTCTAAAATTTTTATTAGACCCTTTTGTAGGATAGGTCAGTCAATGCCGATGCTCGGAGTCAAGGTCAGTCAAGGTCAAGTATTCTGGCGTCAAGATAGATAATCCAAGAGTCAAGGTCATTCAAGGTCAGTGACTTTGGAGTCAAGGTCAGTGACCTTGGAGTCAAGATCATTCAAGGTCAGTAACCTTGGAGTCAAGGTCATTCAAGGTCAGTGACCTTGGTGTCAAGGTCAGTCAAGGTCAATGACCTCCGGGTGCGTGCAGGGGTTTCCCCACCCTTATACTCCCACATCCCACCGGATCCCAAAGATTACTTATGGCGTAGCATTTTAGTGAAAATTTTTCTAAGTCTTTTTTCCTCAGTGCCCCCTTTGGTATCCTCTGACCTGTTATTGTCTTGTCTTGAGAGGAATAACAACTAAACACTCGGGAATACCGACTCAATCAACTCTAGGTATAATAGTGTATTTGACGCGTGCGCCCCGTGGCGTGGCCTGGAACAGGTCAGTCGCGGATTTTTTTTTGTTTATTTTAATTGAAGTCTAAGGAATCGTGCTATCCTGTTTTAACTTATGCCAATAGGTTGCCAGTGAAACAAAGAAAGAAATAGTGGGGCTCGTCTATAATCGTTTCATACTCTATGTCTTCGAAAATATGGCTTTTTGATGAGGGTCGCCATTGAAGTAATACGAATTTTTTTAATCAAATTAAATTCATTTACGAAATGTTATGTTACGTAGTATTATTATATATTCTTTGGTTATGTGGTGTTTGTTATGTTAATAATGTGTAATAGTTATTACTAATGTAAATAAAACAATCAGGAGTTCTTAAAATTGCTTTTGACTAATAATACAAATATTTTAGTAACAGGAGTAAAAACATTCATTTTTTTTCATTTTTTAGCCTTTAACCTAAGCCTAAAGATACACTGAATAAATATTGCACGTTCTATCTATAGACTCAAATAGGCTGATTCAATACGGTTCTAACGATACAACATTTTTTGGGTCGTCCATACAAAAGTTACGAGAAATCTCGATTTTAGTAGGTCGCGGCGCAGATGCGCAAAAAATAAAAAAAAAACCGCGGCACTTGCGGCTCTCGGGCGAAAACGGCGCGTGGCAGTTGGGCTGCCAAAGGGTTATAATGTCTGTTTTTCTTGGAAGTACTAACTAACGTATTATAGTAACATAATTAATAATTTGACTTCCTATAAAATTTTGCCACACAATCAATGAGTAATCAATTATCTATAATAAAGTTTCATAATAAAGACGTAATATTTTACATTATGACCAAGATGTTTGTAAATTGAAGTAGGTACCTATATTGAGAAACGCCATCGTTTCTTTGAACTTATCATACACCTTTTTTTTAATTACTATTAAAACATAGTATATAATTTTAGTTCCATTCAGTGGTCACTTTATCTGACACAAAACAAGACAATGTCACTTTTTTGTGTGTCTGTTTTTTGTATGAACCACACAAAATATTGCCATGTGGCTTTCACTATACATATTGTAGTAATGTAAAATATGTCTTCCAAAAAGTTTTTTATAGCTATACAATTGATTCGTACCTAGATGGGCGTAGCCAGAACAGCTAGTTTTAGTATTATGTTTGAACTCTAATAATCTGACAAAGTCATTGAATTTTGGACAATATTACTTTGGACATTGTCAACCTCATAAGTAGTACTCGTAATTCTTCTGAGTTGTCAACACTAATGACGTAATTTATACCGCACCGATGTTTTCTAATTCAATTCCTATAATCAAAAGAGTAGATAAATAATTATGATAAAGGGAAATCCCGCAATTGAGGAACATAAGTCATCACAGAATATACAAGGTCAAGATCAATTTGAGCAAGAATGTAAAACACAACGGAGTATCACTACATAGTATAAAACAAAGTCGCTTCCCGCTGTATGTCCCTATGTATGCTTATATCTTTAAAACTAAACAACGGATTTTGATGCGGTTTTTTTAAATAGATAGAGTAATTTAAGAGAAAGGTTTATATGTATAATACACCTGTGCAAAGCCGGGGCAGGTCACTAGTAACTAATATTTAATGTAATGGAAGGTGTGTATAATTATTCAGTCATGAACTTTAGTGAGAATTATCCCATGAAACTTTATGAATGAATAATCATATTCAACTTGTACGACACATTGAATCCAAGTACTTTTACTTTACTACCTCTCTTTAGGATATGGTAATCTGATTTGTTTTCTATCTCGAGTTTTGGTACATACATGGTAAGTTACTTTAAGTACTTAGTTACCAAAAGTGACACAAAATTTTCGCGTAGAGGTATCAACGCGTAACGAGTCGTAAGAAAATTAAATTATAAATAATCGGCCAAGTGCGAGCCGGACTGGCGCACGAAGGGTTCCATACTGTACTGGAGCCCCTTAAATATTTATTTTAATTTAATTAATTATAGAAGATATCATACAATTAAATATTCTGT